>CM031979.1:22447597-23090252 GCA_018804465.1 Populus tomentosa
ATTATATATAAGTTTGGCTATTCAGATTCAACAGTCATGAAAGGCAATAGAAACAATGCAGAACAGTTAAACTCATTCTAACCTCTAGGTTGCCAGAGATTGGGGATGCATGCAAATGACTGTGCAGCCACTTCCTAGTCTTCATGTGTTGCAAACGGATAATTGTCCCAGTTTTAATGGAGTCACCTTGTTTAGCATTTGTCCCTGGCTGAGGCCTCACAATCTACAAAACAGAACTTCCATCTCATCAAATACAACAACAGAACATCTAATCATCCATCCACGGTTTACCAACCAAAATCAAAAAAGGGTTTTGCCATCTCCACACCAAAAGGCCATTCTACAATCATTTTTTGGTCAAATAACAAAACTACCCTTTTTATTCAGTAAAAATTCAAAGATGTTACTTGAAAATTAAAGGCCAACTGCGTCTTTGTATTCGCTAATAAATGTTGTATGGGATTCTTTTCACTGTTCGAAAATTGCCACAATGAAAATGCCATTAAGCAAGCACAAGTTTCACCAGCACGAACCAAATTTCTCAGTATTAATATCATAACCTCATGAGTACCATAAAACTATTTTTATAAAACTAAAAGCTTGCACAAATCCAAATACCTATTCAAGAAAGCTAAAGATGTAAGATTCAGATTATAAAAAACTCATAGCCCATACCATAGTAGCCAAGTAAATGAAAATTAAAACACACAAAATAAAACAAAGAGCCCAAAAACAGAGAGACATAGAGTTACATACCCAATAGCTATTAGCATCGTCAACATTAGGAAACCCAGTAACAGATTGCTGCCCACTTCCAGACCCATATGGCACATCATGTGAATGCAGTCGATACTTCGTCCTCTCGTGCATCAGCTTAACAACACTCCCATAAGTAATCTAAAACAAACCAAAAATTAATTAGGACCCTAACTTTATTCGAAACCTCAATTTCAGTTCCTAAACAATTTAATTTCCCGAATTGGGTACCAAAGGTTCAAAAAACTCTTCGTTCTTGATCTAAATATGAACCCATTAAACATTATTCCTCAAAATTAAGCTCAAATTAGTCTCTCTCTCTCAGCTCATCTATTTTCTCAATTAGGGACTCATTTGAAATTTGCTCAAAATTAAAAAGAAGCAAAATAACTAATCTGACCTCGGGACCGGAATCAGAGGCGGCGGAGGCAGGGGAGAAGGAAGCGCCGTCAAGATCAAGATTGAGGAAGAGGAAGATAGAGAGACCGAAGAAAGCAAGAGCCATGACGAAGAGTAGAGCAATAAACCAGTTTTGTTGCCAGAAAGGGATTAGTGTTTCTCTGTACACGATTCTAGTTGCAGTCGGCTGTGATCGTGATTGTGATGATGAAGATGATGAAGAGGGTTTTCTTCTCAAGAGGGATTGCTGGCCAGAGGAAGCCACGGTGATTAATCAGATTTAGAGATTTCTTTTTTATTTAGGTTTTTTTTATGGATACGGGGATGAGATGCAGAGAAAGGAAGGAGGAGAAGGAGGGGGAGGGGAGTTAACCGCGTTTAGTGACATGCGTGGATCCAATGGGAAGATGACAGGTGGAGTCTTGGTGATGTGGAGAGGTGGTATTGGGTGGAACTGGCCATTGACTTGGAATTGGGACTCTCACTTGAATTTGGATTTTTTAAAAAACAATTAGCTTAGAAATTTAAAATTTTTAACGAAATAATACAAGTTAAAGTTAAAGTATTTTAATAAAATGACATATTTTTATATTATTTAAAAATTATATTTATTTGTTATGTGTGATTCACCTTACAAAAAAAAGTATGTATTTCATGAGATACACATATTTATTAAAAATATTTAAAAATATAGTAATAACTACTTTTTAAAATTATTTTTGTTGGTAAATATAATAAAATAATATATTTTTTTTTTATTTTTAAAAAATTATTTTTATCATTAATATATCAAAATAATTTAAAAATATTAATTTAAAATTTAAAAAAAAATAATTTTTTTCGGTAAAATGAAACGGTATATTAAACCAACGTCCTTAAACTTAGTTATCCAGTCGCGGCAAAGTAACTGTCGCGTTTAAATAAAGCGAGATATGTTTAATTGAATTAGTAAACAAATAAGTTTAAAGGCTACTCTATCTTTCCTTCCTTTCCTTCTCCTTGCTCTGGTATTCTTTATTGGTTTGTGTAGCTGTTGACAGAGCCTAGGCTAATCGGTGAAAAGGCAATGCCCACCGGTCATCACCACCGCCACCAACCACTCAAGCAAAAACCATGAACTAAAAGAGAAACCCCATCAAAGACAAGCCCAGTAAGAACTGATGCATGTCTCTCAGTGACACAGCACTTGGGTGCATCCAAAGCACATGAAAGGCCAAACCCGTGGTTTTTGAACTTTTTTATATCAAACCAGTGGCTTTCTCTACCTGCTCTGTTGAAGAGAAAGAGCATGTTCCTCTCTCCCCTCTCCCTCCCTCCCTCCCTCCCTCTCCCCTCTCCCGAGCTGGATAGAGTAGGCCGATCTTGTAACCAGAGAAAAAGAAAACCAAAAGTCAAAGTAGCTCCAAGTCTCCGGTGAAAGGCAAACGGTAATTGATGTAAAGAAAAAAAAAGAAGATCGAATGTGAGAAATATTTGTGAATTTATCATGTAAACCTAGATAAGAACCATTCAGGATAGGTTTTTTATAGCATTCATAATCATCGTATCTATCATTTCACCCTCTGAAAACCTTACCCAACGCCAATCACTCCGCACTCGGCTCTGGCCTTACCTGGATTGACAGTGGCATGATTCCACAAGGTTTTGGCTATCCCACAATTCAACTATCCTGTCACCCTTGCTGTGTAGAGAATTGCTCTTGCACCACTTACTGGAAATTAACTCCCTTGTGCTTAAACCTCCAATCCAGGTAGAAATCTAACCCCTGATGATCCCCAAACTCTCTCTCTCTCGTTGCATATAAGTTGAATGAGAAGTGTTATTCCACTTGAAAGGACATGTATGCTCACATAAGCTGGTCAAATTATTAAGTGATCATGCCCCTATAATTTCTAGCAGGGTGCTGTAGCTCGCCCTAATTCACCTGGCTGGTTTTCACAAGGGTTTAGTTATCTGTGTTAATGGAAAGGGTTCAGCGGCTGGTGACTTCCGATCGCTAGCTATACATCCCGAAGTTTACTCTGGTCCCTCCGGAACTGGTAATCTCCGTTTGACTTGAAAGGAGCGTAGGGCTTTTCGGACCTATTACCATCGATGCAGATCTTGCAAGTAAATTAAGTAGCTCCTTTTCGAAAGTAGGATTCAGCTTCCAAATGCCAGCCAGTTAGTGCGACACAAGAACGGTTATTGAGTACGCTTACTAGCTTTTCCGTGTAGGTGAGGCGAATGGAGGCCGATGGATCTGCCTTCAAGGTTTCAAAGCGCATATCATAAGAAGAGTGGCAAACATTATTGAAGGATCAGTGGCCATGGACGCCAAGTAAAAGGACCAACGTTCTGTAAAGAGTAAAAGAGTCATGAGGGAACCTTATGTGACCATTGTTGTTGGATAGCATCATCCGGCTCGTTATGGTGATATTTGGAGCAGCTTTTGGCTCAGTTTCACCACTCATCATAACAGACTCTATCAAAGAAGGAATCCGCCATGGCAATGCTAGCAATATAAATAACACTGCCAGCTTTTTCTCAGTCATTTTTTCTACTATCATTCTCTAACGAGCATGTTTTTTTAAAAAAAATATACATGATTTTTAATATAATGTCAGTTGAAATTTTACATCATGTTTTGTACAGGTCATGTTTTTTTATATCAGAGAATTATCAAGTGAAGTCCTAATAGTAGTTTTACATGACTCTCTAACATCTTATAAGATTAACTCGTAGTGCCCAGAATACACTGAGGAGGAATACGAAGACATGCCTGAATCGAAGCTTGACCTTCTCCTGGCCTCCTATGGATTATCTACTCGTGGTAACTTGAACCACAAGAAATAGTTTGCAATGGGAACCTTCTATGGCCTGATTCTCAGGAACAACAAGGTTGAGTCTTCTCCTAGCCATGCCCTTCGAAGCTATTCCAATCCAACGGAAAACAAAGTTGATGTTGTTGAATTCTGAGCTTTTTATTAAAAAGTCTTAAAATCATATAAATTAAAAGTTAATTTATATTTACTTGTTAAACTTATGACCTGATATTTAGGATTAACGATCTCAATGTAACAATGTTGGCCAAATTAATTAAGCATGCATATAAAATAAAATTATTAATTTCTTCATGCTTAAATATGGATACATGCCACAAAATTTTGAAGAAATTCTTTATCATTATGGCCACGAATGGAAACATCATGAGCAATTGACATGTAAGCCCGAAAAGGTTTCTATTATTTGCATGTCATGCTACAAAGGCTGTCGAAAAAGTCACTGCAGCAAGGGCATAGATGTAAATAAAGCTGCAAAAAAGTTAAATAATCTATTTTACAGATCCAAGTAATTGAACATGAAATTTTGGGTTCAATTGTGTTGTATATAACTGACAATATTCTTTGCATATCTTGGATTCCATTAAAGGATAATTTTTTTAAATTACTGCTTTAAATGTTTTATATTCCTATTATCATAATCCAACTAGTGTACATGATATATCTATTGCTTGTTAATAATATATTTTCTTTCTTTCTCAAGGTTAGTATCTTTTTCTATTTTTTAAGATTACAATTAGCATCTTACCTTATTTTTTATATGCAACTTGTTTTTTATAAAAAATTAAAATAAAATATAAAGTGGTAAATCCCTCAAGCATGGAGCGAGTGTTTTTACGCGCGAGCTAATCACATTATTTATTAATGTTGGATTCTTAAGTTAAAGTTATTCGGTTTTAATATTATTAAAATCATTCAAACTTAAATATTTTTAATGAAATAGTTGAATCCATGAAAAAAAATCATTAACTTGGATATTGCATGAATTTTTATACATTTTATTTATCAACAATCCTTATTTATTCTTATTGATACATCACAAATAACACTCCTTATTTTTTTCAATAAATTACACAATTTACTTATAAAAAAATACTCTAATGTAATCTTTCAGAATTTTTTATCATGGAATTTCAAACACATATCAGATAAATTCAGAGAAGCATTATAAAATTATAAACTATCCTGTAAGAATAAATTTTAAAATATAAAAATTGAAACACCACACATGAAAACTTATATGATTTTTCTTATTTCAATCTCCTCGCAAAAAGAAAGGAAATTACCAAAAAGTTTTTTCTTTTTTGCACGCAGAAAAAGTAAAAAAAAAAAACAACCTAAAAGCCATATACGTGGTGGTCCCCACAGAAGAGGACGGATTTGAAAGGAAAAAATAAATTAAAATTCACGAGCACACAAAAAATCCGATGCTTCTCCTTTTAAATATATTATCTCCGACCCCAAAATAAATTAAAAATCCCTCTCTCCCTCTCTCTAAAAAAATCGAAACTTTCTCCCTTTCTCTCTCTAAAAAACCCTAATTTCTCCCCGAAATCACACACTGTTTCAAAAACAAGAGAATCCAAATCTGATTTCTGAATCCTCATCTCTTTCTAGGGTTTCAATGGTGCGAGATTGAAGTAATTAGAGCTGTAGATTTCGAAAGATCTGTTTGTATTTAATTTTTAAATTTAATTCAATTTAAGTGTTTATTTATTAGAGAAAGAGATTAGTAATAATGGCGTCGAATAGTAGTGATAAAGAGCTTGAACAACAGTTGCTGGAAGCTGGAAACAAGCTTCTTAACCCTCCTTCTTCTGTTGATGAGTTGCTCTCTCTTCTTGACGTAAGCCCTAAATTTTTATTTGATTACTGTTGGATAATGTAAATTAATGCATGGCCTGGGTTTTGATTTTGTTTGTGAATGCATGACTTAGGTTTTGATTTTGTTGTAATGTGCTATTGATGCTTGAAGATTCTGTTTCTTTAAGAATGTGTTTTTTGTGTTTTTTTTTTTTGTAAATGCATGCGTGGATACTTGGTGTATTTGTGTGTGTTAAATGGGAATTTGTGGAAGCTAGAGAGTGGAATTGAGTGAGTTTAGTGGTTTTATGATGGGGTGGGAATTTTTGTGGTGAGTGATCCGAGACAAGGTTGTGAGGGTGGGTTTTGAAGTTTGAAAGTGGAAGAAAGGTTTGATTTTATAGGTTTTATGTATGGTATAGCATGTGTTTTGCGGGTGCGTTAGCTCACAATTTTGAATTGTTTGTGTGTGCGTGTGGGTTTTTTTTTGGAAAAGGTCAATATTGGTGCTTGAGTTTGAGGCCATTGGGGATTGTGTAATTTGGTTATATGGTAGTTTGTCTGTTTTTGGGAATGTGCATGTGCTAGATTCTGAGTTTGTAGCTTGGGATTATTTTGAATTTTGCATTTATAGCAATGACATCAGTATTAAGGTTAGAAGATTTGTCGGAAAGGTCTAATTGATTTATACCTTCTGTTTTTGTGATTGTGCTATATAGAAAGTGTGTGCTACTATAAATAGTTAATGTTAGGATGCTTGTGCGGTAAGAAAATTTTATTATATAACCGCTGAGCTGGGATATATCTATGATACATTTATTGATAATCAAATTAATTGAAGACAGAGATTGAGAAAGAGAAGAACACCTAAAAGACCGAATACCATATCGCCCAGGTGATTCGGTGGAAAGTTTTTATAGAGAATAATTTGTGGGATCAAGTAGGATTTCTATTAATTTTTCTCCTTCCAAAAATGGAGATTATAGCTGTTGGATTTTCTGGTTTTCCAATTCAGGGAAGGGCATCCACATGGCTGTATTGCTGTTTGCACAGCATTTTTACCTCTGATAATGATGTGTGAAACTGTGATAGCCATATGAAGTTAATTAGAGTTTGTGAAGCTGTGAATAGCGTCATCCTTCCAAATAGGCTTAAAAGTCAATTTACATAAATTCTTTTTGTTAATGCTTGCCTTTTTCTGTACAGAACAAGAGGAGGGATGTTATATCTTTCCTTTTCATCTCTCTCATAGTTAATTAGTTTGGCAACTCTCTTTTAGCTCTTCTGATGTGACTTTGTGAAGCTTTGATAAAGTTTCAGTGAATTACTTTCTGCCCAAGGTTTTTCAATGGGCAGTATCCTTGACAAGTTTTTCTTTGGGAAAATTATTTCTTTCCAATATCCTTGTTGTTACATTAAGTACACTTTCTCTGTGGCCACCCCACCGATACGAATCTCATGATATAAAATTCAGGCATAGATGTTGAGCCTCTAGTGCATTCTTCAAGTATTCCCACCTTTCAAACAGTGGTTCACAAAAGTTTTATATCCATATGCAGAATGTTTTCTTTTGTCTTGCTGTGTTTGTATAAAAGTTTTCTTTTCTCTTAAGCAGGTATATAACCACCCATATCTATCATTGACGTACATGTGTCTTCATGTCTTGTTGTCTATTACACTCTTAGCAATCCACTCCATGGTGTCCAAATGTCATTATGTTTGTGGAGTGGAATAGGACGAATCAGTTTGAGATTATTTGACCTTTCTATAAAACGATGAATTACTTGTAATGAAAATAGAGGTGTTTTGAGCCTCTTGATTTTGCTTTGATATGCTGATGATCAAAATCTAAATTTCCTGCATTTAATTTATGATGAGAATTAAACAACTGAAGCTATTTGTTTGCTGATATCATTCTTCTTTCCTCGTGGGTAACTGTAGCAAGTTGAGAATTGTTTGTCAAAGGTGGAGCAGTCGCCTTTAAAATCAATGCAAAATGCACTTTCTCCTTCACAGAATGCTCTTGTCACCGATCAATTGTTCAGGCATTCTAACATTGACGTGAAAGTTTCTGTTGCCTCATGCATTAGTGAGATAACAAGAATAACCGCGCCAGATGCACCTTATGATGATGATCGAATGAAGGTCTGCAGTGTTGACATCTTTAATTTTTATTAGCTTTAGAGCTTGAGTTATATTGTTACCTTATCTTGACCACATGGTTTCTGTTTTTTCTTTTCTTCAATTTTGTTGGCATCTAGGAGGTATTTCAGCTGATTGTATCATCATTTGAAAACCTAGATGACAAATCTAGCCAGTCATATGTCAAGAGGGCCTCAATTCTTGAAACTGTTGCGAAGGTTAGATCATGTGTGGTGATGCTGGATCTTGAATGTGATGCACTGATAATTGAGATGTTCCAGCACTTCTTTAAGGCTATAAGGTATGGAGGAATATCTTCATTGGAAAGGTTACCCTCTCTTGTTTTTTGGTGGCTTCCTTTGATCTTTGTTGAGGTTTGGTTGCTTCCTTTTGCTATGCGCTCTGAAAATTACACTGAAGATTAAATTGTTCGCAAGGATAGTAATGTGCAATTATATTTTTCCCTTTTTGTTGATTGTCTTGTGTCTCACATGCATGATCGTTGTGGGCTTGGCCGTGAGCTTTGGGTGACTTAGCATATTTAGAGATGGCATTGAAATGGGCAGGCATTTGGCATCAATATCAGGATGACTTTTGTTCTTGCAGTTGAAATACAGGGTGCATCGTTGGTCTTGAGTTAATTCTTTGATTATTCAAATCTCCAAAATGTATGATATGGTAATGTTAATTTTTAGATTTTGTGATGAATTTCAACCCAGCATGGTTCTTGGCTGCTTTATGGAATGTGTATGGGCTCAAACCTGTGCAATGACAATATTATCTGCACAAGAAAACCTACACTGCTACTTAATTGAGCTTGATGCTTTCTTTTACATGTAATTCCAAAAGAGCATTTCTGGTGTGCTTTGTAAGGTTACATAATTCGGGGAAATGACAATATGTTGAATAGTGGGTGTTATAATTTTTAGGGTTTTTTTTTCATTTATTTTGTTTTTCAGGGATTATCACCCAGAAGATGTCTTTTCATCAATGGAGACCATCATGTCCCTTGTCTTAGAAGAAAGTGAAGATATTTCTGTGGAATTACTGTCACTTCTACTAGCTAGTGTGAAAAAGGGGGATGAGGTGAACTATTTCTATCATTTCTATGGCCATAAGTATTCTAATCACTCCCATTTGGTTTCTGTGAATGAATTAGCCGCCTTTACTATTTTGCAGGAAGTTCTACCTGTTGCTCGGAGGTTGGGCGAGGAAGTACTTGAAAGCTGTGCTGCGAAGGTTAAACCTTACCTGATAGACACTGTGAAGTCTTTGGGCGTGTCTTTAGATGACTACAGTGACATTGTTGGTTCAATATGCCAAGAAATATCTGGTTCTGTTGAGCAGAATGATGTTCATGCTGTTGATGAAAATACGGTAAGCTTGTCATCCTGCTAAAGCTAACATGGTTGTTATGGCACTGATTTAACAACTCATTTAATGGTTTATTTTGTTTCGCCACCATTAAACTGTATTTGATTTGTAAAGTGGCATCGCAGTCAATTTTCTGTAAATGATTTAATTAATGAAGATTCTCAACCATTTTCCCTTTTGGTTCTATTTCTGAAAATGCCTTGATTGAATTGGCACATAATAGGAACCTTTCTTTGTGAAATTATTGTGATTGGATGTCCCAGTCTTTGTTGTAGCTGGAGGCAAGCCCTAACTGCTGGTGCCATGAGAAGCCGTATCATAAGTGCTCGGTTTGAAGTTTTTGTTTGGTGTGTTGCCTTGTATCTAAGATAGCAATTACTGAAAAATCATGATCTCTAGTAGAATGGACTGGTTCTCTGCCAATACAGAATTGTACCCCTCAAGCAATCGGTTCATAATGTTTGTGCACGTTGCTTCAACAAACATTTGATTTGGAAGTTTTCTGTATTTTTGTTCTGATTGTTATGTCAGCAGTTTATTTTGTATTGCATTTCGTTGAAATTCCCGACTCAGTGGTCTTTGGTTGATGCTGGCAGTTGTTTACTGGCACAATTTTTCTTCATGTGGCCTGAATTCCATTTCTCATAAAATGCCCATGACTTGCTGCAGGTTGAAGAGAGCAAGCCTGTTGGGCCATCATCCGATGCTGCTGGTTCTCAGGCATGACACTTTCCCTTCTAGATTTTGCCTTTTCATTTTATATTTATCTCTCTTTTTTTGTATTTTTCCAGGTCAATGAAGAGGAAACAACAGAAGTGGCAACTCCTGAACAAGCTGAACCTGCAAATGACAAATGTCCAAAGTCAGCTGTGAGCAATGGTGTCACACAGATGGAGGAAGATGACTCCTTAGCAGATTCAGATTCCATGAAGAAGCAGGAGGATGATAACAAAACTGATCAGTTGAAAAGCATTGATTTGCCAAGTAATGCTGAACCTGATTTTTCAAATGCTGAAAGGGTAGTACTAAATACAGAAAGTGTGGCAGAACAGACAAGCAAGAAGAGTGAGAAGTCTCCAACAAAATTGGCCGAGCCTTCAGAGAGTTCTTGTGTTGACTCTGAGAAGAAAGCTGAGGAACTCCCTGGCAATAAAATTCACAGCGAGGATGTTCCTGGTTCTCCTCATAAAGATCAACCTGTTAAGGAAGCAATATCTTCTGAGAATGTAAAAGAAACTGGCAGTCAGCCTCCCTCACCTAAGGCATTAGAGGGTGATTCTGTACCTGTTGCTTCCCCATCTGTTAGTGAAAACCTTCCTGATGAAAGTTTTTCCAAAAAGGGTGGACGAGCAAAGAAAAAAGAGAGCTTGAACAAACATTCTGCACCATCTTCTGATGATGTACCAAACAAGTTATCTGATGGAACAAGTGATTCAGAAGCAAAACTGCATAAATGCTCTGGAAAAGAGGCACCTGCTGGGACTTCCAGTGAGGATAAGACACCAATGAGGACAGATGCGTCCAAGAAGGAAAGTGACACCACTGGTGAGCCAGAAGCAAAACCACTGAAGCAGTCATATAAAAAGGTGGACACATTGAAGGAAAGCAACACCACTAATGAACCAGAGGCAAAAGCAAGGAAGCAGTCATCTAAAAAGGTGGATGCATCCAAGAAGGAAAGTGACATCAGCAGTGAACCAGAGGCTAAACTGCTGAAGCAGTCATCTAAAAAGGTGGATGCATCCAAGAAAGAAAGCAACACCACCGATGAATTGGAGGCAAAATTGCAGAAGCAGTCATCTAAAAAGGCTGGCACATTGAAGGAAAGCGACACCACTAATGAACCAGAGGCAAAAGCAAGGAAGCAGTCATCTAAAAAGGCGGACGCATCCAAGAAGGAAAGTGACACCAGTGGTGAACCAGAGGCTAAACTGCCAAAGCAGTCATCTAAAAAGGTGGACGCATCCAAGAAAGAAAGCAACACCACTGGTGAATCGGAGGCAAAATCGTTGAAGCAGTCGTCAAAAAATGTGGATGGAAACAGCAACAACAACAATGATGGATCAACTTTAAAGCAATCCGGGGATAAGAAACGGCAGAGTCATGGAAAAGCAGTTTCTGAAAAGCATGTAACCAAAAGTTTGATGAAAGATGATGACAAAGTACTTACTTTCCTTTTCATACACTTGTAATTTTGCTGTTTTTTTGCTAAATCCACAAATCGATAAATTGTTTGTTGCTTTTATCATGATTTACATAGGAAAAGACCCATTCAACCAAGTCAGCTGCAAAATCAGCAGAAGAGGAACATCACTTAGAGGAGACCCCTGTGACTAGCACCAAGAGGAAGCGTGCTGCTGGTGATGAAAAAGTACGTGTTCTTTTTACCTATAGGCACACGTATCCACAACAATTGATGCTTATCTGTTATTTTAATAGGTAACTTATCAGGCAGGAGAGGTTTACTTAACCATATATAGACTGTACTGATGTGATGCTATTTTTAAAATACAGCATGTCCCCTATATTATTCCTTATTGTTCTGCTTTCTAGTGTTATCATGTATGATTGACAGCTGATATGGTTTGGATAAGAACACACATCAGCTATGAAACATGTGCTTCTTTTTTGGGTTCTGTTATTTCTGTTTCTAAATCACCTTTGTGTATATTGCTTTGGCTTGGAGACTTGTGCTTTAAGATTATTTCTTAGAAGTGATTGTGGTGGCAGGCACCTGATATTAAAGAATTTGACGAAAATGTGGTTGGTTCAAAGGTTAAAGTATGGTGGCCGAAAGATCGCCAGTGAGTTCACACTCACCTCTTCTTGTTTTTCTAGTAACCTTTTCATAAGCTGTTGCTGAAGCTGATATTCATACTACTATTGAGCTGCAATTTATGTATACTTGGATGTGTGATACTTAAGACCCATCATTTTAAGTAATGCTTTCATCATTCTTTCCAACCAGGCTGTTTTTCTTCATATTATAGCATATATCATAATGCTGCTGAAGTTCATACTAATCAGGGTATTTGTTCCGCCAAGCTATTCTCTCCATTCAGGACTATTCCTTGGGCTCCTTCCACCACCTTCCCTTTTCCCACCCCAAACACACACAATAGGCCTCTCCTTGTCACAAAAAAAAATTATATTTGCCATTTTCAGATCTAATTTTCCTTTACTCATTTTCCATAACCACATACACCTGTCATTATGTTTATGAATTCAAATTCTTTGTGTATTATTTTCTTATGTTCCTTGTGTGATTTTGCAGATTTTATGAAGGTAAAATTATATCTTTCGACTCGATTAAGAAGAAGCATAAGGTGCAACCTTAATTCAGGGTGCTTGATCTAGAGTTTGTTTATATACGTTAACATGTGCTTTGAATTTGGTTTCCTGCTTTTATTTGGGTCTCGTCTTTTTTCTGGAAGGATTGTTTTTGTTTCATAACCTTCTGGATCTGTATGTATATACCTAGAGGTCTCAGTGCATTTTGACTAATTGAAATAATAAAATGGTCTGTCTGTATGTGAATTAAATGCCATTTTATTTATGCAGGTTTTATATACTGATGGCGATGAAGAAGTTTTAATTCTCAAAAGGCAAAAATTTGAGTTTATTGGTGATGACTCTGAGTCAGACAAGGTGAGTCACTACCTGAGTTGTCTCCTAGATTTTCTAGACGTTGTGCTGATACATTTAATTGACAGGAAGAAGCAGCAGATCACTCAAGTCCTGAGACCTCTTCTGAAACGTATGTGTTCTTTCTTGTTGTATATTGGCCTCTCAATTGACAATTGTATTACCTTTTAAACTTCTGATTGTTTCCCCCTTACTGCCCAAGTAAACCCTAAATGATATGAAGTAATGCAGTCCACCCTCTGATCAGTGGCTTGTGTGATCTCAAATGGATATGCACTGATATGCTATCATTTTTTATGATACGAAACAGGCCCCTGAAGAAGAGAATGAAAACAAATTCTGACAAGTCAACTAAGCAAGGAAAGGGGGATGATTCCTCAAAAAGGTTCAATATAATCCTTCTGAATGTATGCTAGTTCCATTTGCTGGATTTTTGATAAAATATTATTAAAATTTATAGGGTTAGTGGAGCTTCCTCCAGCAAATCCAAAAGTTCTGCAGCAAAATCTGGAGGAAAGTCAAAGGAAGTCAGTAAAACTGGTGGGAAATCCATAGACGACTCTAAAGTTAAGAAATTGGATGATCATGGCAAAAACAAGGATCATACCCCTAAAAGTGGAAGTAAATCTGATGTTGCTTCCGAAACTGCCAGCAAATCCAAAAATGATGACTTGGTGACATCCAAGGCTAGCAAGTCCAAAGAAGATGGGACAAGCACGCCTAAACCCTCTAAGTCCAAGCAAGAAACCCCGAAGACAGGCAAGTCCAGGCATGATACCCCAAAGGTTTCTTCTAACACCAAAGGTAAAGCCTCAAAGAGTGGTGGCAAATCTAATGTCACCGGCGCTGGTAAGTTGAAATCAGGCTCATCAAAGGTGAAAGAAATTGATGATGAAGAGACCTCTACAGATTCAGACAAAGCGCAGCAAATTGCAAAGGTGAAGATGGGGAGTTCATCCAAAGGACAGGGGAGTGAGGCGGTGAAGAGTGGAAAAAAGCGGCGAAGAACTTGAAGTTTACGACCTCTCTCTTCAACTGCTGCTTGATGCAAGCAAAGTTGTTTCCTGTCCCCAACACATGGACCTTGATGCCTTGCTCTCTTTGATGTCCTAGAGCTGCATCCCCACGGTAGTAAGCCATGGTTTTGGTATCTATTGCCATCCTTGACATGATTCCTGGGTCATTGGCTTACATTAGTGTTTGATAGTCTAGTTTGGTTTTAGATGGTATCTATGGCTGTTTGGGAATCTACAATAGAATAGATCGAGGTAGTTTGTTAAAATAGATATGCCTTATAGATAATGTGTAATGACATTGGGATTGTGATGCACAATGTCATCTTCAATTCACCATTGGATCATTTAGTCGATGCATCATTGCGACGTCGTTTATGAAAATTTACTGGCAAACAGGAACTCTTGGGGACGCCAGAGTTTGCAACCAGGCTCAAACCAAAACAGCCTGAATCCTAAAATTTTCGAGGAGGCTGTAACAGGAGTACTCTCCGAAGGAAATTGCAGGCCGAGACAGACAAATGACAACGGCTTCGGCGGTGGTTGTATCAAACTCCTGAGTTTGTTGATTCTACTCATGCATGCTCGAAATACCTAATTTTGGAAACAAATGCGAATATTCGTAGTAGTGGTACTTGTCTATGAAGATTGTTTAGGGTTAAGACTCTGGCAGCTCTTGCTGCTCGATTTTTTTTGCTTGTTTTTTTAAGAGTTTCAAGTGGGATTTATGCAAAATTACATAGTTATTTTAACCGAAAGGATTGATTTTGTGCCTGGCAATTTGAAAGGAATCCTTAGCCAATCAAATCTGTACATGGGCGAGCATTAAGATTAGGCTCGATGGTTAGACCCAACCTCTTGGTTTGGGTGAGCTTTCAATTCCAAAGGGAGGTGACCAAACCGTGGAATTTCAGCAGGTGCATGGGCTAGCTTGTCTGTATACGTGCTTGAAAGTTGACATCTGAATATATTAGTAGAGGTCAGAAAGGACCCGCTTATATTCTTTAATTAAAAATATTTTAAAATGTATTTTTTATTTTTTATATCAAAACATGAAAATTATCTACAAATATATTTAAAAAATCGTTAATTTTATATTTTTTTATGAAAAAAAATGTTATGATATAAAAACAAACTCTCTCTGTGTCTTTCTTTCCTTTTCTTTTTTCAGGGTTAATTTGCAACCCAAACTAAATCTCTTCCTCTAATGCATCATTCATATTCGAAGTATTAAATTCGACACATGTATTTGTTGATCATAGAGGAGACATGAAGAAGGAAGTACGGCAATCCGAGTTTGATAATTCTGACGCTATTGATTAATATTTTCTGGTATTCGGTGGTTGTTAAACTCTGTTTGGCTTATCCAGAAAATTTAGAAATTAAAATATTAATTTGAATCTAATTTTAAATTAAATCAGACAAACATTAACTCGATAAAATCTGACAACTCGTAGTCGATTTCCATTAAATATTATATTATTGGATCCATTCATACATTTCTTCTAAAGTAGCCACACATTTGACTACTTCCAACAAGAGTGTTAATATTATATTGGACCCAAATTTTCTCCCCAGGTTTGCTAACAATAATAGAGGCTCTAGATTGCATACCACCGTGTCCCGTGCACTTACCTGTGTTGTGCCTCCTCGAACTTCTTCTCTTATTACAGTGACTTCCTTTTGACATTTTCTTTTCTCAACCACTTGTTTCCATTCAGATTTCAGACATCAAGTTGTGTCTTGTCTTGTCCACTAGTTTTCTTATAATAATGTTCATATGGTAGCTCTAACTTTTGGGACTGATGGCCCCAATTCCCACATGCTACATCAACTTGCATCAACTTGCCTACTGCTTAGGTTAAGTATATTGGATTAAAGTATATTTGTGTGTTGGGGTTTGTGATTTGCTGTCGTTATAAATTTAAAATTATTTTAGTTAACGCTTTTATTATAATTTGGTTCTTAAGACATTATAACTTATAGGTTTTTTTAAAAAAATATTTTTTAAAACTATAATGGCAAAAACTACCACAATATATACACTTACCGGAGTGATTTTGTTTGTTGGCAGTTGTTGAAACTCAAATTCCAATTCCCTTTCATCTCTCCCTCTCCCTTTATTTCTTTTCAATCTTTAAAATAATTTTCTTCGATGATTTCATTTTCCATTACCTTGTATGTTGCTGAAAAGTTAAATGTTTGATGATGTATATAACTTTAATTAAAGAGAGTGCTAGATACCGAGAACCGCCCGGCACTTTTGTTAAGAGATTGTTTCTCCTCCTTTAATGAGTGGATTGCGTCTTTGGCAATAATTGGATTCATGGTGATGAAGCCCTGTTTGCCCCTTGTTTGGCGATAAAAATGCGTTTTTGACGATCTTAAACTTGATACTAATATCCAAGTATCAATAGTTACAGCCGACATGGATGTAACTAATACCGAGATATGATATTTCTTGATAAATTAAGAGATATACAGGCAACCTCCATAGTATTAGTCAAAGAAACTGTTAAGAGATTGTTCCCCTCCTTTCGTAGCTAGTTTGGAGTCTTGCCGTAAGTGGGTTGGTGACGAACTTGTGACTAATCGCTATTCTGTGAAGTATCTTTAAATTTCGGTCTTGCTATAGTTGTGGTGATGATAAAATTTTTAAATATAGTGTTTTATAGGATGAGAAACAATGTTTTTATACAAGGATGTGAGTAACTTATATTATTAGATCAACATTTATATATTTATATAGGTTAATGACACAAATTCTTGTATAATATGATGATTTTTCAATTTTTTATATATATTTTTAATTGAGTTAGCTTTATTCTTGAATGTTAGACAAAATCATTGAAATTAACCATGTGATTTGCACATAGAGCCTTCAATTTATCTAGCTTTCAAGGGTATTACGGGGATAGGAAATGCTCGCTTGCAAATAACATGACTAATCTAATGATTTAGCCACTACCATAAATTTATAAATAGCAATGGAAACATTGATGAAAAATATTTTATTGATTTTTTTATGAAAATAGTGATAAAATATTTTTATCGATAATTGCAGATGGAAACAATGACAGAATAAAAAAAATATTGAGTATTTATGCATCCATAAGGAAAATGCAGTATCTTAAGCTATTGATAGACAATTGATTGTGCATTCTTGTCCAAGTTAAGGCTAGCTTTGACCTTTATGACCCGTGATCTATTATAAACAAACTCTATATTCTCATGGTCACAAAACAAAGGTATATCTATTATAGCCTTCATGTTGTTTTTTGTCTTTCGTTTCACGTCCATCATCGTGTTAAAATATTTTCATACATGTTTATTTTGACATGCATGACATCTAAATTAAGGCAGAGAAGATTAGTTTTCCAATAAGGAACCTTAAAAAAAAAATACTTTGTTTAACTTAATTATGGGTCACACCAAAACCATATATAAAACTTTTTTTTACCAAATTAAAAACCAAACACAATACCTTGTGTCGTGAGATCACGTCATACAATTCTTCACTTGATGGTATCGGCATTGCAATATCCATTTCAACTCTATCCACAAAGAAATTATTTTTGTTTCTTTTGTATATGTGATCGGTTGGTAAAAAAACCCATATGGTAATAAAAAAACATGTTTTAATTACCACTGTTTGTTAAGGTTAAGACCTTGTTATTTTCCATACATTATGAATATGCTAATTTTTAATACATCCTCCAACTAGAAACCATCTTATATATAAGAGAATCATTGATAGTCCACATCAAAGTTGTTTTCATTTGAAAATTCTATTTTCTCTAGACAGCATACTTCAAATTCCTAGAAGATCACAACTGATTCAACTCATCAATCAATGATAGAAACTAAACATTTATATTTCTACTCGGGCTATTAGAACTGGGTATGATCGTAAATAAAAATATGAACTTTGATTTTATACACATCCCTAATAACAAATTATAAAATAATTAGAGAGTCTTGGGATAATTTATTTGTCGTTACATTTTTCATTACTAGAAACTTTGTTATATTTAATATAATATGATAAATAAAGGTTTATAAAAAATTATATAATACTCAAATTCAAGATGATAATATATAATAGTAGTAGCTAGGGATAAGCGAAATAAACAAATAATGAATTAACAACAGCAAAAACAAAAAAAAAACTGAAATAATTGACATTAGATATCAAACCATAAACCAAGTAGAATATATATATATATATATATATATATATATATATATATGTGTGTGTGTGTGTGTGTGTGTGTGTGTGTGTGTGTGTGTGTATTTTTTAAAAAACCAATTTAGTTTGGCTCTAATTTTAGTTTTGTAAACCAATCCAAAATAAATTGATTTTTTTTAATAAAAAAACTGACAAAAGGAGAAAAATTCCATTACATTAAAGCTTGTAAAAAAAGATCAAACTTAAAGACTCATATACTAATTCTATTTTTTAATAAAAAAACTAAACCAAATCATTTAACTTGAACTGATTATTTAATTTAATTTAATTATATTTTTTTAAAAAATATTGGTTTGGTTGAAAATTTTCAATCCAAACCAACCATGCTCATCATTGATGCTAACGTGTAAAAAGTAAGCATGTATCATTGTTATATATATATATATGATAACATGTGATGCCAAATACAAATAACAAAAAAACAAAATAACATTACCTAATACGTCTAAAAACAATTACGAAGTCAACCCATCCCTTTCATTGTCGATAGAAGAGGAGATGGATTTATTTATTTATTTTTGCATTTCCTCCCACTATTTTTTCTTTTTATATTCATGATTTTTTTTTAATTTTTTTTAATATTTATTTAATTTAAAATTTTTCTTCATAAATTGTTTAGGATTTATTTTTTATAAAATTATCACAGTTTCATAAATATTTATTTTTATTATCATATAATTAAGTAAATCTAATTTTAAAAAATAAAGTTTTTAAATTCAGTGGAGCTCATCACTTGGATCGTGAATTTGATAGTTTAAACAGCAAAACTCAAATCTATATAATATATTGATGTTTTAATATTAAAAAAAAAACATCTTGATTTTTTTAAAAAATTAAATTATATTTTTTATTAGTTATTTAGGTTATTTTTAAACTTAACAAAATCATTTAGTTATATTAAAAATAATTTTTTTATAGTTTAATTTTAAAAATCATTTAGTTATATTAAAAATCAAGATGTTTTTTTATAGTTTAATTTTTTTAAAATTCAGTGGAGCTCATCTCTTGAATCGTGAATTTGATAGTTTAAACAACAAAACTTGAATCCATCTAATATATTGATATTTTAATATTAAAAAAAATATCTTGATTTTTTAAAAAAATTAAATTATATTTTTATTAGTTATTTAGGTTATTTTTAAACTTAATAAAATTATTTAATTATATTAAAAATAATTTTTTTATAGTTTAATTTTAACCCAATAAAGAGATTCAATATTAACATGCTGGGTTAGAATTATTACCGATACTAAATAGTTTTTTTTTTTTGGCGTGAACTAATTATTATTAGAATTTAAAAATGGATTCCTGTGATAAAATGGGATTGCAATCCCCATCCCATCCAATCAAGATTCGTAGTCAAAGGTTCCCAATGACATGGAGTGTGGGGAAAGCACAGAAGCCATGACAAGTCTTGTCTGCTACAGATCCAGCAGTGTGTAAACTGTAAACTACTTTTTATATCATTAATACATATGTTTCAGAATGGTGTGGAGCCTTTCAAGCTTGCAAGGTGCAATCTGATATGAGGTTGCCTAAGCTACGAGTCGTCCATGACCTTCGATCCCTCCTCCATGTCCTAAAGCTGCAAGCTTTCAAGTATTTAAATGAGGGAAGAAAGGTTAGATGCGTGGAGGGGTCATTAGGGGCTTTAGAAGCATGGTCACTACTCCCCATAAATTCATATTCTTTCGCTTAATTTATTTATCAATTTGCAGAGTGTATTGAGCACCTCACCCTTTAAATAGGTAAATTTCCCACCTCCAACAGCAAAGATAAAATTAATTGCATAAAGTGGTGCAAATCTACTAGTTAGATTTTGAATTTATTTTTTAAAAATTATTAATTTGAGTTTTATAAATTTTAGAGTTATTAGAAATTTATATAATTATTAACTTTAAGGTCTCGAGAAATTAGCTAAGGTACACATAAGTTGGTATGAATACTCATGGTAATATATATATATATATATATATATATATATATATATAAAAGCTAAAATGAATTGATTTTGAAAAATATAAAAATTATAAAATAAACTCATGTACATATTAATTTATGGGTTCAAAGATAGACATGCAAAATAGTATGAATTATTGGATTAATCGGTGGATCATTGACCCAACCAAATAAATTATTTTTATTAAAAAGATTTTATTTTAATTTTTTTAATAAGTTTTGTATTGATCTTATTCAATATATATATATATATATATATATATATATATATATATATATATTAACTGAAAACTATGGATGCAAAGACTTTACCTCACTACAATCTCCTATGAACCTTAGGCTAAGCACTGATCATTCAATCTCCTTGTGACCCTTCCAATCGAAGTTTTATATATATATATATATATTTGAATTTAACGGAGACGTTCTTTACATATTGGAGAAAAGGGTGTTCCAAATCGCAGTTAAATAAATTACTATAAATGGTCACTGCTTAAGATTTGAAAATAAAAAAGGAAACTTTAAGGCTAACAGTAGGGCATTAGAGTACGGTCGGTCCCCACCCTCTACGCCGTGTATAATCAATACACCACAAAAAACAATGCAGAATTATTAAATCTGGTTGATTCAGATTAATATTAAGTGAAACCGTTTTATGATTTTAAAAAAAATTAAATCAAGTTGTTAATCAGTTCATGTATGGGTTGAACTGATCAACTCCTGATTTAAATCCTGATTTAGACCAAGGACTGAGTATGTATGGTAGTTATAGTAAAATTAAAAATCTATTTGGACTCAATATTAATTTTTGCATTTTGTATATCTAATCTCTGTTTTGAGACTATAAAAATTAATTTTAAAATTATTTAAAAACTAAACTTTTTTTATATTTATATTTTTATCTTCAACAAAACACTTTTTTTTTTCTTATTGTTTCCTTCTCTAGTTATATATATATTATTTTTTGACCTTTGGATAAGTGTATTTCTTGAGCAATTAATCTTCTGTCATGAGCTGAATTTAAGTTTCAGTAATTTATGCTTACGTATTTATCATAGTTATAATTAACAAAAAAGCAAATATTGATGGTGATGGTGATATTACTGTGTTCCAGGGCATAGTTTAAAAATAATTACAATATTGCCCTTAGTTTTTTTCTCATTTGCTTTTGCCTCAAAGGAATAGTGGTGTTTTTCCATTACATAAATATCTTTTAAAAATTGAATGGTATTATTTTGGTAATTATGTTTTAAAATGCATAGTAAAATAACTAATGTAACTTTAGAATAAAATAATATAATGCTTTTTGTATAAAGATATTTTGTATTTTCATGTTTGATAGAACAATAAAATTGCTATATTACCCATGCTATTCAAATTTTTTAGCCCTGAACTCGGGGACTTGGCGGTAATTTTCTCATGATTTGTTTGTTATTCTCGATTGATCTTGTGAGCATCTTTGGTTTTGTACAAAAAAAAAAGTTGGTGGCGCGTGCAAAGCACGCGTCAGCGACTTTATCGAGTTTGAACAACGCATGCAGCAAACTTCAATCATTGTAATGACGCTTTCGCTGCATCATTTGATTCATCTCAGTATTGTCTTCCTCCCTGGATCATGCGTGTATGGTGGTTTGACAAGGTTTGGTAAAAAATAACTTTTTTTTCCTTTTCTTTCTTCATAGGATTGCGTTCTGGCCATGCAAAAAATCATACTAGCCCTTCAACTTATCTTTTCTTTGGATGTAGTTCCTCTTCTCTTATTTGCAGTTTTTTTTTTTATTATTTACATTAATTGTTTCTAATTGAATTTTATTTTTTATTACATCCTTGGTTGATTTTTGAATTTTGTTTTCAAATTCGGTGCCCATTATTTGAATTGCTATTTGTTTTGTTTTAAATTATTTAATTGATTTTTTTTACAATTCCACCCATAGGCATTTATTTTCATCTAATTCTTGCATGAAATTTGGTTCAAATTCTTTTTATTGCTATTTTTTAACTATTCTCTTAGTGGAATGGTTTTTTATAATTTCATCCATGAATATCTAATTTCATTTTTTTGATGTTAAATTTAGTTCTAGTTCTTTGAATTGTTATTTTTTTTGTTTTGCAATATTTTTTTATTGATTTTTTTTCTCGATTTCATCCACTAATCTTTAATTGGTTAAGAATATGACTTCTTTGTTTTTTTTGGGTTTGCTTTTAATGGGACCACTCTAATCTCATGACTTGAGTAATAGATCTAAAAAACTGGCCTGAGTTGACTTCTGTCTTTTTAAAAGTATTTTTTTAGTGTTGTTTTTACCTGTATTGTTTGAGCTTTCCTGTTTATAGTGTCATTCCAGTCTCATGTCCTTTGTCATGTGTTCGATTTATTGATATGGGTTCGTTCAAGGCTTTTTTGTTATTTTTTTTTTACTTTGACAAGTTTTTCTAATTTATATTTTAAATTTGACTTATAATAAACTTCTTGATAAGACATGGATCCAAGTTATCATAAGCTACGAGTTTTTTAAGATTTGATCATGTTTAGGATGTTTCCCTAGATTTGTTTGGTGTTTATATATGTTTTTAAATTCACCCCTTTTAATTTCTTTTTATTTTGAAAATTAGGTCTTTATTCTTTTATTTTTTTTGCAAGTTTTTTATAAATATTTTTTTAACTATCTCGTCATTTGAAATTAAATTGATTGAGTATTATGCTTCTTAATTAAATTTGAATATAAAATTTTGGTTTGCTTTCAATAAACTTTTTCTATTTAACCCCTAATATTTAACATGACTGGAAGGTACCTTACAAGTTAATTATATCCTGGGGGTGTCATGTTAGTCTTTGAATATTTTATTTTGTTTTATCCCTAAAAGTTTTATAACTTTTAAAACTCCCCTCTTCTCCATCATGTAACATACCATATTAAATGAAAAAAAAAATACGATGGTTTTGTGTTCCTTAATTTACATAGTGTTTTCTATTGATACGAGTTTTGGAAATTTCACATATCTCTTATGGGAAAGGATAAAGTACATGAATTGCAAGTGATTATTGAATAATTTTGTTGACTAAAAGTAAAGGAAAGGTCTGGTTTTGCAAATTCATTAACATTGAGGGATATAATCAACAGGTTGCAGATCTAATACAGAAATATTTAGAGTGTGTTTGTTTTTATAATTTTAGATCGGTTAATGTGATGATGTCAAAAATAAATTTTTTAAAAATAAAAAAATATATTAATTTGAAGTATTTTCAAGAAAAAAATACTTTAAAGAATAAACGTTATTATAATTTTAAATAATACTTTAATGTGTAGTTGACATTTTAGTATCTTTTGTGTTTGAGGTTTGGAAAAAAAAAAGACTAATATTAAAAAAAAAATTATAAATTGTATTTTTTTCAAAACCGAGATAGAAAAAAGAGTTTTCAACACGATACATGTAAAACATGTGGATTAGCAATAATAAACAAACGTCTTTGAACGTGTAATTATTGTGGCAAAAACAAACGGAGAAAAGGTTCCCAGAAGCATCCAGGGTTCGACACCATGAGTGATGTATAAAATAAACTGGCCCAGAGTAGCTAACGAAGAGAAGAATTATTAAATATGTGGCATGCTTGCTGCCATGTTAGGGTTGCAAGAAGACAGCTCCAATTACCCCTATATCTCCTCCCTCAATGAAGCAGTCGCATGAAGCCCCATTTCCAAGAAGACATTATCCTACCATTGGACCCACGATTATGACAATCAAACGGCTGGGAATTGAGTTTGAAAAGAAGTCCAATCGAACGGCTATATATAAATCCATCAAAGGTCTTCATTTGGCCTCAATGAAAGCAACACATTCGGACGTACTACCCCTTGAAACAATCTCCACCAACTAATCAAAAGCCTCCTCTCTTTTCCTTTTACCTTCTCGAAAAAGCTTCGTGCACCGTACTCTCTTATAGAATCCACCCTGATTTAACCCAAGAAGGCAAGCCGACAAACGCACAAAATCCAAACAAGAAGACAAAACAAACCCAACCCTAGTTTTTCTTTACTTTCCTTAGGGTTTTGCTGTTTTTTTTTGGTAAAAATCTTGTGGTTGGAAAACCACTCCAAGTTTTATGAGTGGTTGGGCGTGCGTCAACACAAACTGGTAGATTTTGTAAGAGGAAAGGACACTTGTCTATGTGTCACCGACACCTGTTCATCTTGCATGATAGAGAGAGAAAGAAAGAAAGAAAGAAAGTGATGTGATCCTATTAAAAGCCAAGCAAGGTTTAACTCCTATCTACTTCCTTCCTTCTGGTGAAGTGAGTGTGTGTGGAAGTAGAGAAGATAGAGAGAAGAAACAACATGGGTTATTTCTTGAATTCCATTTTTGTGGTAATTTTTGTTTAATTATTGCTTGTGTTCTTGGATTTTTGGTATAGATCAAGAGATAAAAACCCTAGTATGCTTTTTCGAAATTTATGATTTGAGTAAAAACAAAATTGTTTTAAAACAAAATCTTCTTTTATAGATTTACACTTACAAATCACACTAAAAGAGATGCAATTTGCTTCAGAATTAATCCATTAAAAACTAATTTCATTAGCACTCTTCTCTCCTTTTCTCTTCAACGTATACTTGAAATATATTTTTTAAGATAATATCAAATTAATTAATTTCATAGAACAATATGTTTTCATCACTTCAAGTTACCTCAAGTGAAATGAATTTTATAATTTTAAATCGTGTTCCAAGCAAATCAAATGAATTCCATCTACTTAAACAGCTGAAAACAATTGGATCCGATCAGGTGCATGTAAATCTCTTAGATTTGTGTTTTAACACCAAAAAGAGAGGTGATCAATGGTAGGTAGATCTTTTGGCAACTTTCCTTAAAAGGGTATCACTTGTTTGTCAGATCTGACTGAATTCTTCTATGCATTTTGTGCTAAATTTCTTTCTTTTCTTTCCATTTTTTCGGTAAGCTAGCTATATCTTTCACTCAAGAACTGATCCAGGATAAAAAAAGGGTTTCGCTTGTTTTTGTATTTTCTTCTTCTGGACATTAGAAACTGACAGAAGAGAGTGAGCACACAGAGGCATATTTGTATAAATCTATACCATTGCTTTTGCGTGCTCACTTCTCATTCTGTCAGCTTCCAGAGCCGGAATTCGGCCTGTTTTTTGCTCCAGAAATTCCTTTCTTTCTCATCTTTTACGTCTCTTTACAAACCCAAACAAAAAAGGCTCCTGGAAGATGAAGATGGTGGTGTATAGTAGGCAAAAAACGGAGAAGCAGCAGCAAGGTATCCACTTTGTGTTTCGTATTTTTTTATTTTTTTTTGCGTTTGAATCTTGATTAATTTCTGATGTATTAAATTATAGTTTAGTAAATAGCGTGGCTTTTGATGGAGTTTAAGCCAGATTACTATGCAATTTATAGCGGCAAAACACTGTGTAGGGTAGTATATATATAGCATGGGACCATTTCATTCACGTTTTCTCTTGCTAATTTTTTCGAGTATCTCTTTGCAAAGTCAAACACCCTCCTTTTCTTTTTCTTTTGCTCTTTCTCTTGCGCATGCGATTATGTTATTATCTACTCGAGATTTGAATCTGATTTGATCTTGTCTTCACCTGAATCTTATCTTATACTGTTTGTGAAAATGGGTTTTCCTTCAAAACCCTAGTCTAGCTACAAATAGGGTTGCTTCTTGTATTAATGGAGAAGGGATTTGTGGTGAGTCGTCTTTTGCTTGCTCTTAGTAAAAACTGATCTGACCATTTTCCATTGGCTCTTGGAAATGGGTTTTGGATCTTAGAACTAAAGAAGAGACATGAAATCTTTAAATGATCGCATGTAGTTATTTCATTCCAGAAATATGAAATTTCTGCAGCCATAGTTGCTCCTTGCTGTGCTCTTTTTTTTTTTTTTTTTTAGCTTTTTGCAGATAGGCACGGGATGGTCAACTCATTTATCACGAAGTAGACAAAATCTAGTCAAAAACAGGTTTTTGGAAGCACTTCAGGTAGCAAGCTTTCAGCATTTATAGCACTGACTTCTATTTATTTTATGTAGTTTTTGGCTTGTAATGTATGTCTTTAATGTGTTATGCTTAGAGTATTTCAATGGTTGCTTAAGGACTATAATTTAAACTTCTAAATGGTTTTATCTATCATTTATTCATCTTGTTTTGTGATTCTTGCAGTGCAAATTCGAGCAAAAATCTCACATGGTCTATGGTTCCTGGCTTAAGTTTTTAAATCATCAACTTTTTTCTTCTATTCTTGATTCACATCAAATATGTCCCAAGATTCTTGCTGAGAGTAGATCGGAAATGAAGGTGTACTATAAAGCCAAAGAAGTTAATTTCTATATCTTGTGTTCAACTTTATTTTACTCAGTCTTGATAAAAATTAAATCATGATAATATTTTTCAGATCTTGCATCTTGGTATTCTTTTAATCTCTTGTTTTCTTCATCCATTCCTGGTTTTATAAACAATCATATAACCTTGATTCATCTCTTCTCTATGCTCATGAAAGAGTGCTTAATCCCTAATTTTGTGTTATAATTACAATATACAACATTCTGCTTCTTGTATAATGGCAGGGTCATCCCCAAGAGTATGAGAAATGTGATTGTCCTGTGCGTTGACTCGTGGCCTTCAATTGCTTTAGAGATCTAACGGTAAGGATCCATGGAGTGTCTTATATAATTATAACTCATTGTTTGACTAGGTACCCATTTTTAATTCAATTCCCTTGAACACTGACATTTTGTTCTTTCTTTGATTTTAAAGTTGATACTGTTCTGGCTGTTCAGTTCATGAAATAATTCGTGTGAAAGCTCTTGTCACCTCTTTCCAACATTTTGATTTGTTCCCAGCATAGACTTCTACCACTGTAAGAATTACATGTGCGTGCATAATCACCTCTTGGACCAGATGCATGATCATCATCACTTGTTGGGAGAATTTTAGGAATAATCTGGGGTTTAATTACGTACTCTACCAATATATCTTAGTTGGAAAGCTTGGGGATTTCCTGGAAAGTAAAATGAATTACTCGTTTATGTTGTTGAGGTAGCTGGTGCATAAATTAGGCATTTCAGCCCTTCTCAAGATTATATGAATGTGGACATTGTGTGGACACAGACTTCTTTGTCTTCTCTTCTCTTTGTTGTCTTGTTTTTCCTGATACAATGTATGATGAATTTACTTTAAAAAAAATGTAAGGTCCTTGTCGGAAGTTCTTGCTGAGTTGCTAGACACAAAAATAGCTGAATAAATTGCTTTCTGTGGATGCACTTAAACATGAAGTAAATTCAAATGTAAAAATTTGAATTCAACCATCATATAATACATCAAGTGATAAAGGAAATGAAGACAAGACTAACCTTTTCTTGTGATGTGGGTGGCGTGCGAACTGGAGCTAACAAAATTTATATTCGTGACACTAGAAAGGTTTTCGTAAAGGATAAGGAAAGTGTTTGAAGCAGCATGAATATAAAAAGTTTACTAATTCTGATATTGTTGCTATCATTAAATTAATAAAGTTAAAGAAAATTGCACTCTAGCAATCGTCTTTTTTCTATACCATATTCAAAGAGGTGTGTTGCGATCTCGTTTTTTTTCTCGACCTTTCGAAAACAGGTAGCTTGAGGATTTGTATGAATTAACTAGATCATCAAATGGGGAATTGACCAGCCTATCATGGAGGAAAGCCAAAAAAGAAGAAGCAGGGGGGGGGGGGGTATGGTTTTAGCTAGGAAGGATAAAAGATTAGCTCTGCTGATGATCACTTTCAACTATAGGATTGGTACAATTAGCCTGAACAGATGACCCTCGTAGCTTCTGTTACTCTTAATTCGAGTTAGTGATTTAGACATTGTGTTGCTTCTTATAGTAGCTTGAATTCAATGAGTGATTTCAAGTCCTCGTTACAGAGAAAAGGCAGAAAATTCATATTGTGATTTAAGTTTCATGACTTCTACTTACATTTTGTAATTTTAAATTTGAAAATTTGTAACATTCATCTACAAATTTTATATTTTTCTCGGCTTCTACGTTTTTGTTTTTATTTTTATTTTTATAAAAGAATACAACAGCAGATGTATGATTTTTTGTAATATTTCGAGTGGTCAAGGCTAAAATAAAGTTATAGGCTATGGTTATGCATGCATATCCTAAGGTCTCACTCGGCTTATGGCATCGATCCTAGTTACACCTCAAGACAAGGGAGATTGCTCAAGGTTAGTGATCACACACTTGGACTATACATTACCTTTGCACCTTTTTATAGGTGATAGGATCGATGTCGAGAAAACTTCACACGCTCGTAGATACATGGGTGTAGCATGCATAAATCTGAGTGCCTTCTGTTTACATGCATGGCACTATTCATGCATGGGAAACATTAGCCAGAAGCATGAACAATTTTTCAATCATTGCACTACAAATTTTCTCTGATAATACCTAGAAATTCATATATAATAATATAGATAGAATTATAAAAAAGGGTGCCGATTTGATTTGAAGAAAAGCATGACTTAGAAGTCATCATAGATTGTATGAAAGCACCTTCTTCGGGAAATTTCTGTTGATTCTAGCATTTATGAGGCATGAGTTTATGCACCATGAAATTCTTAAATTTACGATCTCTATACATCTCAATCACTGTTAAATTTTCAAAAAAGCTTCTTCTCCACAAAATTCAACTCCGTCAAAGGTTACATGCTCTCTATAGTCCTCACCTGTAGTTCATTGCCATATTCGTCGTCATATTTTCCCATGTTTGCTGCCTATTTATAATTCTAAAATTCGACCTCACTTGTATGTAGAATCAACAGAGAGCCGGGGAACTATAAGTTTGTGCCAACCGAATTTGGCATGTTCATAAATTTTAAGGTTAGATTTTCTTTTGAGGTTTGCTTTCAACATATTTCATTGATTTCGATTTACTAATTATTATGAAAAACTTACAAGGATATAGGGACATGGGTCTCAACAACATTTCAACATATTTTCCTATGTTTGCTGCCTATTGATGCATGTTTTCTAGTGGATTGTAGCAAAATGTGTAATACATAAGCATGATATTCTGCTCGAAATGAACATAAACTGTTATATTCGGTTGATAATTTTGCAATTTCTTGCTGATTTTACACTGTTGCAATGTATTTTGATTGTGTGCTGTAGTTGTGTGCATGGTTCTTAGTGAAACCATAATATTATTGTTCTGCCCGAGTTCTATTTTGCGATTCGAACCTTCTACATTTATGCTAACTAAGCTTAAAATAAGGTAACAGGTGATGGCATTTATGTGATGATTGCATTCATTCTTATCATCAGAAGTTTTCTTTGGCTTTCATTCGAGTACGAATATCGGCTGATTTGTCCCTATCCTCATCTTAGCAGGCCAACCCCATGCTGAAAACGTGGAAGGTTAGGAATTGGTAAATACAAGAGAACCTCTTTGAACTTTCTTTTGGAACGTTCAAAAACTCTCGTCCTAGTCACTAAGTCCGTTTGTCTCTTTGATTTTCCTTAACCCTATAAAGTGCCTGAGTTAACAAATGGTGAGAGTGACACTCAAAAAAATGGAAGCATAATGGAGCCCCATGGCCCATTGGTGATAGGGGTGCCTGTTTCATGGTTGAAAAACTTCCCTTGAATCTGGAGGTACTGTGGAGATGATGCTAAAGGTAATATAACCTAGAAATGTACCTGGAAGCTGGAGTCTCTAATTTTCATTGATAACATTTGATTCTCTTCTCTGGTTTACCTAAGAAAACTAAATGTCTAACAGCTTGTAAGCTAAAAGCATGATCATAGATGGATTTGGTTTGCTTCTAATTACCGTAAAGCATGCCAGGCAGCACTGTAACATGTAACTAGTTGATGGATTTTTTTTTGTTTGTTCTATAGTTTGTGGGTGGGGGATTGTAATCAGCCACTAAACTCCTAAGGCTTCAACCTTGAGCTCTTTCTCTCAAATCTTCATCTATCTCATTCTTACCTGCATTTTCAAGGTCTTAATCTCTAGAGCGATTTTTGTTCTTGCAGATAGCAACAACCATTTTATGAAAATTCAAGAATTGAAGACAATCAATGGAATGCTATTACATAAATGGCGATGGCTGTTCATGATGTTTAGTCAATTCTGATTGTATCAAATACTAGCAGTCCGGATTAAGCTATAACCAGACGTACGAGGTAGTGATTGATGGGGTCAAAGGTTTCCTTGTTTGCAATGTGTTCGTAATTATGGAATTCAAATTCTATGTGTTGATTAATCCTAAATTGAATGATTGCGGGATTGTGATGCCCCAGATTAGCATATAATTTGCAGGAGATGTTAATTCTTAGTTGCTGGCAATTTGACTTGAAATATCAAGGTCTGCTTTTGGTTTTTTTCATTTTGAACATTTTTCTCTCGGGGGTTGTCAAAAATCTGATGGCTGAAATGAAAGCTCTCTCTCGAAGGCATATGTTAAGAAAAATAAACACCGTCTCCTCCCTGCTTATATCGAAAAGATTATCTTATGCGTACTTTCTGGTCAAGTTTTCCTGTGAATTACAGAGACATTTGTCTAGGGTTTCACAACCTCTACCAACAAGATAACCACAGACCAAAAATAACAGGTAGGTGTAAACACTGAAATCATATTGAAAGAATAGAAAGCAGCAGTAGCAGACATTTTCTCCCATCAACGGATTTCAAGTACATGTTTATTGTTCTACTACGAAAGAGATGGCAAGCAGATATTGATTGCTTACATGAAACTTGCGCAGATACAAGGAGTCAAGGTGCCACCAGTGCCCCGGCAAGCACCGGCTTCAAAAGCCTTCAAAGCTCTTGCCTGGAAAGGAAGGGGGAGATGCATGCAAACATTACACGCCATTTTTACTAGATCTTGGAGAAAAAAATAACCAGAAATGTGACAGACCTTATGTTTTGTAGTGCCTGAGTTTGTTTTGGTGCATAAACTTGTGTGGCGATATGTGGATAAAAAGTGCTATGGCGGGAAAATACAGGGATGATTCCCAAATCCAAACTGTTTTCTTCTTCCAGTCGGTTTGTACCGTTATCTGTACTGTTTGTGGGAAGTACTGTTTTATTGAGAACAGAGCATCACGGTGCTCATGATTTCAATTTTTTTTTTTGAAGGGTTTCAACGGACGCACAAATTAGGCTATAAGATATTGTGTGGTCATCATCGGAATAAGATAAAATAGAATATTATCATCTCAGGGTAGAAAAATAAGGACGACAAAAAATGCAAGCAACCTCCAACTATTTTATCAAGTCGTTTTGGTGCAATTTATGAGATTATTACTGTGGTATGACTTTATTGATTGTGATGATTAAAAAGAAAAGCTTGATCGCACGGATGAGGGCGTACTTGTTGATCCTGTCGAATTCGTTGGCTTTAACTTTTATGATTTGGAACCTCCATATTTTATAGTTTACTCAAGCTATGGATAGACAAACTTAGAAATATATGACGTGACAAGTTGCTACTCAGACCACAGGCCAGACACTTAGAAAACAAGTTAAGAGCACGACAGAGCGCATAAAGCAAGGAGACTGCTTGGAAAAATGAGGGGCTACCTTCTTCCATTCTAGTTGAAATTTGAAAGTGGACGTCGATGAAAAACCTTGCAAATTGCTAAATATAACATGTGCCAAGCTAAAAGAAAAGGAAAAAAATTAAGGAGTGTCGTAACTCATCAAGATTGTACAGCAATTTTGATTTTATTACAAGTTAAATGTCAAGTGCTGATGGCCTTGCTGAGGGAAACTCGCACCACGTTCAGTTGGTCAAGTCCTCGTCAGTCACATCAAGCTTTAATAGTGGTCACTGACTTCTAGAGAGGGCACCAGCAGCGAAAAGGAGATTCCTACGCGAAAACTGTTCCGAGAACATGGTACAAAGGTTATGTACTCAAGGACCAATATCTAAAGGCACAAATAAGGAAGAAAATCAAGTCGAAGAATTTGAGCATTTGGACAAGTTACCCTCAACGTGCTAACGGGAGTAGACTTCGTTGGCAAAGTTTTTAGCAATCTCAATTTGTGTGTATTTCCACTTTTGCTGATTACAAGAAACACATACTGTAAATGTCCCCGTAAAAGAAATAGATCAAGAGAAGAGAAACATGTTATGAGCTACTGCCACAGGAAAACTTACTTTTCTTCTGTCTTTGCCGGCTTTGTGCTTGTAGTTACATCCCATAATTTTACAGTACAATCAGCCGAACCAGAAGCAAGAAGGGAACTTTCACAACTGACACAAGAGAATAGCAGATTGTGTCAGTAATCTAGCAATCAATAAATAGAACTTTACCAAGTCTAAGAAATGCTTTGGAAATCTCGTGAAGTGTCTAGGATTTGCACCTGAAGGCAAGTGACCATACACATGAATGGTGTCCCATCATAGGCGATATGCAGCGGCCACTTGAGAGGTCCCACATCATGATAGTGCCATCTTCATCACCAGATGCCATGTATCGACCATCAGGTGACATGGCCAATGACAAAATCATACTCCTGTGACCAATAAAAATGCGGACACACTCCCCACTCTGTACATCCCACAGTCGAACTGTTTTGTCACTGGAGCCAGTGGCAATGTAATTGCAGTTGACATGCCATTGCACGCACTGAAATATATGCAATCCAATCAAATATAATTGCATCGCAAAATTAGAAAACAAAAGGAGTAATGCACTTAACTAAATTTGCTGACTTAATATTATACATAAAGCAAGCTCAACATGATAGCTTTGTCCTTGGAGGAAACACCAATTTGTGGAGGGAGGTTAACTTGAAGAAAGAATTTCACCCATTTCTTCCATTTTAATAACAAGAACCATTTTGTTTTATCCAGATTCCAGACAACCAGACAAGTAAGTAGAATGCAAAAGCTGCTTACATCAACATCGGACAAGTGACCTGCCATTATCCTCAAAGGCTGTATCCTATCCATAGACCAAATCCTTGCTGTGCGATCATGCGAAGCACTGGCAAAATAATGTCCCACGGGACTGAACTGCACCCCAATAGATCAGGAAGAATGTATGAGAAACATGACCGTGAAGTATTATGGAAATCTCCGCCATACTCTTCCTCAATTTCATCATGGTCATTAAAAGACAAGGGAAAGAGAGAAACAACAGAATCAAATCAAGATGATTTGCAGAAGGTCCAGTTTATACCTGAACATCCCAGACAGGGTAATTATGGCCTTTGTAGCAAACAAGATTTGCATTGAGTTCTGTGCTCCATAATCGAACTGTAGTAGAGCAGTGCAGTATCATTTCGAAAAGAAAATATACAGTAAAAAAACCATTAACAAAAGAGCATTTATACATGCAGAAGAAGATGAAAATGAAATGATAATCCAGGAGAATATACCTGTTGTATCTGCTGAAGAAGACAAAATAAAATCCCCAAGGGGGCTAAAAGTGGCTGAATGAACCGGACCCGAATGACCCCGAAACAAAGTATAAGATCTTTTGCCACTGTTTGGCCCCAATACATGTTCACTCGGAGCAGTATCATTTTCACCCTGCAAAATAGCTGGCAGAAGAAACGTTTACTGTCATAGATCCTCTTTGCCCAGAATGTCTTGACATGAAAACTAGCATCTACAATGTACAACCATATCAAAAGGATAAAGAATCCAGGACTATGACTGGCTTACATCTACACTGTTTTCTCATTGAATGTCTCTGTACTTGTTATTTGGGTTGATTACAATTGAAAAATTTTCTGAACAGATAATCAGTGTACAAAAAATGAACAGAATACTTCTTCAAATTGTGACGCAGGAACTAATATTTTAGCATTCTATCATTTCAGTATTTATTTTAATAAATATTAGACATGTTCCTATATATGTATAGCTAGGATTATAAGTTTTCTTTATAAGTTCAATCTAGAGCTGGGATTAAAGCTTTTATTGTAACCCTACTATAAATAAGCTGTAAAAAAGTATTAATTCAACTAGAGTTTTACCTAAACCCTATGTTTTATATAGAGTTCCAATTTCTATCCTACTTGCTTCTAGCCTTAGTTCTGCAGATTTACTGCTGTTTTCTTCCTAAACTACACCAAAATGTCAGCATTTTATTCTGTCAAGAACACAGTTTAAATTAGTAGTATCCTGAAAAATGATTTGCATTGTACCCAAAAGCAGCTGGTGGAATTGGAAAAAAAAGAAACCATCACAGAAACTAATCCCTATTTGGAGAGACTTACAATTGCCAGCTTGCTGTCCAAGCTTTGCCATGTCCCAAACCTGTAAAGGCACAACTCAGAATTAGCAACAGTAGTGGCATCATGGTGGGTGCGGTGCTGAGTTAAGTATGAGAGAAGAACCTTCAGTGAGGAGTCTGAGAATCCACCAGCAACCAAGGATCCATCATGGGATATTGAAGAACAGTTTAAACTGAGAGATCCCAAATAAAATAATGAGCAATTGATCATGTAAGAAAATAGAGAAGTTTAATACAAATATACAAGTAATGAAATTACCCATTATGTGTGTTGATAAAGGTATAAAAGCTAACAGATGGCAGTGTCGTACTACTCAACTGTACACGGTTTCTCAAGTCCTCAAGAATAGACTGTTCCACTTCAGCTGGCCTGAAGGAATCATTAATTTATTAAGTATTAGAAATTTAGAATGCAGCACTAACTTATGCTAGCAGGAGAATCAATTGCTTATTCCAGCAGGACCTAAGTCATTCAAGAACCTTATGGAAGAAACATGGCATAAAATATAGTCATGCATGCAAAGATGCATTAACTGGTGCAGATTATGTACAGTGTGAACCTAGTTCGGTTAGAAAGGTCAATGATAAAGCATGATAATATAATAGAGCAATCAAAAGAGGAAGAAGACAGAATAAATGAAAAAAGACCTTGAACAGTCAACAAGTATTAATCTTAGTTAATACAGATGATCGGTAAAGTTATTTTGAATCAATGGACCAATCCCCATAGAACCTAGCTTCTGATCATAGTCACAGCCACAATGAGGACACGTGAAGTAACAACTAAAATTAGTTAGGTGTTAATAAACATCTCATAACATGTGTAAAGGACACATTCACTTTATTCTAACACACCTGAAGACACATGTGATATGTCATGGCAGTTGTAACTTATCACGTGTGTGTTCAAGTGTGTTGAACATGCTTTGATGAATAAGAATTCCTGTGTGTATAACATGCGAGGATTCCCATAGGCTAAAGAAGGTAGCCATAAGGTTGTGCCAGAATCAAGCTTCCTATGTTCATCTACATTATCTATGCTTTAGCCTTAGCCTTTAATGCAACACCCTCTGCTTTGTTAGCCTTACACATATTACCACGTTCAGACTCAACCTGAGGGTCGACCTGGCCCAAGGTCACAGGTTGGGCGGGTAGGTCAACCCAAGCTACACTTTAAAAAAAAAAAAAAAAAACTGAAAATGACATTGCTTTGATAAAAAAAAAAAAGACTAGCACGAAGTAAAATCCACCCCAGACTAGCCTCTAGGTGGGTGAGTCACCGGGTTGAATTGTCAGGCCAGGTTTTATAACCATGGTTCCATATCACATTTATATATATATATATATATATATATATATATATATATATATATCACAAAAGGCCATTGATGTAATGAATAAAATGACATAAGATTCTAGAAAATACATTACTGGCAAAGGAAGCTCGGGTTTGACTCGTGGTGCTGCAGGTACTGTATTGGCTTCAAGACGAACAGCTTTAGCTGTTGCACTAGCAGCCTTATCTTTTTTTGACTTTTTTATTGAAGCACCTTGCTTTCCACCATCCATTGATCTTTTCTGAACAGGACATGGATGACATCAATGTAAAGAAACAACTCAGTCTTTGATAGAAAGGAAAACCTATATGACAATGAAATGTAGAAACAGCATATATTACAAAATTAAATTAAAAATAAGCATGAATTATTAGCATATATAGATGAAATCCGCATAAAGCAAGTATGGAGGAGAAGCGGGCTTTTGATGAGCATTCTACCTTGTTCTCTTCCATGTCCCCCTCTTTGGTTTCTCCTTCTGTCTTTTCAGAATCTGAGAGAAAACCCCCTGTCTTCTCCAAGCGTTCTTCTAAAGAATCTTCAAGCAACTATAGAAAATACTAAAAAGTTCAACATTAACACCTAGAAACACAAATGCAATAAAAATAACCAACAACCTCCTCATTTACAACCAAGATGCAGAACACAATTACCCCCCAATGTATTTCTTTTTTATTTATCTGATTAGCTGCATCCTGGCTGCTTCCAATTAACGTAACAGCATCAGGATCATCAGAAATTGAGATGGGCTGTCCAGGAGAAACTGCCAGCAGCAGAAGAGAACATGTCTTATCTACCAATTTCTTCATGAATTAAACATGGATATGCAACTACTTTCAAAGCAAAATGATATACCTTGGAAGTTAATATGCTCATTGACAATCCCAAGTATTATAGTGGATTTTGACTTCCGAAGATACTGCATCATGAGCTCATCGGAGTACTGATAATAGGTTTAAAACCAACTTTTCAGAAATTTGCACAAATTGATGAATAATGTTCTTATGTGTTATAAATTAACAGAAGAGAACCTTTAAACCACCTGACATATCTTAATGTTGACTTTGCTCTGCCTAAGAGTATGAGCAAATTCCATCTCCTGGCAAAATTTACAATCATTAGATCTTCTACAGAAGCAATTTAACCACATTGAGGATGGAAAAAGTAACACAAAATCTTAGAATGACATCAACCTCCAGATGAGAGGGAGAAAGAACTCCTTCCAACTTTTGAAGGTCTCGTGAGTGCATCATTTCATGATCTTCACGGAAGCTATTGAAAAAATTTCTTGCTGGGAACAAAATATGATAATAGAAAAAAAAAAAAGAAAAGGAAAAAAAAAAAACAAGACAATTGTCATGCTGACATGCCACTTTGAAATTTTCAAGTTTAGGATAAGGATAAAATAAGAGCCAGAAATTTCAATATTTACCATCTTGGATATGCCCTTTAGCAACAATATCCATATAACAATGGACAAACACTGGATAAAGCACTCGAAGCAACTCATGCTGCAGAATTCAAAGGAATCCACATTATCAAAGTAAAGTCATATGCCAAAACAAATACGCAAAATCGAACCATGCATCAAAGAAGAAATCATTGACTAGTTTACCTTGTACAAATCAAGCGAACTATAAGCCCAAGTTCTTAGTTTACTATACTCCTCTTGGTAACGTGCTGGACTATCCTCTGGTCTGAATAACAACAATAAAATTAATTTCCAAATCAATAATGAATAAATAACCAAACTATTAAAATACTTGAAAAAAAGAAAAGCACATCCCTCATTCCTTCATATTTAGCATTTCTAATGTTTTCAGATCCCTTTTTTTTTTTTTCCCACATTCTTATTCAAAATCTTCACTTTCAACCAATCAATTTTAGGATCATATTTAGAGTTTCTCACACACATAATTGTTTCAAGTCCCTTTTTCTTTTTACAAAGGGCTGTTACAGTGTCATTGAAGTTTCATTAATTGAACATAAAACAACATTTGATGACAAATTTCTACCCTCGACTTGTCTTAAAGGTTATTCCTTTTTGCTAATGTTAGACAGGTTATTCCTTTTTGCTAAATGTAAAACAGGTACAGGCTCTGTTGAACTGTTTACTTCCTCACTTAAGCTAAAACTCTAAATAGGTTTTCTAAAAACTCAATCTTGATAAAATCCATGAATCCAAACACAAATATTTCCAAACTAAACAACATAAAAGCAGACAAATTCTTCACTACTAATGCTTACTTAAAATCTTCACACTCTCTAATTACAAAAATACAAAACAATTGCCCCATTAAAGCCATTTTTTTTCCTTTCTTCTCCTACATTAAAATCAGTACAGAATCAGCTAAAACTCCTTGCCTGCTTGCTTACTCAAAAAAACCCATTATTTTTTTACCATTCAAACATTCTGCACTAAAAAAAATCTATAAAAGCATCCAATTGAGTAAAAATTAAAGAGAGAAAAAAAGTGGGGTTAGAGAGCTACTGAGAGAGGGAGTGAAGGAGGGTTGAGAGATCAGGATCCGAGTGGATATTGATAGCATTATTGCTGTTGTTTTGTTGCTGCTGTTGTTGTTGGATTTCTTCATGGAAAGCAAGCTCTGCTTGCTTGAACCCTTTCTTCTTCAAATACGTCTCCACAAACTTCACCACAGCTTCTTCATCCATAATTGCGCCTCTTCTTCTTCTTCAAGTAAGAATAAAACACTGCAAAATCCTTCTTTGTGTTCTTCGAAATGAACCACCTCTCTCTCTCTCGTTTTGCTCCTTGGTCGAAGCTTTGCTGATTTTTCTCTGTCGAGGCTTGCTGATTTGGGATGGCGATTAGGGCTTTGAAGTATCAATGATGGAGCCCGGCAAGATTTGTCTTTTGGGCCTGGTTTTGTTTTGTAATTGAGTTTGGGGCTCAATGCTTCAATCTAGCTGTGGGGATTGTAGGATGGACTTCATCTTAGGAAGTATATTTATTTGAATTTTGTCTCTCACATTGCAAATCTAATAATGAATCTTGAAATGATCGAAAATTTATTGAATGAAGCCGCATGTTAGACTTCTAAACCTAGTAACATAGTTTTTGGATCCAGTTCAGGAATTGACTCGGGAAAAAAATTGCATTACTATATTATCAAGTCAATTTATGAGTTATTAAATCAATATAAGTTAATAATTTTAATAATAATAATAAAAAAAACTAGTTTATTTTGTATCAGGTTGATTGAATCACTAAAAACTCGACGATGAAATTAGTTTAACCAAGTGAATGATTTTCATGATTCAAATTTAATTGCAAATATGGCAAGTTTAATAATTATAGTTAAAAAATATATTTATAAATACAAATCTTAGCTTTTTTTTGAGAAATAAGACTTGCTAAAAACATTTTTTTTTATTTGAGGAAACTTCACTTTTTAAAAAGCATGTCTTGTTGGGTTCAAATAAACAAGTAAAACTTTAATTATTTTAAATTTTTATAAAAAATATATACTCTAACTCGAATTCAAGATGTATCATGCAAATCTCAAACTCTTTGTTTTTACACCACGTTTTTTGAGACCTTACTGACAACACTCTTCACGGTGAAATTTCACATGAAGTTGGGCGTCAGTTTAGGCATGCGAGGTCTGATGCCGACCAACAATTACATACAAGGCAAAATTCCAGCCAACTTGTCAGGCTGCTCCGACCTTGTAGAGCTCCCTGTTGGTGGCAACATGCTTGGAGGTAAAAGTTCCTATGGAATATGGTTTCTAGTTAGAACTCACAATACTCTCTTTTCGTCAGAACAATCTCCGAGGAAAGATACCGCACTTCATTGGTAATCTTACCGCTCTTGAAAGATAATCTTTGCGAGCAAATGTTTTTGAGGGAACAATTCTGGATACGTTCGAATAATTGAAGAGATTAAACAGTCTTGTGCTTGGTGAAAATGAACTTTCTGGTTTCATCTCTCCATCTATATACAATCTACCATTGATTGCTACTTTATGTTTCGCTGCCATTAGATTTCATTGAAGCCTCCTGTCAAATTTAGGCCAATCCTTTCCCCATCTTCAATGGCTTGCATCATGGCAGAACCGATTTTCCAGACCAATTCCAACCTCATTATCCAATGCTTCTGAGCTTGAAGTTGTTTCATTTACATAAAACAGTTTAACAAGAAACATACCTGATGCTCTTGGAAAACAACAGCATCTCTGTCGATTGTATTTCGGAAGTAATAACCTTGGAGATGGAGGAGATGATGAAATGGAGCTCCCTGCTTCTCTGACAGAACGCAGCATGTTGAAAGTTGTGAGCATTAACAACAGATTAGGAGGATCACTGGTGGCTGCAGTAGGAAGTCTTTCAACCTGGACGGGTTATTTTGGGCTAGCTTTCAGGAAATCACATATTGGGACACATCCTTCAGGTATAGGAAATTAGTCAACTTTCCTGTACATGGATCGAAATCAATCCATTGGTGAAATACCAACTTATTTTGGCAATCTTCGATATTTAAAGCAGTTTTCACTCTTCCTGGAGCAATCTTTGTCTCATATTTCTTGTACTACTGCTGTTTCAAAAAGAATTACTCTTCTGATATTTCATTGGAAAAATCATTTTCCCAAATCTCTTACAAAAGGCTTCTCAAAGCAACCGATGGATTTTCTCCTACCAAATTTGATTGGAGGTGGTAGTTTTGGCTCTCTACACAAAGGAATCGTTGATGATGACGGAACAGTAGTTTCTATCAAAGTTCTTAACCTACAGTGCAAGGGAGCTTCAAGGAGTTTCATAGCAGAGTGTGAAGCCTTGAGAAACATTCATCATCGAAAGATGAGTGAAGTATTTATAAATTAATTTTATAATTTTTAGATTTATTAAAAAAAAATCAAGCTTGATCAAGATCCCGAGTGCCGGGTCAACCTATATGATACCAGGCCAGGTTTCATGACAGTGGTTTACACCAGCTTAGATACAATTCCTTGGTAAAAATGATAATGCAGAGTGCCTGATTTTACCACGTCGAGAATTCAAGGATTGAGCCCAGCAAGATTGTCTGTTTACCATGTTGGGCTTGCATAATGGTCATTTTTCCAAGTAATCTAGGTTTTGAACCCGGAGGATGTTGTGCTATTCATTATTTTATTGTCATATATTATTTAATAAATAATAAAATAGTTTATATATATATATATTAAATAATAAGATTATAAATATTATAAAAATATATATTTGTTTTATATTAATATCGACATATGCATATATTATATTATATTAAAATAAAATTTAAATGTTTTATAAATATATCTATATAATATAAATATATATTTCGAGTTAAGTTCAAACGGGTTTAACAATATCTATATACTATCTATTATTTAAAAAATATATATTTATTTTGGTCAGATCGAGATGATATTCATTAAAATTGAATTAAATTGATATTTTTAATAAAATATTTAGATAGTGTTTGATTATTATTTTATAATAAAAATAATTGAAATAGAGAATATAAGACAGGACATTAAAATTGTTATCATTGTCTACATGTGATATATATTTAATCCCCATAAAGTGTTTGACTGGCAATACCATGACCATAAATATATATTATATTCCCACCAACATACTTCCATACAGCTACACCTGTCCCTAATCCCTGCAAGTATTTAATTTTTTGTTTCAAAAATATTTAAAAAAATTGATTTTTTTATTTTTTATTTACAATTATATTTTTTATGTTTTCAAATTATTTTAATAAATTTATATCAAAATTAATTTTTTAAATAATAAAAAATATTATTTTAATACATTTCAAAATAAAAAAATCATTTTAAAAAATATTCATTACACCTAACTAAAATGCCGCTGCCAGGTTCAATGGTTTCAGAATTGACAAGAAAATTTGGAAGTTGCATGATGCAACGGCCACAAGCCCACAATTATTGAGGCTGATGTCACCACGTGAGGGCCACGATATTCTCTCCATCTTCAAGGAATATTCTCATCTAGTTTTTACATTCGGGCAAATTCATTTATTACTATCTAAATGTAAAAAACCATGTTGAAAAAACTTATTTTCTTGATAAAATAAAATATAAATATAACTGGATATTTAAAATCAAATTACTTAACCCTTTTTTATATGAAAAATTGCATAACCGTTAACTCGTTTCAAAAATATATTTTTATATGAAAAATAAATAAGTTGTTGTACCTCTACTTTGCCATCACTTTATCCATAATTTAAAATAAATAATTTAATATTTATAAATCCCCAAACACAATTTTAAATTTTAAATTATTATTTTCTTACATATTTTATAACAGGAACAATATTAATGTAATTGGATATTTAAAATCAAATTACTTTACACTGTTTCATTTAAAAATAAATTAAAATAATTTTTTTTAGATTTTTTAAAATTTTATATTATTATATTAAAATAATTAAAAAAACATTAAAAACATATTAAATTAATATTTTTTAAATATGCTGTTAAAAATTACCAAAAGCAAAAACTGTTGAACTCTCAAACACTTATTTAATATACATGAATCGGATTATGTAATATACATAAAAGTGATAAATTTCTTTGATATATTTCTTTACGACATGTCAACAAAAAAGGATGTGCCAGGCACATGCTAGGCCATATTTGAAGAATTAATATTAAATTAAACAAGAATCGAAGGGAAAGATCATATTAATATTTCTTTGTCTTTATGAAATTACACAAAAGTCCACGACCATAGTTAATCTGTTTATTACACTATACTTAAAAATAAAAATAAAAAAAAATACCCCTTGACCATAGTTAATTGTTTTTTTTTTCTTTTAAGGATATTAAAGTAATTTTACACTGTAAAAAATTAAGAAAAGACTGAGTTCCCCTCAACAACAATAAAATAACAATTAGATCATGCGAAAAGACCACTCCACCCCTTAAAGTCAACTCATCCATTTTTTTGTGGTCAACGGCGAAGACATAAATTCATTATTTTAATCTAATCATACTTTTTCTATAATATTTTTACCACACCTTTTAGGTTTTCTTCTTAATTATATGCGACTCCACAATTATTAAATGCTTTAAATCTGCAGGTTCCATCAAGCATTTTTCATTGGCTTTTCAGATATAATCGAACAAATTAAAGGCCTTTTTTTATTTTTTTTTCAAGTATGATGGGAAAGTGGTAGTACTTTATTTTATTTTTCTTTGAAATAATAGTGTCAAAATCAAAGAGAAAAAACTCCTTGAATTACTAAAATGTTTGTAAATTAATTTGTTGAAAAGCTAGAGGAGAACTAAGATGTTTCATGACCCAATTCAAAATCAAGAAAATTAATTTATATTAGTTTAAAAATACATTGTTTTTTGGTATAATTAAATTGATATTATTTTGATTTTTTAAAATTAAAATGTGTATTACTTAGATTTTAACTCGATCAACCAAATAAATTTTTATTTGATTTAATATAAAACTCGATTTAAATTAAAGTTTAGTTTAATAGATTGCTGAGTTGATTATTAAGAAAAATCAAGTTTAATTAATAACACAATTGAAGAATATTCTAATTAATCAAAGATATTCCTCATCAATTGCACAAGCATTTTTCTATGTATCTTCAGGTGTATATAGCGGTTGCCAATACATCCGATTGTCAATATATAGCAATGGAGGTGATGAAAATATGATAATTTAATTTATTGTAGAAGCTAAAATATCTGCAACTAAATGCATCATAATATGATGGGCCATGGAGATGATAACGTAGCAACAGTGTAAGCCAACCTTGTCTCGCACGACAATGGATGACATGCTGTCTTTTTTGTTTTTTGGTATAAGATGACATGTTGTCTTGAGCACACAGCATTGCATCTCATGTCTTCCATCAATATTAGAAGTTTGGAACACATCTACTTATTGTTAATATTTTTTGAGAGAACGAATTTTTAATCTTATAAAAGACCAACCATCATGCAATTAATCTCATGTGCTTGATCTATTAATTGTTTTAAAAAATATTTTCTTTTATCAAATTAATATAATTTTAATCATTTTTTACATTTTTTAAGGGTTCAACTCTTAAATGTTTTTTATAACCATCTTCACGTAGCTTCTAATCAAATTGAAGTAAATTCAAATAAAATTTTAATCACTATATATGTTCTTTTTCATAGTTTGGTTCTTGAAAATAATCGTTCATGATATATATATATATATATATATATATATATATATAGAGAGAGAGAGAGAGAGAGAGAGAGAGAGAGAGAGATAGAGAGAGAATAGGTTAAAAACCCAACAATAATGAATCTGGTTTTGGCAAAAATTGGCATTTTCAAATTTCGGAAACCACTTGTCCCGTTCAAATTCCAATCTGTGGTCACCACTGGTGTGGTGGGTCTGAAATCAAAACACCAACTAGTATATATAACATCGTGTGGCAGTGGCAGTATACTACTGGCTAGATTCTGGTGGCTGATCATAAACCAGTGGCCTGATGGAATAAAGTTTTATTTTTCTTTGCTATCATGCACAGGAGGAGCAGACACTTCGATCCCACATTCCGGGCTACATTAATGGGGTCAAGTCAAGAGAAAATTATACAGTGAGATTATAGTATCCACGAACCAGATCAGTGTTTAAGATTGAAAACTCTTTTTTATATCAAGTAGCAGTGATCTGCTATGAAAGTCGTAGAGCTTGAACAAACAAGTGTACCATCGAGTGCGTGCTTCTTTCAAAGATCATTCAGTTTAGGGTGGGAGACACGAGTTGATGAGTCAACTCAAGTTATAGGTTTACAGGTCACCTAATTAACCTTTGGAGATAGATTTTATATATAATTATGAAATAATATATACCTTTGCCATATATTTGCCATAGAGTTCATCTCAAAGAAACTTTCTGTGATTGTAACTCAAAATAGTGCATGATGATATCTAGGCAAGATATATTTATTTGTCATACATAATTAACCAACAACCCTGCCCTACAAGGAATCTCAAAAAGAGAAAAATAGTGGTTGGCGCCAGCCTTACTTGCAAAGTTTCGAGAATCAAAAAAAGAAATGTTTGGTTTCTGTAAGTTGCGCCAAGGCATGTAATTATGCTCGCCACCACGATAATTATGGGACCCGAAAACCTAATTATTCCACTAAAGATGGTAATCGTTTTTGTATTTTAAGTTTTTTGAAGTTTTTTTTTTAATTTTTTTTACTTCAAATTAATTATTTTTTGATATTTTTAAATTATTTTGATGTATAGATATTAAAAATAATTTTTTTTAAAAAATAATATTATTTCAATTTATTTTTAAACAAAAATATTTTAAAAAATAATGTTACTACAACACAAAATAAACTAATATATGTGAATTAATGTGCCCAACAACTCTTTGCATTACATATGAATTGTTTCTAAACCATTTAGTTGTAAAGCTACATAGTTCAAAATCCTTCATGTTGCTAGTCTCTTCATTCTCAATTATGTGTAGATTTACCAAATCAAAATGAAAAATCTTACATGATTAAAAGGGTATGCTTTTGTGAATACGAAGGTGTTGCTTATTTCTCTTGGTATTAGGGGCCACCAAGGCTGCTGGTGGAGAAGAGGATGATGGTTAGCCAAGACAATGACCACTTAATTCCCTACCCCTTTTGAATACGATTTTTAAGAAACAATACAAGAACATATGGCTAGAGAAATAGAAAGTCGAGTGACCGGACACCTTAATAACTATGTGTTTGCTAATTATTCTTTCCTAATTACATCTTAAATTTGTTCCACAAGGAAACCGAGAATATCAACGGAATATTTTTTCAATGTTTAGGTGAAATTTCGTTGGTAATTTCATTATTGATGGAATTCTTAATAAAAATACGTCATCAAAATTTTTTTTGTGGTGATGAATTTTTTCTTGGAGAACAATAATAAGATATTCTTGGAAAACATCTTCCTTTGTTTGCAAGATCTAAATTAGAGAGGAGGTTTGCTATAACTTGTTTGACATAAGCTTAATAATTAGAAACAAGAAAAAGAAACAAATCTATATATTACTTTCAAATGCAACTAGAAGAAATACAAAATTAAGTTTCATATTGGCCCTAAAGAGGGAAAAAATTGGGTCACTTCATATATAATTCTTTATTTCCTAGGGCAGAGCAGCTGGAATTTTAGCATTTTATAGTGTATATAATTAAATATATTTGAAAGAGAAACGAGAATGAACTTAAATTTCATGGGATCATGGACCTCTTGGATCAAAATCATATTACAAAAACAGACAATTGTGAGCTTCAAAGTTCCAACCTTGATGGGGTCAAGTCATGATCACAAAGAAAAGCAAAAATTAAAATAATAAAAAAAAAGACTTTAATTTGCTGAAATTTATAGGTCAAATATCGCTTTTGCCTAGATATATCCTAGTTGCTTTATTTGAAAGTTAAGCTAATTGTGTAATATTGATGACTAGCATTATACATTAATACCTGCATTGTCAGATTTTTCCATCTCATATATTGAGCGCAGGCCTTCAATTTATTTCATTCTAGAATCTCTAGCTTTTTATTTAGAGAAGAAACCTCAAAAAAGTCTCCCCAACTATGGATAATGTCTTGAGTCTCCATCGAGTCTTTAAAGGATTTTTTTCTAAATCTCAATTTGAGTCATTAAAGTATTAAATAACTCTAATTAAGTTTTTTCAATCTAAACTCTTCACAAATCTTTAACATAAAATGTTAAATTTTGTACAAAGCAATGTTTCTTACGTAAAACAATTTGGATGGAATCCATGAATGATTATGAATGGAGGGCTTAATTGAGAACTTCTTAAAGTTTGGCGTCTAATTGAGATAAAAAAATGTTTTGTGCACTTATTCAAGGCTACCTATATAGTCAGGGGATTTTTTTTAAAGCATGCCCTTTTCTTTTTATCTGGGAGGGAGTTGTAAGAATTTTTTTTCATGAATATAGTAATTTGGATAATTTATTTGAGTAAAAAAAATCTATTCACTGAAACCAACCACAAAATAATATTATTGTTAAATTAAAAAAAATATTTTTGCTTCCTTAATCTTGTGGGATTTTGTTGATGCATGTATCTTTCTTTTCATGACACAGAATATCTAAAAAAAAAAAAAAGTAAAAATATAAAGAATTTTACTCTTAAAAAGTAAATGAATATCAATGATATCATAATTAAACATACTTTATTAAAAGATAAATTATAAATATAAACTCATTGATCTTCAGAAATTATCATGAAACGTAATGACCATCTATTTTTTTAAAGTGAATTTAATGATAGTTTTCTCAAAAAAGAATATCTTTCTTCTCAAAAAAACTTCAAATTAATATTTTTAAAACAATGCACTCGATCAACTTGTCTTTCAAGTCTTAATAAATCTGCATGAATTATGTTCTTGGTCGGCATCTGATCATTGAATAATTGAAACCCTAGAGTATCTTCAGGCGCCGGTCAGTCATCATCAACAAATTAAAATTAGCTGAAAGGATGTTATAAAAAGGGATTATCAATCTCTTCTTCTTAATGACAGTTAAAGTATATTATAATTAATCATTGATGGAGCGTGATACTTGTTCCTTTTTATTCTGGCACTAAAAAATAATAATTATTCAGAGATTAAGACTTTAATCTTACCTTTTTTATCTAAGACACCGTTTGGGGTCTAAAAATTTAATTTTTTTTATATATTTTAAATTATTTTGATATATTAATCTTAAAAATAATTTTATTTTTTTTTAAATATCATTTTAATTTATTTTAACATGAAAAGTATTTTAAAAAACAACCGCTACTATATTCCCAAATAATTTAACTATAGTAATCCTTCTTGCAAGAATGAGCTATTATTATAGAGAGGAGTTATTAAAATCAGTAAGAGGCTGTGTCCTGGGTTTACTGGATCTATCTCAAAATAATATTTTTTTTATAAAATGATATTTTTTTAAATAATTTTTTTTTAATAAATATACATTATCTTTTTAAAAATAAAAAATCTTTGGAGTTAATTCAACTTAATCTCTTTTAAATTTAATTAAATCTATTGAATTTAACTGAATCAACTTGTGTTTAACCCAATAAACCTTCAAATTGCTTTAAGATGAAACCAGAAAGGACAAATTATTGTTAGATTGATTGTTAAGTCAAATCAAGTTAAATAAGCATCAACATATATTTAACATAGTTTAAAAAATAAACTTAATCTCAATTATTCTTAAAAATAAATATGCTATGAACTAGAAATAATTAAGAAAAAAAATCAACTTGAGAAGGATCTATCATCAATCCCTTGTAGTAACTAAAAAAAAATGTGATATTTTTTTTTCATTATTTATTTTTAAACCAGGGATGTTTCATACACCAATAAGAGAGTAACATTTGGGTAGGTAACTTTATACACATTCATGCGCGCATTATTAAAAGAATAAATATAGTAATCCTAAATCATTGGTTGGATATGCATTTTATTTTCACTCAAAAAAAATATTAGTTCAACTATTTTGATTTATTAAGGTTAAAATAAAAAAAAATTATTTTAATTTTTTTTTAAATACTATAATTATCTTCAATCCATTTAAATCTACCCTGACTGACAAAAAAACACGGCAAAAATAACCCCTCAAAAAACCAAGCAAAATGACAATAACATTACAACTTTATATCCACAGATTTACTAATTAAGAAAAAAAATAAAATTATTCTAAAAAAAAAATGCGAATTAATGTTAACAATCTAACACCAAACCCAATAAACGCGTCCTTTCCTGATTTGTACCTTTCTCCTATAAATAAAAATAACAACTTCTTGATATTTATATCCTTTGTGCTCCAAGAATATAAAAATAATACTAGGTGCTCTCTAATGGCTGCAAAACCATCAACAGCGCTCCTTTTCTCTTCTATATTTTAAAGAAAAAACACCTTCTTTCAACAACCCTTTGATGGATTCCATCAGAATTAGCATCTCTTCAATCCTTTCTTGGATTCCATTAGAACATGCTCTTTGATAGCCATATCACCAAAGTTGAACAAAAAAAGAAAATCTTGTTGAGTTCTTGAGCTAAACGAGAGGAGGAGGAGAATTGTTTTTCGTTTTTCAAATATGGAGGAGAGGCATGTTATTTTTGGGAAGTATGAAATGGGGAGGCTTTTAGGGAAGGGAACTTTTGCTAAAGTTTACTATGGGAAACACTTGGTGACAGGAGAGAGTGTGGCAATCAAAGTCATAAGCAAAGATCAAGTCAAGAAAGAAGGGATGATGGAGCAAATCCAGAGAGAAATCTCAGTCATGCGTCTTGTTCGTCATCCCAACATTGTAGAGCTCAAGGAAGTCATGGCTACCAAGACTAAAATCTTCTTCATCATGGAGTATGTTCGAGGAGGAGAGTTGTTTGCCAAAGTAGCCAAAGGAAGGCTGAAAGAAGAAGCTGCTCGAAAATATTTCCAGCAACTAATCAGCGCAATTGATTATTGCCATAGCAGAGGTGTTTACCATAGAGATTTGAAGCCAGAGAATTTGTTGCTTGATGAAGATGAGAACTTGAAAATCTCTGATTTTGGCTTGTCAGCCTTGCCGGAACAATTCCGGCAAGACGGGCTTTTGCATACTCAGTGTGGAACTCCTGCTTATGTTGCCCCAGAAGTCTTGAGAAAGAAAGGCTATGATGGATCAAAAGCTGATATATGGTCATGTGGGGTGATTCTTTATGTTCTTCTTGCAGGGTTCTTGCCATTTCAAGATGAGAATGTTATGAAGATGTACAGGAAAGTTTTCAAGGCTGAATATCAGTTCCCCCCTTGGTTTTCAACAGATTCCAAGAGGTTGATTTCAAGACTTCTTGTTGCTGATCCTGAAAAGAGAATCACAATTCCTGCCATAATGAGAAATCATTGGTTTCTTAAAGGGTTTTCGAGACCAGTGGCCTTTTCTATCCAAGAATCAAGCATGGATAAAACAGAACAAGATCTTGATTCTTGTTCTGTTGTCAACACCAATGTATCATCACCAGAGTTCTTCAATGCGTTCGAGTTTATTTCCTCGATGTCATCCGGCTTTGATCTGTCTGGTCTTTTTGAGACTAAGAGGAAATCAGGCTCAATGTTCACTTCAAAATTTTCAGCGAGTGCTATCATGGAAAAAATTGAAGGGATTGCAAGGGGGCTGAGTTATAAGGTGGCAAAAATCAAAGATTTCAAAGTGACGTTACAAGGTCCATGTGAGGGAAGAAAGGGGAAGCTGGCAGTGACGGCGGAGGTGTTCGAGGTGGCACCGGAGGTTGCGGTGGTGGAGTTCTCCAAGTCTTCCGGAGATACCTTGGAGTATACTAGGTTCTGCGAGGAAGATGTTAGGCCTGCACTAAAAGACATCGTTTGGACATGGCAAGGAGACAATGTTTGTAATAAAGATAACAACAATAGTCATGTAGAAGATCCTGAGATTCAAATGTTGTAGAAAGGCTTTGATCTTAATTTGGTGAGTTTTAGGATTTTATATAATCTGTAAATAAGTTTTTGTTATTTAATTAATGCGTCAAGTTGAGTGTTCTTGTTAAGCACAGTATATATATATATATATCTATATTTTTCCTATTAAGCTTGAATTCAAGATTAACATTAAAGTTTTTTTAAAAAAAAACACTAATATCAGTTGAGACACAACTCATTTATAAGAACTAGCTGATTTGTTTAATCCATTGATACTTCTTCAACTCATTTACTTGAATGTTGCTGGTTGAGCAACTTGGTGACGTGTTGAGGACTTGTCTTTAACCTAATTAATTGTACTAAAATTTAGCATCTCATTGACTTAGAACATGATCAATAAAATAGTGTAAGGATCCTAAATATACAAATATCTTTTTAATTTAAAACAAATGACTTGGATGATAAGTGAATTTGTTTGTTTATCAATTTGATTTTAAACGAATATATGCATTATCATTTTGAATCATTACAATCTTAATACAAAAATACTTGTTAAAATCAAAATCCTCAATTTTTTTAAAAAAATAACTTTTGGATAATATTTGATTAATATCTCAAATTAAATAAAAAAAACAGAAACAAAAAACAAAAAACAAATCATATCCTCTTATATCTTATATTTTAAAATGATAAAAACCTACTCCTAACCTATCTCCGAAATAAAATAACTAAATAAGTGAGAACTCTCATACAACTACGATAAATTTTATTTTTGTGTTTCAAAAATATTTTTAAAACATTTTAGAATTTTTTTTATTTTTTTCTTTACTTTAAATTATTATTTTAGTGTTTTTAAATAATCTTGATATGCTGATATTAAAAAATATATTTTAAAAAATAAAAAAAATATTTTAAAATATTTTCAATTAAAAAAATATTTTAAAAAACAATCATTACTATACAAAACAAAAGCTTAAACTTAACTGATCAGGCCCTTGGTTTTCTTCCCTAGAGATCACCGATTCAAGTCTCATAAACCTCAAGGCCATTGAAGACTTACATGGTCATTAACTTCAGGGTTTGTGGAATTAGTCTGTTAGAGAATAATATAAATCATATATTGGGACCTTACCTAACAACTTAAGTTATTGAGTTGAATCAATTCTTAGACATGGTGTCAAAGTCTTAATGACCAAGCGGTCATAAGTTTAAATCTCACTACCCCTATTTATTTGATTAAAAAAATTAAACACAAGGTAATGTGGACCTATACAAGTTTGAAGCTCGAAAGCCTTTCACTTGAGGAGGTGTGTTAGAAAATAATATAAATTATATATTAAGATTTTATTTAATAACTTAAATTATTGGGTTAAAATAATTTTTTAATATAATTAAAGTATATGTAAACTCATCTGGCTTTTCAAATTAATTAAAAAAAAAAAAAAAAAAACTTAAACTTAAAAGGTGGGCATCACGGGCTGGAAGATGGGCGAATGGTAGGCAATAAGTTAATAGCTATATAAAAGTAGTTGAGCTTTCATTGTCTTAATGGTTTCCCTTCCCAGCCATCTGTGTTAGTGCTTTTCGTCTTGACACGCATTCAACCATCACCAGTTCTGGCATGGCCACTTCCAAGAAAAGAGGGGTGGCATTTCTCCAAGCTTTTCCTGAAATTAGCACAGTAGCAAATTGTGTGTCTCCCTTTTTTTTTTTTACAAAAATAAATTTCTAGCTCTACCATTTTATTAAACTTTTTCTATAACTATATTATTATTTTAAAAAAAAGGAAATCCATTTCTCAAGTGGGAGAGACCAGAAACTATAACGTGGGGCCGTGCCTAATTTAATAACGACAAGGAAAGGAAAGGATATGGGAGGGAATGCGAGTGCTTGAGTTGGGCGGTCACGGGGAATCATTTAGTAACGTGGTTAAAATAGTGTTTTTTAAAAATTTAATTTTTTAATATATATTTTAGATAAATTTAATATACTGATTTAAAAAAAATAAAAAAATAAAAAAAATTATTTTAATATATTTTAGCATAAAAATTATTTTAAAAAAACAATCAAAATTATACTCTCAAACAGGATCTATGTGCTAGATGGATAACTCTCTTGCTAGCTACTCACCACCACTCAATTTTTATTTTTTTATTTTTCTTAGTTTACCCTATTTTTCTAAAATTAGAAACTAAGATTCTTCACACAATAATTGAGCTTAGATTTATTATATTGAGAGAAAAAAACAAGTCTTGGCACCTCATTGCCATGAAAACCCTCCAAACGTGAGTGTCTTAGCTTCTGTCGTCGAGACTCCTATTTTTTTTTTGGTTTCACAAGAGAAAGTCTTTGGGCATGACTTCTGGATAGAAAAAAGCACGAGTACCTCCATAAATCAAACACCACTCGGTTGAATTCGAGATCTTTTAAATAAAAAATATATTTTATTAATCCATAGATAACAGTTGTTACCATGTTAATTCTTTATTTATTTAAAATCTTATTAATTCACCGATCATCGTATTTGGATTCTTTGATAATGAACACATTTAATTTATTTATTCATTATCATAAAAATACTTCAATTTTAAAAATTGATCTATTAAATAAATATGGTTGAAATTTGCTCAAAATAAACTATCATTTTAACTGCTAAAAAAAAACTCTGATATACATCATAAAAAAAACCATTTTAATTCAATTATTTAAATTGTTCACACGGTGAATAAAAACTAGTGTTCTTAAACTCTAATGCTATAGTTTCAAACTAAAGAGAAATAGAGATAAAAAACTGATATTTTTTGAAAAAAAAAAAAAAGAGTCTACAGGTTGTTTGAATATAAAAAAACATTATAATTAGTAAAACCTTAATTAAATTAAAAGTCTCAATCTAATTAAAATAAAACTCCAAATACAAGGAAAATAAAAGAAATCCCGAACATAAATTTCTAGGATGAATTTGGACATGTTGCCAGACTTGGATGAAGCTTTTTTCATGTTCTTAAAGGTAACATGACCTATAAAATATTCTATCAAAATTTCATATTCATGTAAAAGTCACATAAAAAAAATGGCCTTTTTGATGTATTTGGACTTCTACTTAAACTAGAACTTTTGTTAGGCACTTTGCATCAATTATTAAATAAAACCATATAAATAATTTAATAATATTATTTATCTAACATAATAACAACGGAGAGTTCAATATATAATTCTTGAGAAGAATCACAACGTATAGAAACTAAATTATGGGTCCAAATTATTTTTGCGTGCAAGTATATATGTTTTGAGCTCTCAAGGGAACATTTTGGAATTTGTTTTTAATTTTCTTCTCCTTCGATTTTTTCAAAAAAAATCTCGCCATCGCAGTCTTTGTTGACAAAAAATTGGCCGACCTCCTCCAAAAAAATTGGCAACCGCCTTTTGTTCTATCTAGCAAACTTTCCAAGACTTTTAAACACTTAATCCTTATTTTGTATGGAAATTATTCCAAAAATAATTTGCAATAGCCATCCTTATAAATCTTTATAGCCTTTTTTTTCAGTGGAGGGTGAAATGAATCTTGAATATATAACATGATAGACCAACTTTATTATATAATAATAATAATAATAATAATAATAATTACTTCACTAAAAAACTATCCAAAATTGATTAGTTAGGTATGTAAATTTTCTATGCATGGATAAGATCAAGGTGTTGAACATTGGGAATTCTATAAGACTTTTTCACATAAATTATTTCGAATACTTTATTTGAAGATTTGGAAAGGTGCATCGAGATTAAGGCTAAAGATGGGCTCAAATATCTTAATAATAAATATATCATTTTTCTTTGGAGATTTATTCTATTGTAATGGTCATGGTCCATAAGTTTTTTCTTTTTTTTTGAAGAAAAATCAAAGGGATTAGAACTCGTTCGGGTCTATTAGTTTTTATTTTTAGATATTTTTTGAAAATATATTTATCTTGAAAAAATATTAAACTGATGTTTATTTTAGTGTTTTTTTTATATATAATTCTAACATATTTATTTATATAAAAAAATAAAATTATTTTAATATATATTTTTTAAAAAATCACTTTTAAAATATACTCTATATCATAATACCAAACATGTATTTAAACAAAAAGAGATAGAGAAAATTCTAGACGCCATGCATAACCTCTCATGGGAAAGAAAGAAAATAATAATTTTTTTATTAAAATTCTTCAAAATCTACTGAAATAAATAATAAAAAATCTTAATCATACTAAAATTATTGATCATAGCTCAATCAACTTTAAGCAACATCATGTAATTTCTTACATGTTCGCATTATATATATATATATCTTTGAAATTGCAAAATCCCTTGTGAAACAACAGCTAGCCACTTGACTAATGAAGCAATCGAACAAATCAAACGCACAAAACTGTCATTATGGGAATTAATCATTATATATAAAGAAAAAAGCTTGCCCGCCCACTTGGATCAAAACAATGAGCTCCACCTCCATTACAAAACAAAATATATTACAATTTCATGTCCTGTACGAAAGCAACCACAAGCAGCAGACACAACTGTTGCTTATGTTTGACCATTAATCATGGATTTTATCTTCTTTGTTTTCTCCTACTGTTTTGAGATATGTAAGCACGATCTAATCTATGTATAGAATGCTATGAAGGACTTCCAAGTGGCTGTTTTGCAGAGAGAAGGTTAAGAGAAACGTCTAGGGAGATGTGAAATGATCACAGAAAAGGATAAACAAATCTGAATGATTAAAAGATTTATAATCTCTGTTTATATAATAAGATGGTTTTTGGTACATGGGATATGATCACAGTCAAAGAATTCGCGCATGAGAGATCAAGACAAAAGATTGCTTCTGTCATAATTTTTCTTACCGGACACCCTTATCATGTCCATTCCTGTCTAACCATAGCTGCTATTGCTGGTGAATTAGGTTTCCATGAAAATTTTAAATCTAAGAATCCGACCTGATTCAGGTGCTTAGTTGAACTGAATCAAAGAATATTAATCTGACAAAACTTAGAGAATGTTTGGTTACCATATTTTATAAAAATTCATTTTTCTTTATATGTTTTGATGTGCTGATATTAAAAATAATTTTTAAAAAATAAAAAAAATATTATTTTAATGTATTTCGATATGAAAAACACTTTGAAAAACAACCGTAATCACACTCCTAAACATGCTTTTAGTCTGTATTGATGATTTTTTTAAAAAAAATATCAGTGATATTTTAATAAAAATAATTGATCTAGAATAATTCAATAACCCAAGATTGACCTGATGTTTTTTTGAGTTAGTTCATGAATTGACTCGAAAACCATGTATCCAGCTGGTCTCTTTGGACAATTTTGTTCATCAGCTGCAATTTTTTTAAAAAATTACATACATGCAAAATTGATATAGGAAGGTGCATGGACATTAAATTAGCTTCAATTCCCCGAATATTGAAGGATATCAAGATGTGACTGTAATGATAAAGAGCTTAATGTACAACTTTTTTCACATTTGATTTTGCTCGATAATAATATCAATAAAAATGATATAAAAAAATATTAATAAAAAGAAATGGCTAGATTGAAACTTGATTTGTAAATGTAAAAATAAAACCTCTTTTACACTAGCTAACAAAAGATCTTTCAAATATAATAATTTTATTAAACCTAGCTCGATCAATTAATTAAGATATTTGTAATTTGAAACTTAACTTGAGCTACATTTTAGATTTCAAATCGAATAAAATTAAATATTGATATGATAAAACCGAGTATACCCAAACAAGTTTTTAGGTGTCATAGTTAGTTATTAAGTCAAAACAATTTTTTTTAAAATAATATAATTGACTTAATAACCCAGATATTTTTTTCCAGGTTAGGGACCCTAGGATTTGGAAAAACTTGCTATTAATTACCACAGTATATCGCCACTCATTAATGGGCCCAGTTTCTCAAAAAGAAGACAGAATAGGCCCACTGGAGTTGAAAAGGAAGAAAAAGACATGAATGAACCAGATATAACTTAAAAGGCCCTTAGAAAATTGCATATGGGCCTGCACCAAATGAGCTCTGTTGCTTCATGGGCCCAACACAAGATTCTTGTAGTGGAAGAAAATATTGGGTCATAAATCAAGATCATATTTCTCTCTTATTGGGCCATAATCAACGAAGTCAAATTTCTCAAACTTTGTCCACTGAATTTTCTTTATTTATGTTTTGGACATAATGGGCTAGCTGAATTGTAAAAGAGAGGAAAAACTTTCATGGTTTATGGTTTTATTTGCTTTAGCTTGAGTGTTTTTTTTTTTTTTTTTTTAGGAAGGAAGTTTAGAGCAGTTGAAAATTATTTGGTTTTTATTATTTGCTTGTACACTTTGATTAAGTTTTTTTTTTTTTTTATCTTTAATTTTTTTTCATTTTCATTTTGTAAAAATTTTAATGGTTTTCAAATTTTTCTTTTAATCTAAATTTATAGTGTATTATTTTTTTTAATTTGATTTTTATTTATTTAATTTTTGTTTGTTCCTCTCTTAAATTTTTTTTTTCAATTTAACTCTCCAATTAAAAACTTGCAGTTTCCCTATAATTTATTTTTTTTTATTTTACCTTTACTATTTTAATTGCTATTTTGTTTTTTAGATCCTTTTGTATAATTGTTTTCTCCTTCAATTTTATCTTTCAATGTTTGATTTACTGGAGATTAGACTTCCCATCTTCTCCATGTATTGTGTTTCACATCTAATGACCTAGGTCATAGGTTTGAAAAGTTAATACATGTCAATGTCCTTTTTTTTTTTTATCGATTTTATCTTTTGATATTAGTTTTTTTTTTAAAATCAACTTTGTGCTTTTCTTCAATTTATTTTTTTATTGGGTTATCCTGATTTTATGATCTAGGTCACGGGTTTTGTGGGTTACCTTACATTAACTTAATCTAGTGTTTTTTTGTTCATTTTTTTTTATCTAGTTTTGTACTTCCAAAGATCCCCTTTTGAAGTTATTGTGATTTTTTTTGTTTATTATTATTGTCTATTTCTTTATTATCTAATTAAAATAAAATTATATTAAATTCAATAGGTTTATAACTTAAGTAATTTGTTTTATTTATTTATTTATTTAAAACACGCTTTTAATACTTAAACATCATTAATTAATAGGATGAAAAGCAAACTCCCAGCATAGCATGGGTCCATATATATATATCTAGTGAAAGCTAGAAACCATATTCAAGAGATAACCCTGCATTCGATGGCTGAACTATTAGGCCAAAAGGTAGCTTATAAGAGATTTAGGGTGAGAAAATTACTCGAATTATCCAGAATATTCTTAAAAATTGATCAAAAATATCTGAACTAGATGATTTAAAATATATTTTTTTACTAATTTGGTTAGAATTCTCTTTAAAAAATTTGGTTAGACTTGGTTTTAAAAATCAAAATAAAAAACGTAAACCAAATGAAACTGAAAAATCCATTATAAACTAAAATCTGTAAAAAATAACCTAACTAAAAGACTAGTGAATTAAATTGGATTAATTTAATTTTTAAAAAAACTAAACCAAATCAAATATTAGGTTTTCGTTTGATTAAGAAAAAAAATCCGAATCGATTATATTTTTGTATCTAAACTATCCATGTATAGATAGGAAACCTTCCCTCCATTCCTCCTCCTTGATGGTTGCAGATGACTGTCTTCAACAAATTATTATTATTATTTTCATAGAAATTTGAAGTCAAGGTCTATTAACTAACAACTTTTCTTGGTAATCTCACCATTAATTCCTGCTCCTTGATATTAAGCATCTCTTTTTATATCTTGGCGGTCTGACTAACGCTGATGCGTTCACACTCTTGGAGACGAAGCCATTAGAGACGATGTTTTTTATACCTCTAGTTATGAAATGACCCATCACCTCATGCCTTTATTATTGATGTGGTTACATATCAATGTTAGGTCAATTGATCAGTTTTTGCTTTCGCTCTAACCATTCCTCCTAAATTTTAAGAGGGTATTTAGAAATGTAGTAACGGTTGTTTTTCAAATAGTTTTTCATGTCGAAAAGCATGTCAATAATATTTTTTTTATTTTTTAAAAATTATTTTTGATATCAGCACATCAAAACGATCTAAAAAGTACAAACCACACTCAATTTTAATAAAAAAAATTTTTTTAAAATTTTCTGAAAAACAGGTTGAACCGCAGTGCCAAACAGTAACTAAATGGCTTCATGAATTGTGGTGTACAAACTCTCATGATCGAGTTAGTTTGTGTCAAAGGAAAATAAATTTAACTAAAACCCTTAAGTTTTTAATATATTTTTTTTCAGTGAAGGCTCTTTGAAATTTGTATATGTCCATATTATTTTTTATTTAATTTTTATTAAATAAATAAAGATAATGAGTTTTGAACTCATGACTGCTTGATCATCAAAGCTCTGATACTATATTAAAAAATCAATTCAATCCAAAAACTTGAACTGTTATGTAATATTTTAAAATATAATTTATATTATTCTTTAATAATTTTAAAAAAACCGTAACCAGGTACTTGGTGCCTGAATCCAGACTGGATTGATGCAATGTGAATCCGAATTCTTCATTCTAAGAATAAGTTATCGTGTGATAACATGTGCACGAGTGATGTCACTGCTTTTTTATTCAATCTTCTTAGGGTTTGTTGGTGAGATCTTCAGCTTCTCTCGTCCCCATCTGGGCGTCTCTTCAAGATAAACAAGTGTTCTTCTTTGGAAACTTATCGCCTGTTCAAAATAAGTTAAATCATACCCACAACCTATAATATTAATCAAATGGCTCGACTCTTTCTAGCCAGTTTCCCTAGTGCCCATTTTTCCCAGCAAAAAGTGAGTTGACTCGCGACGACCTTGGAGGGATATATCTTGGCCTAGCTAGCCCCGAAGGAACAAGAAACACCATCAAGAAATTATACACATAATTATTTAATTAACATGCAAAACACAAGATCTTCAACAACAAGGAGGAGGAACAAATTACAAGTGGAATATCATACATCATCAAGACCACGTATGAGTAGTGATCTCATGGATTACCACAGCACGAGAACAACCTCCAACTTGTAGCCATGTGTTAGGTACATGATTTCTAGCCATGATAGAAGTGCATGCTGGTGTTGACTTCAAACAAAAGTTTAAGTCTTTCACGTAAATATCTTGATTCAATCTTTAATTAAGAAGACAATCGACTTTGAGTTATTGATAAAGTTGAGGAGCTAGGTCTAGATTACTTTAGAGGTATGCATGACGAGGGGACGAGGAGTAGTGGATGATGCAATACGTAGACGTCACTCATGATGAATATAATTAAAAGGACTTATGATAACTAAATAAATAAATATTGACTTGCAAATTCTACGCAAAAAGGTGTGATTAATTTGTGATATTTGGAAGAAAATGTGTACTTTATTGATTGAAAAGTAGAGATAGAACTCCACTTGCAGGTGGAGTTTATAGTGGGAATACTAAATAGTTAGGTATATTGATCCTTGAGGAGTGGAATTTGTAGTGGGAAACAATTTTTTAATATATATAAGTATTGTCATTTTTATTGAAAATTCAATTATGAAAAATATTTACTTTAATTTGTTCATTATAAAGAGATTTGTAAGGAAATGATATTTATATGATACATATTATATGACTCTTGGCACCTTAATTTGTTTTTAGTGGCATGATTTATTGAGTGACTTCTCTTAAAATTTGAAATAGTTAACATTTAATTCTTAGTTTGCATGAAGGAAAAAAAGTCATTTAACTGACTAGTGTTTTTGGAAAACAAGTTTATAAATAGTTAGGTACCGTGTACTTATATATATATATATATATATATATATATATATATATATATATATATATATATATATATTGCCAATACTTGCCAGTAAATTCATCAATAATATTTAAATTATAACTTGATTTATGATCTCTCCTCTCTCCATCCTGCATTTATTATTCTTTTTCTATTTTATTATGCAGAAAACAACACATAAAACCGTTACTCTCTAATTTTATTACAAATTAAATTTTTATCATCATAAATTTAAAATTTTTTAGAGAAATATTACAGTTTAATGCTTGTCGTGATTAGAAAATAAATTATTTTAAGATATTTTTTATGAGAAATGGATATTTTAAAAAAATTGTTAGATGAGATAGTATAAATGAATGTTATAGAATAATATAAATAATAAAATATTTTAAGTGGATTTATAGTTAGAGTTTTAATGTGTTTATAATATATCCCCCCCTCCTTTCTCATAAAAATTTTTGTCCATCCATTTACTATTTTTTTTGAAATATTAAGTTTTTCAATCGCAAAAACTTTAAATGTCTTATTTTTTAATTATAACATGTAAAAAAACTATGCTATTTTAGTTTTAACTTTTTCTTTCAGTATCATCTGGCCAAATTTGTTTTTTATTTTTAAAATGATGTTAATAATAATAAAAAAAAAAACCCCTTCATTCCATGCAATTATAGTTGTAACTGAAACATTGCTGATAAAGTTCTCAGCAATTGACTGCATCAAAAGTCTACAAGCGAAGCCTTGTTCTCACAGATCATCAATAATGAATCAACCTGGAGATTCGTGTTCCCGGCGTTCTTTAGCATTATTTATCACAAGAAATTGAAAGGAAACTTAGGAGGAGCTGGGCTGGCATCTTGCTTCAAATATAAGAATTCCACCTACGTGGACTAGGGGGAGTGTGCTAACCACTTGATTAATTAACAATTAATTAAAGACTTTAATTTTCAAAAGCGCCCACGTAGGTGTATGTGTATGCTGATGAATTTTATAATTTATGTTTCTTTGAAAATAATAAAAAGACTAATAAAATGTGAGTAATGCTTTGTGATACATGTTATTTGATTCTTGGCACCCTAAGAAAATACCTGCCATGGTTTTTTGAGTGATTTTCTATAAGATCTGCAATATTTACGAGACTTTCTCAAGTTTGCAAGAAAACAAAATTCTTTCAACTTTATAACTTGTATCTCCTGGAAATTAAACTCATAAACATTTAGACATAATTATCTGCTTGTTTTATTGCACAAAATTCTTTCAACTATATAACTTGTATCTTTTAAAAATAATCTTACGTTTCAAAAATAATTTTAAAAAAATTTAATTTTTTTTTAATTTTTTTTAATTAATATTTTTTGGTATTTTCATATTATTTTTATATGCTACTGTCAAAAATTATTTTTAAAAAATAATAATAAAATATTATTTTAATATATTTTCAAGCAAAAAAATACTTCAACAACCGCTATACCACACTACAACACTCCCAAAAATACCCCTCTCTTTTTATCTCATGTACCTAGAAGATTAATCATACTCGATCGAGAGGTGACCTAGAAGATTAATTTTCCTAGTACTCATGGGATTCTTGTTTCCATCATTTCCCTCGTTTGAATGACAAGAAAATTCCCTCCTTTCAAGGGTTCTTGATAATTTGTCAATATATTATATATCTCGCTATATATATATGAACATGCATATATATATATGGGGCAACTTTCAATTAGCTATCTATCTAAATCTCGACAGCCCAGAAGTCTTAAATTAATCGAAAATATCTTGTTTCAATGATATAATTAAGCAATGTGTATTTTTTTTCAAGATACACATTTGACATTATGTGTAGCTTGCCTAACAGGAGTTTGAATTAATGGCTGCCCTTGAACTTGCAGTCACCATGAACATCGGCATAAATGAAAGGACATGCATGAAAGCATGTACTTGAACAATTAGTCTACGTTTGGTAACTAAGGCCTTGAATCTTTTACTTTACAGATTCAATATTTTACCACCAGGTGGTTCACATTAATTGTGGATGTGGATGAAGATTAGGTGAAGATAATTGTCCCCTTGGCATTTGGGATTTTCCTCGAAAAAATATCTTCGGCCTTGCAATTTGTGATCTCTCATGTGTTGTACTCAACTTTGTTAATCAACTAAGGATTTATATGTTTGAGAATATTATTATGGTTGTTTTTTAAAATATTTTTTATTTAAAAATATATTATTAAATTATTTTTGATATCAACATATCAAAATAATTTAAAAACATCAAAACAATATTAATTTAAAATAAAAAAATAAAAAAACTATTTTTTCAAAAAACCATTTTTAAAATACAAAAATAAACACGGCAGATCATCTCCAACTATTTTTATTTTTCAGGCCTAACTAACTTAATTTTATTGTGCAAGTAATTTTATTAGAAAATCTTAATTTTTTCGAGTTTGATTTTAATTATGGGAAATAAAAGATTCCTTTAAAAGGAAGAAGAAATAATTTAGAATTTGATTCCATTTTTTTTAATTTTATTTTACAGTAAAAATGTTCTTGGATATAGTTTTCGCGACGATCAATATTAAGTCATTTCTTGGATAATTTTTAGAACACATCCACTATATATCAGTCTGGAGCATTCAAAAAAATTTAATAAATTCTTTTGGTTGTTAATCTTAAAATTTAAACCTACGAAGTTAATAAAAAAAAATCTTATTAACCATTATATCGATCTCTTAAGGCCTTATATTTTCTTAAAAAACATTTAATCATGTGCATATGTATTTAAAATCTAATATCTAAATCACAATATGAATGATTACCTTTTGATTGATAAATTAATTATTATATAATAAAAAAACAGTCTGAAAATAAGAATTTTAGCAAGGTATTACTCAACTATTTTAATTTGAAAGTTTGAATTGTTGGAAGAAATTTTAAAAATTATCTAGAATTGTTAGACAATCATAAAAGCGCGTCCATTATATTAGCTTGCAATATTTAAAAAAGAAATAACAAATTATTTTTTTAATTTTGATCTTAAAATTTAAACCTACAAAGTTAATTTTGAAAACAAACCCTTCTTAACCACTAAAATGAATCCTTTGAATCTCTATACTTTCTTAGAAATATTTAACCATATGTATATGCATATGTATTCAAAGTCTAAACACTGTCAAATCACAATCTAAAAATTAAAATTGTAACAAGGTGTTATTCAACCATTTCAATATGAAAGTTTGAATTATTAGATAAAATTTAAAATTAATTTTATATTTATTTTCTAACATTCAACCATATAATAAATGTTTTTCATATGAGCTTGTCATCAAACTTTACGGAAAACTTTATGATGTACAATGAGTAACTATTAATATCTTTATTAGTTACTCTTTCAAATCCACTTTAAAGAACAAAAACATATATAAAAAGAAGAAAGAATAAAATTTATGACCCACCAAAAGTGATAAAAATATTTTTATTTATGATTTCTCTCTTATACTTGTATTTACCTATTTATTTTAAGTTAGTGTATAGAGTAACCAATAGAAAATCACCAGTTACTTCTTAAGCGCCATAAAACACAATACTTCTAGAAAATTGATAAATACAAACAGATATACTGAGAGAAATATTAAAAAGCAAACAAGTATAATGACATGATCTTTTTATAGATATATTTACCGATGAATTTAAATTAGTCGATTAGATTAATCAGTAAATCCATCTGTAATATTTAATTTATAACCTGATGAGCGACCCTCATCTCTCTCTCCCTCATTTATTTTTCTTCCTCCATTTATGTGATTTTATTATTATACACAGAGTTGGTGTTATTGTGATATGTGTTCTGTTGTAATTTAAGTATTTATAGGATGGATACATAAATAATACATATACAATTTGGCAACAGAAACTATTTTGCACCATATAAATACCGACAGGCCTGTAAAATACAAATATATATACCGATGAATCATGTCTGTCAATTTATTTCATAGAGCATCGGAACTGTTCCCTTCTCACTAGCATTGTTAATTGTGTTCAATACATATATGATCACTGATAATTAATGTCCGTCAATATTTTTTCAAAAGCTAAGGTACTGTTCACTCATCACTGTACTATTTATTGTTCAGTACAGACAAAATCATCGATGATTAATGTACGTTGATATTTTCTTGAGGGATAAAGTATTGTTCACTTCTCACTTACATTGTTTATTATTGACCAATACATACAAAATCACTGATGGATGAAAAAGTAGTTAGTGATAGCTGATGGATTTATGAAAATTTCAATTAAATTGAAAATTTTAATTAGACTTTACAAATGGATACACCGATAGAAAAATTAAAAATATTGAAATGTAATTGTTCATCGGTAAAATCATCGTTAAAAAACCTAAAATTCTTTAATTTGTGTAGTTATCGAGGGAAAAGTCAATAGCACGCCGTACGAATATGATCACTGCTAGTTCTTCTAGCCGCGCTTCTAACGATCATGAGCCGTTAGGTGCCAACCAAGAACAAACACCCGAGATATAAGTATCCACTCACAATGCAAGATCGTCGAGTGCGATGCCGTTACGTTGAAAGAGGTCCCCTTCACAACGAGATTCATTTATCTAAAAGTACTATGTTTAGTGAAAGAACAACCTTTCAATATAAATTTGTTTTCTTTTTATATCGACATTTAATAATTTTTGAAAATTACTTTCAATTAATGAATACAACTTCATGTTTAAAAACATTAAGGTTGTGATACCATGACATCGACTATGAAATCATCGATGAAAATTTTATTATTTCAATAAAGTCAGGTTTCCAGATATCCTGAATGAAAACGTATGATTGATGCATAGTTTAAAAAGTTTAATGTAACATCTCACCCCACTAGAAAGATATTATCTGCTTTAGTCCACCGGCCTCATAAATTTATTCTTGACAGCCATGCATAACCTCAAAATGCATTTTACTAGTCAATATAAGCATGTTAATATAAGGTCCTCTTCTAAATCCTTACTTGCCGTTATGAAATATTACAAGTGAAGTCTCGAGTTTTGGCATTTTATTATTTTTGTCAATTCATCACTAATCTAAAAAAATAATGACAATTATATTTGATAATGCATCAACTATTATTATTTTTTTCTTATGGGAGGCCCAAAACACCGAATTGAGGTTGAATCCTTCCACATTATATTACAATTAATAGGCCAAGCATTTTACACTCACAAATATTTAACCTAACCAAAGCTTAGAGCTCTGTAAACACGATAAATCAAATGAAAATATGTGGACTAAATTATCAAAATACCATATTAACAAAAGTTATAGTTTTTACACTAACAAAAAAAAACATACATTAAGGTCAAAAAAGTGTCTCAAGTTGGCCATAGATCATCAAAAACATAAAATTACCTAAAGGTTTTTTTTTTTTTTTTTTTTTTTTTTTTTTTTTTATCATCGAAACCAACCCTTTGAAAGGCTAAATTTTGTTTATGATAAAGTACACTTATAACATCTAATAAATAATATTTTTTTTCTGATCTCAACTTCAATTTAAAATTTAAATAATTGATATCTTGACCAACCAACAAATATTTATCTTTGTTGGAGAAAATAAATTTATAAATGTTTCAATATTTCAGGGAGATTGATTCATGTTAATAAACATATACAATTACTTGTAGCTAGCCAAGCCAAAAGAGAGGTAGGTGGATAATTTGCCGACATGGAATTAGATCAGAAGTCATTTTCCTCTTCTTCAGACCGGGCCGGGTTCCCCTTCTAGATGCAAGTGAAGTAACTAGATGAAGATCCATCCTTGTAGAAAAATCGTTGGATGATCATGACTTCATCGATTATATACGATAATTAGCTTATGAAACACGACATGAGTTGTAAGTACCTGGAAACACAAAAGATGGCAGGCAAGGTTTTTCTCTTGTTTGACAATGGCGGTACAACGTTTCTAGACCGAGCTAGGGAACCTTGCTTTTTAGGAAACTGTCTGTAAATTACAATATCGAATTAATTAATTAATTAATTAATGTAAATTAAGTTCTTCTTTTCGTGATTAAATCCTCCTAATCCTTTGAAGACTTGATCGTTTCAGTAGTTATTTGTTTAATCGGTAAAACTTAATTATCAATTAAATCCTCCTAATGATTTTTTTTCCCATCATCAATCCTTTGAAGACTTGATCGTTTCCCATTAATTGATGAATGTAAAGTTCTTCTTTTCGTGATTAAATCCTCCTAATGATTTCTTTTTCCCATTAATCGTATCTAAATACATTCCTTCCTTAATTTACTTGTTTGGTTTATTGTGTATGTTACTGTTTCGAGATGAAAAAATTAAAAATAATAAAAACAGAAAGAATATATTTAATTAATGTTAGTTATTAATTATGGCTAATTATCAACATATTTAAACAAGAACTAAACATGAAGTTCACAGTACTTCTTCTTCTTCGAGAAATTATCTCGACTTATTTTTAAATTTTAGATTTTGTCTTTAATTCGTCATCTTAATTATAAATCTAATTAATCTTAATTTATGAGAATAAGATGAATGCTGTATGAATTCCGAGACTTACTTTTGGTTGTTCATCAGCATAAATATAATGTCAATAAATGTTCACGTATCTAAATGCCTAGGTGTGAATGGATCGTTCAAAGTATTTTAAAATTAATTTGGGTGTTGCCGGTTCCTAACACAAGAAAAAAAGAAAGTATGATCCCCTCATACGAAACCGTGGCCAAATCTCCTGTGAACGTGACCCTTTTACACTGTTACATTTTCCGTCCTAGAGGCCGACATGGTCTAGCCAGGTCACATTCTCTCCGACGATTGATCAGTCAAGATAGAGTGAATTCAGTTTTGCTTTATATATTTATTAACCCCTTCAATTTCTTCATGAAATTAGCCTCTAGAAGCCAATATTCTTCTTCTTCTTTTTTTCAAATTTTTTTATCCAACTCGCAGTATAGCACGGGTTTATAAACCAATCTTTTCTCAAAATCATTTAATGATACAAGACATAGTCTTCTCTCGAAATCTCTAGTATGCTCACATTGTCTTCGTCGGAATTTTGGGGTCAACCATTTAAGCTGGCCGGCAGTTGCTGGGTTTCTTGTTGCGCATGTAACGTGGGGGAGCCGTGTTTTTAATTTCCTTAATTCCAATTCTTTCAAGGCATTTGCAGAGTCGGTTGTGTGAAAATGCAATATGTTGAACTCTTCCCTTGAAATCACCAAAATTGTGCAAGTCGTTTCATATGGGAGTCAGGAACAAGTTCCTATTCAATTGCCATGGTGTATAATTAATTGGAGTGTGGCAATTATTAATTAATTAGGTAGACTGTTCTTGGGTACCCCAAATTCTTGGATGCGTGGAAAAGTATTGGGAAAAATATATCTAGAACACGTAGTGGAATTCTCGTTTGGATGGAAATTAATGATGATTTCTTGGAATATATGTTAATGTAAATATTTATTTGGTAATTAATTTATCAAGAAAAAAAGTATTTTTCTAGTAAAAAAAAATAATCTACATGATATTTGGATAAGTTTATTATTATTTATCCTTAAGATTTAAGATTTTAAATTATTTTTTAAACTTCATTTATATGTTTTCCTTTTCTTTTTGTCCGATTAAAACACATTGGTTGATTTCTTGGTTGAATTTCTTCTGATATTTAATCTCCACCTGTTCATCACTCATTGGTTCAATGTACCGACAGATAAGGTCAATTGGTCAAGGTCAAGGGCTATTAAGGAGTCAAGACCTTTTTATAAAATATAAATATAAAATTAATAAAAAGGCTTTTTGTTATTAATCTTTATATATAGCCCAGCATCAAGAATTAATTAATAATTGCTTCCTGGCGTTGAATATGTTGAATGGTACTCTTTTGGGATAATTAATTCTTATTTATTTTCCTACTTTTATATATTTTCTTAAAAGTTTTATCGTAACTAGCATGCAACTTTGTTGAATCTTTTTACTTTCAACAGAATTTCCTCATCGAAATAAAAAATATTATATTAAATTACTCTTCTTACAATATTTTTATTTTTAAACATGATTTTTCTCACATATATATCTTCAAAAAAAAAAACTAGATCATAGTTATATCCTTGTTCTTTGCGGGTTTCTCCAGGAAAATAACTATGGTTTTCAAAACTTGAATTGAAGTAAGGTCCAGGTAATAGATAAAAAAAATTAATAATTTTTTTTAAAATAATATAATGAAAGCGACATGATTTTGATAAAAACAAAATTTTAAGAAATCAATAGTTTTAATTATGGCCGGTTTTTGATTGAGTGTGGCTGGGGCAATTGAATAGTTGGGTTATATAACTTGGGTTTTTAACCGGATTTTTTTAAAATTTGGACCTGTCCGAATCGCAGGTAAACCAGTTAGATGAATACTAAGTTTTAAAATAACGGTAATAATACGGAAATCGTCGAGGTTGCCATTGCTAGAAGAAGAAGAACTTTCTGCGGGTAAATTCTAAAAGAGTGCCAGACTGGGAATCTGCCCCAATAAAAGCAAACAAAAAGTCTTCGAAATTAGTTGCAAGTTGGCACATCAAACATTTCAAACCCGCGTCTGCTTAACTTCTGCTTTTTGAGTCCAACCATAAACAAGACCCGAGAACAGAAAAGAACATTATCAAATTAGTTCAAGCACATTAGAATTTTCCATTTTAATGGTTTATTTGGTTAGAGGTTCCTATTGATTAATTAGGGGCTCAGCCAGAGACGGGTCAATAAAAAAAACCTTGTTTTCTCAAAATTATATCATTTTAATTTTTTTTAAAAAATAAATTGATCCTGATCAATTCATTTGATCTTTAAACTAAATCATAATCGAGTGAATCCTAAATTAAATCGGTTGATTCGGGTTGGTAAAAAGAATCTACTTTTAATATCAACAAGTAATATATATATATTTTAAAGGGATTAATAATAAACAATAAAGAGAAACTAATGATAGCACACTAAAATTTAAGCAACTGGTTTCTAAAAACTAATGGCGAAGGCATTATGCATATTTATATTTGAAGGACTTCTTTTTTTTCCAAAATTAATTAATATTTTAAGAATGTATAGTTGGAATCTAGACATCATCAACTCTCAATCATCCCATTGGACAAGTGCCAATTAATTGGTCTTGTAATTATCATTTTGCATCATCTCTAAGTTCTTGTATTATTATAGAGTGAACTTGGGATCAACTCAAGATTATCTTTTTTAATGTCACGACAAGAGAAAACGATTTCCTCAAGTATTCATTGCCATTAGCTTGTTAGGAAATGAAAGAACATGGAAAGTTAGCGCGACACGGGGCTCAAAGTCTACGAGATAATTCACCGGTCAACACACCATGAAGCTTCTTGATCTTGTTTAAAAATTTCCAACCTTAATAATTCAATCCATTACTGGAGCCATAGTCCTTGACCTTGACATGCCCCATAAGAATTTGAAAATAGTTATTCAACTTGTAAGGACGTGAACCATGACTTTCTTGTGCTCTTTCCCTATTTTCTTTTTTCTCTCTCTCTCTTTTTTTTATATAGATGAATGTGGACACCTTAAGATTCTTATAATTCCAACTTGATGTCGACTCCTTGTTATTTCCTGGGACTTTCCTTACAAACCAAGCGCCATTGTTGATTGACAGACCAATCTTTTTTTCTATAAATATTGAAGCATGCTTGCGTGTTTCTCCCATTCACTTGACCAACTTCAGACCATAGTGCTAATCTCTTGCTAGGTACCTGATTATTATTTGTCTCGAATCCTCTTTTTTTCTTGTATTAAGTTTATAGGTAGCTTCTTCAAGACAGATTTAGGAACTCATCAATGGATTCATCATGGGTGAACACTTCTCTTGATCTCAACATCAATCCCTTCAAGCATGTCAATGAAACTCAAGCTCAAGTAAGTTCTTCTTCTTCTTCTTCTTCTTCTTCATTTCGGATATCCTCGGATCAGCTTTCGGTTCTTCGATCTTTCCCTTTTATTTTCTTGGTTTCTAGAATTCTCAAACTAAAAGAATTTTTTACTTTCTTTTGAATCAGGAGATCAAAGAGTTTGAGGGATATTCAACTAGGGTTGAACAGAAAGTACAAGTTAAAAAAGAGGTCAGTTTCTATTATTTTATATCCTGTGAAAGGTGATGATCAGCTATCTATTGTCTGGTCTTGTCTTCTCCAAGTATTGAATCAGAAACTTGATGATTCTTCACAGGCTGGTGTTAGTGCTCTTGTTGAAGAGTTAAATAGGGTGAATAGTGAGAACCAGAAGTTAACAGAAGTGCTTGGTGTTGTATGCGAAAAATACCTGACTTTGCAAAAACATTTAGCTGATTTGACGAGCAAGACTTCAGAAAAAGAACTCATGACTACACCAGTAATATCAATGAAGAGAAAGGCAGAGAGTGAAGATTATAGCAACGTGATTAATACAATTAATGGAGGAAACACAGAAAGTAGTTCTAGTGATGAAGACTCAAGTAAAAGGCTACAGGAGAATCTGAAGACAAAGATTTCAAGGGCTTATTTTCGGACTAATGCATCCGATACAAGCTTGGTAAGTTCCTTGATTAAAATTTTAATTACTTGCTTGTGATGTGATTAATTATGCATAAAAATTTGTTAATAAGGGTTGTTTTGTGTTCTTAGGTTGTGAGGGATGGCTATCAATGGAGAAAATATGGTCAAAAGGTTACCAGAGACAATCCTTCTCCTAGGGCTTACTTTAAGTGCTCATTTGCTCCTAGTTGCCCCGTCAAGAAGAAGGTAATTAAAACCACCCCAGTTCTTATGATTATTGCTTATGATTAGAAGGATATTTCAGATTTCTTATGAGAGATTTTACTTGGTTTTATTTAGGTCCAAAAAAGTGCTGAAAACCCTTCAATTTTGGTAGCAACTTATGAAGGAGAGCACAACCATGCTAGCCATTCTCAACCTGAACTATCATTAGGTTCAAGCCAGAGTTCTAGTTTTGGTCCAGTTCCCAGTCCATCATCCATCAGAACTTCAGTTCCCACTGTGACCCTTGATTTGATCCAAAGTGGAATGCACGTTGACAGTGCTAAAAAGACTGTTCAAGAAAACCTTCAAGCGCCAGAAGTTCAGAAAGTTTTGGTCCAACAAATGGCTTCTTCTTTGACAAGGGATCCAAATTTTACAGCTGCACTGGCAGCTGCTATCTCTGGGAGATTCAACCAGACTCGGATTGAGAAATTGTGAGGTTGAAAACACTAGTACTGTTGTAGAGAATTTAGAGTTTTATAGACACTATGCATTTTTATATGTAATTTGGAGAGCATTGAGTTACGTATATATATAATATAAGTTTGAAAAAAAAAATTAAATGAAAGAGTTTAATTAATTCTTTTCTTAGCTCCTCTGAAGTACTTTGAAACATGATCAATCATTTAAGTGATGATAGATAATTCAACAATGAGATTCAACCATGTTCCCTGTGAGATCTCCTTCACCACCACCATCACAAACTCTCATTCCCATTACCAAATGTAAACATCCCTTTTCTCTTCAGGCATCCCATTTTCCCCTACCCTTCATACATATTCCCATTAGCCCAAACCAATACCTTTTTCCCAAAAATCACTCCATTTTTCTACACACCACATACTCATTATCGCACCCGACATCACAATGATCTTTAAAAGTTTAGGGGAGAAGAATAGATATCTGACATCTTATTCTTAGAGGGAAAAATATATGGTTTAAAGAGTCATCACCTGGTATTATAGTCAATAGAAACTCTAACCGATTAACAAAGAGTTTATGGTACGAGACTTGTTACGTAAAAGAGAAGATACTATCACCTCTAAGCATCCTAACTGAAGAAAGTTGCATTGCTGATTTTGTTTTAAATTGCTAAAAGTTTGTTTTATTCTGGTTTTGATGGTCCGTTTCTAATATTCATGACTTTAGTGGCATTGGATATTCAACTACGAATACTTCCAACTCTAGCATTGGTCAATATTATGTAACCCAAAAAAAATATGGTATTCCTGATTTTGATGCCTATGAATAAACTAGTAAAATTTGAATTGAAAGCAAAACATATTTTTATTATTATTATTTTAGAGAAAAAAAATAAGAAAATACATATATGTATTACATACTAGATTTACATTTCACAATATAAGTCTACAATCCTATACTAAGTAAAGTCATTCAGAAAAAGTGCAAACAACCCACAAATAAATTCAAAAGGTCCTTAATTTTTTTTTTGAAATTCTCTAATATTTAAAAAGACTAGTTTGGCTAAATATAAAAATAAAAAAGAGTGAAGTTAAAGGAAAAGGGCATAAAAGTGTGTTTTGCCAAACACACCCTTAGCCCAAAGAAAATTGGGTCGGCTGAGCTTGAGGCCCAAGCCTAGTCTAGTCTCAATAGTTTTGTCTTCTTTTTTTTTATGAGCTAGATCTAGCCTAACCATATCTAGCCGGCCCGACTAGGTCATTGGCTCAGCTCAATGACCAAGCTATACAACAATGAGGACGTGTGAATTAATTCACGCCTACTTTGCATAATGAGGAGGTAATTAAAATGGCAAGACATGAAAAAGAGAAGAACTTACCTGGTGAGCTCTCGTTGGAGATGAAGACACGAGGCGGTGGTCTCTAGCTAATTGGTTGGCGCTTCTGTGATGGCCCTCCTCTTCTTCTCTCCCTTTCTTATATGTGTTATTGTTTCTTCTTTTTTCTCTCTCTCTTTTTTATCACCCTCTCAAACCCTTTCTGTTTTTTTTTTTTTTTTGTGTTTGGTTGGTTGGATCAACAACCTACTATAAGGGAAAGCCGAAATTCCATTGTTGGAGTTCTGAAAGAAAGCCAAAAGTGCCTCTAGTCCCCCTTACTCTCTATGTTTTTTGTTTGTCGTCCTCTGTTTTCCCGTAGTCCTCCTTGGTTAGTGGCCTTTCTCTAGCTTTTATAGGGCTAGAGAATGCTCTGGTTGTTCTTCTTATTTTCCCAGGATAATGATCCTAGGAATGCGGATAAGCATGGCTCATTCATCCATGTTTGAGGAAAACAGGGGACAAACAGTCCTGCCATTGCAGGACTATTGGTGACAACCCATCCTAGCGTTTGGAGAAGCACCGTGTGGGCAAAGGATACTGAGGCAGCTAGTAGGTTTGGTAAGGGATGAATTTGATCCATTATTTGGATCAGATTTCGTGCAGTTTTTTTCTGTTGAATCAGTCTTTCCTAAGATAATGAAGAAGTGGATGAACAATGGATTTAGAAATGGTGTCGTTTTCTTGACTAAAATAGCTATTTTCCATTTCCCTCTTGAGGTTTTAACATTTAGCAATTGGGCCCTTATTTATGGAAATCTTTCCTTTTTTAGGTCATATTTGTTTGCTTAAAAGTAGTTTTTTTTTGGAGTGTGGTTTCTTTGAAAAGTTAACTCTTGAAAAGTGAATTATTTTCTCATATTTGATAGTGTCATAAAAAATAAATTGAAAAATATTTTCCAGTGTTTGGTTATGTCTTGAAAATAATTTATTAATGTTTTATTTTTTTAAGTTTATTAAAAGAATGAGAAACAAATCTTAGAAATTAAAAAGTTGAATAAGAATGAAATTGAAAAAAAATTTCATAAAAATTATCTCAAATAAAATAAATAGCAATCAAAAGAATAAAAACCAAATCTGACAGATAAAAAAGTTAAAAGATGATGAAATTAAAATAATAATAATAATAATTTCATAAATTATTTCAAATAAAATGAATAGAAATAAAAAAAAATAAGGACCAAATATGATATATTAAAAATTTTAATTAAAAAAAATTAAAAAAAAAAAAAAAGCAAATAGCAATAAAAAAAACAAGGATCAAAATTGATATATATATATATATATAGCAGGGGCTAGGGACTTGCTCCCCTATCCTTTTTATTTAAAAAAAATCATCATAAAACTATTATAAATAATTTTTATTATTTTTGTTTTTTCAACCAAACAAATATATTTTTTTTTGTATGTTTTTTATATCATGTAATATCGATAAAATGCAATTTAAATAGGAGTAACTTCCAAAAACAGGACGATATCTTAACAAAATGATCATTGACATTGTTGTGCTATTATTGCTCCGTGGATTGAGTAAGGATTGATGAAAGGTGCTCTCTTCCTTTCCAAGTTCCATTTTAGTCATATAGTGATTAACAGCAATATTTAGATATCATCGATCGTGCAGCCAGTGTAGGCTTGCCTGAGTTTCCCTTTTTACGACTTAGGAAGGATCCTAATTCAAATATATCTGCTTCTCGTTTAGGGTTTCAAAATGCTGCCAAAAGATTGGGACGTTGACCGGTTGGGTTTGATGATGAATATTCATCATGGGAGTTGGAATTGTGTGTTTTTCGTTTGGGAATGCTGGCGGCCGCACCCAAAAAATCATTTTGATGCTTTTTAATGCTTTGGGCCGTACCTTAAACAAATTTTTAATTTATAATTATTAAACCTGATTTAATGATTAAAAACTAATGTAAATTGAGTTTTATTTTAAATTGTATTTTTATTGACCTGATTGTACTAGGATGATCCAATAGATTAATTCACAATCTAGTTGACTTCGCTTAACTCATTTCAAATTCGATTAGGTTAAAACTAAAAAAAATTTTATTTTAAAAAAATGAAAGTTATTTCAAGCAAAAATAATAAATACAAATTAATCAATGATCCAGCCCTGAACCAGATCAGATTCAGAGCCGATCTCGAGAACTATTAACATTCTAGTATTAAAATTATATATATTGTGAATCATTTTGCATCCAAATATGTTTGGAAAGACTTCCTAAATCTAGAAAGTCTAGAACTAAGTGGGTTGGACCAATAGACTGACTGACTAGTGCTGAGACACACCGCCTGCCACGGCAAAAAACAGAAGCAAGTGACAAAAGAGAGGTGGTGGAGTAGTGGAACACATTGCTTTCCATGCTGTAGCCATGACATCTTGCCCCCATTAAGACTCTATCACATACGCGTTTAAGCTGTAAATTATTGACCACAGAATTGTGGGCACCATGATTGTTTCACTTCATCAAACTTTACCCACTTTGCTCACATATTTCATAAGATGATGTTTGTCGATGGATGTGTTAGTTTTGACTCGTAATTGTGATAGTTTTTGTGATTATAGTTTTTAAAAAAACTCGGTTTGTGAAAGTTTTCTTACGTTAGAAAAACTAATAATCTAGGTAATATGATGGTGAGATTTTTGAAATTTATGAATCACGAAAGTCGAAAGGCAATCCATCCTCACTCAATGAAGTGCTTGGAAAATGATATTCCTTGACCATTGAACCAAGTCTTTCAAGAGAGAATTGCAAGTACATTACTCTTAAAAGATACTTCCAAGCTAACTTTTCCTTCAATCTAGACTATATATTTTTTTTTGTTTAAGAACACATCTTTCAAATTAGTGTGATGCATTCAGAAAAATAAATTTCTTTAAATATCTGCTTCAAAGTTCAAACCTATGAAGTCAAGAAAGGAAGCTAAAAGAATTTTTAGCCAGAACATTTCTCCAACTTATAGATCACAACTGGCATGGACTTTAGACTCTATGGGCCAAATTACTTTAAGCTCATTAATACATAATAAATACACAAATATATTCAAGTAACTCTTATATATATATATATATATATATATATATATGATAATTAAGCAATATACATTCCTCAAGATGATTCCTAAAAACTCATACTCACCAGGCATTAATCTTCAGAAAATATTATATTAATTTTGTTCTAATGAAATGAAGAGAATAAAACTATTGTGGAAAATATATCATGTTTGAATTTGAATCAACAAGGCACCACCGGGTATTCTTGCATAATGAAATTATATTTGACGTTTGAAGTCATTTGAGTCTCTGGACCATGGATAACTTCGACCCTTTGAAGCCTCCTCGTGAAGAAAATTAAGAAAAGGTTGAATTCATTCCATAAATGTATCCTATTGAGTCATGGTTATTAAATTCAGTCCGACTTGACATATTGATATAAAATATAAATGATTTTAGAGTTTAATTTAAATTGAATTTAATGTTGAATAAATAATAATATTGTTTTCTTAAAACTCAATTGATCATTTAAGTTTTTAGTAATCTATTTGACCCAACTAAATTCAATTAAATCAGTTTTAAATTTTTTTAAAAAAAACAAAATAATATTATTATAATAAAAATAATTAACTTGAATTAATATGATAAATCTACAAATTACTATTCATAAATATCTTCCACAGCATTATTGCAGGTGGGGATGTGTTAAAAACCAGAGGGAGGCTGAATAATGATTCTTAGTTCTAGATGGGGATGATTCGTGCATGGACTGTGCTTCTATAATTAACAGCAAGTGCTTGACTTCAAAGACATTACTGACTGAAAGAATAAAAGAAAGACTTATGGCTGCCTTACGCCCACCAGTGCTCGTGGCCTTGTTTTTGTCTCATAGTGTCTTTCCAGATTCTTATCCATTCCCCACCAATGAGCCTCACCGCATCTCCTTGTGGATTGGTCACCGGTGTATCAGTAATTGTTTTACAAAGTTTTTGTGTTTAAAAATATATTAAAATAATATTTTTTAAAAAATTATTTTTAATATTAATATAAAGATGATCTAAAAATATTTAAAAATAATAATTTAAAATAAAAAAATAAAAATTAATTTCTTTCAAAATTATTTTTGAAACACAAATACAAACAGACTGAACATATCTTCAAATTTGGTGAATAATTTTGGGTTATAAAAAAACTTAGGTTTTTTTAAAAAAAGATAAAAATGTTATTTTTGTAATTGTAGATATCCGGACTAGTTTACACACACCTTGATTAATCACCTAAGATTTTAAATTTAACGACTAGATAAACTTTCAATGGCCTTGAGATTTGTGGCATTCAAATTGGTAATTTATATAGAACAAACCTAAAATCTAACAAGTTAAACTACACCCCTTAAAATTAATATGTTATACTGTTATATCCAAGGGAGGCTGCCCTGCAAACACACAAAAAAAATAAATTATTATTATTATTATTATTATATATATATGATTAATTTTACATTTCAGAGCTAAAATTAGTAAAATTTAAGTTTTTGCCCTCATGAGAAAAAAGTTCTAGTCTTAGTCCCTGCATAAAGTTTTTTGGGCTCCGTCCCTGCTTACATATGTCTTTATATACATCCAAATATATGAATTATGCTATATTTTAATAGCGTGAAATTCTTTTTATTTATCAACTCGATCCATGGATAAAAGAAATTAAACCTAAAGTTTATAGAATCCTAGGTTTACGAATGTAACAAATAAGAAATACCACTGAGTTTTTTAATGTTATCTTCTCTTCACAATTCTTATTTGTAAAACAAATAATTAATCTTTTTTTCATTTCTACTCTCTATTAATATTTGTATTCTATTGCTATTAAAATATATATATAGTTTCATAATTATTTTATTTTATAATAATAGTCAAATTTCATTTTTTGGCAATAAAAAAAACTTTAAAATCTATAAATTGACTACAACGGCCAAAACTCATCTAGTTTATATTTACGTTGAATATACTATGATCCAAGCTCCAATACAATATGAACTCATAATAGCCCAATTTCAAGATGTGTGACTCTACTCGTTAAGTCTAGTTTAATCTTTTAAAAGAGAGAAATAGAGCACGTATCAAATTTTTATTTCCATTTTAATTCAAAAACTTTTCTTAAAAAAAAAAATTGTTGAATCAAATCCCACTATTAATTAAAATTTAAAGTTTAGGATTTAATAAACATAATAAATCTTGTTTTAAAAAACACAAGGTTTGAATTATTAAGTTATTGGATCAATCCACGACTCATCAAGTCAATTTAAATTAATTATTCTTATTAAAATAATATTCTTTTATTAATTTACAAGTTAGTTAATTTAAAATCAACTATTTTTATTAAAATAATACTTTTTTTATATTAATTTACAAGATTAACCTAGCGAGTTTGATTAAGTCATATAAATTATTAAAAACTTGTCTGAGTTTCGCGAACTTAGTTAATTTCTGGTTTGATTTATAATTTTTCACAAAGCAACACATAGATTGCAGATTGAAAAAGGTTAGACAATAACAACATTTAATTAAAAACTAAATCACCCTCTTCATTTCCTTGAGAAACGAGGCTCTTGATGAGTAATAATAGTATTTAACAATGGCTACATATAGACATTTACATCACTGTACATCAAAATGTACATAACAAACAATGCTCCTGCCATCTCTAGCTAACCGATTTTTACAACAAAATTCTGGAGGTATCCTGCGACTTGTCGAGGACTCATCGAGGAGGTCTTTGAAGATCGCTGACATCTCTGCTCTGAAAGCAATGAAACTTGGTGAGCAATGGCACAAGTGAAGCATCAAAGATGACACTGGAACAGTAACACAAGTACAGAACACTGAAACAGAAGACATGTAAGCAAGGATTACCACACAAAAAACAGAGTATCCGTCCCTGCCTTGCACACCTGCATTTGAGTTCTTATTTTTGCTGCAGAGGCAAACACTTCTCTCCAGATTTGAGCTCTAGTTTTCCCCTTTTAGCTCAGCTTTGCTATGATGTCATCCATACGCGAACAGGTTTTGGTTGGATTGGCAGAATATGGTGTGTAAGCGCTTGATCATTGGATGCTCCCACTTTTGAGGGGTGTCTTAGCCAAGTTTTCAGACAGTTTTCTGGGAGAAACAATCTTGGGCTTCTCAATCTGTGCCTCCTTTTCTGCTCTTTTCTTTTCCAATTCAAGTTGTTTTTGGTTTTCGTCATGTGCTCGGACAAACATCCTCACAAAATTGAGCAGAATGGACACAACTGCAGAATGAAGATAAAAAAGTGAAAGGTCCCCTTCTGTACAAACAGAGATTCAAGAGCTGAAGATAATATTCGAGAATGACCTGAATATCATAAACCATGCACAGAAAACATGGATATGCATGTATACACCTTAATTTAGTAATCGCTGCTATTTCATTCTACATGTTATATTGCGGGTTATATCAATTTTTTTAACATAAAAAAGAATATCCAGGTGTTATTAATATATTATTTAGTATTGAAAAGTTTATGTAAGCATATAATTAAATAAATCGATAACCATTTACGTAAATATATAAAAAAAAAAATCATTAACAATAATCAAAAGATAAATTGATAAATATAAACCAAGATATTCAATCACAATAAAACATTTATCTAATTGTGTTTACTAAACTTGTTTATTTAAATTAATAAAAGATGATAGAAATAAAAACACAAATAAAATTGATTGAATAAACCCTCACATCTTAAAAAATTATTTCGCAAGGCCAAACATATAAAAAATATTATTTAAAAATAAATATTTTTTTATTTTGAAAAATATAATCCATATGGATAGAACAAACAAAAAAATATATAGATAAATTATAATAATATATTCAAAAAAAAATATTAATTTTTCAAACTCGTGATCATAATCATTAAATCAAAAGCACTACAAATAATAAAAAAAAATACGAAGCTGAATCCCTAACAAATCACATGATTGAAGAACAAATAATAATTAGAGGACAAACAAAGATTTTAATTGGAGGATTCAATTGAATTGAAAAATAACTTTAACAAAAGAAAAAACAAATAAAAAAAATAAGGTTAAATTGAAAAAATTAAAACATATATGTTGATTGAATGATGAAATTAAAAGTCAATAAAACTTTAATAAAAAGGCTAAGGAAACAAATTAAAAATCAAAATAATAAGGACCGAAATGAAAAAAAAAAATTATAAGTGAAAAACTAAATTGAAAGCCAATAACACTCTAACAAAAAGAATAAGAAATCAAAAGAATGAGAATTGAAATTGAAAAAGAAAAAACAAAGAAGACAATCGTGTGCATTTTATTTGAAAGGAAAGAGAGAAGGATAAAAAAAAAAGACCACCGGCAATAATCCAACCACCATATATCATCACTCACCACACCATAAGAAAGAATACATGGTGGCGCTTCCAAAAAACAACGGAAGGTTATGTTTGGGTACCGGGTGGCGTCACATGCGTTGCCTAAATAGCAATAACATCACCCACTCGCTAATATATAATGAACAAGTGATAGCAGCTTTCTTGAATAAAAAAGTAAAAAGTAAACGTGAAAAATACCAAAACACCTTGCTAATTACTAAAACAACAACCCATGTGAAAGTAAAAAAAAAAACCCAAATACAAATCTTATTTTTTATCTTTTCTAATATTAATAACATATTTTGATTGTATTCAAAGGGAAAAACCAAAAAAAAACCTTTGACCAAAAGCCCAACAGTTTCTTGATTTTATTGTTTAAAAGTATATGAAAAGTCGAAAAAACCCTTGGTCACCAGCTATAAATTTTGTTAACATAGAAGAAATGCATATTTTTAATGTATAAAAAATTTGAAAACAACTAACATACCCACCGATCTTATAATGACCACTAAGCCGATAAAAAAAACCAAAGCACCCCACCCGCAAGGCTTCTTTTTCTTCCACCCAAAAACAAAAGGATAATTTCACGGTAAACTGTATCGTGAAACACTCACTTTCACGCCCAATATATTTTTGGTAAATTGTATACAGCTTTACTAATGATTGCCTGAAAACTTAAATATTGAAGCCTAACAATGACAACATTCAGACTCCTAGAATAAGAGAGAGGTGTAAATTGGAAACTATGTGGGATATCCATTAACAACGTTGGTACATACTGGACAATACCTTGCTCAAATGGGCAACGTGCCGGATCTTCACCAAAATAAAGAGCCAGTGCATCCGCATTTCTACCCTAAAACATTCAGATTCAGAAAACAAAAATCTCTGGTAATGAGTGTTCAAGTTCGAGTACAGAATTACTGTCCAAAAGCAGCTGGTCAAAACAAAATTCCATATACATACCACGCAGGAATAAAGGCAAGCCAAGGACCTCACTTCACTTTCAGCAAAAGCAAGGAATTCCTTAAGAATCTGAACATTTCCAAGGAAAAGGAAAGATATATTAATTAGTACAATCTGCCACAATAAAGGATATTATACAGGTGTGTGCATGTGTGCCTGCATGCATGCCAATGGCGAGCAATTCCATTAATTGCAGGTAATTCCTGCAGCAAATCCTGAGAAACCTTTATACACAATGAACAGAGTAGCTGGAAGGACTTGCCTTGCAAAAATTTTGTGAGACCAAACCATCATTCTCGGCAGCACTCAATTCCTGCATAACTTTCTCAAGTCCTTTACTAACGGCTTGCATTTCCTCTGCCAAATATTTCAATTGTATCTGCACAAAATTGAATGTGTAACTTAGCAAGCAAACAATGTAAGGGAAACTGAATTTCCAAAAAAAAAAAGCAAAGAAAGGAGGAGGAAGATTACTTTTGTTGCAGCCTCCAAACTCACAAGATCCTTTGGAAAATCTAGCAGTTCTGCAAGCTTTTCAGCAAGTACCTACAACTCAGAAGCCAGCAAGAAAAGAAAAGTGAAAGATAAATATCTGTGGTGGGATGAAGAAGCTAAGATTTCTATGGCTATCAATTGATTCATGCAAAAAGATTCAACACCAAACCCAAATAAATAGTTTTATCAGAAGTTTTGTTTTCCATTTCGTCAGTATCTTCTAATGTTCAATGTGTACAAAATATATGAATATTCTGCAAAAAAGTTAACAATTGCAAATATATTTCTCAGTAAAAAAAAAACAAAACAAAAAAAACAGATTCACACACTCTGTGATGATTAGATTTCAACACTCAGCGTCGTTAAACGCATTTTCAGCTAGCCCAGCCTCAGCAAGACGGGTTTTAGTGTAGGTATCAATTGACATCTGATCAATTTAACGAAACAGCTTATTCAATTATATATCTGGATATATGTTCTTTCAGTCACTAGAACCTTATAGCCACATAAAAGGTAAATCAAAGGATGTAACACACTTTTCATTTATTAGCTCTCCAAAATCCAAGTAAACCTTTTCTCATCTGTTCAGCACCAGTGACTTAATTCAGCTTTAGGAGCAAGGACAGTACAAAAATCACTCTTAAACAGTCATAGACAGTGCAACTACATCAATTTTCCTCTTTCCCGTCCTCTAGATGTTATCTCAAACAACTAAAAGGAATGGAGTGGGGAGGAATTTTTAGCTAATAGACCAAGGGAGGGTTAAGGTGGCGGAGTAGGTCTTGTTTAATTCATGCAGAAATCAATTGCCCATGGTCTTGAAACAGCCTCTTGGACAATTCAGTGGCCTTCATTGTTTAAAATTAACTCACAGATACTGATGGTAACCAAACAAATCATAAATTCATGATTTGAGCTGCAATTCAATTTAAAAGGAAAATATTCTACCTTACAAAGATAATGCATGAGAGTCATCTTGTTGTTTCGAGCTCGTGTATCAGTGAGTTTAAGGAGACTATCCATTCGAAATCCAACAGCAGAACCTAAAGCAATGAAATTTTGAATTTACTGAAAGAACAATCCAGATCTGATGCAAGCACATCAAGAGGATGCAAGAGAAGCACAAAAGAATAAGACAGGCAGAGAGATGAACTCCAAAACTTCTGGAATTAATCTCATCAAATAAGATCTTCAATTTCAGAGAAAATATTCTGCATATTTTAGGTCCCATAATAAGGTGGGAGAAAGAAGGGCTTTGGTTGACCATATATGTACGGTGCATGCCCAACCACATGATCTTGCAAGTCCAGGTTCAAGTATAACATTCCAACCTTAGTGTAATTACAAAATTAGATTGCATCAACATGTGAGGTATAGTTTTCTATCTTGTTACTTCTTTAGCTTTAATCACTTTCTGGACAACAATGTCTGGTACAGAATCCTACAGTAAATGTTTAGATCTTACAGTCAAAGACTTGAGATTATACAGGAGGAGGTTCTGGATTTACAAAGAATTCAGCATCTTATTTAAAACAAAAAATTGGGATTTCAAGAAGAGACATAAAAACCAGACAAAAAAAAAAGTCATCAGTATAATGATTTAGCAAAAAAAAAGGTCCTATAAATTAGATTAATGGCTGTCTCAAACAAGCTGTCTGTTAGACTTTTCTAACATGTGCACAAACTAATGTGCAACACTGTTATGCCTAATTCCATATTCTCTAGAGTGATGTGCATTACTGTTATGCCTAATTTCATATTCTCTAGAGTGTTATAACAACAGGATGCTAACCAATGGAGTTGCAACTTACCCCTTGCAGTACCAAAGTTGAGAGCATTACCAAGAGAAAGAATAGTTTGCATGATCCTTTTCAACTTTGCTGAACTCCTGATCTGATAAAATACATGATAGGAAATGCTGTTAGAGTTGAAAATCTTCAGAGAACTAACATTGCTGGAAGAAACTAGAGAAGTAAAAAGATCCGACTTGCCTCTTCAGAAGCTGAATTTACAATATTCAAATTACCTCTGAGATCAGAAACCTGAAATAGGTGTGAGACAAGGGCTAGATATTTGCAAACAATGGTTTTGCTGCAGCAGGGGTCCCTATGCTTCAATGCTGCAGTCACATTGAACCCCATGGTTCAAAAGGGGGCAGTTGAGTCTTGAGATTTGAATTTCAGACAGAGTTAGTCTCTCCATCCAATTCCATAACCAATTTCCATTAAGTTACAATCTGTAGACAAGTTTGGTCAATGATCAAACTTGACCGAAATCTCAGCCAATCGGTGTGTGCCATGTGCCCTTAAGCTAATAATTTGACATTAGCAGAAATTTCTAATGAACTTGGAGGGAGGGACTAGCTTTGTCATTTCAAGAATCCAATAGTCCTTTTGAAACCACAGGTTTCAATGTGACTGAATCATTGAACCATAGGGACCTCTACTGCCAAAAAACAACAAACAACAATGAAAACATCATAGAATCAACATAATCAAAGAGATTGGCCAATAACCTGGGATTGGAATTGTATCTTAAATGAAAAAACTCTTAGCTTTGACTCTGCACGTGGCACTTTCATCATTTCTAAGAAAAACTATCATGAAAAATGCAAAAGGTGTTGAATTAGAATAAAAGGCCAATACATGTATGGAGTTGATACTCTCAAACCACATTGCAGCTCATTTACACGATTTGTTTCCAATGATATGCTACAAAGTAGGAACCAGAGGTTCACAAATGTCAATAAGCATTATTCATTGTCCAATGTTTGATTAATCGATTAAAAAGGAGTAAAGAGCAAAGAGAGCAGCATATAAGCCAACCTTTGCATTTCATTTGTAACAAGGGCATGAACTATATAGCAAGATAGAAAATACAATAATAAGAAAAAGAAAGTTAATCTGAAAAATAAATACTTCACTCACCTGTTCACATTTTCCCAAGTTCTCTTTATCTCCATTATAACCCTGAATGTAAGAAATTCTGGTTTTAACTCAATGAACATGAGGGACTGCATTAGCTGATCGGTGTTTAAAATTATGAACAAATAGAAAAATAAATAATTGGTGGTGACAGTTTAAAGCTCTCAACATGGCATTAAGTGCTAGAGGATTTATGAACAGAAAAAGTAAAAAAGCAGCACAAGAATTTTTAATACCTTGAGTAATTCCATCTCCTCTTTTGTTGGACAAAACTTAATAAGGTTATCAACCTGATCAACATCCAATGCTGTATCATCCAAAGCAAGAACTGAACTCTGCAAGACAGTTAGAGAAGCAAGGATGTAAGAGAACCGACCAAAAACATTGAGAAGTTAAAGTCTCTGAAATGAATGCAAGCATGCATAGAAAGCTTCAGCAGGAAAAGTATGTCTTTGTTCATTTGCATTAAAAAGGGTCAGGTATCAAGGTTGGCATGTTTTCTCAAATTCAAAACCAATTACACGTCATCATTTAGTAGATTCCAGAAGAATTAATTACTGCAGCATGAAGGCTGGTATATGTTTAACATTCAAAGGAATCACATAGGAATGCAAGGTAGATGGAACAACAAGAAAACTTTTAAGTTTTCAATCACCACCATGAAATCACTATGACAAACATTCTCACATTTATGGATAGGTACAGAATCTTTGAACACAAAATAATTATGAAAATCTCCTCAGCTTTGAAACTGCAGTCCATAATACAAATTGTGTACAACCTAATTTTAACACATTGTTTTAAGAAAAAATTAGCTCAGACAAGTTCAACAAGGTTCATCTTACCATCAGATCTGGCAGAGGAATTTTAACCTTTGAAAGCATGATTTCACAATTATATGCCCGTCTAAGTTCAATCTGCAGAACCAGTAAACACCTCGTTAAGTAACAAATTCAAATGCGCTTTTTGCTAGTTATCTACTACTATCCAGAATACAGGATACACAGCAAAAATGCATGCCCAAGCACTGAACATGAGAGCTTGCAATAATACAGTTCTGTAATTTGCAAATAAAAACCAAATAAGAGTGATCTTGCAACCAAATGAATTGTTAGGTACAAATTTCATATTAATCTCTTTCTTTAAAACAATATTAAACAGATAAAATTTGGACTACCAACATCAGGTGAGCAGTTCTGTTTGATATAATTTTGCAAAACCAATTGCCTAACCTAAATTGAAGATGACCAAATTCAATCAACTGAAGAAATCCTACCCTAACCTTACATGGCTACACCAGAAAGGCAACCCACCTAGACCTGACTTTGTTGTTTAAGGAACCTATAATTATCTGCAAGTATCGGTAAAACTAAACACGATGGCACTTGAGATGCTTATTAGTGAATACTAAGTAAAGTTAAAATGGCTAGGCTAGTTGGGATGCCCCAAGTAGTGAATTGAACTTGGCATTAATAAATGTAAGTCATGCAATCAATAAAATTAAGCATAGGCTCCACTCCCATGAATGCAAACTAATTACCAGCTGGATTTTATCGGATTTATGTCCCACGGTGCGCCGATTTGATTTCCCTGCTGTGCTCCCACGATCAGAATTTGGAGCAGCTGCTGAGAAAAGAGTCTCAAGTTCTGACATGTCAAACTCTGGAGCCCTAGTACAGACAAATTTGATAAGGTATAATAAGTGACAACATAGAGATAATAGAGGAAGGATATTTTGAAGAGAGCAATAAAACAAAATGGTGTATACTTGGAAGCTTCATCAGCTTTTTGCCCCTCAGCCCATAAACTGCCTGACACAGCCCTAGTTAATTTTAACCAGTGATAAGGTTTCAGGTTGGCTTTTCTGGGTTGATTTTTTGCATTTATACGAAACATGCCCCGCCCCTTTGCACTAAATGGAGCACCAGAAGGTGGTCCAGGAACTGAAGGTACATTTCCATTACTAACTCCAGCATGTGATGGTGAGGAGACACTGCTAGTTCTTGACAACCCGTTGGCCAAAGGAGCAGGAGGAGGTGGCACAGGAGGAATATGCGCAGCATTGTTATATGAAGAAGCAGCAGAGCTATGAGGAGGAGGTGGTGGTGGCACTGAAGGAGCACTAGTGAGGCCCAAGGCAGATCCAGAATGTAGAGGCGGAGGTGGTGGCGGCGGTGGAACTGAAGGAGCACTAGTGGGGCCCAAAGCAGATCCAGCAAGTAGGGGAGGAGAAGGTGGTGGTGGTGGTGGTGGTGGTGGTCCGGGCACAACAGCCAAGTTCTTTACAGACTGCGAAGTAACTGAGCTAGCAACCATTGAGGCCATTCCCAGGGGTAGAGGAGGGGGAGCTGGATACAAGTTCCTGTCAGCAGAAAATGGAAGTGCTCCTAAAAAGGAAGGGGGTGGAGGAGGGGCTGGGGGAGCTGAAGATGAACTCTTGATAACAGGAGACGAAGAGGCAGAAAGAGAAGAGAGAAGAGGAGAAGGAACCAATGGTGAGTAAATACTGCCAGATGTTGCCTGAGGATGTTGACTGAGTAAAGAATCTGTTTCTTTGGAAATAGATTGAGCAGGAATAGAACAAGAAACAAAAGATTTTTTGATAGTTTTAGGTGTTTCAATTGATGATTGCAATGAGTTAGGATGGCATGGTGGTGTCCCCGGAGTAGACGCCTGATTGAGTTGTGCAGGTTTGGATAATTCTGTGACGGAAGAAATTGAAATGGGTTGAGGAGTAGGATGAATAGGACATGTTGGAGAAGGCTTTTCTGTAGTTTTAGGAGCTCCAATTGAAGATTGCAATGGGGTAGGAAGTGGTGGTGTCCTCAGAGAAGACACATTACTGAGTGGTGCAATTTTAAGTACACCTGTGACTGTAGATGATATAGCAGATGAAGGTAGAGATAATGTCACTGGACAAACGACTTCTTCGCCTTTAGATGCAGCATGATCATACAACAAAGCTGTGATGCCAAGGTTAGAGGGTGCACCATGGTATGATCTCTGAGGTACTTGCTGTGATATGAGCTTAGATTGAGCTGACAGTTGGAGAGCAACCTGGAGCTCTTGTGGTTCAACCTTCTTTTGAGTTGAATTTTCATCTGAAGATGGCTTAATAGAGGGCGTAAATTGGAGGGAAACCTCCAGTTCTTGGGGTTCTACCTTCTCCCCAGCTGAATTTTCATCAGGAGATGATTTTATAGAGGGCACAGATTGGAGGGCAAACTTTAGTTCTTGGGGTTCAGCCTCCTCTCTTACTGAATTTGTATCTGAAAACGGTTCAAAAGAAAGGATAAATTGTTTCATCGGGGTAATGGAAGTGGGACTTGGAGTCTTGTTTTCTGATTCTTTTAGTTTCAATTTCTCTTGAACTTTGACAAGGGTTGATTCCATCAATACACTGCCTATATCTGCCCTCTGGGGAGAACTGTCCAAATTTTCTTGGGGTGCTATGATATGCTGGTGCACATTTTGTGCTACATCAGTTTTTGTATCTGGCCAGTCCACATTGCTGAAAATCTCATGCACTCTTGCAAACGCTTCCATAGGTAGGCCATCTTTCTCTTCTAAACCAGGCAAATCAATTGCAGCAATTGAAGTAGCAGAATCCATCTCTGAGAAAAGAATCTTCATCCAGACCCAAAACATTAATTATCTCTAGTCATAGTAAATTTCAAGAAATGAAAGATAACTAGATACCTCTGCTCTGAAGTCCTTGGGAAATTGATCCTTTGCATTCCATAACGTGTCAATTTCATCACGATTAAACATCAAGATATTTGATCTTATAAATGCTGTGTTGAACATGACCCGAAACATCATCTGTTCCCTTTCGTAATCACTGTCCAAGGAAATACACTCCATGACAATATCACCTTGTATATGACAATGGATGTCTATTTTAACCAATTCACAATCTGCCTGCCAAAATAAATGAAGAATTTGAAAGCATGCGCAGCAAACTTTACAAAAAGTATAAATGCAGTTTTCAGAGACAGGATGAGAATGGAACAAATTTACCTAATAATAGAGACGATTACATATAAATTTATGATTATCAATAGAATATGGTGCAAACAGAAAGCATAATTTTGTATGCAATGTGTGTGTGAGTTCATATCAGTATGTGTACTATTAACAAATCTCTAAAGATAAGGGGAAGAAAACCACCAGCTAAAATAAATTAACTGTAAACATAAGCGATTTTAAAGATGAAAATATTGTCTCAGGCATAATATTGTTTTGATCACAGGAAACCATAATAGTCACCTTAACAGATGCTCATTTCAGAAAAGTCAAAAAGAATGTCATGGACGACCCAGCACCATGAGCTTTTAGAATTACTTCATGTGCATCAGCAGATATAACATGAGTGCTAAAGATAACAACTCTTTGCTCATAAATAGAAAAAAAAAAAAAACATGAAAGTAGCCAACTGAAAAGGTCAATCAGATGGGAAAAAATATGTACACAGACACTGCTCTTGCAAAGAAATTCAACTGTTTTATTACTGCTCATAGTAGTAAGACAGATCCTGGAAAGGCCATCTTATTTAAGTAATGTAGAACACCATAAACAATGATAAGATTGTTTTCTGTTCTGGAGAAAAAATACAATTAACTTTTCAAATAAAAATTTATAGAAATTGTACAAATTGAAGAAACTTGAGCTACCTGCTTGAAATGCCGGACGAATCTGCTCCTTTTTGGTGTTGAGAACAGAACTTTAGGATTCCTATCAGCAGCCATAAAAGGGTCTTGTCCATATATCCTAAATATCGGCCTGCAACCCCCCTCTGTATCCATACCAGGAACTAATCTAAGAATAATGCAATCCAATGTAAGTGCTCTATCCAGAGGAGGCCATTGCGTTCCCACATTCCTCCTTGATACATACTGTAAGTACCTCAATTGTGAAGGTAATGGATTAATAGGGGACATCAGCTGTAAAAGCTCTCGAGGCCCTTGCTTATAAATCATGTCTAGAGTTCTCTGCTCACCAGTGAACTGCTTCCCATATAGCAATAATGCAGCAAGCATGAAAGCCAGAACTGGCCACCCACCTCGTTCGCAATGCATCAAGACCACATTTTGTTGCCCAAGTGACAGCCAGCTTTCACTCGACCGTAAGAAGTGATGAATCATCTCCATTGAGAGTATGGGGCAACTTTCATAGTGTCGGGGATAGTCCATCACAGTCATGTCAAATTCAGACAATACGCTAGAAATCTGGCTTTGGTTATCGCCCTCTCGGAAATTAAACACCATAAATGAAGCATCAGGCAAATGGTTATGAAGTTTACCCACTATGCCTCCAATGTACACTTTATATTCTTCATCTTCAAAAGTGTCCGTACAATAGCAGCAATCAAAGACTGAAACCAAACAACACGAACCATCATTAATATTTACAAAGATAAAAGCATAACATCAGCATTATCCACAATAGTATTTCCAAAGATAGAAACTTTAAAACCTAATTAACCATCAACACCAATGCAAGTATTATAAAACACTAGACGTAATGACAAATAGATGATATATGAAACAAAAGAAAACCGATAATCTTGAGCACTACAGTGAGCAAATAGTTGCTATTTACATATCACAACATCTGCATTATCCAGAATAGTATATTAAAAGATGGAGGCTCTAAAACCAGTTAGCTATTAGCATCAATACAAGTAGTTTCAAACACTAAAAAAAACAAATGATAGAAAAAACAAACCAAAAAATAAATAAAACCCATGAATCTTCTTCAAACCCGAAGTTAAAGATAGAGACTTCAAAACCAATTATCCACAACCCCAACGCAGGTAATTCGAAAAACTAAAAATCAGTACAAACATAACATCTACATTACCCACAATAGTATCTCAAAAGATACGGACTTTTAAGACCAATTGCCTACCAACATCAATGCAAGTAATTCAAAACACAAAAGAACCAAAACCCATCAACCTTTAACCATAAAGTTTGCCAAATTGTTCAAATTTAAAGCATACCGTAAACCCTTTCAGAGATCTCCAAAAGCCCATCAGGTGGTTTTCTAAAGAAGAACTTCCTAAACAAAGCCATTTATTTATTTCCTTTCCTTTTTCCTTAGAAGATCCAATGCAATCACCTACAAAATTGAACCCACATTGCACCAAGAAGAAAATTTTCCTCGAATAAGCTCAAGAAACCCCAATAAACGATTGCACAAAACAGAGCAGTGTCTGTTGAGGAACCAGAGAAAACATTAATTTTGCTGGGTTTTTAAGAAACCCTTTTTTGTGGGTAACTGTTATTCTTGTCTACCAATTCACACTCTCTCTCTCTTCCTTTGTATCATAGAAAGATTGAAACTGTGCTTTCAATCAACAGAATTTGATAGCTAGAGAGATATACAGATAGAAATTGGGAGAATATTCAGTTTCTTTTCTTTTCTTTTTTCTTTTTTTCAAGAGGGACGGACAGAGACAGAAACAGGGATTTGGAAATGGAGGTTGTTGTTGTTAAGGAACAAAATGGGAATCCAACAAGGATCTGAAGCTTGTCTCTCTTAGGTTTTGTTCTGTATCTGAATGTTGTTCGTGTTATTGCATAATGTGTTGTTTGTGTAAATGTAATGATTTTTCTTTTCTTTTTGCTTCTTTGGTGTTTGTGTCAAAAAGAAAGATTAGACGTTGGGATTTTTTGTACTATAAGTTGCTTGATGGCACGTGTTTTCCCAAGAAGAAAGGACGACGTGACAAGGAAATTTTGATTAGTTTAATGAGGGGTTACGAAAGTTAAGGGAGATTAAAAGCGTGTTTGGTAATGTTTTTAAATAAATTTTTATGTTGAAATATATGTTAATAATTTTTTTATTTTTAAAAAATTATTTTTAAGATCAACACATTAAAACAATATAAAAAGTACAAATTATATTAAATTTAAAAAAAAAGCTTTTGAATTTTTTAAAAATACAGTTTTAACCGCGTTCCCAAACGTTATCTAAGTTTGAAATTGTATTTGAAATAGCATTTTAAAATTTTAAAATTTAAATATATATATATATATATATATATTATTTTTTAATATATTAATATTAAAAATAATTTTTAAAAAATATAATTTAATCATCGACAAACAAGTTCTATCTTAAAAAATCTTGTTGGTTGGTAAACAAATTTTATTCTATAGTATATTTTTTTAATTATTTTTAATATTAATATATTAAAATGATTTGAAAATATAAAAAAATAATAATTTTAAATTAAAAAAATTTGAATATTTTAAAAATACAGATTCAAGTGGTTCCTAAACTCACTATTTTTCCTTGATTGCAACACGCTATCGTGGAGCCAATATTTATAGGTTTATGGTCATTGTCTTTTAAGAAAACACAATCCTAGGCATGTGTTTGCATTTAATGAGTGTATTATTGGTGAAGGAAGGTTTGGTTTACCGAGTCCCGACCTGGGCGTACTCGAATATCAGTAAGGCACCTCCTCTTCACGGTGTCCATGGCTGGCTACTTGGCCTATGCTTGTTTGCTCTGCTTTTATCTAGCTATTTTAGGTTATTAGCACATATAATTTAAAATTTTGGTGAAATAATACATCTGCAGGAGATTTTAGCGAAATAACATTATTGGCGACACTATGTAAATGTTGTGTTTACAAAATATAACTTATTTAATATTAAATGATAAAAAAAAATTAAATAACTCTAAGAAAATAAAATTTTAATGTTAAATAATAAAATTAAAAAAAAATATATAAAAAAAATCATAAAACTCAAATAGCCAATAAAAAAAGCATAGACCTATTAACAAAACCCTAAGTGTGTGTGTATAGAGGGCCCAGGCATAAATGAGATGTTTATTTACTTTTATCATTCAGTATTTAGTTTATAGTAAATTAATATTTGTATATTTTATCATATAATAAATTCTTTTAGTCTTTTTTTATCTTTTGATTTTTTTTCCAACTCCATTCTTTAATTTGAGGTTTTTAATTCCTTTGGGCTCTTAGCTTTATTTGTGATTTTTTTTAATACAAATTTTTTATTTAATTATATCATTTATTATTGAGTTGATTTTTTTTAGACTTACCTAATGAACAAAGTCATGTTTGAACAACTCCCACACAATTTAATTTAAAACCCAGGTTAATCTAATAGTTGGGTTGAAATTTTTTAAATTTAAATTATTTTATCGAGTTTCATAATAATCTCAAAAAGTTTTTGTCTAAATATATTTCATTATATTCAATTATTTTTTAATTTAAGCTATAATGAGAGAATGCAGTCAATAAAATAATTTATTCCCTGATCAAGTTAATTAAAATTTCAAGAACTTATACGTTTTGTATGGAAATCTTGTACCCTTTTAAGGATTTTTCTTTGTTTCCCCAATTGTATGATTTATATGTTGATAAAGTATGCTAATGCATATTGATTTGTTTGGAAGAAATGTAATATTTACCTCTAAACACAATCATTTTCCTGATCAAGATCAATGCACCTAGTTAGTCATTACTACTTGGTTCACACAAAATAACCTCAAAAACTACAATTCAAAATTAAGTTCCTGTGATTCTGAAACAAACCAGATTATTATTAGATAATTTACCTTTAATTTGATCAACCAACATATATTTCTATTCCAACCAGAAACAAATGATTTTTTTTTATCAATTTCAGCACATATATATAGAGATGATCATTTTCGGTTCAATTTGATTTTTATTAAAAAATACATCTAGACCAAAATTATTACTAAAAAGAAAAAACTAAACCGAAACTGGTTTAAACCGACCAGTTTCAGTTTAGTTTTTAGGACATAAACCGGTTCAACCCGGTTTGGCTCAAATTTTTTATTTTGGCTCATTTTTTTGGTTTGACTCGATTTTTTCCGGTTTTGATTCAGTTTGGTTTTTTTGGTTTTAGGCTCATAAAATCAAACTGAACCGGACAATTTTTTCAAAATTTTAATCGGTTTTTTTTCACAGTTTGGTTTTTTTGGTTTTTTTTTCCTGTTTTCTTAGTTTAATCAGTTTTTCAGTTTTTTAGCTCACCCCTACATATACACATAGATCAAAATAATATATAACTCGAACAATTCGACTTTAACTTTCTAGATGTATGATGCTTAACTGAAACCCAAATCCACTATCTTTTCGAACAGGACCAGTATATCACTTTTACATTTTTTTGAAGATTGGTGACTAATTTGTATCTCATTTGTTAAAAATAGTTTGATCTTGGAAAATAATTTTCATGAAGTGTTGATTTCTAAAATATTGATTTTTTTATATACTTGTTAGTGTATGTAAAAGAAGTTGGAAAACAATTGATAATGATTGACTATGTCATGGAAAAAAAATAATATATATATATATATATATATATATATATATTTATTTGTTTTATGTTTATAAAAAGAATGAAGATGAAATTGAAAAATTATTTAATTTTATAAATTATTTAAAGTGAAACAAATAGTAATAAAAAAAACATGGATCAAATTTTAAGGAAAACAAATTGAAGTACTTCTTTGAAATTTTAGAGGGTTAGATATGAAAATTAAGGAGAAAAGATAAAATAAAGAGAATAAAAAAAGATTATCAATGCTATACAAAAAATTGGTAAGCTACATGTGTGCCACCTATAAAAAAAGGGGTCATTAAGACAATTCTGTTTGTTTTTACGTTTTAAAAGCATTTTTAAAAAAAATTAATTTTTTTATTAACTTTAAATTAATATATTTTTAGTTTTTTTAAATAATTTTGATGTGCTGATGTCAAAAATAATTTTTAAAAAATAAAAAAATATTATTGATATGCATTTTGGCACGAAAAATTATTTGAAAAGCAAACATAACCACACCGCCAAACACTCAAGGAAGGCTGCCTTCTTATTTTTGAATTATATTTTTTATTTATTAAAATACTAAAGTGCCTTACAAGAAACCTAATTATCACTAAAAAAACAAAATTTAAAACATAAAGAAACCCATGCCACTCTAAAGGTAACTTAGTTATTATTATTTTTTATTGAAAAAGAAAACAATTTCATTTATAAAAAAAAATTACAGGAAAATATTTTCATTAATTAACTTTTTTAAATTTAAATAAACATGAAAAAACTTAAAAAGTAACTTGAGAAAAGTGTTTTACTCCAAACAAACAAGTATTTAATTTTATTACCATCAATTATAGAATTGTTATCACTAACATAGTATTAATTATTTCCTTTAAATTTAGGTGTATAAATTCAATACGCATGTCTGGCGTTCATAAATTCAATCAATCATATAAACACAAAGAGACAAAGCAAAGTAAGAAACAGAGCACCACATTTATAACTTTCCCTCCAAATTTTCCAACAATCCAAACACACCCACTCTATCCCTCGAATTTAATTCCCTTCCCAAAAAATCTGAATCTCCCAATCCCTATGAAGATTCGTCATCAATACTCCATTTTTAAAGCCCCAAACCCTTGTTTTTTCGCTTTCTCCATCTCCCCATGTAGAATGTCAAAAAACCCACGACGGTTCTCTTCTTATTTTCGGTATTGCCGATATCTTGTCTTTCAACAAAGACTTTTTGGAGGAGTTGTTGATGATGGAAGAAGGGTTGGGTTGTAGAGAGCGGCGCAAGTTTGCACACTGTTACCTTTCTCGCATTGTTCAGTGGCTCTCTGATTTGAGGCGGAAGAGAAAGAAAGAGAGTAAAAGGAATGGATTGGGTGGTCATCGGAGTGTGCAGGTTAACAGTCCGACGAATGGATTCAACGGCGAGGCTTCCTTGAATTCGGCTTCCCAGACTGCCAATCCAGGTAAATCTTGTTTTGGGATAAAACTTTTGTGAATAGGAGCGATAGAAGACTAAAGAAATCATCTTTTTTCCCTTTTTGGTGCTTTTCTGGAGTTTCTTTGCTATTATATTGAAATTATGAGAAACCCAGAAAGAAAAGAAGAATCCATAAAAATTATGATTAATTTGTTCATATGAAAATTACAAGAAACCCAGTTAATTTTTTGTGCAATTGTTCATGGACTTCTTTTGTTGCAACTGAGTACTTCTGTTTTTGCAATTGAAAGTAATATGCAGTAATGTAATGTTATGGAAGCAGGTGTCGCGATGTACTTTCTTTCTTCATATATATTAGGAAGAGTTTTTACATGTTTAATGTTGTTGTCTGGAAATTATCTGCAGGACAGTGTAACAGGGAGGCTACTGTCAACCTTGGAGTTGGATGTTGTCTATTGTATCAAATTGCAATGAGTAAAAATGAACTTGATAAGATAATGAAAATGCGAATGCAAATGGAGAAGCTTCTTGAAGATGTGAGAGAGGAATTGCAAAAGAAAGACGAGCTCTCTAAGCCATCTGAGATGAATGAAGTGTGTGCTTATTCCACCACAGGTATTGCAGATGGTCTGGATTTTGAATACCAACTTTCTCCGCAAATCCTTACACTGTCATGTTTTGCCAGGGTCATCAACAATTACAGTTTGTGGCCAGTCTTTGAGATATGAGACACCTAAGAAAGGAGAGTGTTCAGAAGGAAGGGATAAACTTGAGGCGGAACTTGAAGTTGAGCTTCAGTGTTTGCAACTTCACTTGGATACAGTCAAGAATTCGGTGAAACATCCACAACAGAAAGGCAGAAGTGTAAGCTGAATTATCTGTTGATTTATCTGGTTTGTTATTTCTCTTGGAATCATGGAATTTCAGTCTTTGAATGGAGAAATGGTTTTGAAATTTTGAGGACCTATGGTCAATGGTTCCATTTCATTGCTCTCATGTTTATGTTAGCTATAAATGTCTTTCTAAAATATTACAATTGAATTCGCAACCAATGTGCTCACTGGAATTGTATTTTATATCCAGTCCATTTGTCTTGGATTCCCTGTCCTTAAAGATTCATGGAAGTTTTATTGCAAATTAGGACGTGTTTAGACCCTAACTTTTCCTGGATTATTTTCTGTTCATCTTCCTGCCACAATATTACATGCTCATAGTTGCATCTACTCAGTATTGGAAATTTTAAATGATAGGTCACCAATGACATCACAGCTACTTCAAAAAGCCAGATTGTAAGTTCTGGAAATTTGAAATGGAAAGTCACCGATGAGAGCACTGCTACTTCAAAAAGCAAGACTGTAAGTTCTGGAGAAGTAGTTGCTTTCAAATTTGAAAAAGCAGCAGGTTCTGAAGAGCATCGTGGTGTTTCTCCTCATGAATTGGAGAGAAGGCTGCACGAATTACTGGAATCAAGACAGCAAGAACAGATAAGAGAGCTAGAAGGTATGATAGAATGTGTTAAGCACAAGCTTCGGGAGAAAGAAATGGAAGTTTCTTGGTGGAAAGACACTGCCTGTCTTATTTCTCATCACCTTCCAGAATCCTCAAAACTCAGATCACGTCACTGTGCAAAACTTCTTAGTCCTTAACTCGAGCATCTATTGTACAGCAACTTTTGATAGTGGAATGTTCATGAGTTACTGCGATTGGTGTTCGGTAATAAAACTGTTTTGCCTTTGGATTGCACAGTATCTGCCATGTATTGGACAGGGGGTAAGGCAGACAAAGGACAGATGGGCTGCGATTGAAACTGAAAATTTCCGTTTTGCATTTGTTGTACTGGGCAATACCAGTACAGGTCTTTGTGTTCATGTACAAATTTCTGTTCATCAATTTGAACAGCTTAAGGTGAATTTTGATGCCCAATAAATAATGATTCTTCTTTCCATTGTCATTTTTCTTACTGCATACTGCAGCTTGTGCAATTTTTGTGTTTTCCAACGTAGTTATATTATAAACCCAGAGAGCCAGGAAGAAGAAAAGTTCCAAGAAAAAGATGTGGCAAACTTGAAGAACCATGAGGGTTCCATCCGCTATATGCTTATCTGGTATTATAGAAGAAAAGGCTTGAAACAGACACTAGCCAAGGCCAGCCTCTATTTCGTCGAGGGACCGACTTTTTTTGTTTAATTTTTCAGAGATAGGTGGAGCCAGCATTTTTTTAAGAGAAGGGCAAAACTCCATTGAAATTTAGAAGGCAGGTCACCTATTTTACGACCATCTAAATTGAGCAAAAGCAGAATCGTCCAGAAAAGATTGTGGCAAATCAAACCCTAGAGAGACAAACTTAGTGTCAAAAATAATCTGACCAGGACAATTATCCTACAACACCAAACGAAGTCTGGACAAAAGGCTAAGTATTCAAAGATAAAAAAACAAAAAACCAAGGAAAAAAATTCATCTTTCAGAAAACAATCATGATACTCGAGACCAACTACTAAAATATTAAATTTGCTAGAAGAATTTACGGTTGGGGACTGCCTGCCCAAGCAATCACACTGAAGCTACTAGTATTACCTCTTAACATGATATTTCCTTGGAGAATTAACAGGAACATGGTAGATGAATAGTTACAACTATTCTCTAAAATCTAATGATATTACATTGAGGCAAGAACATTACCTTCAGAACCATACAAACAACTAAGAATTCTGAAATTGTCGAAGCTCTAAAGTCAATATCATACTAAAAATTATAATGATTTTTAATTGATATGCTAGTTTTGCACGAATAAGTGTATGTTGGCATTATAGTTGTGGGTCAGGTTGATAGTCAGCTATAAATATTAATATTTGGTTAAGATAAAAACAAAGTTTTGTTTTGGTGGGATCTATCATAAATTACAGCCGTGCCTTGATTTTAACAAAAGATAATTTTTGTGCTTTGCAAACAGCAGTTGAGTCTCTACTATTTACGTAACAATGGAGAGGAGAAGAGTTAATTTAGTGTTCACTGTTCTCCATTGTCCCCTGAATGTTGGAGAGTGAATTAATTTATTTTTTTATTGTTTTTGATTGGACAAGTTTCAACCCAAATCTAAATATATTAGATTGAATCCAACCTAGTAAAATTAAAAAAATCTAACAAAATTTTTTAGATATCATGTTTTATTTGAAAAGCTAATATTTAATATTATTCAATAATACTATATAATTATATTAGAAAAGAATCTCATGATGACGTAGTATTTGCAGAATTTGATCGCAATTCTAATTTTATTCCTGATGATATTTTACCTACTATTGTTGTACGCTCAAGAAGTTATGAAAACTGCAATTCTTATTTGATGGATTTCATATCTGATGGAATTACAAATAATTTATAAAATAATAAAAAATACTTTACATAAAGTATTTTTTATATCATGATATAATAACAAGAATTAAATCAACAATATTTCAATTAAAAATCATCAATATTAATATATTTTTTAATTATTTTTTAATTTTAATTAAATATATATTTTTCCAAATAAATATCAACTAAAATTATCTTTTATAACTCTATTTTTTTCAAATCACAATCCAAAAAATTACTATAATACCAAGCACCTCATTCTTCTTCATGGTGCTGAGCGAGTAAAAATTGGAGTTCGATCGTATCACAAGTTAAATAGTTTTTTATATTGTTTAAAACAAAAAATATATACTTTCTATTCCACAGTAGAGTAGTAATTTGATCGTGCTGAGCGAGTAATTAATAGGGTTTTCCTTCCACCGTCTCCTTCCTTAACGAGACGCTACCTTACAGTTTTTCTATTGCATCGATTTACTAGATGGTAGATGAGACATCAAGCTGCTGAGAGTTTTTCAACCATTCACGTTCTAGTAACATGGTAGCTTGACGGTCTCTCTGCAGGGTTTCTTTGAAAGCAACAACGCAAAATATCCAGAATCCATAGTGTCAAAGCATTGGTCTCTTTCTTTCCGAGTGACAATATTTCCCATGCGACACACCTTACAGTGCACCCCCACTGACTCCCAAAAGAAATCTTTTTTCTCTGTGAAATCACTAATTCAGAGCTCTCTTTGATCGAAAACCAAAAACCCTTTAAAATTTTAACGCTGGCATTGTGCATAGAGAATTTTTTCCATTCATTTCAAGTCCAAAAGGTTCAAACTTTGATCAAGAAAAGGTTTCTTAGGGTTTAATGTAAGTTTTCTCTGCTCTCTGTTAATTTTTTACATCTTTCGCTTCCCATTTTGGGTTTATTTTGTTAAAACTCGTTAAAGTTTGTAGCTTTTGGGGTTTTTGTTTTGTCTGTGCTAAGTAAGGTGATACCCTTTTTTTTACACATTTTAGTGGAAATCTAGTGGTTAGATGACAGTTTTGTTGCGTTAGAGAAAAACGCAGATGACTAAGGTTTACAATATATTTTTTTGTTGGAAGAAAAAAGTAGTGCGAGAGACTTAAAACAGATGGGCTTTTTTGCATTAATATGATAACATGGTTACGTTGTTGAATATGATTTTGTTTTTTGTTAAAAGTTCTGGTTTTTCATAATAATAAAAAAATGCCCTTTTTTGACATATTTTGGTTATTAATCAGAGTTCTAATGAGCTATTTTTCTTAAGGTGTTTTAAAGGAAATCTAGATGATAAACTATTTTATCATTTGGGATTCAGAGTGAAATCCAAATGCTTACTGGCGTTTGCGGTAGAGGAAATATATTTGTAGAGTAAAATGTTGATGCTGCTTGAGCACTTGGGCTTGATTTGTTGAGTTTCAGTACTTATGATGTTCTGAGGATATTCTTAATTTAAGCAGGAAAGGGTTCTCATATCTGTTTTTTACTGAGCCTTGAAAGCTTAAGTTGTTTTCACTTGTATGTTGTATATTGCTTCCATTTCAGCAAGAGTTAAATTGTTTCGGTTGTGATTGCAGCTTTGTCATTGATGTTTCTGTCATCTATTTCTTCTCAGATTTTGAATTAAATGGGTGCATCATCAGATCATGTGGAGGAGATGGGTCCGAGTAGTAAGGTTGGAATTGATGATATGGATGTAGATGATGATTTGATGGACACAGCTAACTTATATGACTTGGGGGAAGAAACTTTGCAAAGTTTCTGTAGGAAGGCAGCATCGTTGTATTTGACGAGTATGGTCTCATTAGCCACCAAATCAACTCATATAATGCCTTCATCGATAGTGGACTCCAGAGGGCCTTTGATTCATTTGGTGAGGTAGCTGGTGAGCCTGGATATGTCACGTGTAAACAGAGAGATGGTGAAAGGGAACGGGCATCAGTTACTGTCACTGGCATGCCAGACTTCAGAATATGACATATTTGGCAAGAATGAAAGTTCTTGTTGATGTTCAGGTACATGATTCTATCTAAGAGTTGTGGCTTTTATTGGTGATTGCACTTTGACCTGATACCATCTGTACTGTGTTTGATAGGGTAATTCTTGATACTGTAATGTCTCACGCTTATGATTGAAAGGCTCTATTGTTGCCTTAAGTAGCAAATCTGAGGGTTGATTTCTAGCTTCAGGCAACATACAAGCACAATTCCCGCATGGATAACCATCTGCTCACACATGTAGAAAATGTAAGGTCTGGTGATGTGAAACAGAAATACATGTATGCAAAAGAGATGATAATCGTGTTTGATTTTGCTGCTCTCTAGACCAATTTTATGCAATTCATTGTTGGTGTATTTTTCTGGGGTTGTTTTTTCTTTGGTGTAGTCCCTTTGTCCTTTTGAAACAAATGTGTGTGGTGAGCGAGTGGGTGTGTTTTGCATATTATCGATGTTGCTTTTGGCTTTATTGCATTACATTCTTAAAACACATTTCCTGTCATTTTTCTGCTCCACAATTGCTGTTGCAAGTTGGATCTCCATGTCCTGGAGATAAGCTCTCAAGCATGCATATGGGCAAAAGGGTGTTCTGGACTTTCTAGGGTCTCGAGAGAACTTCCCTTTCACAATTCAAGGAATTGTTCCTGATATTGTAATAAATCCACACGCATTTCCTTCACGACAAATACCTGGTCAATTATTAGAGGCTGCTTTGGGAGAGGGAATTGCCTGTGGTGGCTCTAAGAGATACGCTACTCCTGTCTTCACTCTCTCTGTTGATGACATCGTAGACCAGCTTCACAGGTGACATTGCATTTACTTATACTACTCTTTGGACTGCAATCGTGCCATTTGGAAATGCTAATACGTAATTTCTTTGAACTTCCATTTTATATGAGAATGCTTTAGAATAAAAAAAATAATAAAAAAGTCAATGCTGTCTCACTCGTGGTGGTTCAGTGTACCAGACTAAACCATTCCAAGTTCCTGTCATCTCTTTCTGTTCGTGCTTTTGTTTTTCTTTCAAGTTATTCTGAGAGTGACATTCTATCAAATATGCAAGGCAGGGCTAAATTTTCGAGATGGGGGAATGAAAGAGTCTACAATGGTCGAGCCGGTGAAATGGTATGCTCTCTCGTATTTGTGGGACCAATATTCCATCAGCGGTTGATCCACATGGCTGAAGACAAGGTTAAATTTCGCAACACTGGACCAGTGCACCCACTTACAAGGCATCCAGTTGCAGGTTTTGGTGGTATTAAGTTCGGTGAGATAGAGCGTGACTGCCTTATAGCTCATGGTGCAACTGCAAACCTGCACGAGTGCCTCTTCACTTTCAGCGACTCCTCTGAAATGCATATCTGCCGGAAATGCAAAAAATGTGGCCAACGTGATCCAACTGGCAGTGCCTGGTGGCCGCAAGGACAGGGGTCCCTACTGCCAGGTTTTTGAGTCTGTTGATGACATTCTCAAGTTACGTTAGTACCTTATGGGGCAAAGGGGTGCCAAGAGCTTTTCAGCATGGTTATAAGTTTGAAATTCGAAACACGGGTTTCTTGAGCTATTATTGTAGTATATCTGCTTGTCGCCGTCGTGTTAATGGGAATTGCTAACTTGTAGGATATGTTTTTTCAAGGTTATGTCCCCTGAATCTGTGCATTGTATGACCTAGTACTACAAGGTTGGTATGGTCTGATCAGTTCAGCCGAGTTCCTTCATCTATTGCGCAAGTTACATTGTTTTTCCCTTTCAGGGACCCGTTATCATTTGGGCTCTAACCATGTAAATGATGATGGACCAGGAGCTTAAACTTGGGTTCCATGTTTTTGGCCCATGAATGGCAAGCCTGCAAATCCTGAAATCAATTTGGCTGCCAAGCGGAACCTTCTTTATTCTCATGCATCTGTCAAAGATTCGACCTAAAATATTCACTGCTTTCAATTTGAATAAAGCCACACCATCTAAGGCCCGATAAGAAAACTTCCCAAAAAGTTTTCTTATAGCTTGGCTCCAATGAGTTGGCAGGATTTCAAGTTGAACCAGTACAGTGTAGGATTATAGACTAAAGTATAAACCCCTATTTTCAAACCAATAAAGATGGTCTGCTGGACCAAGAACAAACAAAAAGTTATTTCCTCGAAGTTTGATCCAACTAGGAGCAGGATCTGAAGTGGCAACCGGTCCTGGCCATCACGACAGAATTCACACGTGATAGGGAAAGGCTATCCTAGCTCTATTGTAATCTTATTTTAAGAGCAAAGTGAATAATTTGATTCATAATAATAAGATGTTAGAAGAATGAATGAATAATAAATAAAAGGAGATATCTAGCAAATCCATGGTCAAAGCCCTAAGTGGAAGTAAAATACAAAACCGCCCTGTCAAGTCAACAAAGAGTCAAAAAGGAAACAAAAGGGCACAGATGTTAGTTACCTCTCCTCCCCTAAAACCAAAACCCTTGTTTTAGACTGACAAGAACTCTCCTGTCTTTCATTTTTGTTTTGTTTCTTTCAAATACTTAACCTTAAACACTTTCACTTTATATATAAACAACCTAAACGAACCATGCAAGAACACAGAAAATACCATAGGGGAGATTCGGATATTGGATTTAAAAACTATGATTGTTCTTCTTTTTCCCAATTACTCAAAAAAGTCATGACTTCCTCCAATTCACCAGGGTTTCAGGTTCTTCTTTTATCAACTTTTATGTGTATTAATGGACTCATCTGGCTTTTCCGTTTGTTATATGTGTTGTTGGATTTCTTCGGTTGTTTTTGTTTATGTTTATAATGGTAGAGATTCTTGTGTAGTTGCTAATCAAGAATTTGTTTTTCTCTATGAAAGTTTGCATCTTACGGTTTTTTTTAATTGGGTTTATTTTGTTTTCAATTTTTGGGTGATTTCGGTTTGGTTTGCAGGGTAACATTGACTAGTAAGAAGGGTTTGGCTGTTTTTGGTGCGGTGTGGTGGTGTTTTGAGTTTTTTTTGTGATAATGAAGTCAGAACAAAATGATGAGACTTGCTGTTTTGTTTGGTCTATTTTGGAATGATTTTGTTGGTTTGTTGATGACAATTTTATAATGAGCGTTGACAATTAGTATTAATATAGGGAATCCATCAGAGACAATTGAATGTGATGCTTGTCCAATTTGCATAGTCTGATATGAGTTTTGGTTTTTTTGTTATAAAGTGTCAGTGTAGTCAATTATATAAGAATAATTGTTTTGTAGGGGAAAAATGAGATGTTCCAACGGGACGCTCAGGTGGGTACAAAACCTGAAGCAGACTGGGTCAGGTTAGAACACCAGGTTGAATGTGCAAATACTTCTAGTGAAGCATTGTCTGTTACACCAGCTGCAATATCTGTCCCACATTCAGCATCTGTAACTCAAAAGCCAATGTCGAAGTGTGAACTTGGACTAGTAATAGACCAGCAAAATTCTCACCATGAAACCGGTCTTCCACGTGTTGTTATGGATGCACCCTTTGCGGATGGCTATAACTGGAGGAAGTATGGCCAGAAGCCAGTGAAGGGTTCTAAAAATTCAAGAAGCTACTATAGATGTGTCTATTGTAGTTGCTATGCAAAGAAGAAGGTTCAACATTGTTGTCAATCTGGCCGTGTCGTTGATGTTGTTTACATAGGTGACCATAATCATGACCCCCCTCATAGGAAATGCATCAGGGTTATATCATCTGCTAAGCCAACTGTAGGCAGTCAAATTGTAGACCCTTCAGTTCAAAAGCTAGATGGGTCGGATATTTCTGTCTGTTCAGCAGATGGCAGGCATTCATCTCTGCATGTGCCTGAATTAGAACAACAGAGTTCAAGCAGTTCTAATGGGAATGTGGGGGCAAAGATTGAAGAGAAAAATGGTGATGAGTCAGAGTCAAAACGATGGCAAGTAATTTGAGAAAACATGATAGTTTAAAATGTCTTTGCTGTTTATTTTGCTAATATTTTTGCTGGCATCACGTTACCATTTTACAGCTTTGGTCCCAGGGCAGTGGAACCCCAACAAAATGGCCCCTGTGGGATTGCAGGGACTGAGGTTCAGGAGAAGCATGGAGCTGAACCAAGGCTGAAAATAAGGCATATCCTTTTAGGAATTTGGCTCTCTTGAAATTTATTTTAGTTTTGAGTTTTCTAATTCAATTCAATTGGTCAACGAGCAGGATCAAAGAAAGAAATGCAGCACATTCAGTTCCTGTCTTGAAAAAGGAGCCTGCAATCGCTGTACACACTGTTCCTGATGAGGGGAGCTCAAATGATGGCTATCGATGGCGCAAGTATGGTCAGAAAATGTTGAAAGGGAATTCATTCATAAGGTAGATTTTGATTCATGCTAATTTGTGCAATTAGTGGAATTAATTTTAAGGCACTCTTTTGCTGCTGTGCCTATAAATAGCGTTAGGCTCCTTTTTTCTTACCTTGTTGAACTTGAAGGTTCCACATGTCTGATATTTGAACTTGGCCTGGAGAATACTTTTCCCAACCAATCTAAAGCCTATCAAATCAAGATTCTCCTCAAATTTTCTTACGTAGACTCTTTATCTTGTGTTTCCTCTTCTAAACTTTGTTCTTCTTACTTTTATCTACCCCTTGGTGAAATGTTAGGAGCTATTACAGATGCACATCGTCAGCATGTCCTGCTCGTAAGCATGTTGAGAGAGCTGCAGATGAGGCAACATCCACCACTATAACATACGAAGGGAAACATGACCATGGTATGCCAGCACCTAAGAAAAGACATGAACATGATATTCCAGTACCTAAGAAAAGACATGAACATGATATTCCAGTACCTAAGAAAAGACATGGTTCGGAAAGTTGTCTGATTTCCCCGGCTGCTTCCGTAGACAATGCCAGCTGCAAGAAAAACAGAAGCTTATCTGCTCGAAGGCCTTCAAGCAAGTGCTCGATGGACAGTGAAGTAGATATAATGGGTGAGAAGATCTTGGAGCTTGGAGGTGAGGAGGCATTAGAATCAGCCCAGACTCTTCTCAGCATTGGTGTTGAACTCAAGCCTTGCTGAGAAACAAATTTTTGTAGTGGTTGATGCAAAATATAGTATAATGAGCCTGTTTTTCGTGGAAATTATACATACTTCATCAGTTTGATTTTCAATGAAAATTTGGAGATGTGTTTGTTTTTGTGTTTAAAAAAATGTTTTTTATTTATTTTTATTTTTTTACTTTAAATTATTTCTTTATAATTTTTTATTGTTTTGAATTTTTTTTAAATATATATATTTTTTAATATATTTTTAAATAAAAAAAATATTTTATGAACAATTTTAAAGTCACGGTCTGAAACCACCTTTCAGGTTTGATAAATATGGTTATTGGGCTCATCGGGCTCAGTTCGGGTTTGTGTGTCGACTAGTAAAAGCCTGTGTAGAAATGCTGTTTAAATTGTGTTTTTGCAAAATATATAATTATTTTTTTATATTTTTATATTATTTTAATGTATTAATTATAAAAAATTATTTTTTAAAAATAAAAAATATATTGTTTTAATCGCTTCATTAAAAAAACTGAAACACTATCATCATGGAGGTTCTGCTGATCAGGTTTTATAATTATAGTAATTAACAATATAATTTTGAAATTTTTTCAACAAAAAAATAAAAAAGGAAAAGCACAAAGTAGAATATCAGCAAGAGATGGTTAAAAAAGATGGAACATCAACAAGAGCAAGGGGTAACGAGATGCTATTATTAACTGTAAGCAGCAGAAAATGCTACATTCTCCACATTCCTTGGCTTTGTATGCTCATGAAAATAGATTCCAGCTTCATTAAGCAAGGAAAGTAATTTGAGTAACTCTCATTACACAGCTTTGAAGGTCTCTCGTCTTCAAAACCACCAGCTTTTGGAGCCTCGATGACCTTCTCCTTGAACAGACCTAATCCCGTATCTGCACAAGAAGATGAATGACAGTCTTCTCCATCACTCTCCTCCTCAATTTCCCCATCATCATCAGTTCCTGTTCATTTCTTCTCTGTTAGAGCTTGCCATTTTTTGATAACCTGAATAGCTCTATCACCTTCTGCTTAAATGCTGTCCCCAAGGTCCTATTCTTCTTCTCAAAACATGTTTTCGTGAACTCACACCATTCATCAAGATTCACACCAGGAATCTGATCTTTTGGCTGAATGATAACAACCGAAGAATCAACTTTGGGAGCAGGAAGAAAATCTCTTGACAGCCAACCTATTAAACTCAGAATCACCAGGCTTGGCCACCAACCGCCATGCAAATTCTTTCTGAAGATGTGTCGCACTTCGAAACAGATTCGCCCCATGCACTAGTTTAGCCAAGAGAGGTGAAGATATCCCATAAGGAATATTCTCTTAAACTATATCAAATTTAGGAAACTTTAGAAACGACATTAAGCAGATTCAGAGTGAGGTTTCCAGTTCCTGGTCCCTTGCTCGGTTCTTAAGAAAAACATGGATGGAAAAAAAGCCTGCCAAATGTTGCAGATATCCCCAAAATAAAGGCAAGCCATGCATATTATTATGCAGATCAGATTTTGTCTCTAACAAAGGCCATAAACGATGATGAAATCATAATGGACTTCTGTTTGTTGAATCATCCTTAAAAAAAAAGAGAGCAAAAGTACCATCGCCTCTGCAAAATTTTATCTGTGTTAACCGAAAAAAAGGCCTCAAATGATGGCCATGAAAGATGCTGTTGGCATGGCTTGCACACCAAATTATGTAAGAACCTATTCTAAGAAAAACATGAAAAAGGCTAAATTCCAGCTCCTGCTGCAATAATAGAGCAGGCAAGTAATGCAAAGATGAAAGGCAATAGATCACCCGTGTCTTCAAGGACCCTCACCATTCCTGTTTGTAAATGGCCCCAGTCATTTGCATCCAGCATTCCCTGCAATGTTGTTGGCAGCTCCAAGTCTGGTTCGAGCTCCATGAGTTGAGAGAAATAGCTATCCACCATGTCTTTGCTTACTTTCCTAATCATGAAGGGTCCCACTGCAGTTTTTTTTATTGGAAGCACATTACTGATTTAAGCAAGAAAGATCACATGAAAAAGAATGACTATAAGTGAACTAAATATCTCTGGAGCAAAATCCTTATCTACTAACCGAGCACGAACACCCTATGGAAAAAAAGAGAGAGAGAGAGAATTCCAGTACTAACAAGTTATTGGATCTTAAAAATGTTTTGCAGCATGTAAGGCAAATATATGCAAGGAGGAAAAAGTTAAGAAAAAGTGACCTGACAAAAATCATTAGACACTCTTTTGGAGATTCCAGTTGGAGATGTACAATATTCACGAGCAAGACACTGGTCAAGAGAATGAAATCTACCTTCTCGTATCTAAATGCAACAGAAACTGAAGTCAACACAACAAAATAAAAATAGACACCACCATAGTTGTGAAGCATTATTAACTTACCAGTTGTAATGTAACTTTTAAGCTCAGTGGAGCGGCTTCTTTTTTTTTTGCTGATGGCTCTTTCACACCATTCATCATAAGTGCTAGCTTTCTCATTTTCCTGAGAAGATAAATGGCGAAATGCCTGACACGTAATTGCAGCATGAAGGACATCACGTATAAAATGAAGCTTACCAGTGCATCAACAATTTCCTCAACTGTATCGTGGCTGAAACATTTATCAAATGTCTCAAACCTGAAACAGAATTGATGGAAATGGTGAAATAAAGTAGGACATACAGGTTATAAGTGCCATATCATGTATAAAAGCTGAGATGCCTTCCTTTTTATTCTTTTCTTTCTTGGATGTTACAAGAAATTGAACCCAGGACTTCCCAAGAAACTACCCAATTCCCTCGCCACTGGCCCAATCTCAGTGGCTTAGTTATGATGTCTTGTAAGAATGCTTATATGTCATCACTGTCAAATTAATAATTTTTTTAATGCAACTAAAATCAACGCAACAGAAAACAGAGTGAAGGGGTAAGAAATGCATATTAAGACATTACTTGCACAGGATGCTTGTCTTATCTGGATAGACAAGGTCACCATATTGTGCAAGAGAAGTCTCCATGACAGTAGCCTCATCTGTGATCAATTTACCGAGGTGTTCTTCAACCAAATCAAGTCTCTTTTGAGGAAGACATTATTACAGGCCACGCAAAAGTTATAGATGTGAAGAAAGAGTACTACAAAAGGAATATAGCAGTAGATTGCAGTGAGAACAGACCTCATGTAACGCATAGTGAGAAGCAAGGCCACAAGCAATCATTTCTACACCATTAAGCTTGTCTCCTATTGGAGCCAAGTATTCCCCTGAAACAAAGAATACAATCATGAGAGAGAGAAACGCGGTTCATAAGAAAATAAAAGTATCAAACAGAACATATAATAAACAATGCATACTCAAAAGCAGAGACAACTGGTGTTACTTAAGTAACCAGGCAGGCAAGAAAGATAAAAGGAGGCCCCTGCATCAGGTTGAAACTTATTTGAGCCTCTGGATGAGCAAAAACCTGCAATTCATGCATAAGTAAGAAGCTCATTACCTCAGTGAGCTTTGTGTAAAATAAAAACCATGGCAACTACATCAATATTATATATAGAAAACACAGTTTCAAAATTGTCTGACTCAAATTCAAGAAAATTATTAACATTTCACTCAGATGTTAACCTGTAGCACCAGTCACTCACAGTTTTATCAGTTGCCACACGAAACATTCCTGCTACTGCAATCCCAGCCCCAGATCCCATGGTGAAACCATCCAAGATGGCCACCTGAAAGAATGTGTAACAATAAGAAAGTAAATTGAAAAGCTATCTGCAAATGCTGTCCAACAAAAAAAAATTATGCTCTTGTTACGAGATAACAGGATTTCCTTCATAAATCTTGTAGCGCAAACATGAGAAGCAAGATACTAGAATATCCAGATACCATTACTTAGCTCTTAACAGATTGAACTCTGCATAGAAATTTTCTCAAAGATTGAATTCTCACACGTGGCTTCAAATATGTTGCTTGTAGGTAGACAAACTTATACAATTTCTGGAAATATGTTTTGCATTCTTCAAATTTCAATGTACATGATCAAAATACAGTTTGGAAGTATATTAGCAACAACGTCAGTAATCATTAGTATTTGTAGATGTGAACCAAAGGCTGCATTTGAATAAGAAGCAACACTAAAAAGCTCTAAGTTAAGCATGAAGTGACATGAAAAGTTGACATAAAAGGTTACAAATCAGCAATTATTTCCCAGTGATCAAAAGAATGATACAGATGAAGTGCACACTTATAATCAAAGTCGGGGCCTGGTCATCTCAAGCACTTATTTGTGAGTGGCAAACAAATCTAATCAGTGTTTAGGGATTGGCTTTCATCAGTTACCAGAAAAAAAAAGGGTTTGATTTAGCCTTTGAAGTTTGAACAATCTCTCTTAAATATAAAATTGACATAGGATCACTAGTGTACAGGAAGGGATGTGGTTCATTCCAATTCAAAATTCCATGGACATGCAGCCTAGTGGCTCAAGAACTCCGAGAATCAGGCACACTTAATTGCATGTGTGTGGTGGTACACAAGCATAAAACCCCACCTTCATTTAAAAACTCACAAAGGAAAACAACATCTGCCCTGGAACAAAAAGCCTTGCCACTACCCTTCATATTCAGAATATACGAAGAAGGCAGGTCAAACTCTGAGCATGACCAATTTGGAGTACAGAAAGCAGTGTTAAATTTTAAAAAACCCTTACAGCAATAAAGTAAAAGCATTTGGCAAACATGCTTATAACATATGGTCGCAAGAATTCAAAGCTCTATACCTTCATTAAGACAAATCCAATATCAGGGTTCTCTTCCCATGATTCATACAGTCTCTTCAACCGGGCCACCTACCAAGTAAAAGACCGTCAAATTATTTACGGTTTTTCCATATAGCTACTAAAAACAAAAAGGAGTCGAGCCTTTCAATTGAGCGCAAGCATTTCTAAACAAATAAACAAAAGCTCCATTCTTGTGAGCATTCTCTACATACATTCTTGTGAGTCTTCTCTACATCCATAAACGATTTCTCAAAACAAAACAGATGTCATACGACACAATATGCACAAAGAACAAATTCTTAAGCAAAAAAGACCGAAACCTTGCATTAAAAAGACTCAAACTCTAAATTGGGTGCAAATATTTTAAACTAATGAACAGACGCTCCATTCTTCTAAATCTGATCTTAATTAACGAAAGAATTTTCGATTCAAAACCAAATGGCACACACACACAACATACACAAAGAACAAGTTTTAAAGCTAGAACTTAGAAGACTGGAACTTTCTACTCACAAACCCCAATCTTTCAACTGGGTACAGACAATTTTACGAAAATACAAGAAAGCTCCATCCTTGTGAGTCTTCTCTTCATAAATGAACCACTTCTCAAAGAAAACCAAGTGCCACACACAGAGACCAAAAATTTAAGCTAAGAGACTGAATCCTTCAATTGGGTGCAGACATTTCTAACCAGAAACACATATAGAAACTGACCTGGTCTTGGGGATCATCATTTGGAGCATAGTTTGGTAAAGCTGAGAAATTTCTCTGATAAGAGAGAAACCCATTTCTTGTTTGCTTTAAATTTATCAGTCCTTTCAATCTCTGCATCATCTCTCGCTCTCTTTGCAACTGCTGTTTCTTGAGTTCGCTTCTCTATCGATGGAGGCCACCTTCCCTTGGTTTTAGTTCGCTGTTCAGGGCGTTTTGCTCTCGCTGGGGAGTGACCGAGTGTGGGAGTTTTCCTTGAGGCTCCGGGGTTTTTCTTTAATGGGATGCACCACGACTAGGTAGTTTGGCTGTGCGTTTTAATTTACATTTTGTTATATTTTGAATTTGTTTTTATTAAAATTAATTACTGTTTATACTTTTTGAATTATTTTAACGTACTAATATTAAAAATAATTTTAAAAAAATAAAAAAATATCATTAACATATATTTCAGTACGAAAAGCTATTTGAAAAGTAACCACTACCATACTACCAAACGAGCTCTTATAGTTTTAAAATCCGGACATAGGTTAACCTTGGACTTGACCCGGTTTGGGTTAAAAAAAAAATAATAGAAAGAATTCATCTAAAACTATAAAAACCTGAATTGACTTATTATTTGATAAAAATACTTTGTATTTTTTTAAATATTAAAATAATGTAATTTCAATATATTTTTTTTAAAAATTAATCTAGATTAACTCTTAAAGTCTATAACTCAAGTCTTATCTCAAGTTAAATTTTGAATTTTTTTTATTAAAGATTTAATTTGAGTTTTGAGAATTTTATTATATCCCAATAAAATCCTAAGAATTGACTTAGATGTTTAGAAAAGCGTTGTTTGTCATCCTTAAAGAACTAGATGGTGCTCCAAATATTATCATCTATTTAAATGATATTGCTCCAAAGATTACCGATATTACCTTATTGATTTTGTAAATATGAACAGTGAAGAAGTTGCTCTCATTTGTTTTAAAATTTTATCTTATATTTTTTTAATTATTTTTTTTTAGTTTTAATCTTTCAATAATATATTAATTTTAACTTATCTTTATAATTTATTTTAATTTTTTAAAAAAATTATTATCATAATTTTAAATAAATATTTTAATTTTTAATACTTAATTTTATAAATATTTATTTTTATTATAATATCATTAAATAAAAAATTATTTAAACCTAATAAAATCTATAATCTAATTACAAGTTTAATAAATTAAGATCGAAACTTAAATCGATCTAATATATCATTATTATTATTTTAATATTAAAAAAATATAATATAATTTTTTTAAAAAAATTAAACAATTATTTTTGAACTCATTAAATAAACTAAATCACATCAAGATAATTTTTATATAAATTAATTTTAAATCCATGTTATGAAAATCTTTCAGTCAACATAGACCTGATCACATAGCTATGAGGTCAAAAATTGAAAAAAGGAGAGGCCATGAAAAATTTAACCAGCAGAGAAGAAACAAGAAAAGGGAGAATTTAAACCTTCATGTCATCATATACATGAAAGAAATCATAGGTTAGCTGGACAACTTTTCCTGGATAATCTATGTGAATTTCATACATAAACACAGAATAAAACCCCCTTCATCTACTGGAATAAAAGCCTACCACTTTTTACACTTGAACAGTTTTTGACCATCTTCTTCCCTTGCTATGTCCTGATGAAGCTCAAATTCATTCTCTAGGAGATGGAGTGTCTCCTTTGTCTTGAAGATGAACCGAAGGACTTGGTGTCACCAGGAGCGATTGAAGTTGGGCTCTGCGAACTCCCAGAAGTTTCTGAGCTTCTGTTCTCAACATGCCCTCTGCCCACAACCCACAATCTATCAAAGATCCTCTTTGATCGAGATGGCAGCAACTGCACACGATTTTTGGTAATCTTGCTGTTTTTCTTCAGAAGTTTTCCATTTTTCAGGAAATCTTCATCTTTTATCTTCATTCGACCCATCTGTTTCATGAGGGATTTATTACCATCAGCTGCTGTCTTCTCCAATTCTTCATCTGTGTTTGTGGTGGAATTTGAAGGATCGCGGGCATTGTTGCTGAGAGCTTGAACTCCAGAAGCTGCTCTGACCTGCTCAAAAAAGAGAACTTGGACGACAACACGGAGAGGGAGCCGCTCATTCTGTGCAGCATGCGTGGATGCATCCGTGGTCAGTTTCTTGACATCCATTAGCCCACATATCTTCTTTTTTTCTGCCTTTGTCATACTGAGATGTTCCTGAATTAAAAATGGATCATTGGTGAATCATAACATGAAAGTATTCCATTCATAAGAGAGGGTGTTTATAAAGAAACGATGGTGACATGAAGAATCCCCACGTCGGTGAAAATCATACACAATTTAGTTATACCAATACCGCCCCTCCCCACCCCTAAAAAAAAACAAAAACAGGTCGGTTCAGCATAGGCAAAGCAGTTTATGGCATTTTCTATACAGATCAAAAATCCCCAAGCACAACAGATTTCAGGTGACCATGCTGCTTGAAATCCAACAAATGTGGCATCTTCCATCTAACTTGGCTTGATCCGAGAACTGTCGTGAGTGTTGCAAGCATCAGAAACAAAGTGATATCATGACGATATTTAGTATTAACTATGCAAACATGCACAAATCCTGTGGGTGCCTAAATCATAAAACCAAAAGATTAAATAAGACTAAATGAAATTACTCAAGGCACAAAATACTACCTTCAGGTAGATGTCAATGGCTTTGTACAGTCCATCGTGAATTGGTCTTGCAAACTCAGGAATTGACCGTGACAGGTCAACAAAACTGGAGATGGTGAGATTTGGGTCATATGCAATTTCTGCTAGATATCCATCAATCAATTTACCAACATTCATCAAGGTTTCATGCTCATGCCCTAAAATAAAGTCGCCATTCTCCTCATGCTTCGTATCCTGACTATACTTTCCATGCATCAAAGAACGACTAACAATGCACTGAATCAATTCCACATCATATAATGTGTTTTGAGGAGGCCGTGCTAGGATCAGCAAATCCTTAACAGAAGCCTCATGCAACTTCAAACTGATCCTCTTCACTAAATATTCCCTGGCTGAGTCATCTATTCCAACCAGAATGGCAAATTTCAGCAATTTCAACAGGAAACTACACAAACAACCAGCAGCCTTGTCTGGAGGCAACAAACAGATGAGGTTTTCTACCAGATATCTGTACCTCCAGGTACGAGCATCAGAAACTGAGTCATCAAATGAATCTGGCAACCATCTGACTGCATACGTTTTCAGTGCTTCCCCAATCACTTGGCCATCCATTCTTCCCTTTGATTTCACAGTGATCATGACTCTCTTGTAGAGATCAATATCCAGTTCACATATATCTTCAACCCACCAATCCTTGGGAACAGAATCAATTTTATCCCTGAAATTCATCCCTTCCTCGACTATTTTATCAGGCACTGATAATTTACGGTTATATGTGTAGGACCAGGTAATACTTGCAGGGTCCACAGAGGTTTTAGATGCAATGGAATCTATGCAGCTGCCCACAATCTTCAGATCTTCAGACCACGGCAGAAGAGATTTGGTGGTCTGAAGAACAATAATGGAATCCTTCCAGCTATGGAAGATACTGGAGTTCAGAAATACTTCAATTTTAAAGATAAGGTTCCCTCGATCAACATCCTCAGTCATCTCAAGGTACTCAGCCGCACAACGAGCAGTGACAACATTGTAAGCATTGAGAGTAACTATCATTCCATAGCAGAATTTGGCACAAATTTCAAAAGCCTTTGGCCCACCAGGAAAATCAACCATGTCAATTTCATTCTCCTCACCAGCTTTTGATAGTAGCATTAGCAAACGATTGCTCTTGGACATGAGAGGGAACTGCAAAGTTCATCAAAGCAACTCATCGAGAATCATGGAAACAAAAACAAAAATATAAGGAGCTGTAACTCAAGCTGTGAAAGGGATCTATGCTGACCAAGTATTCAACACCTTAAATTAACTAGTTGGTGGAGTGAGTCCTTTAATTTGCATAAGATAAAATCTCAACTACCAAGTGATTAGGACTCGGTATAAGACGATAAAATAGGGAGAGCATAATCAAGCTTCAATTAATTCTACCATCAACAGCACATGGCAAGACCACTATAGTTAAAACATTTTGTCCAGGAAAAAACATTCTGATCACCCTTTCATGAAAACATGACTTGGTTTTTTTTTTTTTCTGGGTTAATGGCTCAATCTATTCTTATATCCCTAATTGATCTAATTTTATCTTTAAATATATGTTAAGTTTCTAATCTATCATTCTAACATGATTTTCAAACTAAACAACCATAATTAATCACGTGATTTGCACATGAAAGCATTCCATTTGTCTAGCTTGCAAAAACATTTTGAGAAAAAAAAATAATCATGTGCAAATCACATGACTAATTCTGGTGATTTAGCTTGAAAATCTTACCAGAGGATAGATTAAAAACTTAATATATATTTGAGGATAAAACTGATTCAATTAGGGATACAAGGACAGATTGGAGAATTATCTTCTTATAAAAGGACATATTCAGCCATTAACCCTTGGTTTCTATTGCTTTTCCAATTCTTTCAATGGACAATATGCTTTTACTGGAAATTAATTTATAACCAACTCACAATCCAACATACAATTGGCACCATGGGATAGTAAAAGAAAAGAAAAAAAAAATTAAGAGCATGCATGGACCATGTTTCTGATTTTGTAGTTGCTTACAATCTTGAGAATAATTTATTTGCTTGAGGCAGTCACCTATTTAAATTTGCATATTATTGAGATTTAACGGTTCCACAATATTCCACTGCTAAGACTAAAGCAATGAACTTGACAGTTCCTCAAGAAGAACCGATATAGAGTTATTATTCTCTAGATATTTGAAAATATTTATGAGTGGATGTTGATGGAATAGAGAACCGTGGCCAGCTAAATTCGATATATCCTGCCAAAATTCACTATAAGCAAAGATACTGCAGAGTTAATACCTTGTGGAGGTTAAATTTAACTTCTCCAACATTTATGGTGACATCTGTTTCCAGTTCGGATGCCACATACCTGCATAAGCACAACTAACTTGCTAAGCTCACACGAGAATTCAATGTTGAGCATGTGATAGGCAAGCAATAAATGCAATGGCAGGGTAAGACACCACAAATATAAGGGGAAACAATAGCAAAGCGTGAACCATACAATATACAAAGAGAACGGACAGCATTTTTTATGTTCATTGAAATTGGAGTCCCATGTAACCAAGAAAGAGGCAAATTAATTCATTGCCATGGAATTTTAGATGCCTCGCAGCCTGATAAGAAACCATAACCTTGAAATAAGAACATGACAAACATTTTCAGAATGTGATAACTAATCCCAACTACTGCAAGGAATTTCTCAAAATTTAAAGGAAGTTCGGCACATCAACTTGTGTCTGCATAAAACAAAAAAATAATAGATGGATAAGCTAGGCCTATGCGCCTTTTGGTTTCCAAATGAAAATAATATGACGAAGAAGATCAGTCTCCAAACATAAGTTTGTTTCAGTGACATTGCTGCAAAACATCCAGAAAGATAATTACAGATTTTCTGCATAAGACAAACCAAAACATCCATAATATCATTCCACTGTGACATGGGTTTCTTAATTTCATGTTGTCTAAAATCTTGTCCTCTTGCTCCTCAAAACCCCAAATCATGGGATCCCTTGTGTTCATTGGCTAAAACACCCACAGGATAGTTACCGAGTGCTCTTATGCTTTCATGACATTCCAAGAAACAAACAACTTAGCTCATATCTTATTATGCATCTAGAGAAATAGTGCACATGTAACGATGCCTATTGATTAACACAAATGTCCAAAACCATTCACTTTTTTTTCATTACTCCGAGTAACATGAGATGGAAGGAGAAGAATATGATTATAATCACATCAGCCCGGCCTAAAAAATACAGACATGGTCCCTACTCTGGATTTGTTTACAATATATAAAATGTAAATGATGCCATGGTAGGTTCAGGACAAATGCTATTGTATTGTTTAAGAAATTGCTCAACTGTGATGATTGAAGTTGTTGCATGCACGGCATGACTTTACTACATTTGGACCACCAATCCATCACAAAAGAGCCAGTTCAATTTCAGGACCACCCCTCAAACACCCCCCCTCTCCTCCGCCCCTAAACTAGTAGTACCAATAGTAACAATGATACCAGCAACAACACAAACAACAAATAACATGTAACCCCCAAAAATAACTAATAGAGAAGGCAGGGCACTAATGAGACCAACTTCACATCAAGCAGAAACAAAAGGGAAGAAAAAGTGGTGATTTTCTTGATTAACATCGAAATATACTCAAAACAATCAACCAACATACCAAAATTCACTCAGATAACAGTGTGCTTAATCTGGTGGATTTGAACAAACTAAAATTTAAAAGGCCAAAATCCCCATCTATCATTACTCAAACCAGTGTGTTTAACAACAGAAATCAGCATTACTTTTTAGTTAAAATTTCCAAATGCAAGTCTCAATGGCAACACAAAACGAAAGAAAAGAAAAACAAAACAATCGAGAGGAAAAAAAAAACCAAGAAGAAGAAGCTGATTTGAGCTTGAACAACAGAAAATAATATAAAACAAACCCTCTTACCTTACAGATTTGCCATGAGCTTGAAATGCATCAGGCTTGGACCCCAACTTCATAAACTTCATTTTTTACCCAAAATTACCTTCCAAATCACCAAGAGAAAGCGTTCTTCACTCAAGAACTCAACAAGCCTTCGTATATATCCCTTCCCTTCACTTCAAAGATGGCAAAGTTTGAGACTTCTCCACTTTCTATGAATCACCAAAACCAAACCCAGAGAGTAACAGTGACGAGAAACAAACAAACGATCTCTCAAACCCAGAACCAGAAATGGCAGGTTCTTTAAGGAATGAATGAATGAACTCTCTCTCCTAAAACACCCTACCAGCAGACCAGACCATAATATATGTTGGATTGAGACAGACAACCTCTGCCTTTAAGAACCAGAAACCACCTCGAATTTCGAGCTGTCCCATTGATTTCTAATAACCCTTTAATAACACTTCTTGCACTACCATTTTGGTTACTCCTAACAAAAAAAATTGATGCGGGATTTTCGCAAAAACAACAAAGAGAAGCAAAACAAGTAAAATAAGTTATGGTTTTGCAAAATTAGAGAGAAATAATGATTAAGAAATAAGAGAAAACAGAGCTTGGGATTCAAAGCGAGAGAAAAAATGTTTTTTTTATAAGAGATATAGCGTCAGAAAGAGAGAGAGCTTCAATGGCTATGAGATTAGCGAGGAAAAGAAGAGAAATAAAAGAAAGTTCAGTGTAGCGGTGCTTACTTCCTTTCGTATCATATCGATATCAATGTCAATAAATTCTTCGCCGCCTTTGCTTTAAATCACACACACTCTCTCTCTACTCTCTCTGTAGACGCAAATCTCAAGGACATGAGCCTTTTCATCTCTTCCTCTCTCTCTTTCTGTTGGAAGCAAGCTTCTTTTTTTTTTTGTTTTCTTAGTCTCTCTAATGGAGTGTACTCAATCTTGTTTCAGGTTTATCTGACGTCATTGCCTCCTTTTCTCTTCTCTTCTCCTCTCCGCTCTTCTTCTCTTCTTGAGAGAGGATTAGTTTTTCCAGTTTCAGGGGCTTATGGTGTTCTTTAACTAGCATTTGCCTACCAAGATGAATTTTTTTTATTATTATTAAACCTTGCTCGTCACGTTAATTCGAGACACAGGTGCCTAACTTAGACTATGTTTTAAATTTAAATTGAATTATATAAATATATATCCATATAATTAGATTTCTAGTAATTTATTCACCCAGTTAAATGTTTTTTAAAATAATTATTTTTTTATTTTTAATTTTAATTTTTTTAATTTTTTAATATTTTTATATATTTTAATAAAAAAATATTTTAAAAAATGACTGTTATCATTTTTACAAAAGGTATAAAACATTATATCTTTTATGCTTTAGGATTTAAGTTATTACTTGTTAGGATTACGAAAAGATAGTTTCTCATGAATGTATTTCGATATCTCCATGCACAAGTTTGTCATATAATACAAGTCATGGTAGTATTTTTTGCACGGATCTTAAACTAATCCTCTTACTTGGTAACTATTCTAATTATACCCTTTTGCTAAACATTATATAAAAAAAAATCTAATAGAAAATTCCACGACCCTTTCGAAATACTACTCCATCATTCTTATTGTAATGAAATGTGCAGTCTTTTAGACAGGAAGGGGTTCATCAACAAACATGGATAGAAGAGTATCACAGATAATTATCAGAACATTAAGGAATTAATTGAAAAAAAATATTTAATTTCTTTTTAGATACCTTTTGTTGTGGTGATGTGTATGGAAGTAGAAGGGAGAGGATACTCCGAGATGCAGGTTATTATTGTGAAACCTGGACCAGTCTAGTATGGTCAATCTAGAATAAAATGGATTAGTTCAAATTAAAACATATAATTGAATTCATAAAAGACTTGGATTGACAACCCAGTTAAAACCTACCTTTAAACCCATTAATTTTATTTTTTTAAAATGATTAAAATAACATTATATTAATTAATAATCTTAGGTGAACATTCGAATTCACAGCCCAAACCTAGCCCGTGTCGTATTTCACAACTAAAAGTTTTTTTATAATATAATTATGGTTGTTTTCCAAATAATTTTTTATAATAAAATATATATCAATGATATTTTTTTTATTTTTTAAAAATTATTTTTGATATTAATGTATCAAAATGATTTGAAAATACTGAAAATATATTAATTTAAAATTAATAAAAAAATAGAAAACATTTTAAATTTTTTTTAAAATATTTTTAAAATATAAAAATAAAAATTTTGAAGGGAGGGTTTTTTTGCCGTTAAAGCACACCACATGCTTCCGGACCAGCGGAAACAAAAAGGGTCCATTCTCAATTGACCCACTGTTTATTACAGTTCTGTTTTCCCTGTGCTAATGCTTGTTTCTTTCCGTACAGGAATTTTGCCTCCCAGTTTTGTCAACAAACTTCAGTTCTTACCTTGTTGCTAGTACTCTGTTTGTTGTGTTTTTATTACACTGTGAAACACCTTTGAACTAAGATTTACATGTGTTTCCATCCCTAGCATTGGATTTGGATGAAATTTAGCAAGATTGAACCTGATCCATGGATCGAAGGAGTTTTGTTGGATCAATTTATTATATAATCCGACTAAAAACTTTATAATGATTTTGTTTTGGTTTCTCCCATTTGGTTTGCATTGGTGATATTTAGCCAAGAAGGGAATTTCCAAGGGGGTCAAGATCAATGGCATGCTTGACATGGATTAGTTCCTACCAAATTGATTGGCGTTCGAATCTGATTCGAGCAGGTAAGACTAGCCGTGTCAAAGAAGGGAAAAGGAGACCCCAATTCTCAGCTACTTTTTTAGTAGCAAATCAAGAGATTTTTCGAGCATGTTTGTTTTTATGTTTGTAACGATCTTTTTATATTTTTCTAGTTTTAAATGATTTTTTATAATTTTATTATATTTTAAATTGTTAAAGTAAAAAATATAAAAAATAAAAAATTATTTTTATGTATTTTAAAGTAAAAAATACTTTAAATAGTAGCATCAACCACGTTCAAAATCATCCCGTTTGCAACCTCATTTTCATGTATTTTAAAGTAAAAAATACTTTTAATGGTAACATCTACGACAATCTCAACCTTATTTGAGTTTGACAGAGAAAATTGAGTTGCAAATTAACTTGCTGGGTTATCCGTGTTTGTCAAATCAATATTCAAAATAATTAAAAAAATAAAAACTCAATCCAAGTCAAAGTTATAATAGAATGATCATAGAGTCAACTTCTCATGTTGAGCTAGATTTAATAGCTATGATTGAAGTTAATCTAGTTGCTTCTTGTTTGAATTTAATCGAGATAACTGAGTTATAAGTCAACTTGGTAAGCTATTTATATTTGGTTAAATCAATATTGAAAATAGTTTGAAATAAAACTCAATCCAAGTTAAATTTAGAATAAATAAATTACTTCCTCAACTCATCAAGCCATGTTTAATAGCTATTATTAAGTTAATAAATAATTTATTTAAAGTTTAATTAAATGAATAATATAATACATGAAATTAAATTAGAAAACAGTCCAAGAACTAGAAAATTAGGAGAAATATGGTAGTGTAAACATGGTGCCACAATTTCTTCTTCTTCTTCTCTCTTGTGGGGTGCGTGTAAAAATTGTCTTCACCCTTCATGCAAACAATTCAAAACCCTCCCTAATTCCCACATAATATTAGCATGGGAAAATAGGTACATGCAACCTTAACTGGTCCCAAGCTCCGTGTGAAGGGTAGGGGTAAACAGTAGGGGACCCTATAGAGTTGGATACTGTCCTGTATCCAGACCTCTCAAATTAATGGCTTGATGAATAAATTTGGACCAGTGCTCCTTTCAGACCACCACCACCACCAAGCCCTCGTCATCCTTTACAGCTGCCCCATAATTATGCAATTCAACGACTCATGTACTTTTTACCAGTTGCAGTGGTAAAAATTGATATCTCAGACACAGAGTGGCTATCTATAGCATCAGATTAGGACTACTCTTTCGTTTACTCCACAGGTTTGCCTTTCCAATGATTATATGCATGATGATAACATTCACCACTGTCTTGCATCAGCTAGCTAGCTAGCTAGCTTGCTTGCTCGCAGCCTGCTAGTCCACAACCTAGAAGAGACGCAGACACAGATCGATGCAAGTCTTTATGCTTCTGCAATGGTGGTAGTTGTTGCTCTTTTATTTCCATGTCAAACTTGGAAATTTGTGTCTTTTCCTTCTAAAATAAAGAGTTTCCTGGTCCATCTCTACTGTCACCCAACTTCTTGAACCAGACTTGATCGAGTTACGGAATGAATTATAGATTAAATAAATTAATTTATGTTGATTTAAATAAATTAAAATGATATTTTTATAAAAAATTATTAAAATAATATAGTTTTTTTTTAAAAAATCAAACCGGTTTAGATTGCAAAATAAATCAAACTCATTAGGCAGTCTAGGTTTAACTAGGTGAGCTTCCACCTAGTTCTTTTAAACTCAACCCAAGTAAACTAAGATATCAATTCCATTCTAGTTGGTGCAATAATATGTTTTGGTTTTAGAATGTTTTTAAAAAATTATTGATGAATAAAATTAAAAATAATTTTTTTTTTAAAAAAAACATTATTTGACCAAAATATTTATACTGGAACTTTTATAACAGGTTGAGACTCCAAGTGAGATAAAATTTATTTTGATTTTTTTAAACTAGAATAAGATATTCACAGAACATGATAAAATTAATAACTTTAATCTCATATATATTAATCAAGTCAAAGATAAACTCATCGAACTAAGTGAAGTTTAATAACAATAATTAATACCATTCATTTTTCCATAACAGCCGAGAAGTTAGGTAGTATATTTGGTATTGGTTGAAAAAAAAAAAAAAAAACAAAACATTCTTCTGTCTTTTAGGTTAAAATCTTGTCAAAATATACCAAACTGTTTGAATCTTTCTCGTACACGTACTTATTTGATGTAATATATTCCTTCATAACGACTTTATGATTATATGAAGCCTAAAATAGAATACCGAAAGTCTTGTACTCCTTGAAATGGTAAATATAAGCAGAAAATCAACTATTCCCCTTGATTAACTTCAATGATAGGATGAACTGGCTACTTGTGGACAGTGTTTAACAACCGAAGTCCATAGCTAGGGGGTAACTGTATAATCTTTGACAAAAAGCAAGTCTTAGGGTAAATGATCCTCATGTGTGACTCCAAGGAAAAAATGATGTCAGGCGTGGGAAAAAACCATCATAAATTAATGATGGAGGATCCAAGGTGATAATGGTGACGGTGTGGAAGGGCTTTATTACCAGCTTGGCTAAAAGGGCAATGTGGGGGGCCATTGGATCCCTTTATGCCAAACCTCCTTTTGTGTTCTTAGCATAAATTCACGTTTTGAGTGATGGCTTTTGCCCGCAGGTTATGGCTTTTGAGATTTTTCTCCAGGTTTTATGCTCTTAGAGCTCGACATGATTGCACAGACTGCTAGTTACCCTTGCCCCCTCACAATAATATTCTTTGCTCTCTACGTGGGATGATAATGCACACTTGTAGCACTACTTAGGATAATCAACACCTGTCATGGCAAGGTCAAGGATTGCACTCCTAGTTTTTAAACTTTTTCCAGCTCGTCGGACCTACTCGGTATTTGAAGCTTGATCTAGACTAGGTTTTACATTTAGATGATCTGGTAGGTTGACTTACAACTCGATTGATCCATTGAAACCAGGAAATTTTAAGAATAAACTAAAACAACGTTGTTTTTGATATAAAAAAAAAAAGACAGGCGATCCATGAGTTAACTGGGGAGTCGGGAAAGAGCGCGTGTTCATGTTAAAAATTTGATTCTGACATAAAGAGGATCTCTTAGTCCATTGGAGAAAATGATGAATCAGTTTTGTAGCCTGCAATTTTCCACGGACATCATCGGACCAAAATTTGCAGTCAAGTAATACCATATTTGTTCGAGAGGGGACCGACTCCATATTTGTTCTTGCAGTAGTTGATATAACCATTGAGATCCAATTGAAATGGCTGAAACATGGAATCACTGTCGCTGGCAAAATGTATCACAACGTCAGTGCATTCTAAGTCCCACAACAACACAGAGTTAGACTTGGTAAGAATATAGGACTGCATAATCTTTTTGAGCTCTCATTGAAGTAAGGAAAACGTAGTTCTTCCATGATCTAATTGCCTGCCAACTCCATATATCTATATCTGTTTCAGTTTCTTCTGTGGGTTGATTAACATAACATGGATTTGATCCTGTGGAAGATCCATCAATGTCAAGGACAGCTGTTCAAGATTACCATCCAGAATTCTGAGAAGCTGGATTTTTCTAAGAAAATTAACAAAATTAAATGCTTTTGGGCTTTTATCATTACGGGGTTCAAATCTTGAGATCATTACTTCGAGAATTTTTTTTCTTTTTTTTAATGGAACTCTCTTTGTAAAGACACAGCCCAAATTCCTAGTGAGAGATGAGACCCATTTGGTTCAATGTCGAGCTGTAAGTGAAGCACAAATGGGAAGGAAAAATGAAGGAAGATAGCTCAATCCTACGTCTCAGACTTTCAGTCTTTGCAAAATGGAAATGGGCCTTGGAGTTTGGTCGATCCAGGAAAGAAAGAAGGACGCTAAGAAGGACCAACAAAAAATCTTTCAGTTTGTGAAAATAAATCCTAGCCGAGTTTAATAACCAATTCGGATCATCTTCTTTCGTTGGAGTAGTTTATCTTTATGGTATCTGCTAATCCATTTCTCAGGGATCCCAACTCTTTCTTTCTTTGTCCTACTAACCACTTGGGATCATCTTCTTTCGTTGGAAGTATATCCAAGCAATGTGATCTTGCATAGTAAACATATGTTATGTGAATTTTCTTCTCATTTGAAAGATAAGTTCATCATCAGAACACACCTTTCACAGTTATGATAGCAACAACACTGCCTGATATATATATTCTCAAACACACTACAATTAAAGAGAGCATCGTGTTATGTAACCATTGTTATGAACACAAGTCTCTGGATATTGGTAGGAGATATCAGATATGTTGTTAGTTATCAGTTACCCGCCGCTACTGTAAGGATCTCTCAATTCGTTGGAGAAAATGATGTTGCCATGGATTGTCGGAGAATCAATTCTATATCCTGCGATTTCCCGTTGAAATCAACAGAGTTCTTTTTGATTGATTTCAATGGAAATGGAAAGAGAGCAGATATCAGATATGTTGTAAGGAGCTTGAAGTCGTTAATTATATGGTTGAAACATGGAGTCACTGCCAATAGCCAAAGGCACCACAACGTCACTACAAGACTAACCAGCGCGCGCGCGCGCACAAGCTATTCATCAAGCTGCTCTTCTTTTTGTTGAGCCTTCGCTCAGCCATTAGTAGGATAAGTAAACAAAGTTTTGTTTTACAAAAATCAAAATAAATACTTATAAAATTAAAAATTAAAAAATTTAATGGTGAAGTCAGAATATTTTAAATAAAAAGATAAATTAATTAATAAATACTATATTATATAAATATGCATTAAAAATTAATTCGAAATAAATATATCAACTCATATAAAACAAAATTAATTTAAAAATACTTTTAACATAAAAAAACTTACATTATAATCATTTTTCTTTAAGTTTTCATAATAACAAAATTAAATTCAGTTACATAATAATTGTAAATCTTTCATATAAAATTCATGATAAAATACATATTAATTCATCAAAACTCATTTCACACACCATTACCATATAACATGTTGTATATAATGCATGAATATGGATCAATATTGATAGTTTAAATTTATCATGATAAATAATTTTTAAAAACAAAAAAATAGTTTTTTTTTTTTAAAAAACCAACTTTTAATTTTGCAAATATCAATCTTTATTTACTGATAACAATTGAAATGTTTGCTTGTTTATCTCGTGAAAAAATTCAATTTCATACCATTATTAATTCAATTAAAAATAATATAACTTTTAATTAATTCAAGACAATTAAATTAATATCTATTATTCAAAAATAATTAAGGGAGAAATTGCCCTAATATCTTATGTGGCTTCACCATTGAATAAATTACTGTGATATTTGTTTGAAATTAAATAAATTAAAATAAATAATAAATTATTAATCCAGTTAAATGTTGAGAATGAAATTAATAAAAAAATAAAAAAGTATTTATATGAATACCCGCATGCTTCACCTTTTGATAATTAATTAATAAATCAAATAAAGGCACAACAAATAACATTTCTAGTTGATGAACCCGACATGTCAACCAACCAACCCCACCGACGGCTTTCTCCACACGAGTCACCACCGACACGTCACAAAGATACAAATCTAGTGCGATTTTCTTACCATGGGCCCATTAAAGCTCAAATGCTGGATCCTCCTTGTAGATCTCCCCCAGCGTGGCAAAACCAAGCCAATGCTCGCCTTATCAAATTCACCAATTGTAAAAACAAATAAGAGTTAGCTATAGTTTAGTCCCTGAAGTTCAGAAATAGCTTACCTAAACCCCTATAATCTACCTATATCAATCCTACGGGGACAAACGTCTTCTTATTTCTTGCCTTGAGAGAGAGAAATCTTTTTTTCTTCACATTCCTGTTTTATCTCAATTGACAATTTTTATTTTTTTTACTATTTTTTGAACAAATAGGCTGAATATGTTTTTCTAAGAAAACATACTCCAATTTAAGATAATAAGAACCTATTTGTGAGAAAAGTAGCTTTCATTTTTGAATGATTTTTAAAAATATATTTGTTTCAAAAAAAATATTAAATTGATATTTTTTAATATATTTTTTTTATATTTTTAATGTGTTGATGTTAAAATATATATATATATATATAATATTTTAATATATTTTCAAGTGAAAAATAACAAAAAGATTATTTTTTTAAGAAAATTTTTTAATTTTTTAATTTTTCTTATTTTTAAATATAATTATCTCTTAGTTTTGTATCCATTTTTCTAATGCACTAAATAAAATTTCTTCCAACTTCAGAGCTGTAATAGAAAAATTAAACCAATCAGAACCAAAGTGGAACATATATCAATCTATAGGGACCAAAATGAATTTCACCAAAATATTTAAAACCCCAGTCTAGATCCAACAGCTCCAAAGCATCGTTTCTTTCAAAAAACTAGTTGACCCTCCCTTCCCCTTATTACAATATAACACCACCACCCCAATCCCTCCCTCTCTCACAAATTTCCACAACAAAATCACTCCTCTAGATCTTCCTCCTCCTCCATGGCGCCTCGCGCGAGATCGAGATCTGTGCTGTTACCGATCTGTACAATTCTCACAATCCTTATTCATGGCGCTCACTCCTTCTACCTCCCTGGCGTCGCTCCTCAGGATTTCATTAACGTCAGCTCCACTTTTCTCTCTCTTTTACTCTCACTGCATGATCTATAAATTTTCATTTCAGATCTCATTCTGCGGTTTTTTTATTTGATTTATAGAGATCTTGTTGATTTATGCAAGGGAAATGTGTGATTTGTTATTTATTTTGTATTGAAGTATGGCATTTGATTTCAAATTAAGTTAGTTATTGTCAGTGATATTTGTCGAGTTGTGTTCGGATCGGTTTTGTTTTATTTTGTGCGAGGAGGATATGGGATTTGTTAGGTTTTGTTTAGTTAGTGAAAATGATTGATTTTATTGCAGAAGGATTCTTTTAGGTTAATGAAGGTGGTTTAGGGATTTGATCAGGCTGTTATCTAGTGAAGTATGGCATTTGATTTCAAATTAAGCTCGTTACTGATACGAATTGCTTATGGATTTTGATTATTATGAGTTATATTTGTCTGAGTTTTATTCAGATCAGTTTTGTTTGATTCTAGTGCGAGGAGAATGTGAGATTTGATAGATTTTTGTTCTGTTAGTGAAAATGATTGATTTGATTGTAGAAGGATTCTTTTAGGTTAATGGAGGTGGTTTAGGGATTTGATTAGCTGTTATTTATGTTAATCTAGATCAGCATTGTCAGTTACGAGGAGGATCCGCTGTATAGTTTTGCTAATTTTGTTATTTATGTTTAATCTTGACAGTCATTATGGTTTTTGCTAGCTTTATAAAAATAATTACTTTGAAGTTATCGTGTGAATTTGTTATTGCATTATGGTGTATTGGAGTCACTGTGTTGTGTTTTGTTTCCAGTTGCATTAAATAGTTGAAGATGCTGTAGTTAATTAGTGAGTGTAATTGAGATGAAGTGTTAATTAGTGGTGGTATGGCTTAATATGAAAAAATTAATATTGATTATCCTAAGTGTTTTTAGAGTAAGAATCCATTTCGGACTTTTGTTTTTTGGGGAGGTTGTATAATTAGGAGCTTTATCAATACTGTTTTTCGGATTGTGTTTGTTGTGATTGATTGAGATAAAGATAGAGGCTGCACTTTAATTGTGTGGTTTTTCTATTTGTTTATTTGTTTTTTTTTTTTTCCTTCTGGTTGCAGGGTGCTGAGTTGATGGTGAAAGTGAACAAATTGACCTCTATAAAAACACAACTTCCTTACTCATACTATACTCTTCCTTTCTGTACCCCATCCAAAATTGTAGACAGTGCAGAGAATCTTGGGGAAGTACTTCGTGGTGATCGCATTGAAAACTCCCCCTATGCGGTCAGTTTGTTAGGCTGGATGAGTGTGGATTAACTTCTTCACATGCATGCACTATTATTTCCCTGACCTTTTGATTGGAATTAATGCAGTTTAACATGGGGGATGCAAAGATGTGCAATGTTCTTTGCCGGAAAACACTTGATTCCAAAACTGCAAAGGCATTCAAAGAGAAGATTGATGATGAGTATCGGGTTAACATGTATGAAACACTGTTTTTAGGCGTGGAGTCTATCTACTAAATTTCATGATGAGAGATGTGAAATTTGTTTTTCTAATTATTCTATCACTCATTTGACAGGATCCTTGATAACCTTCCTCTTGTTGTTCCCATCCAAAGGCTGGACCAGGAATCTCCTCCTGTTTATCAGCTTGGATATCATGTTGGGCTCAAAGGCCAATACAGTGGGGTATGTGCATTATTGCACTTAAATTTCCCCTTCTTAATGTGTTGGTTTTTTCTTGTGCTTACATTGTCTGGTTATATGCAGAGCAAAGAGGAAAAGTATTTTATCCACAATCACCTGTCATTTACTGTTAAGTATCATAAAGATCCTCAATCTAATTCTGCAAGAATTGTTGGATTTGAAGTAAAACCATTCAGGTCAGTTATTTAATGATCATATCGTTTTCGTAAAATGGTTGCTTCTTACCTGATTCCATGATTATGATATTTTTTTTCTTTCAAATACCAGTGTTAAACATGCATATGAAGGGAAGTGGAATGATGAGAAGACTCGATTAACAACATGTGACCCCCACACAAGACATACTGTTGTTAATTCTAACACTCCTCAAGAAGTTGAAGACAAAGCAGAAATCATTTTCACATATGATGTTGAATTCCAGGTGAGATCTTGCACATGACTACACAGTTTACATTTATTTTTATTTTTTATTTTTTCCTTTTTCTTTCTTTCTTTTTTCTTTTCCTTCAGATAGTTAAAACTTACGTTGTAGTCATCTGTTACTATTTCAACTTCATGATAAGCTGTGGTATTGTCATCACTTATTGTCCCTATATGCCAGTGGTTTGGACATGTATTTTGTTGAGCACCTTGGCAAACTATAATACAGCAAGCCACCTTACCATTTTATTCATTTATCACATGGGCAGATAACAGTGAAATACTTTGCTTACATGGATTGAGTTTGCGTTCTCATATTTTCTCTTGATTTACCTCTCAGGATAGTGATGTGAAGTGGGCTTCCAGATGGGATGCCTATCTCTTAATGACTGATGACCAAATTCACTGGTTCTCAATTGTAAATTCTTTGATGATTGTTCTCTTCCTCTCTGGCATGGTGGCTATGATCATGCTACGAACCCTTTACCGTGATATATCAAAGTACAATGAACTTGAGACCCAGGAGGAAGCTCAAGAAGAGACTGGATGGAAGCTCGTTCATGGAGATGTTTTCAGGCCTCCATCTAACGCAGACCTGCTGTGTGTCTATGTTGGAACTGGCGTTCAGTTTTTTGGAATGATCCTTGTTACCATGATCTTTGCCATTCTCGGATTCCTTTCCCCTTCAAACAGAGGTGGTCTTATGACAGCCATGCTCTTACTTTGGGTTTTCATGGGCATTTTTGCTGGCTATGCCTCGACCCGGTTATATAAAATGTTCAAAGGATCAGAATGGAAGAAAATAGCACTCAGGACTGCAGTCATGTTCCCAGGGGTCGTCTCTGCCATTTTCTTTGTCTTGAATGCTCTCATTTGGGGCCAGAAGTCTTCTGGGGCTGTGCCATTTGGGACAATGTTTGCTCTTATATTCTTATGGTTTGGAATTTCAGTTCCCTTAGTGTTTGTTGGAAGCTATATTGGGTTCAAGAAGCCAGCAATTGAGGACCCTGTGAAGACAAACAAAATTCCAAGACAGATCCCAGAGCAGGCTTGGTACATGAACCCAGCCTTCTCAATTCTAATAGGAGGAATTCTTCCATTTGGAGCTGTTTTCATCGAGCTTTTCTTCATTCTCACCTCGATCTGGCTGAATCAATTCTACTACATCTTCGGTTTTCTGTTCCTCGTTTTCGCAATACTCTTGGTCACCTGTGCTGAAATAACAATTGTCCTCTGCTACTTCCAGTTATGCAGCGAAGACTACCTCTGGTGGTGGAGGTCATACCTCACATCCGGTTCCTCAGCACTGTACCTCTTCCTCTATGCAACATTCTACTTCTTCACAAAGCTTGAGATAACCAAACTGGTTTCAGGGGCCTTGTACTTCGGATACATGCTAATCGCATCGTATGCATTTTTCGTGCTAACTGGGACAATCGGATTCTATGCATGCTTATGGTTCACAAGGCTCATCTATTCTTCAGTGAAAATTGATTAACTCTAGCAGATCCTCTTCTTCCCCCACCTCGACGTCCAAAACAGGGTAAGATTCACAACTAGTAGATAATTATTATGCTTTCAAATGTAAACCAATTTGCACATTTTTGGATTGAGACAGACATGTCATGATTTTGATGTTATAGTTATTTTATTCAACTTTTGTTTAAGAATCACTCTCTTCTTTAATTATTTAGATTGTTGACCGATCTTGTGATGCTATCATTTGATCTCTTATCTTCTTGTGGTCTTGACCCCCAAAATTTGAATGTATTTTTTAATTTTTTTTTATATTTTGATATTGTTTTGAAATGTTGATGTTAAAAATGATTTTTAAAAAATTAAAAAAAAATTATTTTGATATATTTTTAATTGAAAAACATTTTAAACTGTAATTGTTATTATGTTTCCAAACATTTTTAGTGTGGGGCTGTGGTGCAAGCCGCCTTTCCAAAAACTCACGGGTTGAGACCTGTATTCCTGAACCAAAAGAACACATGATCATCATGGAGTGCACCACAGCCTGCATATTCTCAAGCAGAATCTTAAACCTGTTTAGATATGGAAACAACTAATTACCCAGAAAAATAAAGTAACTAATCAGGACATAGATTATAAACTACTTCCGTTCCATGTTACAAACAAAAGAACAAAAGATTTCACAGCCCTCTCTATGTTCTTCCTAGAACAAAAGATTTTACAGCCCTCTCTATGTACTTCCTAGGATGAGTGTCTCTAGGATCAGCAGTACCAGTAGCCGCCTTGGCGACGTCACGAGCAGTGGCTTCAGGTTTTTTCTTGGCATGCAACATACATCCAATAGCAGCAGTGATCACTCGAACCCGGTAACTGCCATTGTAGTGGTGGTGAAGGATCGATTACACATATGGATGGATCCATCTACACCTGTTCCTTTTAACTTCTTCAGGACTCATCATCTTGTGGGTGCGCGTTTTACCTCCAGCTCCCGTTCCCTGGCTTTGATCTCTCAACCTTAAATAGCAAGACTTAAAAAGGGTTAAAGAAAGCAATTTACGGTGTTGCCCCGTTTGACGTGAACGTTTGGTTCTTGAACACGTAGTACTTGCATCATTGCAATCCAGACATGTGAAGCCCGGATTGGAGATTTTGCCTTTTGCATCATATTTATTGTGTGCTGATAACGCGGAAGATATATATTTTTTTAATTGAAATTATATTAAAATTATATTTTTTTATCTTAATTTAATGAAATCATTCTAAAAAGCATTGCAGGTGAAAAATACTTGGAAAAGTGGTTTAAACAGTAAAAATAAACAAACTTTAAATTATAATTGAGGGGTTGACTTGAAAAATTGTTATCCAAAGTCTAATTCTTGTCAGATTTTAAGTTGTTGGAAAAAGAACCATTGATGTGGTGAGATTTAGTTAATTTAATTGAGTTTTTAATTTTTTGTTTGAGAGATGCAGACTAATTTAGGTAATTTGATTAACTTTAATATGAGCGGGTTGATACCAAGCCCAACCCAATTAAGTGACAACTTGGGTTGGGGAGTTGAAACCAAGAGATGGGCTTTAATGACATTGAGCTGTGTATAGATATAATTATATTTTTTGGTTTTAATTTTGTATATGAATTGAGTTAAAAAGGGAATAAAAAATCCAATATTCAAATATTAGTCGATTATATTAATTAAAGATACTATTTGACTTCGAATTTTATAATAATTCTGTATAAAATAAGAAAATAGAATTAATATACAAAATAAACATGTTAGCTCTTCATTTTTAGTTTAATAACATAAAAATCTAATTGATTGGTATTTATTTTTTTGTGCATTTGATATTATTTTTCTTAGAAAAAATAGCACTAAAAAAAATAATTACACCAAATTTATGTATACTTCGATATACAAGAAAAAAAATTTGTATAGATTTATGTGGATTTCCACTTCTTTTGACCGTTAATATTGATTGTATCACCTTGTCACATCTTTTGAAAAACGTACAAAACGGCCTTGACCCACAATATCCCAGGAACCCTACATCAACGTCTTTTCCAATAACGGCTAGTTTTCATTTTCTCTTATAAATTCAGCAAATTGTGAGTTACTTTCTCTCCAGAACCATCAACCACCCTCCGGTCGCTTTCTCCATCGTTCTAAGCTCTCAATATCAATGGCTTGCTTTCAAAGAGCTGTGGCATGTGCTTTGGCGCTGGTGTCTTTTTTTGTGGGTTTATCACAAGCTAAAGATTTGTTAGTCGGGGGCAAAACAGATGCATGGAAAATCCCATCTTCAGAGTCTGATTCGCTTAACAAATGGGCGGAAGAAGCTCGTTTTCTTGTTGGCGATTCTCTTGGTGAATCTCATTTTTTTAATCAAAATGTGCAGAAACATCATCTGGGTTTCAATTACTTCAATTTTCTAGCTCTACTTTTTTGGCAGATTGGAAGTATGATGGCCAGAAGGATTCAGTCTTGCAAGTGACCAAGGAGGCTTATGCTAGCTGCAACACTAGCCCTATTGAGGAATACAAGGATGGGAACACCAAGGTGAAGCTTGATAGATCAGGGCCATTCTACTTCATCAGTGGAGCTCAGGGTCATTGTGAGAAGGGACAGAAATTTGTTCTGGTGGTTCTGTCTCAAAAGCACAGACACACTGGAATCTCTCCAGCTCCTTCTCCAGCTGAGTTCGAGGGTGGCCCTGCTGTTGCTCCAACAAGCAGTGCTTATACCTTGAGAGGTGGCTTTTTGGTGGCTTTTGGGGTTTTGGTTTTGGGGTTATTTTGATGTGAAAGATGATGTTCTTGGGTTTGGAATTTGGAGGGTTTGATTTGTTCATTCATTTAATCATATAGCAATGAGGGTGTTGCCTGATTAGAGAGATATATATAGAATGCTATGTGAGGGAAATTTGGATCCCATTTCCTCTCCTCTTCAACATAAGAGGATCGATTCATTTCTTTATTTTTGGATCTTGATCATATGTAGTGGGAAATTTCATATTTCTGAATTATGATGAGTCCAATAAATAGTCCTTGCATGTTTTCTGCAAAGAAAGCACTTTCTAGACCTACGTGTCCGAGGTTAGCATCCAAAGAAACCCAGTAAGATCATAAAAAAAGAAGAAAAAGGCAGTAAGATCATATTCTTCTGATTTCTTTCAAATCTTAGATTATAAATTAGAATAGCCTTGTTGCAAATGGTAAATAATATTGCATATATATACCATATCTTAGATCATATATATGATAAAAGTCTTTACAACCACATCACCTCTCCCTAAATTCAAAAGCTGTCCTTCCCAATCCAAATTACAATGCCCGAGAAAAGTTGGCTAAGCGCAGCTGTTTATTACTTACAGTATTTGTGCCTCTTCACCACGGAGGATAAGGGAACAAAAGTGCTCTGGGGAGGGTCTAGTGATGCTCTAGAATACCCATCGTCATGATACACTGTTGACAATACCGGCTTCATTCACAAAAATAGGCCAGTTTATGCAAACACTGGCAGATCTCGTCTATGAAATCCTGTGAGGTAAGAAAGGGGATATGAGCTTCAACAGTACAAGAACTGAGAATTCATGAAGTTCAAAAGCTTACTAAAGGAATGTTGATTTCGGTATATTAAACCTCAGATTTAAAGGGGTTAAAGAGAAGGAAGACTAACAGAAATATTGTGGGATGCATGCATCTTTGTGCAACTTCATTCAGCATTCACATCTATAGCTCTTTGCAATTATCTTAATTAGATTCTAGATACTTCAACTAGAGTTACAAAGCTTTTCCTTCATTGGCTGCACATGCCAAACAACTGTACATCCCACAGCCAACTTGTCCATTGCTTTTCATATAAACCCTATAAATTAATAAGTTTTGAAAGACTTCAAAATAGCATATTAGCAGCATGTTAAGATTTTATCTCGATACTCAAAATTCACTCTCTGTTTCCTTTTCTACTGTTACAGATTATGCAGCATGTTTCCAAATTTAAGATAATAAATATTCGACATTGTTGGAGACAAAAGTATTTGTATTTCAACAAGCTCAAATGTCCTCGGGTACTATTTTGTTAATTATACCAAACAAGGTTATCTAGTTATATCAAGCAAAAAGGTGGCCTAAAAAGATTCAAAGGAAAATTAAGAAGACCATAGAATTGAGTTCGAACCACATATACCAGCATCAACAACTAGAAAGTGAAAAAATTCCATACTTTTTCCACAACAGTAAGGTCAAATAATAGAATAAGCAAAAAACAAACGAAACTTTTTAGATAAAAAGGAACTATTTTATGGATATACATGATCTTATGATGTACCAGGATATATTAGAAAATCAGTCCACAGGCAGGTTATCTTCAGATGATGAATCAGTTTTTATAAGAGGTCCCTTGAAACCATCTGCATTGCCCCCAAAATGCTCACGTGCAGCTTTTTCAAGAAACTCTTGGGCAGCAGCTTGTACTGATTGTTTTTCAGATGTATCGCATTTTCTCTTCTTGCGGGTGCTCCTCTCTGTATACTTAATCTTGGGCCCTTCTCCTTTACTGATATTCCTCATGCTTTTCCGCTGTTCTGCAAACAGCAATATTTATTTTAAGAAAATACGAGATCACAAAGGAAAGAAAAATGCCAGTGACAAAAAAAAGTGATTGACGACTTACCAGGGGTAAGGTCAGGCAGCGAATGTTCAATGAAACGGGTTGCTGCCTGGTAATTTAAAGTAGTAGAACGGTGCAATGGTTCTTCAAGAACAAATTCAAATTTGATTAATCAATAAGAGATATGTGAAATGACTAGCATAAGCAAGCTCATTGCAGAATACAATTTTAAACAAGGAAATGGCTTTCCATCTAACTAAGCTTGGTGTAGTTTAAGAATTTAGACATGGCAACGGCTTTCCATATAACCAAGCTTTTTGCAGTTTAAAAACAACAGAAGGCAAAAGAAGTACCTTTACTTATATCTACAAACTGTTCTAGTTTGTCTTGATACAAGCTCAATCTCTCCTACAAATTACAAACCACCAAATTGCATATGTAAGGTAAAGCTCATGAACATTATCTTCAAGACATACATTAATAAACCAACACATTGAAGGAGAAAAAACAAAAAACTTCATAAAACATTAACAATAAAAACCGTTGATTTTAACCTCATAATCCAGACGCGAGAATCAAAAAAATTCAGACGCATCATACAGTACCCCTACCCTAATCCAAAAACCAAGTAAAAGACACAGGACACATCAGACTAAACATCAAAACCAAACCACCCAGATGCCCAAATTAAAAAATCTAAGGAAAAATAATAGGGTGCAAGAACACATACAAGCTCTGTCTTGATAGGATGTTCATCTGGGTGAATTCCAGTAGTTCTCAATCTCACTGAAAAAAATCACAAAATTAAACAAAAACCAAATAAAAATCACAAAAAAAACATCAATAAGACTAAATTATTGGTAAAAAACTGGTCTTGATATACTTCTTATACATACATGCAAAGAGAGTAGAAGTGGCCTTAGCCAGCATAAAGAGAGATTGAGCCCTTTGAAGAGGTGGCATTTCATCAAGGACATCAGGGTTAGCAAGAGACAAGAATTCAAGCAAATGGGTCTCTACTTGTTTTACATTTACTAAGGTTCTTTCCACTGCTTCCATGGCTGATTCTGGCACTACATCGCTATTGCTGCTTTCCATTTTAGCTTCTTAGACAAGAAAGACAGCAACTTTTCTTACAAAGATTCCTCTGTGTCTCTGTTTGGTAAGGATTTTGAGAGGATTTTTGAGGCTAATGCTGTGTTGGTGTTTTTGGTGAGTTGGTGTCTAGGGCTTCTGAGGTGCACAGGGAGTGGTTTATGGCGGCAGTTAAGGTTAAAGTGATGATTCTGCTCGTGTTTGGTAATTCACACGTCACTGACTTTTTGCAGGATAGTTTTACTTCTGTCGAGGTTTTGGGAGTAAACTATCCATTTAGTCCCTATATTGTAATACAATTAACTCATTAACCCTTATAGCTCTAGCAATTATATATTTAATGCCCAAAGCTTTAACCCCTTTAGTTAAAAAAAGAAGCAAATGGATGCACCACAAATTCCAAAAGAATATCTCAAAGAACAGAATCAATGACCACAGATATCTTACTCTGCAATCATGTAGTCTCTGTTCACCACATAACCCCTCAAATTCAAATATCCAAACAAGCCAAGCCAATCTCCACCATAGCCAATATCATCATCTAGGACCAGACCTGCCTGGTGAGTCTTAAGCTTCATTTTTTTATCTCTCTAAACTTGTTTCTTTTTAACTCTCTCACTATCAATTCAACAAGAAACTATCATGCAAAACTGAACCCATTTTTTTTTTTTTATATATCTCTTGAGATTGTCACTCTTATGCTTAGTCTTTTGTCTCTTATAGCTTACTTCCATGGCTGTGTTAATACTTAGCTCTTCAAGTATGTGTTGTAGTTGTATCGATTATAGTATTGCTTTTAGTGAGCAGAATAGGTTGTCTGATTTCAGACATAAAAATGGGTCATTAGGAGGTGAAAAGTTTGGAACTTTGAGGGTTTTCCCGTTTGGGTCTAATGTAAATTGGAAGAAAAATAACAGAAAACAAGTGGCTTTTTGTGGGTTTGCATTGAAAAGCCACAATGAGGAGCTGGTGGTGAATGGGAAGCCAAGAAAGGGGTCATCTTCTGATGAAGTTTTGGGAGTTCTTCACTCAATTTCAGACCCAATTCATGCTCTTTTTTACTTTAAATCAGTTGGTGAGTTGCCAAATGTTGTTCACACCACTGAAACCTGTAATCATATGCTTGAAATATTGAGGGTTCATAGGAGGGTGGAGGATATGGCTTTTGTGTTTGACTTGATGCAAAGGCAAATAATTAGGAGGAATGTGGATACTTATTTGATTATATTTAAGAGTCTTTTTATCAGGGGTGGCCTGAGGCAAGCACCATCTGCCCTTGAAAAGATGAGGGAGGCAGGGTTTGTTTTGAATGCTTATTCATATAATGGGTTGATCCACTTTCTACTTCAGTCTGGATTTTGTAAGGAGGCGTTGGAAGTGTATAGAAGAATGGTCTCGGAAGGTCTTAAGCCTAGTCTTAAGACATTCTCTGCACTTATGGTAGCATCAGGGAAGAGAAGGAATATTAAAACTGTGATGGGTTTGCTGGAAGAGATGGAGAGTATGGGGTTGAGGCCTAATATTTACACATACACCATTTGCATCAGAATACTCGGGAGAGATGGGAAAATTGACGAAGCATATAGGATTATGAAGAGAATGGATGATGATGGATGCGGTCCTGATGTCGTCACTTACACAGTTCTCATTGATGCTCTTTGTACTGCCAGAAAGCTTGACGACGCTATGTGTTTGTTCACAAAAATGAAATCTAGCAGTCATAAACCTGATAAGGTAACCTATGTAACCTTGTTGGACAAGTTCAGCGATTGTGGACACTTGGACAAAGTGGAAAAAATTTGGACTGAAATGGAAGCTGATGGTTATGCTCCTGATGTGGTTACGTTTACCATACTTGTTAATGCCTTATGCAAAGCTGGCAGAATTAATGAAGCCTTTGATCTGTTGGATACCATGAGAAAGCAAGGGGTCTTACCAAATCTCCATACTTACAACACATTGATTTCTGGACTTTTGAGGGCAAACAGGTTAGATGATGCATTGGATCTTTTCAGTAATATGGAATCTCTGGGTGTAGAACCCACTGCTTATACATATATCCTTTTAATTGACTACCATGGAAAGTCTGGTCACCCTGGAAAAGCTCTCGAGACCTTTGAGAAGATGAAAGCTAGAGGAATTGCTCCTAACATTGTTGCTTGCAATGCATCTTTGTATAGTCTTGCTGAAATGGGAAGGCTTGGTGAAGCAAAAGCTATGTTTAACGAGCTTAAAAGTAGTGGGCTTGCTCCAGATTCAGTGACCTATAACATGATGATGAAATGCTATAGTAAGGTAGGGCAAGTGGATGAAGCCATCAAGTTACTATCTGAGATGTCAAAAGTTCAGTGTGAACCCGATGTAATCGTCATTAATTCTTTGATTGACACACTTTACAAGGCTGGCCGGGTGGAAGAGGCATGGCAAATGTTTTGCAGAATGGAGGAGATGAACCTTGCTCCTACAGTTGTGACCTACAACATATTACTAGCTGGATTAGGGAAAGAGGGTCAAATCCAAAAAGCTCTTCAGCTATTTGAGAGTATGAATGGGCATGGGTGTTCACCAAACACAATTACTTTCAATACACTCTTGGATTGCCTTTGCAAGAATGATGAGGTTGATTTGGCCCTGAAAATGTTCTACAAAATGACAACAATGAATTGCAGACCTGATGTTCTAACTTTCAACACAATCATTCATGGTTTTATTAAACAAAACCAAATTAAAAATGCAATCTGGCTCTTCCATCAGATGAAGAAATTGCTCAGACCTGATCATGTGACTTTGTGCACACTCCTTCCTGGTGTTATAAAGAGTGGGCAGATAGAGGATGCTTTCAGGATCACTGAGGACTTTTTTTATCAGGTTGGATCTAACATAGACAGGCCATTTTGGGAAGATGTTATGGGAGGCATTTTGACTGAGGCTGGAACAGAAAAGGCCATTTTATTCGGTGAAAGATTGGTATGCCGTGCAATTTGCAAGGATGACTCTGTATTAATACCTATAATTAAGGTTTTGTGTAAGCATAAGAAAACCTCTGTTGCTCGAAATGTATTCGTGAAGTTCACAAAGGAACTGGGAGTGAAACCAACACTCAAAGTATACAACTTGTTGATTGATGGGTTTCTAGAAGTTCATAATGTTGAAGTGGCCTGGAATCTTTTTGAGGAGATGAAGAGTGCTGGCTGTGCTCCAGATACATTCACCTACAATTCTTTAATTGATGCTCATGGGAAGTCTGGGAAGATCAATGAACTTTTTGATCTGTATGATGAAATGCTAGCTAGGGGATGCAAGCCCAACACCATAACTTACAACATGGTCATCTCCAATCTAGTGAAATCTAATAGATTGGACAAGGCTATGGATTTGTATTACAATCTTGTTAGTGGTGATTTCTCTCCCACTCCTTGTACCTTTGGCCCCCTTATAGATGGACTTCTGAAGTCAGGGAGACTTGATGATGCACATGAAATGTTTGACGGGATGGTACACTATGGATGCAGGCCGAACAGTGCTATTTACAATATTCTTGTGAATGGTTTTGGGAAATTGGGTCATGTGGATACTGCTTGCGAGCTCTTTAAAAGGATGGTCAAAGAAGGAATAAGACCAGACTTGAAGTCTTACACCATTCTTGTTGATATCCTATGCATCGCAGGGAGAGTGGACGATGCTTTGCACTACTTTGAGAAACTAAAGCAGGCTGGCCTAGATCCAGACTTGGTAGCTTATAACCTCATGATTAATGGGCTTGGACGGTCTCAAAGGACAGAAGAAGCTCTATCTCTTTTTCATGAAATGCAGAATAGAGGGATTGTGCCTGATCTTTACACTTACAATTCCTTGATACTCAATCTTGGGATTGTTGGAATGATAGAGGAAGCAGGGAAGATATATGAAGAACTGCAATTTATAGGTCTTAAACCTAATGTGTTCACCTATAATGCTCTTATTCGTGGATACACCCTCTCTGGAAATTCTGAACTTGCCTATGGCATCTACAAGAAGATGATGGTTGGTGGTTGCGACCCCAATACTGGAACTTTTGCTCAGCTTCCTAATCAATCCTGACCCTTCAAAGATGCTCAACTGGTCATGCATTCACTTGGCTGTTTATCTTTCTACTCAAGTTTTACTGGGTATTACTTCCATCTAAATTAATTCATGAATATCCCAAATCTAAAAATTTTGGTTCTTTTCTGAAGCATCTCTACAATTTTGACTCAAAAACTCATCGTTGAAGTGTTAACGAATTCTTCCTTTATACTAAACAAGTTCCAACTTTGTTTTCTGCAGGGAACTTTACCCTGACTTGATGGTTTTGCTGATGGTTATAAGCGCTAAATTTGTCTCAAGATTTTGTGCATGCTGAGTAGCATATGTGCAAGGCTGGGCATTCCAAATTTACCTTCGCCATCCTTCATTGCAGATTCAGTGAAGTTTTCTTTTCGTAGAGACATTAAGAGTACACGATTATATATTCAGGTTGCAACCCAGGTGCGTTCAAGGCCATCTAATCTGTTGTCCATGAAAACTGTGAATATTTAACCCCTACAACGATGCATTATGTAAAATCTTCAAATACATAGTACAGTGATTTTATTTGGTAAATGGCATGGTATGCTTGTATCAACGAGCTGTTTGTAGTTGTACTCGCCATTGAGCATACAAGAAATTTTTGTAAGCTTTTCTGTATCTTGACATGCCTTGTTTCAAATGAAAATTATGCATAAATAGGCAATGTACTTAATGATATTTCTTTTCTGGATCAACTACTCGACAATACAAACTAGAAAGACTCTTTAAATGATATTTCTTTTCTGGATCAACTACTCGACAATACAAACTAGAAAGACTCTTTCTTCAATATAAAGGAAGAGATTACTCGCTCCATTTCTGTATCGTTCATGGTTGGTGAAGATTATTATCTATCCCTAGTGTTTAGCTATTGCAGGATGTCTTATTGTGCTTGTATAAGTCAAATAGAACAATTATAGGAGTTGGAGAGAAGAGACTACTTAACAACAATGCTGAAAATAAATAAAAAAATTTAGTCTACTGATGATTTAACATGTAAAGGAGAAAATCGAAAGAGGGTATTGCTTGGTGTTGACATATTTGAAGCAGAGTGCTGCACCACCGACAGTCACCGACGGAAAGGCTCTTGAATATTTCAGGGTTAAGGGTTAACATGGATCTCAGAGCTGAATTCACCACAGCTGAGATGGACACTTGTACATATGTGCTTGTGATTTCCACCAAAATTGTTGTTTCATTGTTTTAAAAAATAAAATAATATGTTTAACTAGATTAATTTACTAAACTCATAACTCAATTATTGAATCAGATAATTGTCATACTAAGTATAATAACCTCGCTGTATAAAGCAACTCATTCATTTAAACCAAAACCTACAAAGAGAAAATCATTAATGAAATTCTATCCTTTACTTTTGAGTTGCATCTAAATACATCCTTCATGTCCCAAAATGAACTTCACTCAAAACTTTTATGGGCAAACTTTAAAAGTACCACCTTTTATGTTAATATCAATTTTACTCCAAATAAATTTTTATATCAATTTTATCCTCAAAAGATTTTAATTCCTTAATTAGAACCTTTTATGAGAATTCCTTAAAAAAAACGTTATTTCTAAAAAGATTACATCATTTCTAAAAAGAATTCCTTAATAAAAAATGTTATTTTTTAAAAAATAATAATAATTAAGATGCAAACTATAATCAAATATAGAAAACAAATTACTCAATTGAAAATCTTTGAAACTTGAAGGAGAAAATTGATACAAAAAATATTTGAGAAAAGGAAACATTTTTTAGGTTTGTCAAAATAATTTAATATATATATATACATTATACACACCAAAAATTGGATGAGGGCGATTTGGTAATTTAAGTCATTGTCCTTGCCATGTCAAGCAGAACCATTCCAAGATCCTCCATGTAGCAAAACAGCAGCCATTGATCACTTGCCTGCACACACACACGCTCTACCATGCCCAGAAGAATCCTCCAAGACTACAATGACCACATCCTCCACCTCTCTATCACCTCTAAAATGGCCCAGCTGGACCAAAATTTCTACACAAAAACAAAATATATTCTTAAGGTAAAAAATGGAAGCAAAGAATTGTCATCCAATCACACCTCTCGAATTCTGTCTCCAAAACATCCAAAATGAAAAAAAGATTGTATCTTTTTCCATAAATGCCCTTTCTTGAACCCCATTTTCATAGCTCATGTTTATGAGTTTCTTCTTTCCTACATGGGCTTTTTTGGTTTCTCATATATAGGAGTTTCCCAGAAGTAGAACACAATTTACATCACTGGCTGGCTGTCTCCTTGTTGGAGTGATTTTCTTCGTCCTTTTTATATTGATTTTGCTTCTCTCTCTAAGTCTTTGCCCTCTATATGTTTCTCTCTCTAGGATGCGAAAACGTTTGTTTTCTTGTTTAAGTTGAATTGGGGTTTGTTTTCTTTGCTTAATCACCAAGTTTTAGTGATTTTGAAGGAGAAGATGGAAAGGCTTTTTATAGGTTTTCATCAAGTTTGTGTCTTTATATTTTTTTCTTTATCAAAAGAGAATTTTTAAAAATAATATCCTTATTTCAACCGGATTTATTTCTTGTTTTGCTTTATTCAAGAGCGTTTATTGAATTTTGGGTTAACAAATCTAAAGGGTTTCATTAGTTCTCACCAAATTTTGCTTTTCTATACCTTCTTGTCAAATTTCTTTGGCTTAACTGACAAGAATTATAGTGGAGATACACAATGTCGAAGAATGATAAGAAAAGGGTTGCTGTGAATTCTCATCAATCTCAATTTGTTAATGAGGGAGCAATAAATAGAGTGAAATATCAAAACCTACTGGAGGATTTCTTGGAATTGCAAAAGGTCAGATTTTTTCTCTTTTAATTGAATTATTTATGTGTTATATTTTAATTTGAGAATCTTGTTTTTCAATTTTCATGTATTTATGGATACGTGCCATTGTTAATGTTCTTGATGGTTTTGCTGAGGATTTTTATTTAGAAAATCATGCTTTGATTTCGATATTTGATGAGGAAAAACAATGGATTTTGAATAATTTGTTGTATGTTTTGGTTCTCAAATTTGAGGCAAAAACTCCACCCCAATTAAGTTACATAGTTGTTTAACCCTTCAACTGACAGTTGGCTTCTTAGTTCTGGGGTCTTGTAATTAAAAGAATTGAAAAATTGATATTGCTTAAGATGATGCATAATAGGTCATTCTGTTGATAATTTTGTGCTGATTTTTGTTTAGGATTTTGTTTCAAAGAAGAGAAAATTGCGAACAGTTGAGCAGAAAAGAGAGATTCTTTCGGCTGAAGTTAGGTATGTTCTTTGTATACTTGAATTGTATGGATCACCATAGCTTCATAAAATGCTAGAATGGTATAATTCATTCCTGGATTGACCTTTTTCGTTCTTGATTTTTAGATTTTTAAGACAGCGGCATGAATTTTTTATGAAGATGCAATTGGATAACCTGGTGCAAAGTCTTGTTCCAGAGAAAGATCCATGCATGGAAGATCTTGTCCCTAAGATATCTTCACCTGTAGAAGATCTAGTTCCTGGGAAATCTTCATCTATGCCATATCAAGGGAAGTTTGTTGGGAAGCCATTGAGTGAATAACACCAAAGAACGGCTTAATCAAAGGCAAAAGTGTAGGGAAGAAGAAAATTTCATTGCAAGATCAGGTGACTTTGAACGTCTAACGTCTTTTAGCTATTGACTGGCTAGAGAATTATTAGTATATTCATCAGGATAGTCTTTCGATTTATCTTTTCGATTTTTGATATTGTAAAGTGCGAAGAGCAGTTTTGATGCATCTTGTACATCATTATAGTAAAGTTTACTATGGCTGATTATACTTCTTTGTTTTCAAGTTTCACAATATTTGTGCCTGTGGTGGTTCTTTCCTTCCTACAAGCCTTGAATGTGGACTCAGTAGATGATAATTTCTTCCCTCTCCAAATTATCAGTCCCATAAGGTTGTGTTTCAATAACATCCCAGAATAATGTTTTTTCCCGTAGTTACTCCCTTTGTTGCACATTTTATTGGCAGATAGTCGGTTGAGTAGTTTCACTGCCTCCTTCACATTCTCACCTTGAGTTTCTCTTCCTCTGCCTCCACTGTCATCTCTGACTACTGCCTGTGTTGCCAAGTCTTGGTTGCACTAACCTAATAGCACTTCTAGATATAGAATTTCATTGTACACTCATCCCTTGACACCACCAACAATTATTCACATACACTCATCCCTTGACACCATCAACAATTATGAAACTGAAAAATGTATGTATCAGCCAACTTGTTTTCTTTGCTATATCCGTAGTAGTATCTGGTGTTGGTATTATTGCTGCAAGTCTGGAGTTTCATTATTTGAAGGATATAACCAGTACCTACGTTATTCGGCATCGCAGCAAGAAAAGCACGGTAGTAAGGATGCTGCTAAATAAGAATGAGAAACTGCTTGTGTTTCTTTTTAATCCGAAGGTTCAAGTGCTCAACAGGGGACTTAGATTACATAATGGACGTATCCCTCCCCCATATTTCAATTTTAACCACCAGGACTTCCTCTTGGAACGAAGACCTGATTGATTTTAAGAGAAAACTACCAAATGACACAATCTCAGCATGTAGATGACCACGACAACGACGACTCAGGGACAAACGACAATACAACCGAGGCTAGCAATGAAGCAATGCTGCCATCTTGTGTGTCAAAAACTGATAACAATGGCAATCCATTATCATCAGTTTCTGACACATCTAGAAACTAAAATGTCTACATATGCTTCAACATTTAATGGTGTTAACTGAAAGAGGGTATTTGAAACTGTTAGCATATGTGAAGGATAGGGTTAAGCCAGGAGCGAGTGGTTTGCCCCCGTTGACGAGAGAGTCATTGACAGCAATGCACTTGAATACACCAGGTCTGATGAGGATTGCAGAGCTGAATTGCTCACAATAGAAATGGATGTTAGAAACTTGCACCTTTGTATTTGTAGTGGTAATTTCCACCAAGAAAGTTGGTAAACCACTTGGTTGGGATTGAACCTGGGCTTGTGCAATCACAATATCTCTATGTGAGCATTTGGACTGCCTAGCCCTTCCTGTCCCTGCAAATATAGACAATTTTGAGATTAGGGCTTGCTTCTAACCTAAGAGAAAATTAAAAAAAAAAAAAATGCAAATTTTTTGCTTCATTACCATTGTTGAGAAGTCCTGAGGGTGTTTCCTGAACTAAATTGTGTTCATCTTGTGTGCCTGCACCAAAATCACTTAATAAAATGAGTAATTAAAAAAATGTTTTTTTTTTTAAATTAGAACTCGATTTAATAAAAAAAAAATGTTAATAGCATCAATAAATACAATTTCTTTTTAATAGGTAAGGTATTTGAGATGTGTAGTTACTATTTTAAGAGCATTGAGACGGAAATAGCATAAATAAAAGGTAAGGAGATAGTTTTAAAGAATAGATGGTAAATATCCACATATCCTTCTTATTTTGAAAAGAAGTAAATTCACTTCAAAACTATTATAAAAACAAATTTATTTTATGCTTTTATTTTTATTACTCTAGCCAAACATGTTTACATCCCTATTTATTCCTTCACCATAGCAAATTATCAATAATTAGAGAGTCGAGAGAAATTTGTGTGTTATAATCTCTCTTATGATTTAAACCCTAGATGATAACAAAGAGCAAATCCACTTAATCACCTGATTAAACCTTTAAAATCATAAAGAACAAAGTGGATTACTTGTCAACCTACCTAGATTCATGAGAAGAAACCAAGACCAAAAAAATTCCCAATGAGACCACAGACAAAACAGAAGTTGGCATCTTCACGTCCTCAGCACAGACAACTTAGGCAAGAACTAAGACTAGACTTTGAATTTATATACAGATGTTTTTAGAATATGGAAAATGTAGATTCTAAAATCATAACCATATTTTATTACATCTTGCATATTATATTAACATAAATATAGCTAAGATTATCTTTAATATACCTTCTTAGATAGTTTCTTGCAATAAACACCATGTGTTTTGGAATTTCTTGCCGTAATAAATTCTAAATTAAGTTTGTAATTGTAGCTATAACTTTAGAGGCATGGTTTTTGGGGCAGAATCAGAGTAAGGCAAGGAGATGGTTCAGGGCATTAACAGTCACCGGAATAAACGTACAATAGCAGACTTGTTGCTATCTGTAGATAGAAATTTCTTTTTCTTTTTCTTTTTATTTCGACAATAAAAGGTATATATATCTTTTCTCGAGATGACAACAAAACCTATACTGAAATCCTGAATAACTTGAAGTCTGTAAAAAAAAAAACATAGAAGGAAAAACCTAGTTGATATTGTCAAAACTCGCTCTTATATATATATATATATATATATAAACATTGTTCTTATCCTTAAAAAAAAATTATAAAGGTCAATCCGACCTAGATCTTATCCCAACCCCAGCTTTGGATTTTACATCTATACTTAAAACTTAAGAACACGTTGGTTTTATAAGCACGCATCAGAACATCAAACGATTGTTCTTAATGTTTCATCCATCCATGTTAAACCATCTACAAATATGTATCCAAGGACCTGGCTTCTCGAGACAAAGCAGGACCCTTGTACTGTCTTTCCATCCAGAGGCTGGAAAATAGCATTTGAGACATCGTAAGGAGGCTATGGATCATACTTCAGTTAACTTTCCACTGGTTTAGATTCAGCAACAGCAGGTTCAGATTGTGAGGATTGCTCGTCTGCGGAGGCAGTGGTCCCGATAGGTTTCTTAAACTGTACCACAATCATGGTCATATTGTCACATCCCTCGCCAGTTATTGTTGATGGCGCCAAACACCTATCAAGGACTCTCTCACACACTGCAGAGAGCTTGTTTTCCTGCATTATTGAAGTTTCCGTCAGACTTTTGACACGTATAACTTAGCAAATGTACACCGAAGATCATAATTCAGAGAGTAAAATTGACTAGAATCAACAAGATCTTTTTTTTTTTTCATTTTTTCCTCCGAGTGAATGGTAGATTGATACTGATGCTTATATCACATAAGCTCTCTACCCAAATAGTTCAGCGAGGTCTAACTTCAGAATGACAAAAATGGGGAGATGAATAAAACAGTTAAAACCGAATATTTCAAAACCATGCTCGTCAAACGTAACAAGAGGTCCAAAACCACATACCACTTGAAGTTGTTCGTGAATAAAATCTACTAGTTGCTGGCTTGACATGCAATCCCTGAAACAAGAAAAGAGACCAATTATCCGCTTGAAATTAATTATTCATGAAGTTGCTACCAATAGTTTTACAAAATGAATAAAATTTGATTATCAGCAGAGTTCCCAGGCCTATCCATGTGATCTACGGATTCATGTAAAGTGAACAAACGATTCAAATGCAGTTTTTGACAATTTTTTAAACTTCAGTGTTGTTAAAGAAGTGTTATCTTCCAAGTCATGGAAGCACAATGAACAAGAGCCGATCATCCACAAACCACAATCAATGATTTTATGTCACTAAACATTGCAGACTGATTTGTACCCTAATTCGAATAGAACAGTGTTCACTAATTTGCAAGTTCTTCCCAGGTATATATGTGGCCAACAGCTATGGCTAAACCTCACTTTATATGTTCCATTGAGTTTCCTTCAATTAAACTACCAAAACCTGCCCTCATGGTTTTTTTAGGTATTGCATTTTCATTACTAAGATCCATGCATGTTTTATTTCTTTTGGAAAGAGAATCAGCACATCATGAAACAACCTTCTAAGGTACTGACTACAAAAGGTAACATTAGACGCATACCATATTCCGTCACATGCCAGCACAAGAAAATCATCATCATCACAGAGCTCGACCTGATGCAGGAATAGAATAAGGTCCAAAGAGGGAGGAAAAAAATTAAAACCATACTTCAAAAAGAATGATAAGCAAGGTTTATCTAAAAGAGCATATTGTTTGAATGAAAACATTGCAGAAAGAAGAAAAAGCATACAATGTTTATATCTGGATTGGCTGTCACAATTTGCTTTTCAACAGGCAAAAACTTATTCTGCTTGAATTCCACATCACCTGCATCACAAAAGAAAAAATGAAAATTGAAAGAAGATACCTCTCTCGCATATAAATGCAAGCAAGAGGGTGGGCACACTCATTAAGATGCATACCATGTTATATGTGTGCATCAACAAATACTAGCATGGACATGAATACAAAGATACAGGTGTCAGTGAGAGTGGGAGTGAGTGCGCACATGGATGGGTGGGTGCAAACATGCTTTTGTAAGTGCAATGCATACTCATTGCTTTTCAATATGGAAAACAAAAAAGTTTTTGCCTTGTGCTCGGCACCTAATCACTTCTCATGAGGAAATCCAGACGCAGTAAGCCCAGAGATTGAGTATAAAAGCCACACTCACAGAATAAGGGACTGAGATCAGAGTTCACAGGAATGTTAGGTACCTATAGCCCTTGCAAGATTTAAACAGCCATTGACCCGTCCTGCATGTATGAAACCACCAGCTTTTAAAATCCTTTCTTTCTCAGCCTCAAGATCAGGTTTGTGATCTCTAGACAAATTGTATGCCTGCATCAAAAAGAGCAATGTTTATCGAAATATTTATACAAGGTTTTGTCCATATCAACAATATACCTTTATGTCCATTTATCAGGTTACTATCCCCATCACATTAATACTTGAGAGAAAAGGTGAATTGATGATTAGCTGAGGCAGAAGTAAAGTCGCAAGATTTTTTAACAATTCCAAAAAACCCTCCCCTACAAACAACCTTTAGTCTTCAGGGAAAAAATCAAACCATCATTTCTAGTTAACTGAAAAATACCTGGCCCTTTCTAGATATCACACATCGAGAATCACCAGCATTCGCAACAACGAGTTGATTGTTTCTAATAATCCCAACACAGGCTGTGCAACCAGAAGTTGGTCCAGAGAAGTTAGAGTGAGGACCCTAATCACCATGTTAAGAGTAAAATGAGTTCTTAACCATTATTATTGAATGATACAAAGAAATACAGAAAGATTCATTGTTGCAGTATGCATGGTTAATGGCCAAAGTGTTTAAAAAATCATATTGGCTAGGCAAATTTTTAATCAATATTATGACCTTTGGACTCCAACTGTCTGAGCAAGCAACCTAAGATCCCGATCAGAATAAATGTTAAATTTTAACGTTGTAGAACCACATGATAGTAAAGACAGAGTCACTTTTTTTTTTCCCTGAAAATAGAAAACCCCAGATAGCTAAATAACATGAGAATAATTTAATGGCCGAATAAATTGCATATCATCAACAAAATATTTGGATGAAGACCTCATGTGGTAATTATCTACTCATTCATAAGTAATAATGATCCAACCATTTTCTCAAATTCATCTTGGCTGACAAACCAAATGCATATGGACATCAAAGGGAAATAAACCACAGTGTGTTTTATACAGTCTTGAAGCAAGTTGTACCAAATGAATTCAAAAGTGTGTACGCATGCACACACAGTATGTGTTGTGATAATAACTGGGAAAAATGAGTGCAACACTGCTGCATTTAAAAATGAAAATACAGCTAAGTCGGGGAATCCTGATCCCTGTGTTCAAGAACTTTGATGCTGACAGCTGTAACCACTCACATATCAGGTCTTTAACCATCATTTTCCAAGGAATGACTAATGGTAATTGGTTTCTTAATGAATTATCATTAACCTTTGGTTTAAAAAGAACTAAGAATGTTCAAAAAACTTCACTAATTTTGTCAACTGGTTCCACTCTGAATATGAACTCTTAAGCGCAAATAGAAGGATAAACTACAACGCATGAGTAACACTTGAGTTTGAACTTCCAGATTTCACAGGAACAACCACTACTTGGGTGGTTGACCTCTATAATCCAAAGAACCAAACCTAGAAGCATAACTTAAATTAACATGGTTGGAGACTATTATACTAAGGCAATAGCTGCAGTGTATTCCATTTGTGTATAAAATACCTCTTCAAAGGTCCAATCATCAAGTTGTTCATTGCTATCACCACACCTTGGAGACCATATCAACCCTTCTATCATGCCAGTAAACTTGTTTATTTTATCACCCAAATATGCCAATTCCCTCCAACCTCTCTGGCCACACATCATCTCGTCCATTCTGCATGAGATGCATAAAATGAAATCATGAGCAAGCACCTATGATTATTTGCAATATCCTTTTAAATAAAAAGAGGGCAATTACAGAACTATAAATCCTAAAATAACCAAACGTCTATGCAAAGGGACAAATTTTCCAAGTACAAAAAAATATAAAGCAATAGAGAGAAGAAACTAACATTAAGAAAATTGTATCAAAATACTAATAAGATATATTATTGATATGACTAATTTATAATTACTAAGGCTCAAAACTCATGCATAGACGGTGGAGAATAACATCAGATCATAATAAACCACTGTGGCAACGTTATTACATCCGCACCTTACCGTGCACTTCAAATTAGTCTTCAAGAGGGAGAAAGAAAAAACTCCTAGTAATTAAATCAAGTAACCTGAAAAATGCTTTCTGGACAGAAGTTCCTATATCTCCTGCTGCATATGCTTCATCCTTGAGAACCTGCTGATGGAGAAACTTGGCACAGAATTTCGCAACTACTTTACCTGTAAGTTACTGGATTACTATGAGTGACAATAACCTAAACGCAATTATACTAACACACTGACCTAGGTACAAGCAGAGCATACAAGGATGCATTTAGAATTGAAAAACCACCCATATGAGATAAGCATCATTGACAATAAAAAGGGAATTTTTTGGCAGATAATTTTATTGCACAACCCCCACAGCCATTGTTTACTGGATGCACATTTCCATCACAAATAACCAGACTCCACTAAGTCTCATGTCTGAACAAGTTGAGTTTGGATACATGGATTCTTTTCCCACAATCATCATTAGCAGATTGCAAACTTAAAATGAGTAATAAACAAAAACTTAAGTCTGAAAAAAGAATAAGAAAAATAATATTAAGATTTAAAACTGGTCAGAGACTAATATTCTGTTCACTGGAATTGAACATTGCTAATACAACTTTGATTTTGTTAATTTAAGGGCATAACCAGAAATCAAACCAAAAAACAATGAAATCGGACTTGGTGAAGATTCAGGAAAAGCACATTTTAGTTAAGCAATGATGACGTACCATATTCACATGTACCTGAAACTTGCAGTTCTTACCTCCATGTCCATCATAAACACCAAAGAATGAAGTGGTAGCATCCAAATCGGTTATTGCAGCATGCTAAAACACAAATAATAATAACCACGTCACTGACATCATATCCATGATGTAAAAAATAAACTCAACTATACAGCACATGTAATAATATATGCTATGAAGTTGGCTAGCATGCAAGAGAAGAGCACTACGACAATATTTTGGAATACAAACAGACAATAATGACACCTTAAAAATGAGATGATATGCCAATACTAAACGAGTTTTTGCGGCAATGATCAAATGTCTGTGGAATCGATGCCAAGAAAAATAGAAAAGGTAGAGGGGGAGAATATAGTCTATGACTAGAGAAGAGAGGAGTTTGTTTTGCAGAAGATGCCTTTGGAATTGAGGAGCAAGTATTGTTTCACAAAACTTTCTCTAGATACATTTCCAAGAGCATTAAAGAAATTCCATTTTTTTATGATCATATTTTTCCCCACTTCTACAGGAAAAAAGGTAGGAAAATTTAAATGGATTCTAGATAATTTGGCACCAAAGAACCTATAACACAACACTTTTTTTAAGAACTGTAATTAGTTACTTCCTCAAACTTTGAAAAAATACATCACATGTTGTATTTGCATTCCAGTAGGATGAATTCCTGCCTAACCAAATTTATCATTAGTACTATCCTGTAACAAAATCTTTAAGACATCCCCACATAATGTCATGAGTATATTCATATGTTGTATTAATCAATGGGCAATTAAAGGATCAAGGTTGTTGGTAACAAGATTTAAAAACCTAGCATATTCACATAGATCAAATGCTGGACTCACCGCATCTTCCATGGTTGCACGCCAACCTTGCATAGATGATAAACCATATCTAAGCCTACCATTCTGGCCATCCTCTGAGAATTTCTCTGTCTTCGGAGAACTGAGGTATATCCCCATCACTATCCAAAATCAAAGAGCGAGTATTTACGAGTAAGTAAAAACACAAGAAAAAATTGGACACAACAACTCCAGCCAACAAAAAAAGCAAACTACAACGTCAACTACAAACTCCTATATGCACTTCATTCTAGCCTTGATGCTTTCTTCAGTTACCAAGAATCTGAAAATTTAGTTTGTGACGCTTAAAACTACCAAAACCCTCCGAAAAAATCAAGCCATTTTTCAAAAAAAATCTTTCAGATTAAGATAATTTCTATTCCTAATTCATCACAGTGCACCAGATCAAAGATTAAGTCATTAACTGATCAAAACAAATTCAAACCATTAACAAACAAGCAGCATGAAAAGCAATCAAAAAATGTCCAATGTTTAAAAAGAATTAAAGCCATAATTAATGTCCATGTAAAAACAACTACTAGTACAGATCCTAGATCAGCTCAAGTAAGCTAAGTACAAAAATCCAACAGCAAATTTGAAATGCAGTAACTGAATAAAAAAAGATTCAGATCAATGAATATAACAGAACAGAACAAAACAAAATATACAGTGAAATAGCAACATTAGAGATATGCTAAAATAAAGAAAGATACAGCATACCCGGATAGTAATTTGGACCACAGCAGTTAAAAAACATAAACTTTCCACAAAAAGAAGCCCAATTTAAAAAATAGCAAACAACCAGACTCCTCTTTTCTTGGGGTCAATCACATTAAAATATATCAACAACACAACATAGCAGAAAAGCCCGGATACCAATTTCAGATATCACAACACGGCAGCAAAAAAATTTATATAGGAAATCAAGAAAGTTCAAAACTTTAAACTGCTATGTACCTGATTGTGAGAGAAAGAGATCAGAAGCAAAGAAACAGACCAAGAAAAAAAGGGAAACAGAAATGGAATCCAAAATATCTATAAATTAACTCCCTTTTCAAAACTAAGAAAGAACCATCAGAAGTTTCAAAAGAATCTCGGAGAAAAAACACAAGAATTTAAGTGACACCGATAGGAATTCAAGAATGAAAGAGACAGACAACGAATTGATAAGAAGGAGAGAAAAAGGTGAAGCCTTTGTCGAGGAAGATGTTTTTTTCTGAGTTCTTGAGTGAAAATGGAAAAAGAAGACAACCGCTGATGGGGTCTGCTTTTGTTTTTTTGTTTTTTAAATAATTTTTTATATTAAAATATATATTAATAATATTTTTTTATGTTTTAAAAATTATTTTTAATTTTAACACATTAAAATAATTCAAAAAATATAAATTATATTAAATTTTAATAAAAATAAAAATTAATTTTAATAAAAATACAATTTACACCTCATCTGCATTCTTAAACGCTTCCTAATCACCCTTTCTCCTCTCCCTCCTGAATTCTCTCTCTGTATACTTCAATGCAAAGATCAAATTTTTGGAATTGTGTCTTCCATTAAATTTGAAAATTATTTGTAAGAGATGGATGATTTTAATGTATTAATATTAAAGATATTATTAAAAAATATCTTAAATATCTCATATTGTTTAACTGTATACAGTATGTACTGTTGAGTTTTATAAGTCCTGGTTTCGTGTGATACGGTATCTAATTATATATACTTTAATTAATCTAACAATTAAAGGGATTTTATTTTGTAATTTAATTCAAAGATTCTTGAATCATTGAGCCAGCATTATACCTTAATCATTTCAACAATCAAGATTACGGGAGGTCTAGAATTATTATTTATCATTTATTATTCAAACTCGATCTCCATTATCATGTGGGGAAGATCTTGCAAGGAATGCATGTTCTCCTACAAATTTACTCCATCCGTGACAATTCTAAATTAATTTATCTCACGACATGAAGCATGAATTTACCAAGTTGCATGTTCGATAGAATCCTGTAATGTTATTGTCTATTTAGCAACATGATGACATTTAACTAGAAAAAATATTAAAAATCAAATACCTACAATCAATCGAATGAAATTTTCTACGTCAACCCAAGCAAAGATGCTTTCGTTGTCTGAATTGGACATAGGAAAATAGAAGGAAGGTGCCCCTTGTCAAGGTGGAAAAGCCATTCCAGCTTGAACTGTCCATTTAATGTTTCTCGTGAGAGACAAACATGTCCATGTCAAAAGAGACAACACCGGGCTGCCGTTTCATGGTGGTTTGAATTACGGTACGAAAATTGTCAATAACCTGGCTCTTACGATGAAGAAGAAGTCCATGATTTTTTTTTTGGTAACTCGGGGTGTCCGGGTCAGCTTGCGCACACCACAATTAATCCTCGGGCTCATTAAACATCCTGCAAGTCCAGTGAGCATGTAAGGCACCGCGGGGATGACAGACGTATATAGAGAGGGTCGAACCCGGGACGGGAGCAGAACAAATCACACAATTGACCACAACAGCTAGACTCTCAAGTGTACAAGTACATGATTTAAGCCTGCCAGTGATGGTGGTGTGAATTTTTATGATTTTTTTTTGTTTTTTGTTTTTTTTTTTTTATATAAAAGTTCAGCAAATTTTATTACTTTTTTCTCTATGATCAGCTGATTTTCCAGTTCACTTTCGCATTTTTTTATCTATTGGCCCGTCGAAGAATATTCTCACCTGTTAACGGTCCAACTTTCTTCTCTCATGATTGCGTGAGTTCATGGTGATTTTTGCACCCCTCAAATTATTTTCAACATTTTTATCAAATCTTTGTACCATTTTTAACAGATTGATTTGGTTTCTCGGTAAGTAGTTGATCTGGGAAATAGTCCAAGCAAGATTTAGCATTAAACTGTTCAGGAAGTTAACTTCATCAAATTTAAATAATTCAACAAATCAACTCGTGTTTAAGAAACTCGAACAATAATTTTTATTAAAAATAATATTATTTTAATTTTTGATGAGAGGTGAAAAGAAGAGAGTGAAGAAAGGATAAAGTGGTTAGTAAGCTATGGGGGGGAGCTGGAGCCCAAAGGTAGTGATAAAGTAATTAACAAATAAAAAGAAAAGTCTACTGGCTAGATTGCTGCCCTTGGAAGGCACTAGTGTCACTTCCATTGCAAGTTCTCTACTCTTTTTTTTTTTTTTTTTGTGTTAATCTTGATATTGTATGCATGTGTAATTTAAAAAAATATATTTTAAAAAATATTAAATATTTTTGTAGATTTTTTTATTTTTGATATTAATACATTAAAACTATAAAAAATACTAAAAAAATATTAATTAGATGTTTTTTTAAGCTAAATATACTTTTAAAATAAATTCAAATACAATTTCAAATATAAAAACAGACAGTTTATTAAGCTTATCAACTCCAAGGTTGTATTGTGCATTTATTTCATCCATGCTTTTTTCAAACAGTAGATTATTTCAATTACTAAACCTAATTTATGTTAAGTTTCATTTTAATTTAGTTTATAATTTGACTAGTTATCAAACTCGAAGAGACTGGAATATAACTCTAAGCATTTATTGTTTTATCTAGAATAACAGATGTGGTTTTAGTGTTTTTTTTTTTAATTGTTCATAAAAATATTTTTTAATGGTTTAATTATGTTTTTAAAAAAATTTTAAATTCTTAAAAGTTTCATATTAATATTTTTTAGTGTTTTTTATTATTTTGATGTACAGGAATTAAAAATAAATAAATAATATATTATTTTAATATATTTTTAAATAAAAAAAGACTCCAAAACACAAAAATGCTTTGAAAAAATAAATAGGCTAGCTACCTGTTTGTTTCTATGCCAGACTTTTGAAAACACTCAGAAACACAGCCATGTTACTTCGAACCCAGGCATTCGAGGTCTGTGACCTAGAACTCTTCCCATGTTAATGATTCCTCTCTCTTTCATCGCCATCAGTGCTGTTCAAGTCGTCATAAATGGCTGGCTAGACTGTGTCCTCCACCTCTCCCACCTGCCCCTTATCCTTAATTAGCTCCTGCTTCCTGCAATTAATAATAATAATAATAATAATAATAATAATAATAATAATAATAATAATAATAGCCCCCTTGAAGGATTTCTGCTGTGGCTTCAACAGTATACGCATTATTTTCTGCAGTATGCAAACCCTTTTAGCACACAAACTGTTCATCATTTCAAACCATTTACGAAAAAATAATGGATGAGGTTGTGCTCTTCGATATTACAGAGGAAATAATAAACAGGCCATGTTCCCTAACTGCTCAGGAGGTCGCACCATGGTGGGGGGCTCAAGGATCAATTACGGAAGCTCAACGACACCGTTACCAGGAGCTGTGATTCAAGATGCCGAGGTGAATGTTAGTTTAGTATGCTCTTTGTGACATTATTATATTTATATAAATATAATATTATTATTAATAAATATTTAATTTATTTTTAATATTCATATAACATAAAATTAATAGATCTAAAATAAAAACAAAGTTTATAAGATAAGAATATTCCTATTGTATCAAAGTATTATTCTTAAAATATTCATTATTTTTTTTAAAATATTAAATGGTAATTAGAACGGTATATATTGATATATATTGTCCTAACTCAATTCTGAGTTATTCCTCAAAAATAACACTCGTGCCCCGCGACATATATTGTGTTTTTTTTTTATAAAAAGAAACAATTATTCTTATAAGTTGAGATATAATTTAATACATATAATTAATATAAAGATGCTTGTTATAAAACATGTATGCTGAATTGATATACATGAAAATTTTATATAAAAAAATTATTTATATCTTTAAAAAGGCTCATACGATGATTGTATAAGTTATTACTAGACTTAGAATCATTAAATTATCTTATATAGAAAATATTATATTTTAATTTTTTATATATAATTTTAATTAAGGTAACAATAACAAAATATAAATTAATTACTAAGTTGTCTTTGTAATTTTTTTAAGGTTTTTCAATCTTATAAAATAAATTGTTTGATTTAGACTTGAGTTGTTTAACTGCAATCAACTCGTGCGTGTGAAAAATAATGTCCCTAAAATTGATGCGATTTAAAGTTCTTGATTTATTAATTGCAATAATGTCTGGTATCAAGAATGTATTTTAACCCAGCGGTGGCAAGGAGTTTTCTTGTCTCTGTATTCTAGGTTCAAGTCTCAGCGTGTACGCCTGTCAGCTTCATGGTGCCTTACATGCTCATTGGATTTGTAGGATGTTCAGTGAATCGTGAGATTAGTCGTGGTGCGCGCAAGCTGGTTCAAACACTCACGTAAATAAAAAAAAAATATATATATTTCTCTAGTTGTCACTCGAAAGAAGTTTCTCCAAAACTAGTTAGCAGGACTTGACTTGGGAAGTACTTGTGTGAAACTTATTTGAGATATCGTAGCTATCGAAAAAACTTATTTTAGAAAAAAGGTCTGTACTTCTCCAACATAAAATATATATTTTGGTGATCAAAATCACTTTCTTTTCTGATACTACACGTAATATTTTGGATTGTCTTGTTCTGTTTTATGGAAATTAATATTCATGTACAAGTTTAAAACATGTTGAAGGGTTTCTTTACATGTTTCCCTGGAGAATATCAATGCATTTGCTTTCTTGGACCACGGCCTTTCCCAGTTTCTCGACGGTAGATATTAGTTCATTGCATAAGAAGAAAAGCTTCTTGTGATTTGCTGTATAAACATCGAGAAGAAAAACATAGCAATCGATGCTTATTTCTTTATTTTGTTGCTGGAGACTGCCGATTACGCGGGAATAATAGAAACTTCAGAGGGAGCAAAAGGCAGGGCTCTCTGCCTAATGCTAATGCGCGTTCAGAAATTAAGGATCTTGAACAAGTTCGGAAGAAGAGGCAGAAGAAGGCAGACAGAATTTCTTATACGAAAAACAGAGGTTCAAAGAGTAGAAAGTTTGGTAAAAATGGAAAAGAAGGGGGCAAAGCTAAGAAGTAAAAGCTGTCAGATTTGATCACATCTTGAGGCACGTCATCTTTAAGAACAAGGATGCAGGAACTATGAAGAGGTTCAAATTCGGATTGTTCATGATTCTACTCAAGAGGGCCTTTAAGAAGAAAATTCGAAGGGGGCATTGCGAAAATTAATTTTGATCTCAACAAATGTCCGTAAGCTATTTATATGGAGAGCATAGTTTGTTAGCACACTGTTTTCAGGCCAAACGCCACATTTAGATTCTCCATCCGTTCAGTAGTTGAGTTTTCCGATGGGTGCCAGGCCTACGAGCCCAATGCCAGGAGAAGCTCCCCCTAAAGAGCAACATGTAAAATCTCTGGCAGGGGTAGACTCTTTGGTATTTTGAGCTGTGCATCCAACTCAGCTCTAGAAAAAGTCCAAATTTTGATCTTCCAAATGCTAAATTGTTGCAGAAAGTTAAAAGTAATCCCAGATGTGGACTTGTATAAACCAATGGAAACTTTGAAGTGGGAAATTAGATAGCTTGTTAGCTACCTGTTTGTTTCTATGCTATAGTTTTCAGGACTCCATCCTCACTGTATTGCTTTTGTAGTAGGGTGAGCACCCACTTTGTGCCTTTCGATAATGGAACTTTGATTTAGGTGCTTGCTCCATCGTTTTATTAGTCTCATTTTGTATTTGACAAAGATGTGGAGCATGACATCATCTTCTGCAAAGTGATGGGTCATAGGAGCTCTCCTGCTTTTGCATTTCCTGTCCTTGCCGAGGAAAAACCAGTGTTATAAAACCTGGTCTTGCCTAGTAGGTTAACATGATGATTCGTTGATTTAGAACCTCACCGAGCTCAGTTTTTTTTCAAGTTGGGTAGAGTTAACCTCACAGGTCAATCCATGATCTAATCAAAACTTAGGTGAGATCCGGTTTGATTTTTTTTAAGGAATTGCAGAATCACATCATTTCAAAACTTCTTCAAAGAATTCGTCCAAGTCATGGCTCTGAGTCCTGGACCAGGTTATGGGTTAGGCTTAGATTTCTTGTAGCTGATGGGGAAAGAATAAGCTAAGACCAGATCATAATAAGAAAATTGTCAGTGTTATTAGAAAAATTGGGACAAAATAACATAGTCATGAGATCGCTGAGTATCAATGATAGGACTGCACCTAACTATTTGGGCCAGTGGTAGGCACACCTCCAACTAGCAGAAGGCAAGTTTTTTCTTGACACGAGGCCAAGATCAATTAGGCATAGTTTATCGATGCAGTGCACCGCAACAAAAACATTATTTTTGATGATTCTGTTGGTGAAATGCAGCTTGCACCGCTGTGTACTGTGTTGCTAGAGGGGCACGTAGTAACGAAACTGTCTCTCAGAAGTGGCACCACCACTCACATTTTAGCCGATTTTTACCCAGCCAGGAACTTGTGAAACTCTCCATTAACTTCAACCACACTGAATCCAGCAGTTTTAACAATGCCTGTGTCATTCATCATCTCTCTCCATTTGTTCGCTTCTTCCCATTGACCACATGATGCATACAAGTTAGAGAACATGATGAGCTCTCCATCGCTAAGGTAGTTACCCCTAGAAGAAATCAGCTTTACAACTCTCTCACCAACCTCAAGATCCTGATGAACTATACAGGCACTAAGCAAAGCACCCAAGATGGCTTCTCCTGGCTTGAATGGCATAGTTTTGATTAGTTGTAACGCGCAATCAAGATTCCTGGCTCTGCTAAGAAGATCAACCATGCATCCGTAATGCTCTATTTTGGGAGATATTCCAAATTCCTTTTGCATGCTATAAAACAATCGGCTACCTTCTTGCACTAAACCTGAGTGGCTACAAGCACTAAGCAAGCCTATGAAGGTTATATCGTCAGGCCTTGTATGGTTCTTTCTCATCTTGTTGAATATATTGAGAGCAGCATGGCCATGGCCGTGAAGTGCAAGCCCGGAAATCAATGCATTCCAACAGTAAATATCCTTAACTTGCGACTTGTAGAAAACCTGTAAACCTTGCTGTATGCTTCCACATTTGGCATACATATCGATCAAAGCTGTTGTTACATGGGGACTTGATGCAAGTCCGTTCTCAATGGCATATATGTGTACTTCGGTTCCTTTTTTCAGCGATCCCGAATGGGAACATGCAGATAAAACACCAGTCACTGTAAGATAATCAGGCAAGCAATTTGTAGTCATCATTTCATCAAACAAATCAAGAACCTCACCATAAAGTTGATTTTGTAGAAACCCTTTTACCATTGTATTCCACGTGATGATGTTCTTCGCTGGCATTTCCCTAAACAAATCACAAGCTCTTTCCATATCTTCACCTTGGATATATGTTGATATCATTGAGTTCCAAGAGACAATATCTTTCTCTGCCATGTTATCAAAGATACTTCTCGCAGACAGTGTCTTTCCAATGCTTGAGTACCCAGAAATCATGATATTGAAAGATGAGAGGTCCTTTAAAGGCATGGAATTGAACACTTTGAGTGCATCATCCATCTGATCAGTAGAAGCATAGGCATCTAAAATGGAATTCCAAGCAACCACATCTTTGACAGGCATCTTCTCAAACACTTTACAAGCATCAGCAACGCAACGATGAGACTTGTACATGTTCAGCAGAGCAGTTTGGACAAAAACATGGCTGGAGAAACCTGCTTTTATTGTCTGGCCATGGAGGGCTAGCCCAATACAAGGACTGGACCAACTCCCGGCTGCTTTGAGTAAAATAGGGAAAGTGAAGTTATCAGCATGAAAGCCAATTTCTTGCACATTGACATACGTTACCATAGCTTGAACTGCATCACCATTGAGCACGTGTTTCTTGATAATCTCATTCCATTGTCGCATTTCAGGGGACGGCAAGACGCAATTGTAGGCCAAGCCTGCCATTTTTAATTGACAAAACAATCTACCGCGGTTCCAAGGTTTTGCTTCTCCAGTCTCCTATAACCTGTTCACTGCTCCTTTCAATCTAACTGACAGATTTTGAAAGGAGAAAAGCCAGACAGGCAACTTGTGTGGCAAAAAATTGTGGACCAAAAGATTCTCAAAGGATAAGGTGAACATTCATTTAAGCTACAAGACAGGAAAAAAAACATCATTTATGGAGAAAATTGGCCCCTTAAATGGGCAAGTATCAAAAATTTCAACTGTGGTACACGACTTGAAATCTAAAGTAAGAAACTGGAAAATGTGAAAGTGTTTTTGTGATCTCGAATGTCCCGGAGGAGACTTATTGGGCACTCGAGAAATACAAACGTTTTATGCTTCTAACATAACAAGCAAATATCATGAGAAAACCATGGAAAATGTACAACTCAATTAAATTATCTGTTGTTCTTCCTGGTCTGCTTCTGATATGCGGTAATCTATAATATCGGGAAAGTTTCAGTGAATTTTGGAAAGCAAACAGGCAGAATGGTTTGGTTTCGTAGGTTCCACAAAGCTGCACAGCTTCCCATTTAAAGCTGAGGAGCACCTTGCCCTAATTAAGAGAACAAACTCTCACACGCCTGAATATTAGAACCCTGTGTTGCCAACACTTCTTGCCCTGAAGGGTTTGAATTGATGCTCTTCATGGCACAGTCAAAGATGGCTTTCCTGAACCTGTTATCTTCCACCTTCTCCAGAAGTTCCTTCATGACCCCGAAGTCCAGACCCTGGACCACGACCAAGTTCCCAAGAATCTCGCCAAAGTTATTTGGTGCTTTGGGTAAATCAATGCCAATATCATCCAACAAGGAGCCATAAAGAAGGCAACCAGTTCCAATATCTCTAGCTGTTAGGACATTTTTAGTGAGCAAGAATTCAAGAAGCTTTATGACAGGTCCCACACATGGTGGGCTCTTCTCCAGTGCAAGGGCAATAGCTTCTTTAGCAACCTCAGGGTGAAAAGCTGGATCTTTCAACTCCTCCACACATTGCAGTGCTTCATCTAGAATTCGAACACTGAAATATTCTTCCAGTAGAGAAATGGTTTTTTTGTGAAGATCGTCAGGATTTGACCTTGTAGTAGGAGCTAGTGGCTTCTGAGGAGAAGGAATTGCTGGCACAGTTGGAGCAACAGGCTGAGGAGTTTGACCTACAAGTTCAGATCTTGTATCAAAACCAGGTTGGGGAGGAGTGCCACCACCCTGCAATAAGGAGTTTGTTTTCCCTTCTATGACACCACCACTTCCCTGAGGTAAAAGTCTTGCATTAATCGATGGTGATTTGTTGATCAAGGAAGTGGGGATACGCCCAGTGGACTGGGTTGAGCCAAAATTATTTCCCCTTGGCATTGTTCGAGTTCGAGGAACTTCCCAGTTGTCAGAATCAAGCCCGGGCATTCCAGGCATTTTCATCATCCCAGGCATTCCAGGCATCATACCCCCTGCACCAGGCCTGCCAATGGGGAAACCACCAGGACCCACACCCCCAAATGCAGTAGCATTACGACCATTTCTCATGACTGCAGTTGCACCTGGACGCAATCCAAGATTCTTCTCTGCTTCTGAATGGATTTCAGAGATGGTCTTTGCTTTAACCTGTAACAACAAGGATCAGCACAAAAACCTTCAGTTTTTCAAGTATGTTAGACGTCATTTACGGTTTCAGTTTTAACAATTTACAGAATTTCAGCAGATCTCATACTCATGGAAGAATGAGAACAATGTCAAAATGGGAGACTACAAAACATCCAGGGGTTCTGTTAATTTTCAACCCAAACTGCAACTTTACAAAACACCCTCCCTTTGATTTTATACCATTGCCTTTCTCCATTAAACTATCGGCATTACCTTCATATTCTGAGCTACATTTTACAATATAAATAGTTGAGGGTCTTAAAAAGATGTTTTAAATTTTGCAATATCCCCTGAATTTTAAAATATTTTCAATCACCCACTATATGGTGAAGTATCTTAACAGAGATGAACAAACCTAAAATTAAGTTTTCATAGTTTACCCTACTCAGAATATTATTATCCTCTACACGAGTAGTTACGCTGAAAAATCACAACCCCCTGTGCCCCCACCCCAAAACAACAGGGCAAAGAAGAAAAGTAGGGAGCGCATGGAAAATTAACCTCTTCACGCCTAGGAACCCAGCTGTTGGCCCGGAGATCAAGAACATCACGAACCATGAACCTAAACCGTGGTGCAAGTTGTGGATTTGTTGTCAGCTCCTTCAGCCTGCTGAAATATACATCATTAACTTGCCGAGCTTTTGGATTTTTATCTAGTTGCTTGCCTATGGTGTTAAAAAATTGACATATTGCCTCGACATTCTCTTCAGCTGGGCATGTCTTATTGTCATCCCCCAATAGTTCCTGCATTGCACAAGATACACACACTTGGTCACTTAGCAATCTAATCATGGCAAAAAAAGAGCGAGGAAAAATTTTGATTCCAAGAATGACCTGAACAATATGATGGACAATCTTTTCAGGCACCATTTTCTGCTTCAAAAGTTCCCCAATAAGGCGCATGTTCCCAAGAGTTCGCAGCCTAACCAATCGTTCCTTATCCCTGCGTTCCATTTCTTGTTCAGGAGCAGTCAGCTTGCTAATATCTGCCCTCAGATTGTCATCACCTTCAAATGCCTCCTGGCAATTGTTCAAAAGAATCCGCTTAAAAGTGATTTCTTTCCCACCAGGCTCATCAGATGGGAATGGAAGGAGCTTCTCGTTAAGGTCAGAGCATAAAAGAGCATACATGGGACAGAATGTTGGCTCCAGGACTGCCTTGTCAAATATTAGTGAGATAACACCCTGAAAGACAAACAGCTCCAGTTATATTATTGACTATAAAATTAAAAATCACTGAAAATCTGAATGACTGAAGATATGTATAATGGGAACCTTTAAAATATCAGGTGTTGTGATTCCAGAATCAATCAGTTGCCCCTTGAGAACATCAAACTTCTCTGGTGTCAATTTGTTTAATATACTGCACAGAAAATAGAGCGCTAGTCACAACATAAAGCACTAAGAGAAACTTCACTGAACACATTCAAAAATTGTTTCCAAGGTCAAAGCCTCTAAAAATCTGGGTCCTTTTCTTTTAGGAATGTTAGAGTTAGCAGATCAACTAAATGACTAATTACCCTTTCACTGTCTTCAAGACACGTTGCTCCTCAGAGAGAGTCCCTCTTCGAGCTGACCATGGCACTTCAGCCTTGATCAGAGTACGAGCAGGCCCTACCTGGTTTGAACAAGATGTTAATACCCTTTTTTCAAAAAGATATTGAAATCAGGCTACACATGCATTAAAAATGGCAACCAAAATCATTTCCAAAGGGCATCAACTATTCTTTCTTTCGTAACAACCAAAATCTCATTCTCCTTTCACCGCTATCTATGAGAGAGAGAACCTCCATGTTGTATCAATATCAACAAAAAAATTATACCAAAACATAAAGACAGTATTAATACATTTTGCATTATTAATAACTATGAATTTCTGAGTGAACTAACTAGAAATGTTACCCCTTGATTAGCAGTGATTTGAGCCCTTGCAAACTGGGAGTTTAGCTGGTCTTGCCGATTGGAGAACTCCTTACTACCTCGAATTGCTTCCAAAGATTTTTCCTCTCCAAAAGCTCCTGACCTATCACGCCAATCACGCTTGTCTGGCTCAGAATAACGACTTTGAGATTGAGGCTACACAAAGCAGAAAAAAATAGATTAAAGTTATAATTGTTTGGTAGCTATAAACATAAACATAAGAAAAGACTTGTCATAAGAAAGTTTGTCCAGTCTCCACAAAGGCACAGGCACTGAAATGAAAGCAAAAAAGAAAAGGGAAAAAGATAGAAAATTACAAAAATCACATCTTGACAGCAACACCTAATTTTGACATGTAAAATAACAGTATAAAGAGAGCATGAAGAAAAGATATAATCTGAAAACTTACACTGCCATCTGCACGGCTCCAAATTTGATCGTCACTAACAAACTCAGACTCAATTTCTTGTCTGATCTTCAGAATATCCTCTGGAACATTTTCAATCTAGGAAAAAAGAGCAACCACGTGATGTTAAGATGTAACCAATTTGCTTATATTAAATAGGAAGCATTAAAGTAGTTACTCCATATTATATACCTGAGCAAATTAAAATAAAGGGAAAAAAAACTACCCACGGTTTAGCCTTAAACTACAAAATAATTCTTCCAACTAGCACTCAATAATTAACATGACAGAAAAAAATTTGGAAAGCTGATTGTAACACTCACCTCTTTAAACAGCAGCAGCTGGTTTCGGGTGTAGCGAATGCGCTCATGGTCTTCAAACCGCAAGTCACCAGTCTATTCCACAATAGCGGTCAATCAGAAGAATCAAAACACATATCATACAACATGCTGCTGCATCCTCTAATTTTCTCTAAAGGGGTGTTTTCATGTAATGTAGGTTCTTTATGGGCATCACTAAACTCCATGAAAACCCACCTAAATCCCACATACAATCATTAATTTTTGTCCGTATTTACAGAAGGTAGCACAAAAACTTAAGTGCCCCGCCAAGAATTAGGACAATTCTAATCATATTCTCACTTACAATTTCCACACCATTCCGAAGATTGCTTCTTTTAAACAAAATAACAATATTGGCAGTAAAAACTTGTAAAAAATAAGCTTTTAACGCAATTACACAATACAAACCACAAATAACTGACAAAAACAATGAAAAGATTGAATCTTCTAAAAAACCCAGATCTAGGAACATGAAAATTGAATTAAAGATTTAAACTTTTCGGGTACCTGGAAAGAGGAAAAGGATTGAGAAGTATCAGAAAGAGAAGCAGAGTCAAGGCGAGGGGTGAAGAGTCTGGTGCCACGGGTAGCACTACTGCCACCTCCTCCTCCTGGTCTCAAGCTTATCACCGTCTGATCTGCCTGCATAACTCAAACTTCAATTGCAGGGTTTTAAAATTTAAGATTATTTTTAAATAATTTGGGATAAAAAGAGGGAGAGGGGTTTTGGTTTTTCCCTCTCTGTCTGCAAGAGAGAAAGAGGAAGCTGAGGTTATGAGAAAAAACCCTTTTTATGGTGCCCTGTACTAGCTGTTTCTTCTTCTTCTTCTTTTTCTTTTTTTATTTATTTATTTTACAGTATTGGAAAACTATCTAAAAAAATAAAAATCTATATATATCACGGCTTGTCTTTTATATATTTAGTGATCACTTGGAATTGTGGTTAAATTTATTTTTTATCAAAATTTAAAATTTATTTTTTAAACATTTTAATATATTAATATCAAAATTATATATTTTTAAAAAATATATTATTTTAATATATTTTTAAATAGAAATATTTTAAAAATAACATATATTATATTTTCAAACATGATCTCAGAAAATTTTCTCAATTAAAATGAATAAAGTTTATAATAAATAAATTTATAGTAATTTGTGTAATCTATGTTTTATTTGAATATAAAATGATAATTTAGTTTGGTCATGATGTTGATGTTGTTGTGTGATATTAAATTTTAGCCTTTTTAAATGGATCCATTCAAGTTAATTATAACTAATTTAAAATTATATTATTTTAAAAATTAAAAAAAAATAAAAAAAATTGAAAAAAATATGAGTGGAATTTACTAACTCTTGTTATTATAAATAAAATTAAAATCTAATAAGAAATCCATGATATAGTTTTTTGTATATACACTATTAATATTAAAGTAAATTCTTTTTTTGTACTCCAGTAATGCTAACAGGATTTACAAAGTAGATGTTTTGGGCTTTATTCAGCTCAGTTCCTTCAAGAGAGTGTCTGGCCCATCACACCCATGTGGGCTTGTGGCAACGTGAGAGAGGCAGAAACAGTCACTTCTCTACCCATGTACTGAGTTGTTGGGTTAATTTTCAGGTGTTAACTTAAATAAATATTTTTTCAAAACAACCTAGTTTATTTCCTTTAAAAAAAAAATAAGTGTTGATTTGGTCTAAATTAATTTTTTTACGTCAATATTATTTTTTAATTATGTCAAAATCTAACTTGAATTAATTAGTCAAATTAAGTTAGATAAAAATATGTTTGATATTGTAGTAATTTTTTGTAGTTGTGGTTTGAAAAAAAAATTATTTTGTAAAAAACACTTTTGGTTGAGGTTGGTTTGGTATTTATATATGTTTGGTTAAAACTATGGCTGAAATTGAGATTGAATAAAAATTAATTTAATGTGTTTGCTAAAAATATTTTATAAATTGAGGTTATAAAATAACTAAAAAAACTATATATTAATATTGATGGTTTTTAATTTAAATATTATAGTTTTAATTGTTGTTATTACATCATGAAATAAATAATACTTTATATAAAATATTTTTTATTATTCTATTAAGCTATTTACAATTCTATCACGTACGAAATTCATCTAATAAGAACTATAGTTTTCATGATTTTTTTAAATGCAACAAAATCATGTAAAATAACATCAAGAATAAAATTGGGATTACGATCAAATTCTGAAAATGTTACGCTATCATGCGATTTTCTTCTAATTTATGTAGTGTCATTGAATAATGTTAAATACTGGTTTTTCGAATAACACATAATAAAAAAATAAAAAATTGATTTTTTTACTATTCACTTTTGTGTGCATAGTAAATTAATTCACTCTACACACACGGCATGTAAGAAGAAAATTAGTTTGGAGCTGCTTTCGATAAACCTGTGTTTTAAATGCGAAATATACTAGGTCCTATTAATAGTAAACTTATACTTTACCAAAAAGTTTTTTTATGTGGTTTGCTTCTATAGTAGAAGCAGCCATAAAAACAAATATTTTTTTAATAATTATAATACTAAATTTAAAAAAAAAAGTTGCCATTAAAACCATACAATAAATTTAATCGTCGATGTATAAATTAACTTGAGAATGCCTCTAGCTTGCTAGGTGATTGATTTTTCTTTATATGGCTTTAAGTGAATTTAATTTTAGTATACATAGCTTAGTTTAGAAAAGAAAGATAATTTTCAAATCTAAAACCAAACAAAAATCATGGCTCTATTGATCATCCCGTCCCATCTAAAATAAAGTAACATTCCTCTTTTATTCAATTTTTTTTGTTAGCATGCCCAGTGTTTGTGTTTGCATAAAATATTATTTTTATGATTTTTTCATTCCAATTATGGTTTGAAATGTGGCATGCTAAATAAATAAATAGGGTTTAGATAATATTTAAGAGTACAATGATGATTATTTGTTAAGTATTTTTTATTTAAAAACATATTAAAATAATATATATATATTTATTTTTTTAAAATTATTTTCGATATCAACATATAAAAATAATTTAAAAAAACATAAAAAAATAATTTTAAATAAAAAAAAATCAAAACAGCCTTGGACTTTTGTTCTAAAAATCGAGAGTTAAGACATATGTGAACAATGACAAAATACATGGATAAAGGATATATTAGTGGATAGCTACCAGGGCAGGGTTTGGTATTATTGAATAGAGTCAAGATACATGGATATATCAGTTGACACGTGGACCAATGTTGCTTGATCTGGGTCGATTTACTATCCAAGATAGAATCTATGACGAGTATATTAATTCTGGTGTGGATAACAATTTTTTGTTTTTTTGCTATGACATTATTTTTTGAAATAATATTTATATAAAATTATTTTATTAGATTTTTCCACAGAATTTAATTTAATGTTTTATAAGAAAGTATTTATTATCATGGAATAAAAAAAATCCAAAACTCATTGTCTAGAATGATTTTAATATTTTTTTATTTAATGAAAAATAATATTTTGAATTAGTTTTTTAAGATTTAAGAGTGCATCTATCATATCAATGAGAAAATTAATAATATTTCTCCAAATCAATAATTTAACTCCACAAAATCAAGCATGTCATGTTTTATTAGTGAATATTTAATATTGTAATAATTTTTACAATTAAATCTTAAAAAATAATTTTTTAAAAAATACATATATCTAATTAAAACTACTGCGAAGTGGATACGTAAATGATTTTTTTAACCTTCACCCAAAGAAAGAAAGAAAAAAACATTAAAACTTGCAATCTGATGTGATACATATCAAGATTTTTCAATGCAGCAATAGTTATATTGGATACGGGGATTAATCTTTCAAATCCAGGGTCAACTTTCAGACAATAGACTCATCCATGTAAGAAAATCAAGCAAGCAGACAAAAGGCGGACTCGTGGAGCCTTCACCTCCACCACAGACTTCACCTCAGAAACCCCAACATCGAGTTCCAACTTCTAGCTCCAGTTCACATGCTCTTAGGACACAAACATCAGCTTCCATCTCCCTAGAAACTCTCACCAACTCCCAGAAGCTGATCAAACAGTAGTACCACATGGCTTCCTTACCTTTCTCCTGTTCATCCGTCCTGGGTTTGAAAATCCATCCAAACCCTACAACAATGGCTCCCTTTGTCACTTCCATCAAGTCCCCACTTGGGCCTTCCAAATCTGCTTTTTTGCAACTCGGGTTTTCTTTACAGTCTCCAAATCTTCCTGGGTTTGCCTCTAAAGCCCGGTCCTTTGGTGTTTTTGCTAGAGCTGCTACAGAGAAATCTGTTCATGACTTCACTGTTAAGGTATTAGCTCTTTCGATAAAGCTTTTTGTTTTTTTACAGTACTGGTTAACTGTTCAGTTTATCACCTTTTTGAGTCATGGAAGCTGGGATTTGTCTTGATTTATCTTGCTTGATTAAGGAGTTTGTACTTGATTGTTCATGAGGTTGTTAGGTCTCAACTTAGCAGATGTAAAGATAAATCTTTGCTGTTTGGATTGGTAAAGGTTTTGAACTTGAAATGTTTTTGCGCTTCTTGGGCTGGTAGAGTGCATAAGAATCAAGAGCTATGCACTCTGGAATATAGTTTTTGTGGCTGTAAGATTTGAAGATCCTAGATATTGATTCATAATTAGCCCTGAAAATATGAAGATGTAAAGTGAGGAATAACCTTTTTTCCATTTACTTGATGCAGGATATTGATGGGAAGGATGTTGCTCTTAGCAAATTTAAGGGGAAAGCTCTCCTGATTGTTAATGTCGCTTCGAAATGGTACTCTTTCCTTTGAGAATGCTTTATTCTGTGATCTGTTTTGTTCTCTCATAGTTGCTTGATTAGCTTAGTTTGTTACGTGTCTTGTATATGAAGAATATATATTTCGAAGGTGTACCAAATTTTTATTTATCTACTTTTTTCACGACACTTGAGATCTTATTGGAAGTTTTTGTTCTGACTCCAGTGGTTTGACATCATCAAATTATTCGGAACTCACACACATATACGAGAAGTACAAAACTCAAGGTAAGCTAAATTTTTGTGAGGAAAGCATTTTGATTTTTGGCTTTTTAGGGCCTGCAACCTGATTGTTTGGAAAGAAGTTCTGCTTTTATAAGCTTAATACCTTTACGACGAGGCTGTCGATGGAATTGGTGTGATCTTTCGCTCTGTTTGATATCTTCTTGCTTTCTTTTGGCACCCAAAGCCTTCACACATCTAAAATAGGTGGCTCAATTTGTATGTGGGAGTGGTAGGGGCGTGGTATTTTAACTACTATTTGAGTAGGGAGTTTGTGCCCGTCTCATACATGTTATATAGATTTTAATTTCTGCTAGCCCTAGTTAATGAGCAATCTAATGTTTTGTCATGCACCTGAAGCTCTTCTGACATTGTATTTGTGTGGTGTCCTGCAACTAGTGGACATTGAAAATCTCCAGGACCATAGCAGGCTTCTATCTTTGTTAAGATTGTAAGAGTAACAATATTGTCAGATCAATAAATTTATGGACACCATATCAATATAATGAAGAGAACATCCCTGGGGATATTTTGATATCCACACCGTTAAGTTGCCTATTGGCATCATCTCTTTACTTGATTTGAGAAATTTAAAGCAATAGTGAAAAGATCTCTCTTTCATTAAATTGATGAAGCTAATCTCTATGATGTAACTTTCATTGCAGGCTTAGAAATTCTGGCTTTTCCTTGCAATCAGTTTGGTGGGCAAGAACCTGGATCAAACCCTGAGATTAAACAATTTGCTTGTATCAGGTACAAAGCAGAATTTCCAATATTTGATAAGGTAAGCGGAATTATTCTCTCCTATTTTTGTAAAATGTCTCTTGGAAAAAGAACAATTTAATTACTCAAGGTGTTGCATGACAGGTTGATGTGAATGGACCAAGTACAGCTCCAGTCTATCAGTTTCTGAAATCAAGTGCTGGAGGATTTTTAGGTGATTTGATCAAGTGGAACTTTGAGAAGTTCTTGGTGGACAAGAATGGCAAGGTTGTGGAGAGATATCCACCAACAACATCACCTTTCCAAATCGAGGTACACTTTTCTTCTATTTTCAAGCATTTGGATGTTCTTTGAATTCTTCTATTTGTCATGACTGATAGGAAGTGGCAACATCTGCTCTTATAAACCATGCCATCTGCATACCAGTCCTGTCTTCTCATTTCAAGTATCAACCAGCTTTCTTAAATTTTTTCTCTCTTTTCCTGTTACAGAAGGACATTCAGAAGCTCCTCGCCGCATGAATGATTGCTGGCAGCAGTGACATGTATGAGATGTATCATCAGTACCAATAGAAGAAACACAGATCAATACATGTAAATTTGTGCTCCAGTCATTACAGTTTGTTTATATACAAATGTTTTCTGTATTAGGAATCTAATATAATAGTGTTTCAATTGCCAGAAATTTTTGAAGTTTCTTTTGTTCGTTTTGTCGTCGTGTTCTACTTCTCTTTTGAGACCGGCTGTGAAGTGTAGATTGATTTTCCCCTATAATCTGCATTTACGAAGTCTACTTCTTTACCGACTCAGATTATAAGTTTCAGGGGGTGATTTTCAGTATGTTTTTGCTTGAAAATATATGAAAATATTAATTTGAAGTAAAGAAAAAAAATAAATCCACTAAAAAAAATAAATTCTAGATTAAGAGGTTAAAAAAATATAATTTTTTTTTTAATATATTCAAAGAGATCTGCAGACCCTCAAATGCTTTTAAAAAAACAGAGAATATCAACCGAGGAATCCAATTCTATCTGTCAAATGGGGAAAAATATCATTTAATTGACAGGGTTATGCACGGAGATTCCCAAAGATCCATTGAAATAAGCTTATATCCTGTCTACCTGTTTTGTATGGTTCCTTTGTGTTGATATCTTTGGTAAATTTCGAGAGAGGCAGATTTATTAAGACTTCCAAGGTGATGTTATCACGCAGGAAAAATTGGTCAAATATTCATGGCGAGTTGTAATTTTATATCCATGCCAGGATTCCCTTGTTTAATTAATTAAGCAATAATCACACATGGAGCCCCGAACCTCGTTCTCAAGTTTTTGAAGTCAACACCCATTGTTTCTCAGGTTCTCATTAACGTTTTAATTCTCAACACCCATAGCATCTTCAATTGCATAGATTCATGGATCATGTTGAAACCCGAGAGCTTGTGGAGAAATCTCCAACAGATTCCTCAAAAGAAGATGATTGTTGGTCATCAAAAACATGTTCAAGAACAAGTCCTCTCTGCATCCTCATGGAGCCATTTCAATGGCTACACATGCTGTCTTCTCAGCTAAACCCCACATTCATTTTTGGTGTAGTTGTGGTGTATGGTTTTAGCCAGGGCTTCTCTGGATCTTTCTTTAAAGTTGTTACAGATTACTACTGGAAAGATGTTCAAAAGGTTCAACCATCAGCAGTTCAGTTGTACATGGGTTTATATTATATCCCATGGGTCATGAAACCAATTTGGGGTCTCTTTACTGATGTTTTTCCTGTCAGAGGATATAAGAGAAGGCCATACTTTATAGTGGCTGGTGTTCTTGGTTGTGTCTCAGCGTTGATGATAGCTCTTCTTGGTAAGGTGCCTATTGCTGTGGCATTGAGTTGCTTGATAGGTATAAGTGCTGCGGTTGCAATAGCAGATGTGACTATTGATGCCTGTATTGCTAAAAAGAGTATTGAGATCAGGGCTTTGGCACCAGACATGCAGTCTCTATGTGGGTTCTGTTCTTCACTTGGGGCTTTGATTGGTTACTCTTCCAGTGGTTTTTTTGTTCACCATCTTGGACCTCAGGCAGGTTTATATATTTCATTAAATTAATCTTTCCTTTCTTCTTGTTCTTTGCTTGATAGGGAAGTTCATGCTTTTGCAGGTATCGTTGGTTCTTTTGGCAGTCCCGCCAGCTCTATTGATAGTGTTAGGGTTTGTGATCTATGAAGTGAGATCTACAAGTCTCCAATCTGAGAAGAAGAAGGTAACAATCCACCTTATTTTCATTGTTCTTTTGATTCTGCAAATTAATGAACTGGAACAACCTTCTCTCCTATCAAATTGTTCTTGCATTCAAGATATGCTTATGGCCTTTGTTTAAGTTGAATTTTCTTCGCCAATTTAAGCCTCTATATACTATTTGTAGATTAGCACTAAAGTAATTCTTGATTTCTTGCTTTACCTTTTCCTCGTGTTCAGAGCTTAAAAAACACAGCATACAATAAAAGCAAGCTAATCACTTTCTTAAGAAGAAAGATCTTCATGGAAAACAGGTCATTAGATATCTAATTTGTTGATTTACCTTGTGAGTAATTTTGTCAGGGTCGAATTGGTTGAAAGCTCACATTAGAAAAGCTATCCTTTTGTCACCAGATATATTAAACTTAGCACCAGATTCCAAGCCATAACATCAGAGTAGCCACGTGTATGCCATTGTAATGCAATGACAGAGCTTTGCTTTTAGTTACTAAGAAACTATGTTGCCTTGTTATTGTTCTTTCAAGCCTAGAAAGAAAAATGGTCTTGTATGCATGCTAGTAAATTGTATCAGTTGCTGCCTACAAGGAGTGTCACTTGGAGTTCTAACTGATTCCTTTTCCTTCCCTAGATATCAACTAGAGATTAAGAAAATTAAAAGTGATTTGATCTCTCTCTCGCGTCAAACCTGCTACCTAGAAACCTCCTTACATTATTCACTTGCATTCAAGTTTTTGTCTTGGTTCTTGGTTGACAGGAGAGCTGAAATTTCTTACTAATTTAACCAAATAGAAAATGGTTTACCTATATTACTTACTGACAGTTAGCAGTTCTCAATTTGAAACACTTTAGGCCAGTTCATCGTCATCTCTGGGTTCTTATTATTGACTTTTGTTATTAAAGGCACTGGCAATTCCTGACTCGAAAAATAGTCACTTGTTGTCTTGTCTCCTTTCTTTTATTCTGATGATAATTGCAAAGTAAGAGACCATGACTTCAGAAATAATATGTTTGCAGGTAGTGGAGGGCTTACAAATAGCATTAAGGGGCATGTCAAAAACTATTAAGCTGCCGCAAGTGTGGAAGCCATCATTGTACATATATCTATCTTTGGCTCTCAGTATAAGTACTCATGAAGGGCACTTTTATTGGTATACAGATTCTAAAGCTGGTCCTGCATTCTCACAGGTTCATTGTACTTTCTATAAATTACTCATCTTGAATCCTTTGACATGTCTAAACATTGTATGTACATCAGCCTAATCATAGTTAGCAATTCTTAATCCAAGGTTTTGTTTTTCCTGTCAACAGGAGTTTGTCGGGATAATTTATGCAGTTGGTGCATTAGCTTCAATTGCTGGGGTTCTGATATATCAGAAGGCTCTAAAGAACTATCCATTTAGAAGCCTAATCCTTTATGCACAACTCCTATATGGCATGTCCGGAATGCTTGATCTCACCTTCGTCCTTCGATGGAACTTAGCCCTTGGAATTCCTGATTTCTTCTTTGTTATAGCGGAAGAATGTGTCACTCGAATCATATCCAGAATCAGGTGGATGCCAATGATTGTGTTAAGCACCCGGCTATGCCCTCTAGGCATCGAAGGGACATTTTTTGCACTATTAATGTGCATTGATAGCCTTGGCTCCCTCTCTTCCAAATGGGGAGGAGGAGTTCTTCTTCATCTATTTCATGTTACAAGGACTGATTTCACAAACTTGTGGCTGGTCATTCTCATAAGAAATTTTCTGAGGTTTGCAACACTAGGTTTGATTTTTCTTGTTCCCAGGGGTGATCAAGCAGATAGTTTGATCCCGTCGGATATCTTGACAGCAAACTCTGCTGCAAGTCTAGATGATGATGGCTTGGAACTTGTTCTTGTTAAGGAGACAAGTGAAGAAGTCCAGTTGCTTATTGATGAAAAATGATGTGCATAATTATTTAATTGAGGGTATAATATAAATACTTTTGATTCTTTGAAGGACCATTTGAGCATTTGATTAATTCTAGCGTCAAGGTATCTACCGAGGAGGTTGGCACGGCTTCTACTTCTGTTTTCTGGTGTTTTTGCCTTAAAAATATATTAAATAGATGTTTTTATAGTGTTTTATGATGATTTTGATACGTTTATATCAAAAATAAAAAAAATCTGAAAAAATAAATTATTTTAATATATTTTTAAACAAAAAAATTATTTTATAAAGCATCTAGCAGATTATTATATGTTGGATTGATCTTTGTGATGGTAAATATTTTTAATATTAGAACTTGAAGTAGTGTTGTAAGATTGAGTTAGTGAAAAAAACTTGTTTTTTATTATTTTTTTAAAAAAACCTAAAACGGCGTCTTATCCAATAGTTTATATAAAATAAATGACATATATGTTCAAAAGAATTTAAACAACCTTATAGTGTAAAAGTTTAATTTTGTCTATGCATAAAAATATTATTTTGATGTGCATACCTTTAAATATTTGTCTTTTTTTAAAATTCATGTGAGGTTTTTTTTTTTATAATTTATTGCAATATTTGAAGACAAGTGCTCACAATAACCTAGAGATGGTTAGTCATGGGGACTTGGAGACAAGTGGTCATGAGGATTTGAGGATAGATGGTCATGGGACTTAGAGATATAATGGAGATTCAATATGCATGTTTGGATATATATTGTCATTTTAAAAGATGATAGAGATACAATTTCTAAAATTTATCATATTTGAGATAATACATCACTATGATTTCTTTTTGTTCATATCATATCTCTTCCTCCATAAATTATTGAAGGTACCCTTTAAAAATCAATGTTTCTATTTCTTTTGTAAGTGCATGACACTCTTTTATTTTGTGTCCATGATCATGGTGAAAAGACAAAACTTGTTGATAAGGTTTCTTATGTTTGAGCTATTTTTTATTAGATATGAGTATTGCAAGAAGTCTTTTCCCTTTGTGGCAGCCAACACCTTAACATGTCTCATTGTGAGAGGTATGGTCATGATCTCGGGGGATGACAAGCAATCATATATGTGTTTCTTAATGATGTTTTCAGATACTTTCATTAAAGATTAATGGTGTGGTGAAGATTTTTCATATATATAGAATAATTGATGACTTTATCTGGTCACACTAGTTTCTTCCACCTTGATGTTGTTTTTCATCACATGTTTAATGCTAAGTAGATTTTCTTTTCAGATAATGTGTGTAACTTTTCCTATAAGAAATAGTTTTACACTTTCATTGATCAAAGCTTTGGTGATGATGAATTCAAACAAATTTTTCACGCATGACATTTTCTCGTTAAATTTTTAGAGATATGCCTTCATGCTTTCATCATCTCATTGTGTAATGGAAAAGAGCTTTGTGGTACTGTTTTTGGTAGAAATACTAGTGGTAAAATGAGAGATAAGCTTCACGCAAAGATCATGAAGACCTAAAATAAAGCCAGGTTTAAGATTATGATATCACACCCTAGCAAATCAATGGAAAGTTGTAGGGAAGATCTTACACATGGCATCATTCTCTATTATCACTAGCTCTAAGATGTTTCTGATATTTTGCATGTGCTTTCTTAGGTCAATATGATCATTATAGTTGTTTAGGTTGGATTTAGCAAAGACATAATTCTTGGCGAGGTGAATGTGTAACTTTTTGTGACAAAGTTGAGACTCTCTTACTTGGTAGGAATGGTGTGCAGAAGTTAAGATTGGTGTAATCTTATGAATGTCATGCCTAGTTTTTTTTTTTTTTTTTTGGTGACAAGAGCATATGAAAGAGAACATCAAGACTTAGAATAATATTGGTGGAGATAGCCATGTTCGTGGCTTGGATTTGCTGAGAAGTTCTAGCTCATTTGAGATGTCTATTTGGCATGTTGTTTTGTCTAGTTTCTTCTTGAAATGAAATTGTCTTTGTGCACTGAGTTGACTTTTCAATTGGTTATACTGAAGAGAGCGAAGCTATTCCTATATAGCTAGAAATGTCTTATTATATACCAACTCTTGTTGGGAGAGTTGTTGGATACATAAAAAAACTTAAGTTTTTGTGGGGAGATCAGTTACTCTCATATATAATAAAGTCTTGTCGACCATGTAATATTTTTTTATATAGAAATTGAGAGGAAATGAACAAGATTTTTGTTGAGTTTCCCACAAATGTTGTCACAATAAAGTCACAGAAAAACCTCATGTATAAGTAAAATTTTTCTAACACTGAGTTTTGGGTTCGACTTGTACCCACAAAATAAATCCCTCATAAAATGAGAGAAACTCTAATGCTTAAGTTAATTTTTAAGTTTGGTTGCTCAAATGAGCATATAAAAAATCAAGAACTTATAACTTTCTCAAATGAAAATAATATTTTTAAATAAAAGATCTGCGTGTGAAGAGATATTTAAGTCATTCTTCTTTCTTGCTAAACTCGAGAATATATAACTTAAACTGGAAAATATCTCAACAATATACTAAAAAAATGTTGATGAAATTAGCGCTCTCTCTCTCTCTCATGTTTGGTATAAAATGGTATATCTCAATCTTCACCCTTTTTTTTTTCACTCAAACAAAAAAAAAATATATAGCTTCAGAACTTTCAAAATAATCTTAAATATTAAAAGGATGATATGATTTTTTGATTAACAATCACATAAAAATTATTGTTTTGTATTGCATACAATTTATATTTATTTTGCTATTATGTATTTTTGTGTTTGTTTACTTGTTGAAACATTATGTGTATGCCATCTTTTCTCAATGAGATTTCTTTTCCTTTGCTCTCTCGGATTCAAACACTTTTTTTTTAAAAGAAGAAGAAGAAGAAATGGCATGTCAATTGTCATATGAAGTAATGCTAAGTGGAGTAAATTACAACTTGACCATCATTTTAGTTTATCAATTTCATGTTCTTTTTTAATTTATTTATATTTATTAAAATATAAAATAAGAAAAACAAAAGTGGTAAAAAATAGAAAAATTGATAACAAAAGAAGATATCAGTTTGATGCTTGAGTTCTTGTTCAACTTTATCCTTATGCAAGATTTTCTATGATTTTGGAAATAGTGAGTGTGGATAATAACAAGATGTTTTTACTTTATGTTTTGTTATTCACAATTTCACATAAAATCTCTTATTGTTTCATCATATATTTTAAAAAATTAATAAAAAAAGTTATTATTTTTAACCAAAATCAAAATTTATTTCTAGGACAAAGAGTATTATTCTTAAGTGAATATTTTAGAGTGTGGTAGTTTCTGCTTTGGATGTTTTTTTAAAGTATTTTTGGTTTGAAAACGTATTAAAATAAATTTTTTATTTTTGATATTAACACATAAAATATATTGGAAAACAATAAAAAAATATTAATTTAATATATTTTTAAGTCAAATATACTTTTAAAATATACTCAAATATAGTTTCAACTGCAATGCTAAACAGGCAACAGTCGTACATCGTGGATAAAATTTTTAGATTTAAAGGATTAAGAAAAATAACAATAATTAATATGTGTTTGATATTGTAATAATTTTCGTGGTTACAATTTGAAAATAATAGATTTTTTTTTAAAATATAAATTATAGTTTTTTCTTAACTAAAATTTTTAAGGAAATTTTATATATATATATATATATATATATATATATATATATATATATATATATCGTGGAGTTTTTCACTGTAGTTGTAGACAAAGATCATTGTAGATTGCGACAATAAAATTTTATTATAACAAAAGCTAAATAGTGTGGAAAAATCACTTTAGATCAAGAGATATTTCATTGAATAGTAGTTTCACTTTCAATTTCTTATCTTTTCATGAACGGATAAACATTTCTTTGACTTTCTTCCACAAAAACAACAAGTTTTTCTCAATTTTCAAGTAAAGCAAATAACAATTTTAGCTTAAAAAAGACAAAAAAAACCTTTGTCTTTGGGGGTATTTTGATATTTTGATATTAGTATTTTGTGTAATTAAGAAGATTATAAGGGACGTCTTAGTATTTTCACGTTGTATTTTATATTTTGTAATCGAAAAGTTGCTGGAATGTGTTCCATAAGCCCCAACAAGTGGGAGGCACCCACGCCATTAAGCTACTAGCAGGACCTAGCGCTTAAAGTTTTTCTTTTCTTAAAATTTTCATTTCAATAGTTGTGAATTATAGATATTATTAAATACATAAATAAATTATGTATTGAGTCCTGCTCCCAAGAGGACCCAATAACTTTAGGTCTAGTTGTCCAACAGGATCCAAGAGCTTGGGATCTGACTATCCAGCAAGACCTAATAATAATGGGTCTTGCTGGCAATGAGACCCAAAAGCTTTGGGTTCGGTCGCAAATAGACTTAACAGTGTTGGTTCCTAATAGGGGTGAGCATTTTCGGTTCGGTTCGGTTTTGAACTATAAAAAACAACCAAGCCGGTTCTTTTCTTTTTTGAAAAAAAACCGAAACCAAACCGAAACCGAGTCAAACCGACCGATTTCGGTCCGGTTCTTGATTTCAAAAAACCGAGAAAACTTATATGCTCATATTTCTTCTCGAACTCGCCAGTAAGATGCCTTTTCACAACTATTGTTTTCCCTGCATTGTGCAAACGAATTAAAAGCCAAAAATCAACACCACTGATTTCATCCCAAATCCAAAACTCTGCTATAAATCAAAACCCAAAATTTCTTGCAAAATAAACATGGTTTTTCCTATATTTTTCAAATACCCAAATGCTAAAAATCCAAACCCGATTTTTTAAAATCAAAACCCCAAATCTTCTTATACAAATAAATCTTATCTTCCCTGCATTTAAAAGAAAACCCAGAAGCTAAAAAACAAAACCCATGTTTTTTTATATAAAAAATATTAAAACTCAAACCGGTTCTATAGCAGGGGGAGGAAGAGGGAGAGAAAGAGGCGAGAGGGGGCTGCTGGGAGGGAGAGGGAGAGAAAAAGGGAGAGGGGGAGGGGGAGGGGGAGGGGGAGGGGGAGTGAGAGCGGGGCTAGGAAGCTGCAGCTAGGGTTATTGGAGAGAAAGAGTGAGGAGGGGTAATTTTTCTATTTATAGTGCCTTTTTTTGAACCGGTTCGGTTCGGTTCAAGTTAACCGGTTCCTGCATTATAAAACCAAAAACCGAACCGAACTGGGATTTTTTCTAACTATTGTAATCAGTTTTTTTTCTCGGTTTGGTTTTTTTAATTAATTTTTTCTCAGTTTATTCAGTTTTCTAATTTTTTTACACACCCCTAGATCCTATTACTCAGCAGGGCCTAAAAACTTTGGATCTGATTGCTAAAGCCATTATTATTGGCTTTGATTTATGCCATATTCAAATCACTTAAAAAAATTTTTATATTTTTTTTATTTAATAAAAAAAATTACTATTCACTTGTTGCAGACTACGGTAACATGCTAGTGAAAAACTATAATGTGTACTGGATATATAGATGATTTGAAATATGTAATTTAAAATAAAAAAAGAAAGAAAGAAAACGGAGCCTTAGTATAGAAGGTAACAAGAAGTGACGTGGCAATTTTATAGTGACTCTTTGATAATAAAGGACCCCCATGATTCGTTTACTTCGATTTATGCCAACAGAAAAGCCATAAACCCTTGAATTCCTTCTCTGTTCTCTCTAACAATCCACTGCTTCCGCTTGCAATTCAAGCTATGGTACTAAGATTTTTTTCTCTACTTTTCATATGATTTTTCAATTCCCAATTCTTTTCTATTTCAAATGTCTAATATTTTCACTAAAATTCGTTTTCTTTTTTCTAAATTAGGGTTCTGCAATTAATGGAAATTTGAGTTTTCTTTTTGTTGGATAATAAATTATTGCGCTTTTTTGTGTTATTTGAAATGGGTTTTTCTTTTTTAATAGTTTCATGCGTTGTGTTTTTTTTTTTTTTTCTCATAGTGTTTATGACTGGTTTTGTTTTTGATGTGTAGGCAAATAGACACACTATAGTTTTGATGCAGAACTCGCAAAATAGATCTACCAGAACTTTCATGGATTATGACTCAATAAGTCAAGCTATGGATGGTATGTTTGCTATGTTTTTTTTTCCTTTTCTTCTTCTTCTTATTATTATTATTCTTGGATGAATTACTGGAATTGCTACTGAAAGTGTTTTTTTCTTTATTTCCCGAGTGAGATTTATTTTGTTTTTTAGCATTGGAGTATATGTCGTAGCTTGAAAGTTTTTTTTTTGGTTTAATTTGATGATTTGTGTCCTCAGTCAAGGAGGGTTTTTCGTTTTTTCATGTTTCTTGCTTTTAACATAGTGCAGATGTAATGGAATTGGTGCGATGGATTGTGGGTTTATGGTTATGTTGTGTATTTTACTGCTTAAGGAGCTCTGTCAATAAATTCAGCCATCTTAGTTGCAGTAGTTACATGAATATTGTTTTTCCTTAGTCTGACACTATTCTGAAAATTCTCTCTCTTTTTTTAAGGTTATTGGTTCTCCTTACCTTGTTCTGTTTAACCCCCTGTAGTTTTTTTGTTGGAAATGAAGATAAAGGCTGTTTTTTTACACGCCGTGCTTGAAGTTGATTGGTTTTGTTCTCATCATGTGTCATCTTATTGAGATTTGGTAGTCCAGGCTTTCACCTTACCCAAAAACCGCCTGTGTCTTTGCTTGCATAATGGCTGAAGCAACTCTTATGAAACAGGCGGGCAAATAATGATGGTAGCCACATGTATGAAAGTAATATTTTTATGTAATCAGCCCAACATAAGCTCTCTTATCACTTGCTTAGCACTTGGATTTACTTCTTGTTGAATCTGTAACTTTTAAAGTTTCCCTGCTCATTGAGTTTGTTCATTGTGAGCATTTGCAGGTATTTGCACGCTATATGAAAGGAAGCTCAAGGACCTAAATCCAGCCAACAGAAACATCACTTATGATATTGCGGATCTCTACAATTTTATTGATGGCCTTGCAGACATGAGCGCATTAGTGTATTTCCCTCTCCCTCCCCCCCTCCTTCCGCACACACATGCACATCCAAGCACTTTGAAGCTGGCAATCGAACACCTTTAGACATCTGTGTCAATTATCATACATCTGTGTCAATTATCAATTCTGGGTAGCTAAGCTTGTTGCATTTTGGCTTCGTAAATATTTTTTTCTAGGAGGGGAAAAAAATAACGTTATTTACATATCTACATATCTATGAATTTGGCTGGTGAAAAGTATGAATTCCCACCGATCATGTCAAATGCTAATCACAGTTACTGTTTAACATAAACATTCTTGCCAAACAGTTTTGATGATTGCCAAGAGAAATCCTTACGGTTAAACACTATAAGAGAATGACTCACAAGACTTAAATTTCATCTTATTTGAGAATGAGAGTTTTCTTTTGAAAGACTAAGGTACTTCAGGCTGTTTGGGCCTTGCTTGAAGGCCAAAGAAGCAATTACTACCATGCTGCATTTCTCTTCAGACTGCTGCTGTGGCAGGATAACAGATATCCTGTTAATTTATTTCTGTCTTGCAGTTATGATCACTCAATTCAGGCATATCTTCCAAACGACAGACAATGGATCAAACAGCGGCTCCTTCAACATCTTAAGAAATTGGCACACTAGACAAATGATAGTCAGATCAATATTTATCTATTACTAAAGTTTTCTGTGGGTTGAATCCAATAGGAATGCGATATTTATGGAATTGCTGATTCAGTGTGGTGTCTTGTGAAGGCATTGTTCTATATCTCAAGCTGTTTGATATAAAAATTGTACCGCTTCGTTTTTCATCTCACTCGCTATCGTTTGTATAATTATAACAATTGAAGCTCTGCTCAAGTTACTGATGAGGAGCCACCTTTGTTGTTTGACCGGTGTATTTTCATGGCAAGTGTTGTCGTGTTTATGAAATTAGAACTTGTGATCTAACTATCTATTGCTTGCTTGATATTTTGAGGTTATTAAGGACTTCTGTCTGCCATTTTTTAATGATCAACAGTTTTCATTCTACTTGTATGATGATGATCACATAGCATTGCCTGATTAAATCAAATTGATTGATTCGAATTTAGTTCATGAATTTTTTAGTTGGATTATCTTTGAAAGTCTTCGAATTAATAAAGACTTAGTTTATAATGTCCCCCCCCCCTTTTGTTTGATTTAGTTCTTTCAATTTTGATTTCAGCAAACAAAGTCAATTTTTTTATGTAATTTTTTTACTTAAATTATCTAAAATATTCGTAGGTAGTTAATTTGTTGAGAGATTTTTTTTCTTCAAAAAAGATAATTATTGAAATTAGGGGTTTCATATAAACAATACAGCAAACGTTTTGTCTTTACGTATTATTATTTTTTTAAATTAAATTAAAATTTTTAGTTTTTTTAAATTGTTTTAACATCAATTTTTTTTTTTTACTATCATCATAACAAACAGGTTCTACTAAAAATGGTTTAATTAAAGCAAAGATATTCATATTAAAATATTAATCCAAGTTAATTTTCTTAATAATATTAATTATTTAACCAGTATGAGTATATTCCATTAATATTATTAATATGGATAAAAAAATTAAATTATTAGAATGAATTAAGTAATCAAATTACGTAAGTTAAATTATTATATATATGTCAAACCAATCATATTACACGAATTGTTAATACAATAAATAACTATAAATTCATATAATAATTTTTAGATATTTTGGGATATATAACATTACTCGGAGCTCTCATTTTGATGGGCTAAATAGTCGGGCCTATGGCTCAGTACCCTTTCCTTAAAAAAGCCCATAAAATTCACCCACCCTCTCAATCGAGACAAATTGTTTTACTTGATTCAATCAACAGCTCTAACATCAACAAGAAGAGCCGAAAACGTCCCTGACGAGCACCAAATCACCCTCCACAAAAACCTTAATTCTTTTGCTGATTCAACTCGCTCGGATCAGCTCAGCTCAGCTCTAATCGGTTGGTTCTTTCTCCACCACTATCCCTCTTTCGATTTCTTTATGATATCGTTTTTAATGTTTTTTTTATTTGTTTTTGGAACAGTAAAGTTAGAAACTTGATGTTAATGTTCTGCTTCAAGAACTTGAAAGAAACCCTAATTCGAATTGGTTGATTAATTAGGTTCAGTTTAATAAGAAGTTTGGGGATTTTAGATTTATTTGTTGAATGATTAGGTCTTTAGGTTGATTGATATAAGAATTTGGTGGTTTTTGGAATGGAATTTAGGGTCTTACTGTTTTTTTTTTTTGTAGAGATTTAATGTACGCTGACGTGATTTTTTTATTGATATATTAATCAACTGATTTAAGTTTGAATGCGATTTATTTTTGTGGGTTTTGACTGAAGTTTGGAATTTGAAATGGTTGCAATGTTAGAATTTAATGCAAAGATGAGTTCTTTCTCCATTACGAGAAAAAAGACGCCGTTCCAGAAGCATAGAGAGGAAGAAGAGGCAAAGAAAAAGGTGTGTTGTGTGTTTATTATCATTGCTGAGTTCTAAGCTCATGTGGTTTTGTTTAGGAAGAGATTTTCTAGTCTTTTTTATGGGCTGATTTTCTGTTTTTTTGGTGAAGAGAGCGGAGGATGAAACAGCTCGATTGTATGCGGAGTTTGTGGAGTCATTTCAAGGGGATAATGCACCTGGATCAAAGACTTTTGTTCGAGGTGGAACAATCAATCCCAATGAGAAATTGAAGAGTGATGCTGAAGGTCAGTCAGAATTTTGACTTATTAATATTTACATGTGCAGTCTCTTTCTCCTGTTGTTTTGCTTTATTCTGAATTGTTTCACGCAATGGATAAATAGATAGTTTTATATTGTTACTGGACACATTAATAAAAATATGGGCTTTTTTATCATTCGCGGATGGCAGGTGAAAAGTCCAAAGATGGGGTATCTGTTCCAAAGAAGGGAAGTAGGTAAATTAATGCTTTTGATTGATTAACCATGTTCCCATAAACTTTTGGTAAGGCATAGTAGAATTGAGAGAATTGTATAGCGATGATATCCTCTATTGTAATTTTGATTTTCTTAGATCTGTACATCAAAGAAAATTTTTGTTGTGTGCCTCTTGAACTTGGTTCCTTAAAAAATCTAAATTGATAATCAGATGAATCAATTATAAGAGCACTGATTTTGTGGTGAACCCTGATATGCTTTATCCACAACTTTTCAATCTTCGTAGAAAGTAACTTTATATTGAAGTTTTTTTACAATTTTATATTTATAAGATGAATTTTAAACTGAAATAATACTGACTGATAAAAGCTACTTCATTTTTATTTGCTGACTATCAAATTTTACAATTTTTGGATTTGAGGGACTAAAACAAGACTGCAAAGTCAAACAAATAAAGCATTCTAATAGTGCTCTGAGGTGCATTTAAAATTTGAAAATAGAGAATATGAGAAGATAGTATGAGATTTGTCTTTGAAAGGGATGTTGATAGCACTTGATTGATTAGGTTGCAACAACAAAGTAAACGGTTGTCTTTGTGACACGGAAGTTTATCTGTAATATTACTCCTGCAGGTATGTTCCATCTTTTATACCACCTCCCATGGCATCCAAAGGAAAAGAACCTGAGAGGAAGGTTAGCATTTTGATGAAATCATCTATTTATGTTGGTTCTCAAGCAAGCTGTTTTTTTTTTTTTGTAATTCATAATCAATTCCACTGTTCCATATTTTTTGTAGAGGGAGGAGGAAAGACCTAAGGAGAAGGAAAAGGGAAAGGCTCGAAACATAGATCATTTTATGGAGGAGCTGAAGCATGAGCATGAGATGAGGGAGAGGCGAAATCAAGAACGGGAACATTGGCGTGAAGGACGTCATCCTGAAAGTTCTGCTGTAAGTCCCAAATTCGAATATTTACACACTATATCCTTGTTGCATCTTTCATCACTCTTGAACATATATGAATCTTTTACTGCGGTTACTTTTTCCCCCCTCCAGCCATCTAGTCGATTTGATGAACTACCTGATGACTTTGATCCAAGTGGAAAGCTGCCTGGATCATTTGATGATGGTGATCCACAAACTACAAATCTTTATGTTGGGAATCTCTCACCACAGGTCAGATTATTGCTTTGAATTTTTTTTCACCTCTACCCTGTTAATGCTCTACTATTTATGTGGCCAAGGACATCATAATTCCTTTTTTCTCGTACAATAGGTTGATGAGAATTTTCTTCTGCGGACTTTTGGAAGATTTGGGCCTATTGCTAGTGTGAAGATAATGTGGCCTAGGACAGAGGAGGAGCGGAGGCGGCAAAGAAACTGTGGATTCGTAGCATTCATGAATAGAGCTGATGGGCAGGCTGCAAAGGATGAAATGCAAGGTTTAGTTATTTACTCTGTTTATCCATGATCTTTGGGTTTATGTTGCATTGTTTTTTAACTTTGCCCGAAGGCATATCTTGATATGACATGAGCAAATGCTTCTTTTTTTTATAGTTGTATAGCAATATCACTAATTTGTGGTTGATATTAGAAGGATGCCATTATATTTGTGCTACTATTCAAATATTCATTATATGTTGTGGAACAGTAAAGTGATTGAATAGATGTATTTGATGTCACAGGAGTTATTGTGTATGAATATGAGTTGAAAATTGGGTGGGGTAAATCTGTGGCCCTTCCATCACAGGCATTACCAGCTCCACCACCAGGACAAATGGCTATCAGAAGTAAAGAGGTATGTTATGGTTTCCTGCCTTAACCTATTGTTCAGATCAGGTTGATCTATGTGCATGCAGTTTTTTCCTCTTGTGAATTAGTAGTTTATATATGGTACATGGATATGCATACCAATGTGATGCTGCGAGACTGATTTTCCTGTGCACAGAAGAACTTAGCCAATGCGTTTTCATTTAACACTCTAAATGGGCAGTTCAAGGCAGGCTGCTCGCTGTCTTCATGTGCCCTGATTCTAAAATGTTATTTGTTTTTGATAGGGTGCAACTGTGATTCTCTCTGGTCCATCAGGCCCACCAGTCACTTCTGTCCCAAATCAGAACTCTGAACTGGTAGGTTCACTAACTTCATGTTGGCTTTATTCTGAAGTAGAACAATAATATGAAAATGAATCATCATGTGGTATCAAGGCTAGAAGATCATCATGTTTTGTTTTATTGCAAATGAATTCCTTTTAGATTGTTGAGCTTTTTTTCTTTTCATGTATGGTCATCTGATCCTAGTATAAAGAGTTTTCTGTCTTTAGGTTTTGTTTGTCTAGTATTAAGATGGTTATTCTCGTTGGCCCTTTGAAATATGGTTTTAATGTCTTTTTAAATGAAATGATGTTTAGTTGATAATTTTGAACCCATGACAACTGAATAGTTAAATAAAGTTACTATGGTCCATTCATGAATTGAAGTGTTGGATTCACTGTCTTGAGATGATAAAATAATTTTCACTTGTAAAGGTTTTATCTGCTATTCTAAGCACATGTTAGTTACTTTGTGTCTAGGTTCTTACTCCAAATGTTCCTGATATAATGGTCGCTCCACCCGAGGATGATCATCTCCGTCATGTGATAGATACAATGGCTCTAAATGTTCTGGACGGAGGATGTGCTTTTGAACAAGCTATCATGCAGAGGGGTCGAGGGAATCCTCTTTTCAACTTCTTGTTTGAGCTTGGCTCGAAGGAACATACTTATTATGTTTGGAGGCTCTATTCTTTTGCTCAGGTATGTCTTCTTGTATGCATGGATCACATGAATCACATGCATTTAGGACTTGACTTGGTGGAAATTTTGGACATTCTTGAAAAAATGACATTATTTTCCTGTATGAGGGTGCTAGATATGGCATCTGCTGTTTTCTCTGGTGCCCTGTGACATACATTAGACGGATCAGTAACTAGGGATAGGTCTCCCAATCCCGCAAACATGCCCTCCAATAGGATTTGATCCAAGATCTTATATTTGGAATTCCCTGCTCAAACAATTGAGGTTCTTCTCAGGGGCCACAATCATCTTTGTTGATTTCTTGTATTTTATGCAATACTTTCAATATAGTGATCTCTTATGCAAAGAAAAACTATCATTTCATTTGCTTACACCTCTATGGGAATTTGAGAATGTTCAATTATGTTTGAAATGCAGGGTGATACTCTTCAAAGGTGGCGAACTGAGCCTTTTATCATGATAACTGGTAGTGGAAGGTATTACTATTCCAATGGTTATCTGTACTAGCCTGTTTTGAAAGACTTGTGCAAATTTTTTACAATGTTGGTATGTTGTATCGGAGAATAACATAGCATTATCCTTTTCTTTTAGATGGGTACCACCATCTCTGCCCACAGCAAAGAGTCCAGAGCACGGGAAGGAGTCTGGTAGCACACATGCTGCTGGAAGAAGCAGGGTACATTTCCTTTTTTCTGGCAGGAATAAATTTTCTAAGTTGTATAATTGCAGAGTTAATTTGACAGACTGAATTTTTACAGCGTGTTGACCCTGAAAGAACACTGACTGATCCACAAAGGGATGAGTTTGAGGATATGTTGCGTGCTTTAACATTGGAAAGAAGTCAAATAAAGGATGCTATGGGTTTTGCCCTGGATAATGTTGATGCTGCAGGGGAGGTACTGCCCGATATCAGTGCCTTTTGTTTTCATTATCTTTTTCGTACATTGTTTGATAGGTTTAGTGCACCATTATTTGTTGTTCTCCATCAAAGTCACAAACAGCACTTTCTGTGATCCTGTTATGTTTTCTTTGCTACTAGTCTACAAATTGTTTCACCTAGACCTGCAAATGAGATGTTGTGATCCATCATATAATAAGTAAGGGAAGCATATCTGCAATTTATCTTGATGACTGTTAATGTGATTAATTTCTTTGTTTTCTCCCTGCAGGTAGTTGAAGTTCTGACAGAATCTTTGACACTTAAAGAAACTCCTATTCCAACGAAAGTTGCAAGACTCATGCTTGTCTCTGATATCCTTCATAATAGTAGTGCTCCTGTAAAAAATGCATCTGCTTATCGCACTAAATTTGAAGCTGCTCTGCCTGATATAATGGAGAGCTTTAATGACTTGTATCGTAGTATAACTGGAAGGATCACTGCTGAGGCCCTTAAGGTGAGCTGTAATGTTGATTTCTATTCAGAGTTCAAATTTTTGTTCTCTGTTTTGTGCTTTAAGTATGAGCTTGTGTGGCTTTCAACAGGAACGAGTTCTGAAAGTGTTGCAAGTATGGTCGGATTGGTTTCTGTTTTCAGATGCTTATGTGAATGGACTACGTGCTACTTTTCTTCGTTCTAGTAACTCTGGTGTGATCCCATTTCATTCTATATGCGGCGATGCACCTGAAATTGAGAAAAAAAATAGCACAGAAGACACAGTTGATGGGGGAAAGACCAATCAAGATGCTGCATTGGCAATGGGCAAAGGAGCTGCTACGAAGGAGCTAATGGATCTTCCCCTTGCTGAGCTGGAAAGACGTTGCAGACATAATGGATTGTCGCTTGTTGGTGGTAGAGAAACGATGGTGGCACGATTGCTGAACCTGGAAGAGGCAGAAAAACAAAGGGGGTATGATTTAGATGATGACTTGAAAATTGCTCAGAGCAATTCAAGTTCCAGTAGATATCCGAGTGTTCACAGAGAAGTGAATGTTGATCCAGGGCCAGTGGGATCGACAGGGTGGAACATTTATGGAGAGGATGATACGCCATCCCAGAACAAAAGGTCCGTGTCTTTGGTTTCAACCCTCCCAATTCCACAACCTGAACTAAAAGCCTTTGCAAAGAAAGAGAAGAATGATCCTGTTCTGCCAGCATCTAAATGGGCTAGAGATGATGATGAAAGTGATGATGAACAAAAGAGAAGTGTCAGGGACCTTGGGTTAAGCTACTCATCTTCTGGAAGTGAAAATGCTGGTGGTGGTCAGGGTAAGGAAGATGAAATGGAATTTGCTACTGACGCAAGCATCCCAACACAACCTGAGAGTGGAATGAATGAAGAGCAGAGGTATGTACCTCTATTTTTGCTGTGATCATATCTCTTTGATTTTCAAATGAGTTGGTTTTGGAAAGATCATCTTCTTTCACATTGAGTTTCGACCCCCCCCCCCCCCCCCCCCCCCCCCCCCCCCCCCGGCTCTTGTTTTTTCCTGTTTTGGGCAGTCATGTATAACTTTCCTTGGCATAACAAGCTTTGTGTTTTTGTGTTGTCCATGTTTGTGCATTTGCCTGATTTTGGCTATGATATTGCAGACAAAAGTTGAGACGTTTGGAAGTTGCTTTAATAGAGTATCGTGAATCCCTCGAGGAGCAAGGAATGAAAAAATCAGAGGAAATTGAGAGGAAAGTTGCAGTACATCGGAAACGGCTAGAGTCAGAATATGGCCTATCAAGTTCAAATGAAGATGGCCCTGGCAACAGTAAGTGGTCATTTTGCAAGACTGAATCTTTTAGGAAGCATTCTGCCAGTTATGATATTTGTTTCCATGTGCTCTGCTATTTTTACAAATTCTTTACCTTCTCTGATGATCTGGTCATTAGTCACATATGCTTCTTTACTCAGCGTATTTGGTGAGTTTAGAGGCTAGAAACAATTCCAATTCTATAATTGGAAAACATAACCTTTTCCCTTTGCTTTGAAACTCCAGAGAGAATATCTTCTGAAAGGAGGGATAGACGTGACGATAACCAAGAATCCTCAAGAAAGCGACACCGCAGTGAAAGCAGAAGCGAAAGCCCACAAAGAAAACTATCACTTAGGGACAGAGAGAGGGGACATGACTCAGACAAGGACCGGGAAAGGCATAGGGAAAGGGATAGGGGTAATAATTTGGAAAGTGAAAGACGGGACCGCGATTACCGAGAAAAGAGTGGAAGCAAAGAGCGGGATGATCATGACAGAGACAGGGGCAGGGACAGGGATAGGAGGAGACGTGTAAAATGAGCCCATTGGTGTCTCAACACTGCGATTTTATATCCCCCTGCAAAATTTCAACCGATGAGTTAATTGTCAGGGGATCAGACTGAACATTGTGGTGGTGCATAGGAGGAGATGAAGAAGACTTGGCTTGCTAAAGAATGCCTGCCACGATAATCTTTTGTACCAACAGTCATGTATTTCGGTTTCACAATCAAATTATTCGTGGTTGTATTTCAGTGCCTCATAAGTTAAGAGCATTGCTGCATCAAGTCACATGTTTCTGAATCTGCTGTCAGATTCGTTTTTTTTCCCTTCAGATCTGAAAAGTGGCTGGATGATTGACCCCAAATCATAGCAAGATTCCATTCAAGTCCAACAGAAGTTGACCATAAATTTATCAATCTACTCATCAGGGAGTTGAATCAATGGGCTACAAAACTTGAAAAGCAGATCCTGCTTGAACAAACATCCTACTGTTCATGTGAACAGCCAAGGTGTTTCTTTTTTCAACACAAGCACAGCACTAATACCTTGGATATAGGAAACGTGTTTTACTTCACTTGAAATAGCGACATCTTACATGCCTAAACAGGAGGCGTAATTTGCTCCAAGTCCATGCTTAACGATTTCTCTTATAATTAATTAGGTGGGCATGTCTTGTCGTGCAACTTGCTATCGGTTGCTGGTAAGAAAAAAATAAATAATAAAAGGGAATATTATATAATAGTAGACCCACCAGGCCACCACCACCTAACGTTAATTATTGGATGCATGGAAAATAAAATATATGGATTGGAACGGCCAGCATTCTTTCTTGATCAATTATCCAGAAATCTAGTCAGAATTCACGGGAGAGAATGTGTTGGGAAAATGCAAGAAAATAATTGCATGGCTTCTTGCCCTTTGAGGTTTTCTTACAACGTCAGCCTCACTTTCCCTTTGGATAGAACACAAGCTAGCGATTAGAAAAGGAAGTAAATCCAACATGAAATTAAATTGTAATTAGAAAAAAAACACAATATTTGACAATTTTATTAACATATTTTAAAACCCTAATATTTTGATTGATTGCAAGGACGTAACGGTATTTATGAATGTGTAAATCATGACTTACCAATCAGACGAGTTAAAATGGAAAATAAATGCATGATTCAAGAACGCAATCTCTTCAGTTATCAGTTAATCAAATATTCAAGTTTATACCATCACTGAATTTGTGCTTTCTCACTAATCAGAGATGACTAAACAATTATCCAAGGAAAAGAGGGCAGCATGCAGAATGCTGGATTTTCCTAGCCAAGAAATATGTATACAGTACAGGGTATGAAACGAACCCGCAATTTGTTTTCATGGCAGAAAATTGAAGAAACATTGCAGAAGGAAAACTCAAATGAAAAGAGGACCTGCTTCTACTCTAGCATGTCTATGAATGGCCAAGAAGCACAACGTCAGTGACATGGTCATGCACATGACAGCAGAGGTTACAGCCTCGAAGGTGGCCAAGAACCGCTGCTCCTGGAGGAGGCCCCAGAGTCTGCTAACGAACAAACCCAGGCAATTTACAACCCTAGCCAGCGCCATCGCCATCTTTTCTTCAAGCAGCAACAAAGCATAAAGAGAACACCACACAAAGAAAGAGTTGCAAACCAAGCCTTAATCACTATGAATGTCTTTACCGTCTTTTCAGAGTTTGGCAAATAGCCAAGTGATTTGGACTCTTGTTTTTCCTGTTCCCTTCCCTTTTGAGCAACGCATGAGCAACTTTAAGATGCGTACAAGGACAAGTATCCGTTCTTTCCCCGTTGCTTCACATTTTATCCTATTATTATTATTATTATTATTATTATATTGTTGTTCATTGTCTTTATCATGGATTGGAATATTGTATTTTTTTTAAAAAAAAAATTCTCAGATATTTTTTTTCCATCGAATTCATTGTTTTAGGATTTAATTAAATCCTGATTTTTTTTTAATTTGTTAAGTTAATTTCGATGTGATTTAATTTTTACATCATTATTATGATTTGATATTTGTTATGTCAATATTTAAAAATAAAAAATTATTTTATATGTTTTTGTTTTCTATAATTTGTTTTCTTTTAGTTTTATCTTGTAATTTTTTTAAAAATAAAATATTTTATTCTATAATTAGATAAAAGAAATTAACCACATTAAATTTCATTACTCGAATTTAGACTTGAAAATCAAATATATTAAAACCCTATTTATTTGATTCATCGTTTCTTTGCAATACCCAAATAGCCCTTCTGTTTCTCTTTAATTCCCCAACCTGGTCTCCTTTCAATCTACCTCTAATGTTCTAAAGAATTATAATATCTATTTTTATTATTATATGATTAAATAAAAAATAGATTCCAAAAAATTTCTGGAAACTAATTAAGGCTACAGTGCACAGCGTTGACAAACACATACTTGTATCTCTACATTTACAAACTATACGTTTGAGTTGCTACAGGTATCATCAACATTTCACTATTGAGACTCCTTCGGACGCAGTTTTCTTAACAACCATTTCTTTCGCAGTGTTGCATCCAATGCCAAGAATGTCTTTGCCTTCCTCTCATCTTCCAGAAGATCACAAGCATCCAGCAAAAGCTCATCATCTATGTCAGGAATAGTTTGAAGGGTCTCTATTGCACTTTCTATTGACATGTGGTTCTTGCTCTCTTTCTTGTTTGCAAATGCTGAAACTACACATCGCATCTCCTTGCCAATTTTCTGCGCCTTGCAAGAAAGTTCAGCCACTGTAGCCGGCCGCTTTTTCTGTGCATCAGATATTTCAATGTCCTCAACTGGAAATTGCTCATTCCCCTGCAGTCCATCCATCACTATTTCTACTTTCATGGCAGTTTCTTCATTTTGCATTGGTGGACCTGGATCGCCAAGTCTTGTATCTGATACATCATTTCTTTGGATGAAGCACAAATCAAGGTAACTGTCTAGTACTTTGTTTTTGTAAGCTATGGCTTCCGGATGTCCCTGCAAAATTCCATGCTACCAACATCATAATGAAGGCAAACTAAATTTCTACGGTTAGGCCTCATGCACAAGTCATTTTTAAAAGTAGAAAGCACTCATACAGGCAATAAGAACCCATTGCACAATGACAGGGGCTCTCTATCCCATAAAGAGGGCATAGGACGATGCTAATGCAACTGTCTCACACAGTGGTTACAAACTGGAGAGAAGTTTAGCGCGATTTTGGAGAAAATTGAGAAATGACAATGATAGAACGAGGAAGGCACCTTAACATGATCTTCCCAAGTAGCATCATCAGCAGTTACCTTTTGCCGAGTTCCATCCCATGCAAACCCCCTATGACTGAGAAGACTGCTAATCTCGTTACAATCTTTCATCAAACTGACGTACTGCTTCTCTAAACTGTATTTATCACATGTAAGTCCAAATTTGTCATTAAATATTTTAACCATGTGAGCCCATGCTTGTTCATTGAATGTATGATCGATCTTGTTCCCCCCATGCACCTGCTCTATCATAAGGTCAACAAAATAGCGGTTCATCTCTGGCTGCCAATCTACTGTCAGAGGGTCAACTGCAAATCAAACAAGCATTATTATACAAAAAGTCCAATGAATTGCAACAGCACAGGAAGAAAACAATATGAAAAGAAGAAGTAATTTCATCTTCCTTTTTATGGTTAGAAGTTCAGTCTCCCTAGAAATAGCATATAGTCCGATCTTCTGTATATTAGATTGAGGCATTTCAGGGAAATCACATTGCAATTTATTAATGTTTCCTTTACAAGGAAAGCAAGAAATCATATTTAATGTACCCAATTCATATCCTGATGTATAGTTATGCCATTGTATTATGGACTATTCAATTATTGCAAGTCTCAGCGGTTATTTACCAGTCATCAAAACCGGCATTTCCTCTATGCATTGAGCCAAACGGCTGTATCTTCCACCAGAATTTTCTTGTCCAACTATAACACACAATTTCTGATAACCTGGCACAGTTTTAACTCTGTATGATCGAGCATCAGGGTGTGCCTGCATGCATCACAGGTAAGCAACAGAATGCAAAAATGACCAATCATATAAGAGGGGAAACAGTTCACCTTGATATAAGCATCCCAAATATGATCTTTAGCTGTTATCATTTCTCGTGTTTCGTCCCATGAAAACCCATTATTTTCAAGAAGATTTTTTATCTCATTGTACAGACGCCTTAAATGCTTGTACCGGTTTTTTAAAACATCTTTGTCATGGTGCGACTGAAATTTGACATTGAACGATGCAGCCATGTCAATCCAAGCCTGGCTTATAAATGTCTGTCCAAATTTATTTCCTCTATGCACTTGGTCCAGTAATAAATCAATAAGATAGCGATCCATTGGCGGTGTCCAATACGTTCTTGTACGATCACTACTGCCAAGGGATTGGCTCCCCTTTCCTTCTTCTATAGGCAGAAAAAATGTATTTGTAAGGGTAACTTCAACTATCAAAATATGTGAAGTCTAAAATATAAGTCTGAATACCAAGTGCAAGGTGAAATCTCAAATCAATCAACAAAAGTGTTTTTCCCAAGCACATATACAATTCAGAAAGAAGTGGAGGAAAAAATATCCATCCATGATGGCTCAAGAACTTCTCAAACAATTAAGCCTACTTCAACATGTAAGCTGAAAAGTTACCATTTTTCATTCAATAGAAAAACCAAACAAAGGTAAAGAGAATGTTGAGTTTTATCTTTCCATGGGCTTCCATTGTCCACTTGATCACTCTCACAGCAAACTTTCCATGAGATTGTAGTAAATAAACCAAGGACCAAATTAGAGATCTCATAACTGAACAATATGATAGAAGAAAGTAATAACTCACCAGCCTTCTCTCTGGAAATGTCAGCTTCGTGGTCTTTGTCCTCAAGGAAGTTACTTTGAACACCATTTTCACTTGCATTCCCATAAATAAGGACCAAATCATTGTAATTTGGCAATGTCTTCATTCTATATGTCCGTGCATGTGGATGTGCCTACACTCATATTAAGTAATATCATTGGAAAGAAAAAGGGAAGGGGAGGAAAGGAATAAAAGAAATCAAATTCAAATGTTGGGTCCGTGTACCTTGATATAAGCATCCCAAACTTTATCATCATCAGCAACAATCATCTGTTGTGTTTCATCCCAAGAAAAGCCATTTTGTTGCAGAATAACCTTCAGATCACTATAGTACTTAGCTAACTTCTTGTATCGATGTCTTAGAATCCTTTTGTCATGGCGAGGACCGAACTTTGCATTGAATGAAGAAAGCATATCTGTCCATGCTTGTTTGACGAATGTATTATCAGTCTTGTTGCCTCTTCCTATTTGGTCCAGCATAAGCTCAACAAAATATTGGTCCATAGCTGCTGTCCACTCTGTCCTTGGACGCTCACTATTTGATGACAGGCTACTCGTTGGATCACCTGCACATTAAGGAATATGTAATCAAAATTCCATACCTCTACTTATTGGTTATAGTCCACTTTATTGAGAATCCAGGTTACTATCAGGATAATGAAGGGGGTAATAGAATAGAAATCTAAATTAAGGTTCATGGGAAAAGCAAAACAAAGATACATACCCATGTTTACCCCTTGGACTTCATCATCAAAATCAAAATCATGACTCGATCGACTGTATCTTCCATCTGCACTGGTATATCCATATATGACACACAAATCATTAAAATTCAACACTGCTTTAGTCTTGTAGGATCGAGCATCTGGATGAACCTGCATGGATCCTTTGTTATTGACAAATATTTCACAGAGACTTCTATTATACAATTTGAACAGAAAAATAATACACCTTTATGTAATCATGCCAGAGACCATCATCAGCCACCACCATTTGTCGATTTTCATCCCAAGCGAACCCAGTCTGGCCAAGAAGCTCCTTTACATCATTGAACTGCTTCCATAAATTCGTATAACGACTTTTCAACACATCTTTGTCATACTGAGACTCGAATTTTGCATTGAACACAGCCAGCATGTCTGTCCATGCCTGCTTGTTGAATGTATGGCCTATCCTATTCCCTCTATGCAACTGCTCTAACATAAGATCAATAAAATACCGTTCCATTGTCGGTGTCCAATATGTTCTTGAACGATCATTACTTGTTGGTATTTGAGTGCCCATTACTCCCCTACTACTAAATCCAAACCAAAAAGGCACATTACAACTCCATAAGATTTTGTTCACATCATCATCAAACAAACTCACACAACTTTGGTACCATCTAAAATCACCTTAAAAAACCAAAATAAACAAGCAAAGAGCAAAAATGCAACGCCCCTTTATCAATGAAATTTGCATACTTTTGTAGCTAAATTTCAACAATCAAACGAACTCTTTTTTTTATTTATTTACACTAAAACCATCATTACAACAAATTACACTGCATTACACTCAGCAAGGCTCAATCTTTCATTGTTTCAAAGAAGCAAGGTACAAACTTTCTACGGAAATACCGTAAAACAAAATGAATTCAAGCCCAGAATTAATTAAAAATGAATCAATTTAGCATAACTGCTGTTTTAAACCAGACGAAGTTAACAAAGATTCAAGCTTTTCTTTGATTATGTAGTAATTAATTACAAAACAACATTAATTTAAGGATTAATGAAAAGGGTTTTCGTTACCTGTTAATATAATGGTGGGTTTTGAGTTTGGCGCCTGATAAAGAGAGGGCCTTGTGGTGGTGAAAGAGTTTAACCCTAATCCGGAATAAGGGGCCTCTCAGTTGCCCTCCCTGTTTGGCTACGAAGGCAACCTTTGTGGGTGTGTACAGTTTGGAGTGACGAGTAAAGACAATATAAAAATGCCCATTGAGTTATATTTATTAACACTCCTTGCCATTGTACTTATTCATGGTGTTTTCGTGAAAAAGGTTTCGTGTCTTGCAACGTTTGCTTTTGTTTTTCAATTTTTGTCCTTTTAGGGCTCAAAATTTTCTCTACTTTAAGCCTCTATGGCTATAAGACCCGGTCTAAGTTCTATATCGGAGATTAATTTAATCAACTCGTTAGTATATAGGTCATCTTTTTTATTTTATTTATTTTTTACTAAAATGATACCTTTTTTATTTTAAAAAAATATAATGAGTTTATTTTAATAAAAAAACATGATTCAAACTAAATTTTGAATAGATAAATAATCAAATTCTTATTAAACTAGTTAAGTTTTATAACTATATCATTAAAACTGTGATGATGGAGCTCATTATCGTAACTCAAATTAACGAGCCTCATTTTTAATGTTATTTCCCTTTTGTTTTAACATTTTTAGGAAGTTTTTTGCATCTCTTGGCAAAGTTTTGAACCAGTGCATTCACAAGATTTTTTTTTTTTTTGCAGGCTCCCCTATTTAGTACTGAAGTCTAAAGTCAACGTGTCAGTGACCATTCACCTTGAGTTTGTTCATGTGTGTATCCACCTTTGAAAAAGGAACGCAAGCTATGTTCAAAAGTTCCACTCTTCTCTTCGCTCACCAATATGCACCAACACACAAAGTCAGCGGCTTGAAAAGGAAGATTCAAGAAAAACTCGTAAGATTTCAAGAGATACTGTTTCATATAAAATTATAGTATGTGTTGATTAATCCATATTTCCTAAGCTTTCAAAGGTAACCCCAAACTGCTGTTGCAGACTTGCAGTGCACTATCACATGCTAAAAATCTGTAATGTTAGCGTACAAAATCAAATGGTTGTGTCAAAAAAAAAAAAAACGTTTTTTTATTTGCCCATCCAGGCATTTTTTCTGATGAACTCAAGCGTATCATGTTGAACAATGATGTACAAAGAATCAGGTAAAGAAGATGGGAAAAGATAAGCACCGCTCGTGCTGGTTTCTTGCTGCAGACCCCCCACCATCAACCTTGGGTGATCCTGAGAGATTTTAGCACAGAACTCTATATTTAAAACTAAGAAAACTTGAAAAATGTTTTGTTTGAACAATCTTGTTAAAGCTATTTGCCATCAACACTGCTTACAAGGGACACCAATTCGATATTCTCATTTTCAGGAGTTTCAGCCTCCTCTTTTCCACCTAAGATGTCAGCTGGAAGTACTGAAGCATTGGGATCGCCTCTGGGAATCAGAAATAATAGACAAAGTGGAGTGATTCGCAATATGTTCCGGATCAAAATGGCAAGCCAAAGATTATCAAATCTTGTCCGAGTAACGTTCAGTAAATGAAGAATGACGCCTCCACCCCATTGAGATAAGAGAACTCCAACGTTATCAATTGACATTAGTAGGGCGAAGAAAGTGCCTTCAATGCCAGGGGGACAAAGCTTGGAACTGATCACAAGAAGGGGCATCCATTTTATCCTGTTAATCATGTGAGACACACTCTCATCAATGACAACGAAGAAATAATCTGGTATGCCGCATTTCAAGTTCAAACGCAGCACCAGCATCAAATCAAGCATTCCGGACAGACCAAATAGCAATTGAGTCCAGAAAAGCAAGTTTCGAAATGGGTGATTCTTCAGGACATTTTGATAGAGTAATGCTCCCAAGAGGGATCCGATCGAACCAATCGAGAATATGAAACCAACGTTCTCCTGCAAAAGAGTGCATTGTGAGTCTCCCTATGTACCTAGATAATCTGATACTTAATTCTCAAATCTCTTGACCGTCGGAGAAAACGAGTGCATGACCATATACCTGTGAGAAAGATGGACCATCCTTTGAGTCTGTATACCAGTAGAACAACCCTTCATGGATATCTATGCTCAATGCAAGGGATAAGAACATATATACACATGGCCTCCACACATCCGGGAATTTCAGTGTTCTCCACATTGCCTTGCTAGCATCCAAAAGCTTCTGGTTTACCTGGGCAACGAAGAGAAACATTAGGCTATGAGCCTGGAAGTGGCAAAGAGTGAACATAAGCTGCAAAAGGTACCTTTTTGTAAGAGAAGTTAGGCATGAAGGGCTCATCAAGCAACATTCCAACTAAAAATAAAAGTCCATATGGAATTGATAGCAAACCGAAAACCCCCTGCCAGGGAAGAGGAAGAAATATTCAAGTTTCAGTGTGCAAACTGATTTATCTTTTTAAGGGAAAGAAAGAAAAAGTGAACAGAAATTGTTGAAGGAATGGACAAAGAACTTGAACAACAGTCAACCTTCGGGCCAAGCAGGTGGACAAAAATACCACTGAGAGAGAATCCCATTAATGCTCCAATGGATGAACTGAGAGCACACAAGCTTTGCATATCAGCAGCAAGGGATGGACGAATATTACTATTCTGAACCACACAGGCATCAATGGTTACATCTGCTATTGCTGCACCAGTACTTCCAGCCGTCATTGACAACAGAGCAAATACAATATGGAGGTTCTCATGGAACGACAACAGGAGCACGGAGAAGGTGCCAAGCAATCCTGAAATGGCCTCATTCTGTGAGTAAAAACTATTCTAATTCATAAGGCTACAAAAGATGCTTCATACATAACTTAAAAAATCAAGTTCTGCACAAGACAGGAATTAATTCGATCAAACAAGAACAAGCATCCTGTTACCAAATGCCTACATCAAGCACAGGTTATGTTGCTCAATGATGATCCTGAACCTGTTGAGAATAAACACCTAATCCTAACCATCGACTACCCTTGTATCTTCAAGCTATGCTCAGTTATGTGAACGGAGAAATAGATTTTCTAAAACGATCGTGCTGTTGAACAGATATTGATCATCTTAAACTGTGTTGATTTAGGAACTGCAGATCATCCTAACTTGTTAAAGTATGACCTCCTTCCTAATATGCACATAAAATGTATGTTCTACTCTATCAGCCAAGGCAGTAAACTTCATAATGATCCCCTCTGAAGTTCAGAAACGCTGTCAAGTCTTTTCCTTCTTCATTGAAACACTCTTCGAGTAAGCAGCAACCAAATTTCACCCAATGTATGCAACACAATACATTGCAGCCTATTGTTACGCAGGCACGTTAGTTGCTTGCACTAACTACGTTAATTCTCTCACTATAGCATGCTATTTCATACAAATCCTTTAAACACTTCTGCATGTAGCATGCTACTTAAGAAACTAGAGAACTCTCTATCCTGAACTTAAAGAGAGGAGCCTAATTTTTTCACTTTGTAAGGCATAATGTTGACACATAACTGAGATCATATCATGCTTGTTTACCAATGTAAGATGCAAGAATAATCTACCAGATGCATACAAAAGTTAATATCAAGCTATAAAGCATCATTTACAGGCTAACATCAAAGAATGGCACCAGCAGCACCACAAAATAAGATCCTTGCAAATATTACATTAAGGTGCAATGAGAGGTGAAGTCTACCAGCGAAGATTAAATAAGGCCGCCTCCGGTACCCGAAAATTGGAAGAAGATCAGTGACGAGGCCCCAGAGGGGCTTGACAAGCCATGGAATTGAGATGATTCCTTGATAGATCTGTGATTCAGAAGGCTGTACCTTTTGAACATCCTTCATGTAATAGTCAGTGCCAACACGATTAAAAGCTCTACCAAGTCCTTGGTTTACACCATACACAGTCAATACACCAAATACAAAACTCCAATGTGTCTCATTAGCAAGCATCTTGAACCAATAAATCGGTGCCCAAAAAAAGTCAAAGAACCCTCCTTTTTGTTCATTTTCTTCCTCCACAACCTCATTACAGGCTTCCAACTTCTCGTCCCCCCCCATAACTTGCTATCTTCAGGCCAATAAACAGGAAAAAAGAAGAAGCAATATTCTGATCAGCTCAAAATCTCAATCTTTATTTAATTCCCAAGACAGGTTAAAACTTTCTAACTTTGGTTCAACTTGAAAGCCAAAAAAACAGTTTCTGTAACAAATCGGTGTGTTCCCAAAGTGGGTTTCTCTTGATATCTCTGCGAGATGTGACCTTTCCAAAGAGGGTTTAAGAAATGTGAATTGCAACCAAGTTCAAAAATCAGTCTTTTCTGATCTAGGCATCTTCAAATCTGAAAGCCTAGCTGCTAATGTCCCTAGGGTAAAGATTGATGATGCACCAGCGAGAAGACAGGTCTTTTGAACCTAGAACAAACAGAGAGAGGTGGTTCCAATGTAAGAGAAAGATGTCTTGATACTCCCTGCCACATTTGACCAGCCCGGCTTGCAAAAACCAACACCTGAGCAAGGCTCTAAAAAAAATGGGCAACGAGGCCTCATCTAGTACAGCACTAACCTATAAAACAAAAACTGAATCATATGATTGGCTACTCTTTTTTTCCTTGTACTAAAGAATCAAAACAAGCTGCCAAGGAAACAGAGAAAAAATTCTTGCACGCCAATTTGGATGTGACACGAGTCGAAATATCATTGGTCCCCGTCAAGTGGGGACACTTTCGCTCATGTCATGTCTGAACAAGAGACGACTTTAAAGTCTACTCTTGCTATAGTAGTTGTCAAATGGGACAAAAAAAAAACCCACCTTGATCGTCATGTCTGTCCTGTGCCCTATTGTTTAGAAAATTTAATTATATGATTATGATCCTTATAATATCAAAAATAATTAAACAATTCTTCGATCGTTGAAAATTCTCGATTTAATAGTTTTTTTCTTTAAAAAATATCTTCTTTTCTCGTCAGATTAGTTCACCTTAAGCATTTCTTTTTTATCTTTCTAAACAGAAAATCGAGTCAATAAAAAGACTAGCTCGTAAGAAAATAGATTATATATAAAGGTTTTGAAAATTTTCGGACTAATTAAATTAGTTCTGTTAAACTACGAATACTAAATTATAATATACTCTTGCCTTATAAAGATCCTATGAAAACAAATCAATGAATAGCTTGTGATATTAAAGAAAGCAGGCAAATTATTTCATAGCAGTTTGGAATTGTGTTTCAATCAGAATTTTATAAAAAAAATTAAAAAAATAAATTATTATTAATTTTTTTATATTATTTTAAAATACTAATATTAAAAATAATGTTTTAAAATAATAAAAAATATTATTTTAATATATTTTTTAGAAAAAAAACATTTTAAAAAATAATCACTAGCACACTTCCAAATATTATTTTCATATGATGAAATGTCACTTACCACCCCATTTGATTGGGGATCTTGTTAGTTTTAAAAAAATTTCAAATTAAAATTTACATTTAATTAAACTTATTAAACCTTGACCATTAACTTGGATTAAGATTTAAGTTATATATTGGGAGGGTTAACTTGAATGGATTAAAAGGATACTATTTTGTTTTATTTAAAAAAAATTAAAATAATATACTTTTATTTAAAAAAAAAATAAACCAGATTTTTCAAAAGCCTTACCAGGCCAATTCTAGAGTAGATAGCTTTGAGGTCTTAAAGAAATGTATATTGGATTAAAAACCTTTATAATTGATTCCTAGCGTACTCTTTCTTCACTAACTAATTTAATATTATTAAACATGGTAGCAATAATTTTATAATGATTTTTATTATCAATATAATCATATTCGTGTTCCGTGCACTGCTGGGAATCATTCATAAATAATGTTTTTTATATTTTATTAATTTAAGTTTAGATTAAAATAAATTAAAGTTAAATTCAAGGGAACATGTGTTGACTGGGTTAAATTAAAAGATTGGAGGAGTGGGTCTTTTTTTTTCACAACATAAATTCAAATATCATTAAATCTATGCTATCAACACATGTTTTTATTTATTTATTATTATTATTAAACCCTACAAATTTGTGTAGGATACAAGTGTAATGCCTTATTTACATGCCTTATTTAAATTTAAAATGCTCTCTATTTTTATGTTTTAAAAATACTTTTAAAAAAAATTAAGAATTTTTTATTTTTTTTACTTCAAATGAATATTTTTTTTTTAGTGTTTTTAAATCATTTTGATATGCTAATATTAAAAATAATTTTAAAAAAATAAAAAATATATTATTTTAATACATTTCTAATTAAAAAACAATAACAACTATACTTCTAAACATGTTTTTATTTATAATGGTGTACATGCGGTACAATCTTGATTTTGATTATGACATATATATATATACACACTTATTTATTTATTTCTGTAAAGCACTTCCTAACAAACACTTATTAGAATTCTTGAAATATTTTCATAGTAGAATGTGTTTCATAGTTGAATGTGTAACACCTATGTAAATATTTTGAGGGTCATAAATTCAAATGACTTTCTTAGAGATTTTCAAAAAAAATTGTGTTAATTCTAGCTTATTTTTTCATGATTTATTAAATTTTTATTATTAAAAAAATCTCTATTTTTTTTTTAAAGTGAAGTTATTTATGAAAGTACATTGAATTTTTATAAGCATCTATGAAAAATCTCAACTCAAAATAACAAAAATTGTTTTTTAAAAAAGGGTTTTTAGTCAATAATAATGGTCAAATCAAGCAGATGAACAATATTTACTCAAAATATTATAGTTCAAGAACGACCAAATGGATAATACAAGTCTCAATGCGCCAGACCTCAATAATTGCTATTAAACCTGTTTTTTTTCAGTCAGAGACCAAGTCATTTCTCAGACGAACATTGAGCAATCTATTCATACGGATCATGCAAGCAATATTTTCTTGATGACCTCTCTTGAGATTAAAATTTAAATTTAACATGAAGAACAACCGTTTGGCATTACATTCCAAACGGTGTTTTACCAAAATTCAAATATTTTTTTTTTTATTAAAATTGGATTCGGTTTGTACTTTTTAAATCGTTTTAATATGCTGATGTTAAAAATAATTTTTAAAAAATAAAAAAAACATCATTGGCATGTATTTCTGCACGAAAAGCTATTTGAAAAGCAACCACTACTACGCTGCCAAACACACTCTAAATATTTGGAGGTAAGGTGACTAAGAAGTTAGTTTGAAAATTTAACAGTGCTTTTTTTAAAAAAAATATTTTTTTATTTAAAGATATATTAAAATAATATTTTTATATATTTTTTAAAAATTATATTTAATATTAATACATTAAAATGATTTATATATATATATATATATAAAAAATTTAAACAAAAATAAATAAATTTTGGCCATTTCTGATTTGAAACACAATACCGAACAGGTAAACATAAATAACTTTAAATTAGTAATAATCTTGTGTGATGATATCACATTAATTAAGAAAATATCTGCCATCGTATATAGAATTGGTATAACCTCTTGAAGTTCTTGTCTTCCCGTGTCATCTTGTCATTATCTTAATCTTCTCTTTACTGTTTTGAAACAATAACCAAACGATATCTTATAATACTTTCCACATGCTTTATAGCTTTTAATCATGCCCCTTGATAAAGATAATGATTTAATGTTTGCTCAGTCAAGTGATTAACTACAATGGTTTCTAGTGAGTCCACTGCGTTCGTGCTTTGATGGGGCAAGACAAGTCTACTCAGTGGCACATAGCTGTGTACTGCATTTGGCTGGCTGCCCACTTCTCACACAAAACTAGGGGGAAATGATGGCTGGCATTCACAAAGCTGAGCAGAGGGCACTTCCACAGTGGTTAACCTCCTCTAGTTTAAGTAGTAATCGATGAACAAAGCAATTTGCAAGGATAGAAAACCAAGATGGTATACGAAATTGTTTGCAAATTAGAGCTTTTCCTTCATTCTTGGAAACCAATGGATGCACAGCACGTAAAAGAGATATATGCATTCAGGAATAAGTGATTGTATTAGTTGGTAATAAAAATTTGTTCTATACATGACTGACCTGCCGTCAAAGAATTCCCAGAAACAATCATGAAATGAGAGCCATGAGAATCTCATATGAAGAGGCAAGCTGCTTCTTTCCGGCCAATATCTCTCAAAGCATCATAATGGCAAGTAGTCATTTAACATATCAATTTGGAGATGATTCGTATTGGTATCGCATATCTTGTTCAAATTGTTGATCTTTAAGAATCTGCAATTTTGATTACCTCTTCGGGGCTCGGGCTTGATCTTAGCAGTGTGCTACCGTTCCTGGCTGATTGATTTGGTTCTGAGAGCAGACTCCATCAATAAACAGTTTGCCATTTCTTTCATCTCACAGGTACAGATAACCAACCTTGGACGCATCTGGCAAAGTAATTTCACATCCTGCCAATCACCAGCCCATAATTGAAAATTGTTGTCAGCAACAACCGGCAATCGGAACAAATGGGTCCCTCCGTGAAGGCATTGGCGCGCAGCTCAAATCCTCATTTGCTTTGTAGTAAAGCATCCTCTGCACATAGAAAATCATATAACACTGTGACGCTCTCACAATCCTCTCATCAACTTCGGTAATCCAAGCATCATCGCACTTGTACCATTGGTTTTGCAGGCGCAGATAAGTCACGTAATGACCTGAGTCTAGCATCCCAGAATGAGTGACTACAGCAAAAATCTCAAATTCTGCAGAGATATCCGCTTCATCACTCTCAAACCCAAAAATTCTATTTCCAAACCTGTTTCTGACAATTGATGGAGATAAATATGGGGTCATATCCAGAGAAAAAGGAAACTGTAAATGCCAATCAATTTTTCTTGATGTTCTTCGCAAGGAAGAGTGCTCAAACCGCTTGATATGCAATGACAAGACCAGTGGAAGCCTTTTAATAGACATTTGCTTCAACGAGTCCCTCTTTTCTTGACAATTTTGGCAGTACAGTTTCTGATCAGACCCCAGCCTCTCAGGCCTTGTGAACAGATCCAAACAAGCCAAAAGGGTAGATCTGCCGGTGTCCTCATTTGGCCTAACAGATTTGTTAGCCACATCCACTGAAGAAAAGCTGCTTGTGTCCATGTTGAGCGAAATGTCAACACAAGGGTCGTAAGTTGTGGAAGTAAACCCACAAGTTGTGCAGGTTAGATCTGATCTTAGCATACCTGAGAAAACCCTATGAGCAATACACTGACAATCTCCATTATCTACACAAAAAAAGATTTATATATTGTAAGTCAAACACAGTAAAAATAACATATAATGTAAAATTCACCACTGTGTGAACCACCCCCTAGTGCCCTGGATACTGCAAGCAAATCAGAGTTTGTTTTTGAAATTAACAAGTTCTTTCACATGATTTGGGTCAGAAACAGTGACATTTCCTTTAGACAAACCCATAGTTATTTGCAAAATCCCAGAACTCAAACTCCTGGAAATCATAACCCAACTTCTTTAGAATACAATGTATGATATATTAAAAAAATACAGAAGTTATCTTATCATACAAAGAAAAACTACTAGGTAGTAATCCCAAATTTATTCTAACGCATCTAGGAATCATTTTTCAAAACCATACATCATCTCTAAACGCCATCATATGATAAACAGAACATAACACAAAATAGAAAGTACACCTTATCCCAGAACCTAGAGGCATTACCTTTATTTGGATTTCTCTCCTTTCCCTCTCTCTCATGGATTGCATCTAACACTGAAATGAAGAATTCATGAGCATCCTGCTGCTCGTAGCTAGCTAGATTTGCCGAATGCTGCCACCAACTTCATATAGAAACAAAATCTCATTACTAAAGCACAAGCCACCTCCAAACATCTGCTGGAGAGTTAAATGGAAGGCCTATGAAGGAATCTAACACCACACTTAAATCAATATCAAAATCCGAATAGTAAAACAGCTCAGTAAATACAACATTACAGAAGACATCCGATAAGAATCACTTATACACCCAAGTAAGAACCAATTCCAGCACAAGATAATGAAATTCTCTATCAGAAATATAGGAGAAGAGAAGAAAACCTGCTTGAAAAAATCCTTAAGACACCATACTTTCTGCTAGCTGATACCTGATGGGATATAACATATCTCTAGTCTACCTCTTAACAGTGGCAGAAAAAACTGAATCTATAAAACAAACAAGCTATGTGAATGTACTAAAGTTTGTCAAAGAAAGAATCTCAGAAAATAGTGGCAGATTACATCCCCTCTCAACAGGTCTAAAACAGATATTAGTAGACAATTTAGCATGAATCAATCAACAAAATCACGATAATGAAAATTGATTTGCTATCAAAACACACTGAAACTAGAAGGTGCATATATATAGCAATGTCAGACCTGTAAAGAAACTGAGCTGGACTATAAGGTGTCCGATCCCCGGAATAAACAGCTGAGAAAATTACACCGATATCACAAGCCAAACACGATTGATCTGATGATCTTTTCCTACAAGTTTCACGGTCGTGTCTCTCACTCAAGAAGTAATTCCTGAACGGTGGTGCATGGAGCAAAGCTTGCAAAATAGAATTCATGAAACAAGTACTGCCCAAATTATTCAATCCTCTTAATCCCAATGGATAGCACGATTTCGCTCTTCGACCCCTCATCCAAACAAAAAATTTAGACCTTATCAAATCCAAATCCACCACTGAATTCAACCTCCTCCTCTTGCTTGATCTCCTCATTAAATCATCAACAACACTATCACGTGTCTTACTTGGCATATCCACAATATTTTTAGCCACAACTACCTTATCAAAATCAAGGTCATAGACCTGATCACTACAAGAACAACAATAAAGTTCTGATCTTTCAATGTCAACAGCTATATCATGGCCATTCTCAGATTGACTATGCAAAAGGGTATGGTCTGAACAAGACATTGAAGAACAAATCAAACACAGAAATAGTCTACCTTGACGAATCCCACTACAAAAACTGCATCTGGGCATCTTTGTTTCACACATTTTAATGCTTGTCTTTCCATTTGGAAAGGTTTTGAGCCATTTTTGAAGGAATTTGTATCCACTCAAGCCATGCCTCAGCTTATAATCTGCAAGATGCTTACAGGGTTTTGGGTTTGCAAACACAGAGCTCCCTGTTTCCATAAACAAAATACAGATAAAAGTTTTGATCTTTAACCAAAAAAACAATAATTTATTAGATCAAATGGGCAATCTCAATACATAAAAAAACAGTAACCTTGATGTTTTGGTTACAAAAAGACTCAATCTTTAAATGAAACTAACAATAGGAGATACTATACTAAAGATCTAAGATTAGATTTGCAAGTTTGTTATCTTGATTTGATGAAAGAGAGGGACAAAGAGAGAGGGATGATGAATAAAGCAAAGCTTGGAGGACCCTTGGGGAAGTTACTTAGCAGAGAAGGGAAGAGGAGGGGCTTTTCTTTCTCTTTCTCTTTCTCTTTTTCTTTTTCTCGATGAATAGACTAAGCTTTTCATTTCTTTACGAAAGAAAAGGTTGTCTTGGCTCTTTTGGAGGAATATGAACCGTTCATTTTGTTGATCAAGACAATCAAGAAAGCGGGTCAATGATGGAGCAGACACTACTTGTCCATGGCTGCTTGCTACTCTGGATGGTTAGGGTTTTTGTACAAAGTTGTAGTATTTGCAAGCAAGGACTCGTTTCAATGCTGCTTGATATTTAAGGATATGATCATTAACCTAAACTAAAGCCCAAGAAAGGTATAGAATTGGAAGATAGTAATGCTCAGTGGAAGTTTCTTCTGAAAGTGAGAGGACAATGGCCTGTTACTGTTAGGTATTCAAGAGGCCAACCGTGGGCCTGAGCATGGACCACAGACACCTCCAGCACTCAAATATTTCTTTCATTTGTTGCACTGAAGCCGATTCATGAAAACACTACACTTGATCTTGGTTGATTAAATGGAATATTTACCATCTTGTTACTCCATCTCTTGATATCCAGGAATAAATAACCATCTTGATGAAACCTTTTCTCTTGTTTTTTTTTTTTAGAATTCAACATGAATTTTCAATTCAAATGATTCCATAAAAAATCTAAATTATTGGAATTCACGAGTAATAAAATCAATTATAATGGACATTAATGCAAAGGTTATTTAAAGTTTAGGTTATTTGACAATAAACTTTACATAAATGTAAGAAACAAGCACAAAACTATATTTGACTTGGTTTTGTTGATATATATATATATATATATATATATATATATATATATATATATATAAAAAGCTTAGTTACTAAGTTATTGAATTAATTTGTGGGTCACCGTATCAATATTTTTTATTGAAAATATATTATTTATTCATTCTAATTTTTTTAAAAATATTATTAATATTAATCTCATTCGTGGTTGGATTAAGTTTAATTAGAAGGGTGATGTCTATATTAAGTTCAACTCAAGCCTGCCTTACATTTATTGGCTAGCCTTACATTTATTGGCTAAGTTTTGAAAGTATTATATATTCTTTACAAAGATTGGGTAAGAAGCTTTTTATACATTATGAAAAGGAGTCATGAGATGAGAAACCATGTGGCTATGAGCAGAAAAGGAAATGGTGATATAATTGATAATGAGAGACCATACTTTTTATTCATGGAGAATATTCTTTCCAAGTACAAGATTTAAAAGCTGTTTTTTTTCATACATTACTTGTGGATACGTCATAAAAAAACCAAAGTGAAATCATTCATCTGTAAAAGAGAAAATTGTCGACAACAAGGTTCGAACCTACGCGAGCGAAGCCCAACAGATTTCAAGTTTGTCTCTTTAACCATTTGGACATATTGACTTGTTGATGTTTCTGCTTGGAAACCTGCTATAGAAGCATTTGAACCACAAAAAAACTCTACCCTATTAATGGGGTTTGTCCATTGTTTCCTCTTTCACATCTTTTCCCCTTCATTCCTTCCTAGAAATGCACTAGTCTCATTGGAATCTAGTTAACATTTTTCAATGAAGAATTTGAAGAGGATCTAGGGAGGAACCAGGGCACCAAGCATTGCAAGAACTTGGGAGGAATTAGTTGAGAGTAACAAATGACACTTCTTTTAAAGTGATGGTCTCAAGTTTAGATCTCATGTAGAAGGAATTTATTTGTCAGGGGAAATTCTTGTTTACTTCAATAATCCAGCACACATTAGTTCAGTGTTTAATCTTCTGTGTAGCAGTACCTCTAGTGAAAGTAAAAGTATCCCAGTTCCATACAAGCCTGAAATGTTGTCAAGAAGTTGATCTATAAATCATTTATCAAACCTTTTCACATGAATTGGACTCTTTCAAGAAACTATGAAAAAAACACAAAATAATCTTTTTCATTCAACCAACTATAATACATCAAGAAAACATAGTCATGAATTGGTAGTGTTAGGAAACCCTAGTATTCATCTATCCATACAAGGTACAAGTAAAAAGGCAATGTCTCGGCAAAGCTTCAATCCTAGAGATACCAAGAAATAAGTAATCCTCACAATAAACCCAGGTTGCTGGGAAAAGTACATGTCAGCGACAACTCAAAGTAAAAGATCAAAAGTATCAAGAAAGTACTCTAAATGCAAAGCTATTTATTCATCCATCAATCCATTTTCCATGGATTATTAGCATAGACATCATCCTCCTAGCCTAAAACCAACAAAACAGCAAAATGTACCAGTCAACACAATGAGATACATACACCTAGAAGCAAATAACAACTAGGAACTCGAGAAACAAGACATCCAATAGTAGGGTATATGGATTTCTTTTGGTCATTAAAGCCTTCTAGAGTAGGGAAGAAGTCTTCATCCTAAGAATTCAAATTCTCATATGCTAGTTTAAATCATTTGGTCTACTTCCAAGTCCCATGCAAGTCACCCTCAACTAACTTCAAATATTAATTAATAGTTTCAACTTCTTCCCCTACTTGAAGATAAGCTCAAAGACATAGGAGGTTCCTCCTATGCATTCATTAATGCACTAGCCCTTAAAATCACACATCAATGCTTAAACTGTGTCTAGTAAAAATAGTAGCACCAAGCACTAAAAATCTATATGGTAGAACTTTTTGGGGACACTGGTAAGAATGTTCCTTATCAGTAGTCTGTTCATCCTAAAAAAGGTTATAAATCAAGTTTAAAATAGTCAGTACATCACCAAAATCTATACACTCCATCTCCGTACCTTTTTATTCGCTGCCCTCTTCTTCTTTACAAAGTTTGGGAAAATCTAATTTCAAATGCACTTAAGAATTTTGGTTCATTAAAACAAAGGAGAATATGCTAGCAGTTAAATAACCATATTCATCCATCCATTCTTTCATGAATTATTAGCGTCGACACAACCACCCTTGCCTAAACAAACAAAAAGGCGAAAAATATCAGTCACCACAGTGAAATGCATAAGCACGGGAGCAAATAAAAGCTAGGAACTGATGAAATAAGACATTTAAAAACAAGGAAGTTGGCTTTCTCTTAGTAATTAAAACCTTCAAAAGTAGGGGGTAAGTCTTCATCCTTAGATCCCTAAATCTCATATGCTAAATCACTTAATAAACGAGTCTACTTCCAAGTTCCAAATCACCTTCAGATCACCTCAAACACTAATTACTAGTTTATATTTTTGGCATTCACAAATGCACGAGTTCTCAAAATCACAAATCACCACATGCATAAAATTCTGTCTTTTGAAGATAGCAGCACCATGTTAGAAACCTATATGCCAAAACTTTTTCTGGGAAACATATAAGAATGTTCCTTATTAATAGTTCTTCCATCCTTTAAAAGGCTAAAAGTCATGTTTAAAACAGCTATAACATATAAAAAAAAATCAATTGGAATACTTCCTATAAGCCAATTTTTATGAAGTATAACCCATTTTTCAATGTACAAATATCTATGCACTCCATTTCCATTCATGTTGGTTCACTACCTTTTTCTTTACAGATATTGAGGAAATTTAACTTCAATTGCATGTGTTGGTTCATTCATATCTAGTTAAAAAACAAAGCAAGAAACTTTTACAGCATAACTAAAACTTAGTAAAACTTCCTAGTTCAACAACATGAACTAAATCATGGATGAAAACGGACAATACTCATACGTTCCCTTCCTAAACAGATCTTCCAATCAAATATTTTTCTATTCAAAGCACACACGTGTTATTTCAACTTCTAACATTCTTTCACGCCTATAAATAGCCACGTCTGCCAAAACCTCAAAATTATTCTGTCCACTCCCTTAATTGTCTATAACAGGCTAAGCACGGACTGCATTGAATCAGTAAAAGCACATAGTGAGGAACAAACAAAACAATCTCCACAAGATGAACAAAATCAAGTTGCATAGACCAAAATTTATTGCAAGCAAGTAAAAGAAAACCAATTAAAACTATCAAAAGCGCTCTGGTACAGCATGGCTAATAGCCCTAAAACAACATAATTTTTGCAATAAATCATTAACCAAACATAAAAATCTCAATTTCACACAACCTGGATTTATTCATTAATCCCTAAATTGAATACATTATTATACACTCATACAACCTTCACTATCCAAACCCAACAAAAACATCATAACCCATAATCTCTTACAAAAGTCATATGATCCATTATTGCAAAACACAAATAGACCACACTAAACACATAAAGCTCCAAACGTTTTAAGACATGACATAACCAACAACAGGGTACTTGGCCTCAAACTTCTTTTCTCAATCATCAAGCACACCAATCTCTTTCTTAGTAAGTCCATGTAATGAAAAAGAGATGTCTTCATTATTTTTACTCATTTGAGCTAAAGCCCTGCTTGCATCTTTGCCTGCAAACATTACATAAGAACCACCTGGTCCATAAAAGCTTTTGTCTGTCATCACATCAAAGACTCTTCCTTTGATTGCTACGTAGATGGGTTTGGAAGGGTTCGTGCCTTTGTATTGAAGAAGTTGATCTGCTGTGAAATCCATTGATGGGTTTTGGTTGGTGAGAGCAAGAGTGACAAGGACAAGGGCAGTGAGTGAATGGTTTGTTGTTAATGTCATCTGGAGTTAGTTTTTAATCACACATTATTTTTTAGATGTCAAACACTGAAAGGTTTTGAGTTGCTAAAGGAGTTCACTTTTTAACTAAGGCTCCGTTTGTTTGCAGGAAAGTGAATTCCTTTTGTAAAGTGAATTCCGGGGAAAGTGAATTCCTGGAAAGTGAATTCCGGAAAAGTATTTTCTGATGTTTGGTAATGTTATGGAAAATGAACTGGAAAACACTTTCCAGTGTTTGGTTATGTCATGGAAAATGAGCTGGAAAATAACTTATTAATATTTTATTTTTCTCAAGTTTATTAAAATAATGAGGAACAAATCTTACAAATTAAAAAGTTGAATGAGAATGAAATTGAAAAAAAATATATAATTTCATAAATTATCTCAAATAAAACAAATAATAATCAAAATAATAAGGATCAAATCTAAAAAATTAAAAAAAATGAAAAATGAAGAAATTAAAATAATAATAATCAACATTTCATAAATTATTTCAAATAAAATAAGTAACAATCAAAAGAATGAGGATCAAATTTGATAAATAAAAAATTTCAATAAAAAAATGATAAGAAAAAAGCAAATAGCAATTATAAAAATAAGGACCAAAGTTAATATAAAAATAAAATTTTAAGAGATGAAATTGAAAAATAAATATTCAAAACAAAATATATATAGCAATCAAAAGTTTGAGGATCAAATTTGATATAATCAGCAAATAATGATATTTCTAAATTTTTCACAACTTCCGGAAAGTATTTTCCCCTTAAATTTTTCAGGAAAACACTTTCCTGAAAACCAAGCCAAATTTTCATTTTACTGGAAAGTGTTTTCCATTGACCAACTTTCCTATTGGCAAACAAACACAAGAAAGTTTGGAAAGTGCTTTCCCGGAAACCACTTTCTGGAAAACAAACACAGCTAAAAGGAAAACACTTTCCTGAAAACCAAGTCAATTTTTTTTTTACTAAAATTGACTGGAAAGTATTTTCCGTTGACCGGAAAGTGTTTTCCGCTGACCGGAAAGTGTTTTCCGCTGACCAACTTTCCTAATGACAAACAAACACAGGAAAGTTTGGAAAATGATTTCCCGAAAAGTAGTTTCCGGGAAACAAACAAGGCCTAAGGTGTTTTCCTTTAACCAATTATAACCTTCAGCTCGTGCCCTAACCCGGTTAAATGCTCAGTCAGGATTGGATGAGTTAATTTATTAAATAGTTGACCCTTTAAAAAAAAATCTAAAATAATTTTATTTTAGATAAGTTTTTTTAAAATATTGATAATTTTTCACTCTCAAGTTTTGAAAAAATCTATCAGTTAACTGTCTAAATTTGATAAATCAATTCTCTAAATAATTCAAAATTAAACTTAATTCAGACTTAGAATTTAAGTTTGTAATGTAAGTCACGGAGCCGGGCGACAAGCAAGCAAATGTCTGACCATAAAACAAAATCAACTGAAATTTTTCATAAAATTTCTAAATCTCAGTGAAAGCTGGTCATGTAATAAGCTTTGAAAATTTTCAGTATTCATCATACAAAATTTTCCAAGTGCTTTTGTAATAATCTGGGATGGTATGAGCTAACTTTGATCCTAGCCACACCAACTAGCATTTCATAATAAGATTTTTCTAGTTGAAGAAAATGCTGCTGTGTGATTTCATGGCTTCTATAAGAGAGAAGATTGTGAGCTAAACATGCCATCCAAACAGCAATACAGAATTACAGATGCTCAAAAAGTCCATCTGTTTTTCAATTTCTAGTGCTAAGTATTTCTTCATTTATGGAAGAAAAGACTCGTTAACACATTTGATGACATCCAGATAATGTTATGTTAGATTATGTTTGATTAATGTCTCCTAACAAAATGAGACAAATATATATAAGAGATAAAAACATATTTGGTTAAAAAAACAAAAACAAAAACATAAAATAAATATATTTTCAGGACAATTTTAAAGTGATTTTCTATCATTTCAAAATAATAATCACATGAAAACATGTCTTTTCTATCCCTATTGCCCTCATCTCTTCTGTGTGCCAAGATAATAACCACACGCTAATGCAACAAAATTTGTCACAAGCACTGCTTAAAACCTTATGTTTAATAGAAATAATAAACTTGAGAGTTAGCAAAAAGGACTATTAGTCTATTACCTCAAGTTCAATAATCATCTATTCAGTATGTCATAGGGACTTCTGCATTACAACAAACCCAATCATGTTAATGTCTACATGGTTTAAGAAATTTAAAACAATCTAAATGGTACCATTGTCCATGGTGACCACACGCACGAATAACAGGCCACGCCCAAGAATAGATCCAAATCTGGTCTGGCTTTGGGAAGTTCTTTGCTCCAACCTGTCTTCTTGCCCACAGAAGGTAAATGATCTAAAAGAAGCACATTAGAGAAGAGGAACACCACCACCTGAATATTCGACCTCCTGAAAATTAAACAAGCAAACGAATATTAGTAAGGTTCCTATCCTGGAGAAGAAACTCCGAAAACATTTGTGCTTGCAAAATTCATGACATAGAAAGTTTTAAACTAAATAGCTAAGTCTTTACTGAGTTAATGTGTGATTTAAAGGCAATTATAGAATCTCTTCACAGTGTGAAAATTCTCAGACAGACAAAACCCTGGTTTGCAGAGCAAAAGAGCAAATCATAAAAATTGTCAAGAAATCATTAGAAAGAATCACAAATCGTTGGCCCTTGAGATCATTAATGGAGGATATACCTGGTAGTGGCAGTGTCCAGTAGACAATGCTAAAAAAAAAGAAATACAAAGCATAAGATTGTTTGGAACTCTTAGAACCCATCTACAGAGCTTGAGTAAGCCATATAATCCCCTTTCTCCTTGGTTTTCTTATTTTAGTCTAACAAGTTTCCTAATAGGTTTTATCCTGTATTTTTTTTCCTTGTAGAAAGTAAAAATAACTACTAATTCAAGTCAATGCCTCAAGTATGTATAGAGAGAATAGTGATACCATCCCATGAATGGAGACCGAAAACAATACTAGGTAACAATTTTGCAGAATCCTTGTCCTAGTAAAAATTAAGAATTATTCTACATATTTTATCAAACCACTGGAGCCATACATTGCAAGGGGGCAATTTAATACAAAGCTCACCTTTTACTCCAACCAGAAGTTGTTTACCACGCAATATAACATGCAAACAAATTATAACACATGAAAGGAAGATAAAATGCAGGTACTGTCATTTTTTTTCATTTTTTTTCTAAAGTGCTCGGTTGCTAGTTGAAATCATTGCGAAGAAGAAATGAACCTTAGCAGGGGGTAGGGATGAAACCCAGTCTGATGCATGTGTTGGAAGAAGCCCCAATGTGTTAAGCTGCCAAAAATTGAACATGAAACAAATCTTTGGATATCCTTGCTTCAAATTTTCTTTTTTCTTTTTCTTTCTTGAAGCGCAATTCATGTAAGAGAGACGAGGAAAATGCATCTTACCTTCCAAATACCCAATGCTAAACCACCCAAATTTAGGGCAATAAAGACCAACTTAGGTACAAGAAGATCCACTTTACTGTCTTTATAAGGCTCGAAAACTGCAAACAAAACAAAATAAACTGAATCTCAGATCAATGAACTTCATGACCAAAAAATGCGAATGCCAACTATCATGGGAACAAATGTAATCCCTAATCACTCTAATGCATGGTAGAGCAGATACTCATTATGGAAAGAACTACAAAGAAAAGGCCACAAGTTAGAAAAAACAGAACAAAGATACTTAAAAAACAAAAATCTGAAAGTTAAGAGCAGGGAAACTATTGAGTAGAGAAGAAGCATCTAATTGACCTTCCCACCAAAAGATCCAAATCCCATGCATACAGATCAAGTAGTTGATTAACAATGATACAATCCCTTCTGGTCTTTACAAGAGGAAATAGGTAGCAAATATAGTGCCCTGATTCAGAAGTTGATAACAGTGCATACAATATACTCTTCATGGGAGCAAGATAGGCAGCAAGAAATATGATACTGAAGGGAGAAAAGGCTACTGTTTGAATTTTGAAAGGTATTTTGTATTGTTAGAGAAGTTCAGAGAGAGAGAGAGAGAGAGAGGTTTTAGAGAACGCCTGCTTAATTTTGTATCTTTTCCTTATAAAAGGTTTGGCTGAATACCATGAATCATCCAGGCATGAAAAACTTGACCCTCCACTCTTCCCCTCTAAAAAGTCCCCTGCTCACCCTTTCTCTTACTAGGTTATTATTCTAAGAGAATGTAAGCAAGCTTTAGAACAAGCAAAAAGCACATAAAACAGAGTAGTGACAAGTTGAACTCAGGCCAGCTTACCCTTCCCAACTCCTTGAAGAGCTCCTATGGGCTGCCAAAGAGCCGAAAATGTAATCCCAATGCTAAATAGATGCACTGTATTTCCAGCCATCCACATCATGAAGCCCATCATTAGTAAATTCTTGAAGGGGGCTTGTGCCACTTCCCAAGCTTTCTGTTCACAATATAAAGATGATTACATTGTTAGCAATATACATATTTGAAAACTTCAAAGAAAAGTTCGAAACAAGTAAACCAAGGTAACATATGATTGACTAAGAAAACAGAGCTGAGAGAACTCTTAACAGCATACAGGAAAAACATCACTCTTCTCCTTCAGTCCAAGTCAAATTTCTTTGGGCAGCCAAATATGAAATATTTGTTTTGCATCTTTCAAGATTCAAAACAGTATCTTTTAAGACCCCATAATTGCAACCATTCAGCTCATGAAATCCCTTTCCCTTTCCATCATTCACGACAAAATCTGTCACCATTCCCACATCCACCGAAACCCCCCCCTCTGTGTATAAGCCATCAAATTTAATTTTTACAACCATTGACTTACTATATAAACATTATACAAGATTCAAAACAAATTCGTTAATTCAACAATCCCATTTTGCCACAAATTAAAAATCTGCACCATACCAACTTACTGTACCTTCAGTCAATCCTTTTATGACCACGCACTTATACATTAACCACTACCTCTTCCATTACAAACAAAAAGGACATTCCTTTAACCCTTTTTTCAGACATCCATAAACTCATAAGGCATCCTTCAAAGTCATTGTTATCATCAACACAACTATTAACACAGTCAAAATCACCAACCCAAAAAAGAATTCTCAAAGTAACCCTTTTTTCTTTTTACCTTTTATCCACCACTACCCATGAATAGAATATCAACTTTTAAATTCAATCCCTACATGTTTCTAAATCTACTAAATACAGCATTAATTAACAAATGACAAGATTTTCACTTCCTCTATGCATATCAATTAATTCCTACAAGCCAATAAATCAATAGCAAAAACCCAAAATTTTTCTCAAAAAAAAGATAAAAACTCAAAAATAAACCTGAGCTTTCCAATTAGCTTCAGCATCCTTTTTTTGCTTGGTTACAGCCGAATCCTCCTGTAAAACACGTCACCATAAAAAACCCACAAAAACTACCTGCTAATCAAATCAAATCAATAGAGAGAGAGGGATTATGAGAACCGAACCTGATCTTGAGAGGCGCGAGAGAAGCCAGGAGGATCAGGGATATCACGAGAAGAAGGGAGTGTTGAATTGTCAGTGAAGTCAACGGCCCATCTTCTCCCTGACCCCATCACAGCTTTCCCCTTGTCCATTGGACTGCAAACTCAGTCAGGTTTCACTGATTTTTGTGTGATCTTGATTGATAATCCGGATCTCACAAAGAAGAAGAAGAAGACAAGAGTCTCGTAAGATAGCAATGGAAAACTATATATTTGTCGTTATAGTTTCATTGATATTCTATTTATGTTTCAAGCATTTAAACCTTTTCAATAATACCCCTATAATTTTAAAAAAGTTTCAATTTTTATTTACTATTTTTTGTTTGGTTCGACTACAGAGAATATCCTTAAACCAGCCCACAAAAATAGCAAATATGCTACTGAAGTAAATAAAATTAAAGCAACCGTATAGTATTTATATTATTGAAGATATGATTTTACGAGATAAATATAGCCGTCTAATCTGGTTAATATTATAATAATAGTTATTTTTTAAAATATTTTTTATTTAATAATATATTAATATAATATTTTTTATTTTTTAATATCAACATATTAAAAATACTATAAAATAATTAAAAATTAACTTAAAATAAAATAAAATAAAATTTAATTTTTTTCAAAAAACAAAACTCTAACTCAATGCATTCTCATGGACTTTTTTTTTTTCTAGTGTTTTTTTTCCTTATGAATCCCCGTAGTTGTTATGATATCCAGCAAAACACTTAAAACCGTTGAGAATATCAAAAAAATGGTAAATAAAAAGGTCATTTAATGAATTTAACATTGAAATCGTTTGAAAACTGGAATTCGTAGCTGGAGTCTTCAGGCCTGGTCACAAGCTTGACGAGGCTTGGTACTAGGTTATAGATAACCTGTCTAAAACCCTAACAAAGACTGTGCACTCTCCATATATAGCTTAAAATAATTTGATTAACGAATAACTTGATTAATTGATGCATTGCATTCAAATGATTCTCACATGAACGGATTAGGTTTTTTACATAGTTACGATGATCGGGATCAACTCAACTCAACACGAAGCCATGACTTGAGTTGATGGATCAACTCAAGCTGAAAAACCTCTAGGCAGTAACCCGGCAAGCCCGGCCATATAACACTGGTTTTTTATGTTCAGCTAGCATGCTAGAAATAGCTCAGCCCCGCATGATCTTGGTAGATTTAGCTACTTCAGCTAGGGCATGGAAAAGAAAAGGAACATAAAATTATGTGACAAAGTCTGCAGCAGAACAAGGTTGATTACTGAGCTTGTGTTAGAAACAAACATTAGAATATAGTAGATGAGAAACTCAATTTCCAGTGCTTAAAGATTGCTGTGCCGGTGAAAACATTTGACAAATTAATACAGTAGATGTTATATAGAACAAGCAGTAGCTTCTTGTTTTGTTCACAGTACAACAGGAGGGGGAGAGCTTGTTTCTTCCCAGATGGTGTGTGTGTTCCCGTTGTTTACAAGCCTCTGCTATAATAACTCCCTCTTCACTGAAAATTTATCCGAAATGTTGGCTATAATAAAACCTGCAAAAACCTGTGTTCAACAGAGCTAATTAGTAGAAGTTTGTGCTCTTATCGTCACCGTGGTATGGTGTTTTTTGAGTCTGAAACTGGCTGATTTGAGGAAGAAATGAAGGCTACAGAATTAGAGGAGAACGTCTCACTGTATTCTGATGACGGGTTTGTATGAAATGAACTCCCAGAATCAATTAAAGGAAGCGTATGTACCTGAATGCATCCGAATATGTAGATTGCGGAGTAGTGACGACCATGTATAACCATGTCAGCTACCATGGCGAGGGGTATTGTCAAGGACATGCCTAGCGTCGCAACCAATGGTGTTGTCCAAACCACTGAGAGGGCCCTGCAGCAACATAACCTAGGCATTTAGAAACTGTGCTATATATCTTCTCTCTTCTGCAGTTTTTATTAGTTTTTTATAGGAATCAAAACAAAGTGTTGCTCGCAGAAAAGACAGGTAGAAATCTTGAGTCCACAACAGAGAAACAAATACTTAGCAACGTACCAGAAGTAGTCAGATAGAACACTTCCCACAAAGCCATTTAACAGCACAATTTCGCCAACAGACCATGAATGCGGAAAGCTGAATGCTGGTTCGATCCCTGCAGCATTTAGTGGCCACACTGCGTGGAACAACATTGCTATGTAATCAGTAATTAACTTTTATAGCCACTTCTCGTTCAAGTATTTCTTGTCTTAAAAAAATTTGCAACAGCCAAGTGCCAAAGTTACAAAATTTATTAAACTGCTTACAAAGCCACCAAAGGCCAAGAAGCGTGAAGAGACCGATGTATCCAAAGCACTTCTGCACATCAACCTTATTCCCATCTGATCCAGCACATTTCTTGAGTAGTACTGCATTTGAGACCAGAAGTCCACAATCGAACAGGAAATTTCAGAAACAATCGAGTCAAAGTTGAGATTTGTGCAGTTTTCAAATTTGTTCATCACCCAGTTTTACCAGTAAACAAGCTGTATGATATTGCTGAGAAAAGACCAAAAATGTCCCCTATGATGGAGTGCCTTCTTGTCCTTGGAAACAATATGAACAAAACACCATATTAGAAAACTGGAAAAGAAAGACAATTATAGGTTAGAGCAGATGATGTGATCCATGGATTATATTTTATGAGGATGATTAACAAAACAAAAAGATCCCTTTGATTCAACAGAGCAAGCCTTCTGATGGGACAATCAGAATGGAGTGTAGGACTAAAGACCGATGCTTTTTTGCGAATTTATACACGAAACGAGTATTACTTCAAACAGTTCAGATAGATTCCTCCCTAGAGTGCATCAGCTCTTTACTCTAGCCCTTAATGCAAACTAGATCATTTAAGGTATCTCAGATCCATGGTTGAAAACAACATGATATATTGCATAAAATATGAATTCTATATAGAGTCCAGGGGACTCAACGTATTAATACTGAAGTTGGAAAGAGAGAAAGAATGAAGCCTTGAAAAAAAAAAGCTTTCCGCTGCTAAGCAGGTTGCATTTGACTTACTCAGAAAAGCTCGACGCTTCATCCCGTGCCCAGGTTTTTCCGACTGTGGTCATAGCAACACCAGCCATGGTGATAAAAACTGCCACAACCTTAGCAAAATTTATAGTCTCTTGTCCAAGAACAGCTCCAAATAAAAGGGTGAAAAGCCCTGAAGTAGAAGTCAAGACTGTTGTACTTGCGACACTTGTATTCGCAAGTGCTGAATTTGACAAATACTGCATCGCCAAAGCAACTAAATTAGTTGGACGAGCTAGTTAAGAGGGGACCTTTATAATTGAAGTTTCGTGAAAAACCACGAAAACCAAAACAAGCTCCTCTGGGGAAAAAAGACTCTTGTGGGATAGATGACAATAGCACAAATCATGTTACCTCTGTAATAAACCATATTGGAGCAAGATATAAACTGCACTTGCAAATTTCCCATGGACAAAGTTCATAATTCTGCTGAAGCAAGTTGGGTTCATCTTCTTCGTCTTTCACGTTCAAAGGCCACCCCTCTCCCTCTTCACCAATATCCTTGTCGGTGATTAGGCAACCTCTTAGGTCACTTTCCAGTTCATCGTTCATATCATTGATCCTAAGCGGCGGGATATTGAGTCCAATGGTAGAGGCAATGACAGAGTTGCCACTGTAAAGGTGCATAGACAAACCAGAATGGAACAAGCTACAGAACCAGTCTCTTACAAGTGCTATAGGTAGATAGACCACCATAAGAGATACCCCCAGATACGTGATTGCAAATGGTTGTTTATACGTTTCAAAGATTCGCTGCAGAAAACGAGAAGTTTGAGTTCTCAAGTTATTTATATGAACGTGAGGATGGTGATCATCAATAACATGACAAACACCAAACATGCATACCATCAATGAATTCGGAAATAAGGAAGATAAACCAACAGTACCCAACACAGGGAAAAAAGCATTCAAAACTTCCATGGTAACTGTAGAAAGTATGATGGTTCAAGAAATCTTTTTGCATGGCGGGAAACAATAAGAAAATGGGAAAAGAAAATACTCAGATGTCCTAAATTTTTGCAATCTTCGGCACCCAAATAAGTAATAACAGTAAGCAACTGTGAGTTCTACAGATTTCTACCTTGGTTGAGGCAAGTTTATCAACACTGTATGACCAAAACAACATTAAGCAAAGCAGCTGACCTTACTGAATTCCTCAGAATCCTGATTAGCTACCAAAGCACAAGGGAGCAAGTGAATTTTACAAATTTCTAATTTTATCAATATAATAAATCTTAGAGAGGATGCAACATATGGAAATTCATGAATTTTTCAATTCAATTTCCATGGCAAGATGGAATCATGATGTTGTAAGCTGGAATCTTATCAGTCAAAACAGTGGTGAATTAACGAAACCAATAACCAAGAATCTGAAACTTCAAGAAGTATAGTTTTCTTCCATTTCATTAACAAGGATACACAAGTTTAGCTGTCCTTTCTTTTTCCTACCTCTTCTTGGCAACCAAACAGAAAACAAATAACCAAAATTAAACAGAAAGAAAGAAAGAAACACGGAGAATATATGAAACAGAGTCTTACCTGAGTGACTTCTGCAGAAGTGACCCATATTATCACAAAAGTGCTAATCAATCCTAACCCTGCTTTGTACTTCCAACCCATTATCCAAAACACCACCAAATCCTAAGAAAATGAAAAACAAATCCCAAACTTGAACTGTGATATCATAAATTTGCTATAAAGCTGATATTTTTTCAGGTTTTTTGTATTAAATTTGGCTATCTTAGTCAAAGGCGTCATGAATGCCAACGTCAAAAGTGACATCTTGCTTGCGGTTTCTTTTGGAGGAAAGAAATTAAAATAATAAAGTAATCTTAAATTGAAGTCTTCAGTTTCACAGCGTCAGCTACTTGTCAACGACTTGTGCATGTGTTGATTTTTCGACACAAACTCGTCCAGTTCTTGAGATGACTTGGCAGCTCATCAGGTTACTTAGGAAAGAAAATCTAAGGGGATCCATCAGATGCTGCCAGGTACGTTTGGAGCGCATCACCTGTTCCAGATGACATGGCAATACCTTCTTTTTTCTTTTTTCTTTTTGGCTAAGTGCATGGCTTTGTGGATTGTGTGTTCGGTGATCTCAGGGCCTGTCGGTAGAAATTGTTTTTTATGATTTTTTAAAAGAATTGTTTGAAATTAAATTTTTTTTTATAATGTTTTTGAATTGTTTTTATATGGTAATGTAAAAAATAATTTTTTAAAAAAATAAAAAATAATACTTTCATATATTTACAAATAAAAATTATTTTAAAAAATAATTATTATCACAATAATAATTACATAGTTATAAGATTTGATATAGGGTTTGAGGTTGTAATGGTTTAAGATTTTGTTTGTCTAAGCTATTGTTTCTACTTTTTAAATAAAAAGTATTATTTTATATGGAGAGATAGAAACTCTAACAAAGTTGCTTAACATGGTTATGATCAGAGGCACTAAACAGCTACTAACTAGAGTCATGTCTCATTGAATAATAATAAAATCTTCTAGTTTTTTTAATGTAAAAAGGAAGAACAGAGAATTGAACCGAGAATTTAAGGAAACAAGTTCTTTTATTGAAGAGGCTTATTCTTCAAGATCTATCCTCCTAAGTTTCTGCCTTCTAATATTACACACAGCCTCTATTTATACTAATTTGAGGCTTCTGCTTACATCATGTATTACATAAGAAAGAACTTAAGAAAGTACTGAAGCACACTTAATAATACACCCCTATGATACAAACGACAAACTAGTACAATACTAATATCAACCGACAATAGGTTCATGATCTAGAGAGAGATTCTGATATGATAGGTTGTCCTGTTCACGAATAGCTTGGACTTGTAGGGCCAACACATACTCATCGTCAGCAAGCATTTTCATCTCATGTGGTTCCAAAAGCTTTGGTGTGCCTAGAATTATCTACTTGAGTTTTTTGTCTTTGTATTGCATTTGCAAGTCTTGAAGATGAGCAGAATATTGAGGGTCATACAAGTCATAATCAATTTCTTCATCAGGATCTGTTCTTTTAGGCCATACTTCATCCGGAATAATGTTGTTTTTAAGACACTGTTTTTTGCAAGGTCCTGAGTTCTGGGAGGTTATCTAAGGGGTTTTCATACAGGGAATATGTATGAGTTTTGTAGATTGCAGATTGTGGAAAACTCATGACCAGATTGTTTGTAGAAGCTTTAAAGGGCCTGTGAAATGTGAAATAGAGAACAAATGAGCAAAAGCTTGCTTAACAGACTTGTTGCAACGCAGGTTGCAATGTACTTCAATCCAGCAGGTTTGTGGATGTGGGAATTTGGATTTCTCATGTTCGAGAAGAGGGATCCATTGTGTTGGGTTGTGGAACCAAGTGAGGGATTTGAAGATGTAGTACCAAGAGTCTGTTGGCCATGAAGTCTGGAGGAACCGAGAGAGAAAGTAGTCAGTAGGAAACTCAATAGCAATATGGTAGAGGTGGCAGAAATACCATAAAAAAAAAAAATAGAGTTCTTTTGGGAACAAGCCAAAAGGTTTAAAGGTGAAAAGGTGGATAAAAGAGTACTTGGGATGGATGCCTAAGCTTTGAAAACAAAGGGAAGACATATCATAGTTAAGGAGGTGGTCTTGGAGGCTAAATAGTTTGTCTTTGGCTTGCAGGTTGAGAGTGTGGTTAAGAATTATGTCTTGAGTAAGAGAGGGTAAATCATCTGCAGGGAAGTCTTGTTCGGGTGGAGGTGGATTGGAATAGGAGGCCATAAGGATCAGGGGAAGGAATAGTTTTTTGTGATTTAGGTGGTCTGGTAAGCATGTTTGGGATCAAGTTCTTGATTCCCTTTATATGCTCAACAGTGAAAGTATACTTGGAAAACCACTTTGCTAATCTTAAAAGCTATGGATGAGAAAGCATCTTTCGTCTAAACTATAGCATTTTTGAAAAAGAGAAACAGTCCATGATTATTGTAAAGTGATAAGCTGCCAGGGGAAATTTGAATTTTTAGATGCCATACTTTACAGCTAATATTTTCTTGAAAATAGAGTGATAGTGAGTTTCTGACTCCGAAGTTATTGACAACCAATCTCTCGGTATTATATTTCATCAGGTGTTAGAGGTACTCAACAAAATATGTGATCAACACAAATATTTTACCAAGATCTTACAGTCTGATAAAACTATGCTTCGTGCTTGCAAAAGACTAGATTTATAGTGGTTATTTTTAAAGTATTTTTTACTTGAAAATATATTAAAATAATATATATTTTTTAATCATATCAAAATTATTTAAAAGCACTAAAAAAATAATTTAAAGTAAAATAATAAATTTTACAAAGCATTTTGCTACCACAAAAATAAAAAGAACATTAACTCAAAAAATAAAATCATAAACTTGAACAAACAGAGTCAGATGACCACAAGGTAGCTGAGTTGATTTTAAAATAATATTGTTTCAATATTTCTTTTACAATAGGTGTTATTTTGAATAAAAATTTTAAAATAATTAAAATAATTGTTTTAAATAATAAAAAAAAAATCCTTGAATTAACTCCCACTAGAATTTGGTTAGAATAACCTGGTAAAGAGTTAATCCATTAAGTCTCTCAGATTTGATCAAATCAATGCCAAAACTCAACTCGAAATAGACTCTGACTTTACAGATTATTGAGTCAACCTGTCGAGTTAAGAGCAATACCTATGAATGGTTAACGTTAGCACACAAAGATCTGGATTCGGTAAGTTAATATCCAGTGACAACAAAGATGAAGATGAATAATATCAACCATTATTGTCAGTGTCTCGCAGGACTTGACCATAGTCAGGAACATATTTCGGGATGATTAACACTGCATCTTACCGAAATGAAATGGAAACAGTGTATGGAAGAAATGGGATTAAGGTGGGAAATGGAAAGAAGGGGAATTAGAAGCTATTTTACTCTTTCTTTATGAAATCAATACAAAGCAATCGAATAATATGAAGTAGAAAAGGTACACCTATGTTTCTTTTCTGGGTTCAGTTGGAGTTTCAACAGGCCCTAGGCTAACCCACTATACGCCACACTGGACTCATCAAAATTGACAGGTGGTGAAAATGTCAGGTTGCACAGGAAAACTGGGGTACAAAATTTCTGTGTCTAACCAGCTCGTGGAGATCATGGACAATCTTGAATACAGCGTCAGGTCTGGCCAGCTTCAGAGCATTTTGTGACATGGCACTGAGTTCATCTGCCTTGGGACCAAACCATTCAGCAACTATTTTTGCAATCTCTTTTGGTGACTTCGAAAATTTCCCGCATCCATTCTCTACCACGTAAGGCACGTTACCTACTTCCTGCATTATTAAAGGTCGGGGTGAGAAAAAGCATGTCCAGTAGGGGACTTGCAAAAACCTGCTTCAACAAGAATGTCTTCAGGATACCATTTATCTCGCATTCCATCCACATTATGGAAACATGTTTATGCAGAATCCTTACAAATACAGGAAAAGGGACCGTTTTAAAAGGTAATTCGACCTTGTCTGATACCAATTACTCCAATGCTTAAGCTAAAATAGAAGAGGTTGACTTGAGCGATTTCTTAGAAATCTTAGCATGATGGAGGTAAATAAATGCAATGAAGGACCTGTGGGATAGTTCTTATGACTTTACATTGCCTAAATTCAGCCCCAAGCATCATATTCCTAACTTCACGTCCTTTCCAGAACAGGCTTCTATATACTTGATTTCTACAATGCACAATTTCCTGAATTCGGGAAGGATGGACCTTGCACTGCCACCCGTTATTTATCAAAGATATTTTCTAAAGAGCTCAACATAAGAGGTCTTGCCAGAGTACAAGCCTTATCCTACAATTGTCAGATATAGCTTTTTTAAGGTCTTTCAGCATTGCATGTTCGCTAATGGAAGATTTCCACACGCTAGAGCAGCACAGCAGAAACCAATCAAAACTCAAGCATGATTACAACATATAATACGCTGAAATCCAGAATAAAGCTAGCCAACTTACTTGTCCAGCAATGTAATCATTCAAAATTATGGGTAGACCTCGAATCATTGCTTCTGCAATGGTCCCTGGTCCAGCCTGCAGAAACATAGTTATCACAAGATGGGTGATGATAATGAAGCAGTAGAAAATTAAACAGCAGTCATGGAAAACTAACCTTTGTGATAATGCAGTCACAAGCACCCATGCATTCCTCCATTTTAGTGACAAAACCCTTCACCTACATGATGGAGCATCTTATTCAGTACTATGCATGCCTTTGTGGCTGGCTATGAATGCACAAGTATGCTTTATGCCTTGTGAATGTGATAGAGATGTAAAAACCCTACACTATAGCGAGCCCCAATGACTGCTGCAGCATGTTCAAGGACTTTATCAATGACAAGACAGATGTGGATTATTAGAAGGGGATGCAAAACATTGTAATGAGAAGCAGGAAAAGACTATTGTCCAGCAAGCACTGCCTGACAGTATAACACATAATATAGAGTTCAACTGGCAAAATCACAAGAGACTCTGATTGGGATGTAAGAATCATAAGTTGATACCTGGACTGGAACCTTCCAATCAATCGAAAGTAATCTGTTAGTGAGTTTTTTGTTGCGACCACATATCACAAGCACTTGGCCTATTGGCTCTTCAAGATTCTCATCATATAATGAATCCCCAAGTGCTCGTGCAGTTGCCTCAATTGGGCCCATCCCTTCCCCTCCTCCCATCAATAACACAGCTGGAAGATCCTCATCCATGCCTAGTTGTCTTCTTAATTCACCCTGATGAATTCAAATGAAATAAGGTAGAGTTAAATAAATGACTTTATTTTTCATGTCTAGGGTCAAGTTTATCAAGTCACATTTGTCTTTCCTAGGAACTGCTTGCAATGACTTCGTACTTCAACTTCAAGTTTGCATAGACAATAATATCACATAAATTTAATAGCCAATATTATTATCCTCCATCCAGAGAATAATACTGTTAAAATGCATCAGGATGCAAAGAGAAAACGAGAAATAGGTGCCAAGGTTTAGTAATCAGCTAGAACAATAACCAACCTTTGGTCTAACAGGCTTAACAAAGGAAGGCCTAACTGGAAGGCCATAAACCTTAATCTGTGAGGGCTTAAGCCCAGCTTTCATTGCTCTCTTTGATACATCTGTTGACGGGCAATAACATCTTGTCACAAGCTTATGGAACCTAAACATGCAGATACAAGATGTCAAAATTCAATAATAGAGGTATCACTAACAAAAAAAAAAGCATACACAGAATCAACCATGTAGGATGACAAGTGCTTAGATCGGTGACTACAGTGGTAAAAATTATCTTCTGCAGAAGACCCTTTGCCCTCAATACACGAAGAGGAACATGTTGCATCAGTGGATGTACACTGATAATAATGTCAGGCTGGTATTTCATCAATCCTTTTGCAACTTCTCTGCAACAACACAGAGATTAAGGATCGGATAAGAACAGGATAACACACGGATACTAACATAAAACCATCCTGAACAATCAATTTAAGTTCAACATCTGTGAAAAATGATGAAGAATTAGGCCCAGAAATACAAACAAAACTGGTCATTCAAGTTGATGGGGAATTATACAAAAGCTGGTGTTGCTATTGGAAAGATAACTCACAGATATATGTCCAAAGAACATAGAAAGTCTCACCGAGCTATGAATGTTGAGGTTGCAGCAAAATTAGATTGATGAATCACACGTGGTGCGCTTCCATAATATGTCATTTTCCACAATGCTCCATGTTTCACCAAGAAATTATAGCTTTTGGGCAATTGATTAAACGGCCAAGGAGTATGTTCTGACCATAAATCAGTAACAAACACCTGCGACATGCACTGTTAACACTCAGAACATGATCAACAAAAACATATCTAAACACAAACTAACCCCCCCCCCCTACTCTAAATTGCTCACAAACCACAAAAATAAAAAGAAGAAGAATAAAAACTAGATTCAAAATCCTTTTTTTTCATTGCTTTCATTCTCATAAACCAGCATATACTAACTCAATTAACACAAGCAGCCGCACAACACTTAATAGAACAAAATTGTCATTTTCTCAGGTTCCAAATGATAATTATAATAATAATTAAAAAAAAAACACTTTCATTCCTATTTTGCCAAAGCACCCAATTATTCACCGACCAATTAAAGCAAATTTATATACCATTAAAAATAAACTGACCTGATAATCATCACCAAATTCTTCATTAAAGGCAGCCTTAATAGCCTCAGCAGAAGCTCTATGACCACCACCAGTATCACTCATTAAAATGAGAACCCTTTTAGGACTCACACCTTCTACACCATTCAAAGGCACACCATCATCCACCAAAACACCACATCCATCATCTCTTAATCCATTGATACCATTACCATTATCACTACTAATGTTATTATTACCATTATTATCTCCTGAACCAACCTGAACTGAAGCAAACCCGATCGGGATTCTCTCACAGTGAAACCTAATAGCCCTGTTAAACTCACTCCAAACACTTTTAAAACCACTTCTACTACTCAAACTCAATGAAGCATTAACCTTTCTCGTTTTTTGACCAACTGGGCTGTCAAAAAACAGAAAGTTTGACTTAGATAAAGAGAACCCATTTGAATTTATGCTTTGAACTGCTTTATTAAAAGCAAAGCCACCCAATTGAGATACAAAATCAAAGGCAAGGCCTGGTTCTTGGTTGGTGGCTACTGCTGAAGGATTATGCATTGTAAGACAGAAAAGGTTGAGGGCTTGAGTGATTAGAGGATAATTAAGCAGTCCATGGTGGTCTTTAACATGTGAAAACAAATGGGTTTTGTATAGACGGCAAGAAAGATAAGTACCTTAAGAGAAAATATTAGAGAGAGAAGTGATTATTAAGTGTTTGATGTTGTGGCTGAGGGAGATGGAGAAAATATAGGGGATTGTTTTGTGGCCACGGATAGATGTTATGGAGCGAGAAAAGGAAAAGATTCGGAGAATTTTTCTTATACCGAAGTAGAATGATGATCTTCGGAAAGAACGAGACAAATAGTGAAAGTGAGAAGAGAGGACCACGTCTTCGTTGGATTGTAAAACCTAATTCTGGGTTTTTCTTGGCAAAGCTCGTGTAACAAGTTTGGAGAGAACTAGGTTTAGTTGGCCTTCAAAAATTTAAAAAAAATTATATTAAAAATGATATTATTTTAATAAAAAATTATAATAAAAAAATTTAAAAATTGATTTTTAGATTTTTACTGGTGAGATTTGGAATTTACAAAATCAATAAATTAATCTCATATATTTATAAATCCACCAAGTCTTTTTTATTGTTTTATAATTTTTTAATTGAAATCAGTTCAAGTTTCAGGTCTACCTCATTGGCGATTTGGGATATTAGTTATTGTTGCGGTTGCGGTTCAAAATATTTTTTATTAAAAATATATTAAAATAATATTTTTTATTTTTTAAAAATTATTTATGATATCAACATATCAAAATGAACCAAAAACATAAAAAATTAAATTTTAACAAAAAAAATTAAATTTTTTTAAAACACAGGTTGGACCGCGTTTTCAAACTGTTCTTAAATTTATCCGAGTTTTACAACTATGTGGATTAGGTTTGCCTTGGCTTGAATTTTGATTTATCATGAGTATAAATTCGGAATGTTAAATTTAGTTCTTATTAGAAACATTATCACTACTACTTTACTAAATACTTTTTCATCTATTAACCTAGCTTATATTTTTAAAAAAGAAAAAAAATTGGTTAAGCTAATAAAGTCATGTTGGGGTATTTTTTATACAATTTAATTTAAAATTTATATTTAAACTCAAGTCAAGGATTTTTAAATTTATCAAGTTTATTAATAATGCTGAAAAGTTTTATATGATCTAAATATTATTACTTTTACATTTTAAAAAATTTTGGTCAAGAAATGAACTAGTGATACTCTAGAGATATAAGTCAGTATTTTTAAAAAAGCATTGTTTTAATATAGAGCACGAATCTTTAAGATTATTCAAGAAAAAATCCATCCAATAATACTTTTATTATTATTATTATTATTATTATTATTATTAAAAAAAACTGAATCATATGGAATGATATGCAACAATACAATTAGAGTGATTTGTAAAAATAGAACTGGAAATCATATCTAGCTTTACTATGATTACTCTATTTTCTATTTTTACCACGTAAATTAATCTAATAATACTCTTATTATCTAAAAACAAAATAAAAATGAATATCATGGAGCGATGTAAAAATAGAAAAAAATCATATTTAAAATAATGTTATTTTAATTTTTTTAATAAAAACAATATTATTTTGATGAATTCATGAACCTTTGATCTAAACATTGATTTAAACCGGTTTAATTAGTTTGTTTTCAATTAAAAACTATAATAATTGAATGAATTATACAAGACTCAAATGAAATTTGACCCCACCCTTATCTCCAAGGACAAAAAAATAAAATCATTATATAGTTCAATATGTGATTTTGTTAGACACCTTGTAGCTATTACCATCCACAGATATGTCATCAAAAAGCATATACATCGGAAAAATATTGCCACAATGTTGACATTCATAAACACAAGTAATCATGTTGATTTAATAATAAGAAATTAAAATCAAGAAATATTTTTTTTTTAATTTCAAGTTTAAGTTCTGTAATTATTAATATAATAATTACTATAAATTTATATAGTTATTAATTTTAAAACTTGTAAAAATTAATCTCAGTGTACAAGGTTTAAATATTATATTAATTAAAAAAAAATCATTAAATTAATTTATAGGTTCATCTGCTTAATCGTATTTTACTATTTCACGGCTGACAAAAGGGGGCTGTGAACACATCTTTGTATTGTATTTTTCTCTTGACGTCTCTGTCCAAAAGGACGAGAAGAGCTTCCTCGCTGCAGCGATCGTTCAAATCTGGAGCTCACCACGTGAATTTTATGCAAAAGTACTATACTCGACAGAGGAAAGGTGATGACTTTCTCATGCAAGAGCCCACGTGGTGCATGTGTCTAGCTAGCCTGCCCATGAGTGGGAAGCTCACCGTCCAATGGGTCACCTGCTTTCGGCTCTGGGTTCTCCATTAACGGTGCACTCTTGTGTTTTTTACTCCTAGTGGAAGGTCCAACATGGAGTGCTCTTCAAATATTTTTCACGTTTTTGAGTATCGGTGATGTGAGATGTGTTAGTCTTAGTTGAAATTGATCCAATTGGACTGTTCTTGCAAAAAATGTTGATTTGCAAGTGCACAACTGCATTTATCTTGACTGCGTGCTGCTTGTTCCTGGCAACGAGTTCCATCATATATATATATATATATATATATATATATATATATATATAAAGGTAAAGATTGACTTGAATGACTGCAACAAGACGACGATGACAGCACGAATCCATCGTAATCCATTGGGATGGTGGGTTGGTTGATATCATGTATCCAATGGATCATATTCTTTGATGTGATTATAGTTATCAAATCTAATTTAATTTTGCAAGTTTATTGAGTAAGTTCGTGTTTATAGTTGTCAAATCTAGCTTAATTTTACAAGTTAATTATGTAAATTTATGTTGTGGAACTTGACTCAATTTGAATTTCAATTTGAATTTCAATTTGAATTGATTTTGATATTAACTTAGTCAAATCCAAGTAATTTGATGAATCGACATATAATCTAGTTGATATTAACTAATATTAACTTATGTTCTGAAACTTGACTCAATTTGAATTTCAATAACTGATTTTGATATTAACTTAGTTAATTAGATGAATTGATCTATGATCTGGTTGATTTAATTAAATTTGATTAGAATAAATTTTAATTTTAATTGATTTTGATATTAACTTAGTTAAATTTAGTTAATTCGGTGGATTTATCTCCGACTTGGTTAGCCTAATTAAATTTAACATAAGAATTTTTGTTTTTTAAAAACAAAATAAAATTAATTTGGTGAAAAGATTTACTACTAGGTAACCCATAAATTGACCCCATGATCCATGTCTTTAGCCGCCGGATGTGACAAACATGGCAGTGGGTGTGGCGAGAATGGCAATGCCCAGTGGCATTTCAAGCAACGAGGCCCATTACCTCAATTTACTTGAATCTTCACATCCTTTCAGAAAACTTTGTATCATATTTTATTGCTAAAAGGGAGAAAAATAAAGCTTAATTCAAAATGCAATTGCCATTGGGCCCATAACTAGAAATTCTGTATCTCGAGATCCTACACATGGGGAAAAGCCCATGAGTCTCTTGGGTCATGTCGTGCTATAAGATTGTAGCCCATGGACTTGTGCATCTCCTTTTCTTTTTCTTATATATATACAGAACATATAAAACACGTCAAGACACTCGGTTTCGAGGATGGTTTCATCTTTTTTAAAAGCCAATTAGTTATTAAAGAATTATATAGGATTATTCTTGTTTCTTTATTTTTTTGTTGAATAATAAAAATACTTAACTATTCCCACATGAAAAAATAATTAAACAGTTGGCTAGGATATCTATGCCAACAAATAGGGTTTTTGTTGAAAGAGGAGGAAAAAACGGGTCTTTTCTAGGATTGTGAGGCTAATAAAAAAAACACATATACCATCTATTTATGATTTTATTTTCATTATCAATCAATAAGTTCGACCATTTCATCATTGAGTCATGTGTAATTATTAGTAAGATGGGCCATTCAAGCTTGAACTTATTAGTCTAAAATTGCCTCAAACTCTAGAGTTTGAGTGCTTATAACCGGTTACGAGCATCTAACAGGTGAAATATTATAGACCATTTATAAATTCTCGATCGCAATGTTAAAGAAATCACACACCTGAATTTTATCGGATCCACTAGACGATCCTGCCTACAATCATAAATCTGGTTCAAGATCCGGATGGATTGAAGAATCATCCTTATATCTTTCATTTAACTGAATGTTATATGTATTCTGGAAAAAAAAATATCATCAAATAAAAAAAAAAGAAATAGCATAAGAAAAAAAAAATAGTTGAAAATCAACATACAACAAAAGTACTGAGATTAACTATCCTTGCCTTGAGCTATTGCATCTCTTTTTGACGGTCATCATTCTGCAAATGTGTTTCTATAAAAAAAACTCTATTCGCTTTGGTTCGCGTTCAAGAATCGAAGCCTAAAGACAAAACTGTTGTTATTTAAATATATTTACAAAAAAAATTAAAAAAATGGAAATAATAATAAAAAAATCTTAGCATTTATCAGAATTTTCAACTCAACAATAAAATTGATAAAATATAAAACAAACTTGTTAAATAAATCATTATTAATTTCATCACAAAACATCTAAGTCATAAATTCAAAACAAATTTCATTAGTTTACAAACAAATAAAATTTTACAAAATCTCAAACAAACTTTAACATATATAGATGATATATTCATACAATAAATTTTTATGGGAAAAAATATATGGGACAATTAAACACCCAAATAAAATACATATGCCATAAAAATATACAATAAAAATTAACATTTTAAAAATACATTCCTTCAGTCATTAAAACTTTAGATTACTATAATAATAATCTATATTTGAATTTTTGAAAAACGGGGTTAGAATTCAGATAAAGGATCGAGGACTTCCATAATCATAAATTTTAGAAAAAGAGAGAGACTCTTCCATGTCTTTTACACTCGCCTTCTGTTTTCTTCTTCCCCCCATTGAGCTTTTTCCTATTTATTTGGTTAAGCAGAAAACTATTGAAAAAAGAAAATTTGAATACCAGGATTGATTATTATCGGAACAAATGCAGGTAAACCACCTTTTAGCTTTGCCAAAGTAAAAAATCCATGCTTTCGAAAAGCTATGAATATTCCATCACGAAAATGGATTTATATATTCACTTGTTTCTAGCTTGCCTGTTGCAGTAGAAAATGTCTTACAGATAGGAGACAAACATATCTTCTTATTCCAATTAGCCATTAACATCTAAAATCGAATTTTTATACGCCAATCAAGATGCAGCTAGATGGACAAAAATATAGCATAATTGAAGAAATGAGTAATTAGGTGGTCCAATTCTCACATAATGGTATGGTTTTAAAGCTAAATACAAGACAAGGCACGAATTATATGTCGAGATAAAAAATTTAACCTAGATTTTTTCAAGGGATCAAAATAACATCAATTTGATCTATTTTTTTTTAAATAATTAAAAGGTGTTTAATCGGTTTCTACGCAAATCAATTGTGAATTAATCTGGGTTTTTAATAATAAGTTAATTTGGGTTTTTGATAGGGTAAAGGTAGGTTAATTTTTATTTTTTTTAATTTAAATTGATTTAAATCTTAAAATTATTGGATTTTAAATTAACCTGTCAAGTGGGACAATGGCTTATAAATAGTTATAATGGCATATAGGATTTTCTTTATTGATAAAAGTAAAGTGGGAGTTAGAAAATTCCAAATCGACTTCATCTTTAACAAGATTTCAAAGGCTGATAATATAAAGAAGGGTGTCTTTTCCTGTAAACAATTTCAAAGAATATAATGACTCAAACCTTAGCCCTTGATGTTGCTGGATCATAATCATAGTTGTTTCTCCCTTGTGAGGCAGTCAATGAGAATTGCTTGACCTTACAAGACTCGAGGAGAAAGTCCTTGTCCATATAAAAATGATTCTGGGAGACAACTCATTATCTTAAAATATATACCTTATCTAGGAAAATTATAGAGTTTTTCAATACTACAATCCGTGTATCTTGGATTTTGTTTGAGATCACGAATAATTTTTACTATATATTAAATATTTTTTAAAAATACAATAGCTTATGAGAAATATCAAATTAATATTTTTTTTAGTGTTTTTCAATAGTTTATGCTAATATTAAAAATTAATAAAAAATTATTTTGATATATTTTTACGTGAAAAACACTTTACATCATGATATGAGTTAAAAAGCACACCAATCATACATTATTATTTTTTTAATCTGAAGAACACAATTTTATCAATGAGAATAAGAAAAAGTGATACAAATCACAAATAACTAATTTATTAAGAATTATTCAGATTAAAGCTATAGCATCATCATTTGTTGAAATTGAAATATTTGTGAGATCCGGGTCATAGTTTGTATCAATTAAATAAATTATTGGAATTTTCAAAGTGATATATTCTTGAAGAGCCATATCTTTTTTTTACTGAATAAAAAAATTATTTTAATATATTTTTACATAAAAAACATTCTACATCATTGTACGAGTTAAAAGAGACAACAATCATACAATATATATATTTTTTTAATCAGAAGAACATAATTTTATCTAAGAGAATAAATAAAAGTGATGGTTTAATTACTTTTTTTTTCTCAATCACTTTATTGTTACATAATATAGTTTTTAACATTTAATTATTCAATTGGGTCTGTTTTACAGCTCATAAACAGGGAGAAATAGAAGCAGTGTAAGAGCTTTCAAAATCATGAAGCAGTGATCCCACGTCAAGAGCCCATGAAATAATTTAGAAAATGTGGACCAAGTGATCATATTTATGCTGGCCTGGCCCTTCATGTACACTTGCCATTCCGGGCAACCTCCTCTCTTCACTGTGTTTTTTATTTTTATTTTTTAAATTATACTTTATATTCTTTAAATATCTTATAATTATATGAATATCTATAATCATCAATTATTATTCCATTCCTGAAGATAACAACGAATAGCTAATAGTATTTTTGAAGTCAAAGGTCAATGTTATTTATTTCAAAATATCCATTTTTAGTTAATTTTTTAAAAGAATCTAATTCAAGAGAATTCAAATCAGTGTTATAAAATCTGTGTTATAAAATCCAGTCTACAAGGCCAATTTAATAACTCGTCAACGCAAAACTTGATTTAAACCTAATTTTATTTTAAACCTGGTTTGATCTTTCAACTCACAGGTTAAAACACCTATTCTAGATTCTAGGTTTTAGACCGGGTCGATTCCTTATATATAACTATGCTTCTAGCAACAACAAACATCGAATTATTGGGATTATCTAGGAAGCTCATTTGGAATGAATAATCCATTGGGCATTTAGCATGTGTTCTTCCTTGTTTGAGATGAATGAAGGCAGCAAAAGAAGGGGAGCAATTGCTTGACGAAACTGAGCAGTTAGGGCATGGCAAATCCGTGACAGCAACAACGATGCCCCTACGACACGCATAAACCTCCTGGAATTCTCGTCAACAAGGTGGTAGACCCGCAACAGATTGTGTGCTGCGAGTAATTTTCTCAGGTCATCAGAATTAATCTTTGTTTGTTAGCAAATCATTAATTAATTTATAATAAATATATATAATTAAGTCTATGCAATCCACACAAATGTCTCCGTCAAGCAATGCCATGAATTTCTTGCATTGAATGCAGTCTTATTTATAATGTTCTGATTGACCATTGCGGCTGTGAAAGAGACCTAATTTGTAAGAAAAAAGGATTGTGAGTCATTGACCACTGAGGCAAATTAAATACTTAATTTCTTATAATATTCTTTTTATTAATCAGGGGTCAATTAATCTCCAGTTAATTAAGTGAGAAATTGAGGTAAGATTTTCACTGAATCGAGAATTTTTAAAGGAGCATTTTAGACGAGTGAATGGCTATGTTTCCCCCCTCCTCATTTTCAATAGTTTTAATTATAACAATCTCGATTTATTAAAAGAAATAGTGTGTGTTTTTACCAATTAAGAACTCTTTAAAAGATACTTATGTGTTTGGTAGTATAGTACAACATATTTTTTAAAAATATTTTTTGCTTATGAATACATTAAAATATTTTTTTATTTATTTATGACATTAACATATCAAAACCATTAAAAAATATTAATTTTTTAAAAATATACTTAAACACAATTACGAATTAAAAAACAAACAGTGCCTACCTAGATGAATAATACTAAATAAAAAAAACATCAAGAATATACATGAGTCATTAGATCTTCTATTATCATGATTCAATGGCTAGCTCATGTGAAGTTTCAAAGGTTTTTTTTTTTTTTTTTAATGTTTAGTATTATACAATTTAGATTTTAGATGAATGTATATATCATTTTGTTTATTTTTTTTAACGTTTAGCATTATATAGAAATCATGGGTTCTGTTTATTTTTTTCCCTTTTACTAGTTTTATTAATAGATATTTGACGTACCAAAAAAATAAAAACAAAGTTTTCATGAATTAATTTCAACAAACATTGGCTTGCTTTTGATCTAATCTAAAGAAAAGTTGGGTGTGCGAAGGAAAGTCATAATAAAGGACTCAACCTAGCTAGCTAGCTAAACTGAAAGCCAATATTGTTGAGACCTAATTAATTAATTCGTAATTCATACAAGAGTGAGAGTGAAGAAAACAGAAGAGAATTCCATTAGAAGAAGTAAACCACAAACAGTTGTGTTAGGCTAAGGCCAAAACGTGGGTACTATGATCATGATGTCGTCGTCTTGTGGAATTCATTTGGACATCTCCAAACCGCGTTGTCTTTGAAAAATGCATGGGACAACAACATTGGATGATCACGAGGGCAAGAAGACTCCTTTCATGCTCTTTTTGAGCTGGAAAGTGGTGGAAAAGATGGAGCCATTTTTGTTCACACCAAGTTTTTGGTGCCATGGCGTTGTAGTGGTTGACAAGAAACAACAAGGGTCATGAAAACGAGAGATCATCGATCCATCTTGTTTCAAGAAAGGGGAAGACGAAGAAATTGTGCGTGTTGACGAAGAAAAAGTAGCGTCATCGTGCTTTGAACAATACCATGGTGATCCGATCATTCATGTTTCGATCGTTCTCAACATGATTTGATATTGAGATAGGTATATAATATTGATCTATAATTAATCGGATTATGATTAACAAATTAATTAAATAATTTGATGTCAAACTTTGGAAACTTCTCATCATCATAACGTCAATAAATTAAATGATCTATAATCTATTATCAAAAAATAAACGAAGCCAAAAAATAAAATTAAAAAGGACCAACATTTTAGTTGTTTTATTATTTTAACTAAAACCATATAGATTATTAAAAAAAGGATCGAAAAAACAATTTTCTTGTAGCGGCCGGGCCTCTGTTGTCAAAGAATCATCTCAATTTAATAACTTAAATTGTTAGGTGAGTCTCAAAATATGATCTATATTATTCTCTGATACATTCGCTCAAATAAAAGCTCTTTAGGCTTGAAACTTGCACAGGCCTACACTACCTTATGCTTAATTTTTATCACATAAATAGGGATGATGAAGTTTAAATTTATGACCGCTTGATCATTAAGGTTCTGATACCATATCAAAGAACCAACTCAACTCAAGAACTTAAATTGTTAGGTGAGGTCTCAAGATATAATTTATATTATTCTCCAACACCTGTCAGCTCCTATCTTCACTCTTGCTAATTCTTATCTTTTCAAATGGTTCTTGTTTTTAGTAATATAGTACACAATATTTTTCATTTGAAAATATATTAAAATGATATTTTTATTAAAAAAATTATTTTTAATATTAACACATTAAAACATAAAAATAATTAATTTAATATTTTCAAATAAAAAAAAAGTTTAAAAATTAGAATGAATGGCCTTACAAAATAAGCAATATGACATCAACCTACATGGCAATACCCACAAGTCAAAACCTTGAGTTTCCTGAAGAACACAAGATCACCTTGTTAGACCATCCAAAACACCAAATGCTTTCTCTCCATCAGCATCAATGGCAAATAATTTGTGATTGGGGCCACCGAAGACAACTTCCTTCATGACTCAACCATAAGAAGAAGAAAAGAAAGACAGTCTATGCCGTGTACTTATCGACCTCCCAATTCGATCTCAACAATAAATCACAGCCATTGGTATTTACAATCCAATGGTTCATATTTAACAAGGATATAGTCTTTAGAAAATGACCACAATGTCACATCAACGACTATTTCTTTACCATGGAAAAATATGGGTTTTGATGGGGTCCTGCGAAGACTATATAATATGTTTATAATTTTGTGCAGGACGGTGACGTATATACAAATTTTGTTTATGTTAATTAGGGTTTTGCCAATAGGAAGTTGTTGAACTTTGTTTTATATATATATTTTACAACTTTGTCTAGTGGAAAATATTGCTGATTTGCATGAATGTATCACTTCATGGGCCAAGACTAATGTTTTGTTTTGGAGATTTCAAATGTGGCATTTCATATTATATCAAAATTAATTTTTTTTTATGAACTTTGATTTGATCATGAAATATTTTTTAATTAAAAATATATTAAAATAATATTTATTTTTAAATATTTTTTATATCATCATATTAAAATCATTTAAAAATATTAAAAAAATATTTATTTTAGAATTTTAGAATTTCTTTGAGAATTTATGGCTGGTTCATGGGTGCTCGAATCTAAAAACTTATTGGTAATCCAATTCATTCTTTCATTAAATTTAAGGTGATAGGTTATTCTAACCAAATTAGCATATATTAACAATTAAATTCTCGATATACACACACACACACATAGAATTTTTCTCTTATAATCATTCTTATGTTGGATGTGTCACATTGCATTAACCAATAAACCAACATTAGATTGTAATATTTTACATATTTTTTGCCCGTAATATTTAATAACCAATTAAACTTGGAAGTATTTGTATATCAAAATAACTATTGTACATGAACTATGCCAGCCAATAAAACAAAATAAAAACATTACAATATATAAAACAAAGAAGAAGAAGAAAAAATAATCATTCATAGTCACTTTAATTAATTAAATATTAATTGCTAATTAATTAGGTCCATTAATTAACATATTCATCCCATTGAAATTCCACAACCACCACCACCACCATCTGTGTTAATGCAAAAACATTTGCAAGACAGGGAATGAAACACAAAATTTAATAACAGAAAACCTAAAACATGACAATTTTTCTCTATGCTTGATAATATTTAACCTGAAATCCCTACCTTTAAACATTCTTTAAAACCTAGAACAAGAACTTCATGCAAGATACAGAAATTACGTTCAGTACGTACTTCTGTAACCATTCTTTCAACACCTAATCTTGATTACTTTGGCTCGATGAAATCAATGGAAACAGAGCTAGTAGTTCAGGTGGCTCGCTCCCTCTTGGTGTGTTCAAAGGCGAAGGATGAAAGTAAAAACCCTTTTCAGCTATAGCCTTTTCCTCCTCTGAAACTTCTGGCGACGATGGTGACTCAGTTCCTGGACTCGGGAAGAACAAAAATTCTGAACATAGGGGAGTCACTGGTGAGTCCAGTCGGTGTGTTTGGCGGGTTGTTGATGATGATGAGTTACTAAGAGAGATCAAGCCAAGTTCGATCTCAAGCTTTCTTAAGGTATGTCTTCGCTCTTGGAGCTTGAAAGGTGACCGGCGAGGAGCAGTAAAGTCAACGGGTTTACGTGATGGTTTCGAGGAGGAGAGCGGTCTTGTCACCGGGAGTCTTTGTGCGTCACTGGCTAAACCGGTTAGTTTTTGGACAAGGTCCCTGAAGGTGTTTATGTCCGCCTGAACAAAGGTCGTGGGTGATGTTAGAGGTGAAGAAGAAGAAGAAGAAGAAGTATGAGTGTTCATGATGTGATTATGCCTTTCAATTTTCATTGGCAAAGGAGCAGAGGGACTAATTGGATCGCTAGAAATTAATATTATAGAGGGAGCAGAGAGAGGCCTAGAGGATACTAAATGGGATGAGGTGATATTCATGGTAATTGCCTTGTTTATAAGGGGATCGAGATCAGGTCTGACTAGGAGAGTCAAATACAAGTTTTGGTAAGCTTGAGAGATAAGAGAAAAGTTTTTGAGAGATAAAGGAAAGGTTAGTGGGTTGTGTGAATTTTTTATTAAGGAACCAAGGACTATATTTAGAGAGTTAGTTTTTCGGGGGATAGAAAGTGTAGAGGTTCTTATCTTATTTATTAATTTTGTTCTAGTTTGAGCATAGATTTTGTACATTCGTATGGACTGGTTTTTCCATTTTAAGGATCATAGTTGATTCTCTTTTTAAATATTCTCCTTTTATAGTATGGTATGAGCAAGAAATGCAATCGAATCGAAAGGAAAGGCTAGTGGGTCGTGTGAATTGTAGATTAAGGAGCCTATGACTATATTTAGAGAATTCTTTTGGGGGTGCAAAGGTTATTATCTTATTTATTAATTTTGTTCTAGTTTGAGCATGGATTTTGTAAACTTGCATGGAGTAATGTTTCTATTTTGAGAATTGTATTTGATTTTTTAAAATATATTTTTCCTTTTATGGTATTAGATGAGCAAAAAATTGCAATCATATTTGGTTTGGTTTGGTATTATTGTGAATTAGAAAACTTGTTAATATGATACTTGGATAATATAAGATAATGAATTAAAAAAAATTTGCTAATTAGAGCACAACCACCACCAACTAATTAAAAATTTGCTAATTAGAGCACAAAAAAAAAGTTTTAGAGTTTTTTTTTTTGTTTTTTTAAAAAAAGGGTTCATCATTTTTTACTACATAAACACAACACTCATATAATTTATCAATTTTAATTTGATATTTGCATAGCAAATCAAAGCTAATTCCAATTTCACCTCTTGTGTTGAGTAGTTATAGACATGTTAGGACAAGTCACTTTCTATTCTTAGTAGCTAAGAAGGAAACAATATGTCTTAGCCATCAACCTAATCTATCATTAGATTAATTGGTAAACTAGCTAGATGATACATTAAGAGTAGATCGCTCAAACCTTTTTACATTAAATAAGAAATATAACAAGTTATTTTTAAGAATTTTATTGTTTATTTTAAGTTTAATTGTTTTATATTTTAATTGTAAAAACATGTATTTATGTTCAGTTTTTCATGATGAAACTAATTTTCTTCTCGATTAGATCATAAACAAACTATCCATATCTGGAAAATCTAGTTGTCATTTATATTAAATATATTTTCTAGGGAATGATATTGTACATGTAGATTAGAAAAAAAATAAGAAAATTCTAGTTAATTAAGTCATTAATTAATATATTTTCTAGAGAATCACAAGAAAATTTATAGTTCTAATTAACTGTAACTATTGACTTCTTATAAATTATAGTTAATTACTGCTCAAGTCATTAATTAAAATATCATGTCATCATCTCATATCAACAAATTCAATAAATTATCAATTATATTAAAAAATTAAATGGAAGCAATCACTTTTCTAAATAGCCAAATTAATATAATTATTATTTTTTAAAATAAAATTAATCATAATGATAACTTGATTATTACTATAGAAAGAGGAATAAAGGGTAAAAGGTATCATCTCTACTTATATTGCTAACCTTTTACTTTTCTAAATGAAACTATTTTGATATATCTTTTTTATAAGGAGACTATATCTCTATGCAACATGTTAGAATTAATATATTTTAGGTTTTGAAACTTGCATAAAAAAAATTAAAACAAATATCAATTGACAAATTCATTTACTGCAAGAATCAATATTAATCCTTATATAAAAAAAATTAATTTGGCTTTCTAAAAAGGTGATTGTTTCCATTTAATTTTTTGCATTTGTAATTGTTTTAAATAAAAAGTTGGACATAGTTTATGATTTTTTGGATTTGTAGACATAATTGATGATTTCTTGAATTTATTACTATGGGTTGATGACATAGTTTATTAGATAAATAACTCAGGCATAACTTATAGAAAAGTGCTAGTTACATAGAGAATATTATAAAGATTTTTTAAAATTATCCCTAGTTAATTACTATTATAATTAATTTTTTAAAATTTGATCCGACTCCACGAGTTAAACAGTAAAATAAAAATTAGATCTAGCTAATTTTTTAATAAAAACAGAGGGAATTGACCGAATATTACCTGCAACTCAGTTAATGGAAGGAAAATCAGTCAAAATATGTTAATGTTTTTTTTAAAAAAATTTAAATGATGTTATATATATATATATATATATATATATATATATATATATATATATATATATAAAAGTTGTGCTGATTTGAATTTACCCGATTAATCCACATAATTTGTAATCCAAGATTTGTCACGGATCATCTTCCGACCGAGTTTAAAAGCTATGAATCAAACAGCTTGAGAGAAAAAAAGGAAGATAAGAGGAATCCGTTTGGTTTCCGCCACCTGATAAAGAAAGAAAAACGCAAAAAATCATATTCGTTTCTCTCTGGAGAATTAAATGATGAATTCTGTGTGTTCTTGTGATGGCCCCGTTATTGCAGCAAGTAAATCCGTGGATAATAATATGTGCTGCTTAAGAAGAGGAGTTGTAGTTGTACCACATGGTGAAAGCAGCAGTAGTTCAAGGAAGGTTTGTGGAGTTGCTAGAGCTTCAATGGTGGATTCTTATGAGAGTTCTTCTGATCTTGTTAAGAGAATGGAACGAGCGTGGTTAATCTCTCAGATAAAGTTCAAATCTTTCTCATTTTTCCGAACTGGGTCTCATTTTTTTTTAATTGGGTTTTCCTTTTTATTAATAGATTGGGATTTGGGTTGGTGAAAATTGAGTGAGAAAGAGAGAAGGTTGAGAACTTGTGTCTTTGAGATAATAATATCTTCAATGGGGTTTTGATTAATTAACAGATTCGTCCCATTCAAATTCCACAGGCATCATCATCATCTCTGAACATTTGCAAGACAGGGAAGAAGATTGGAAAAAGAAACCTAAAACATGGCAAACTTTTCTCTATGCTTGATAATATTTAACCTCAAATTCCAAGCTTTAAACATTCTTTAAAACCCAGAACAAGAACTTCATGCAGGATACAGCAGATACGTTCAGTGCTTCCTTAAACATTCTTTCAACACCTAATCTTGATTACTTTGGCTCGGTGAACTCAATGGAAACAGAGTCAGTAGCTCTGGTGGCTCGCTCCCTCTTGGTGTGTTCAAAGGCGAAGGATGAAAGTAAAAACCCTTTTCAGCTATAGCCTTCTCCTCCTCTAAAACTGCTGGCGACGATGGTGACTCGGTTCCTGGACTCGGGAAGAGCAAAAATCCTGAACACAGTGGAGTCACTGGCGAGTCCAGTCGGTGTGTTTGGCGGGTTGGTGATGATGATGAGTTACTAAGAGAGGTCAGGCCAAGTTTGATCTCAAGCTTTCTTAGGGTATGTCTTCGCTCTTGGAGCTTGAAAGGTGACCGGCGAGGAGCAGTAAAGTCAACGGGATTACGAGATGGTTTCGAGGAGGAGAGTGCTCTTGTCACCGGGAGTCTTTGCGTGTCACTGGCTAAACCGGTTAGTTTTTGGACAAGGTCCCTGAAGGTGTTTATGTCCGCCTGAACAAAGGTCGTGGGTGATGTTAGAGGTGAAGAAGAAGAAGAAGAAGAAGTATGAGTGTTCATGATGTGATTATGCCTTTCAATTTTCATTGGCAAAGGAGCAGAGGGACTAATTGGATTGCTATAAATATTAGGTGAAATCTTGAGAGAGAGGGAGAGGGAGGGAGATGGAGAGGGGGAGAGAGAGATGGAGAGCTTGTGTGAGCTGTTGATTAAGGAGTCAATGAATATATTTAGAGAGTTTCTTAGGGGTGAAGTGTGGAGGTGGTTATCTTCTTTATTAATTTTGTTATAGTTTGGGCATAGATTTTGTACATTTTTATGGACTGATTTTTCCATTTTAAGGATCATAGTTGATTCTCTTTTTAAATATTTTCCTTTTATAGTATGGTATAAGCAAAAAATACAATCATGGTTGGTTCGGTATGTACAATAACTTAGGAAACTTACTAACATGATAATTTATTTTTTCTTTGATCATTTAGAAACGAAATCTATTTTCAACTCGCTAGTTCAAAAATATTATTTACCATCAAATGAAAAAAATATATATTAATATGAGACTAAAATAATACATTTTAGTCCCCAATCTTTTCTTGCTTGGAGGGAGACATTTCCTTCTTTTTTTTTGCCGCCATTGATGACGAATTTAGCTAACAAAACATGGACACGAACTATAGTTGTCTTTTTAAAAAAAAAACATGGATGGCATGTAATTCATTACTTTAGTTTTTTATGATTAAAGGGTCACTAAAAAAATCAATTCTTGGGGTTTATATTCAAGAAATTTATTTTTAATCTATTTTGATTAAAAATATTTTAAAAAAAACACTCAAGATATCTTGATAAATTCATATACAATCTAAAATAAAACAAAAATCCATCAAATAATTAAACATCAATTAAAAATAAAATCAAGGTCAAATCTACTATCTTAGATAAAGGGAAGGATAAAAAACACTTAGATGAAACTCGTATAATCGAATGAAATCTTTTGACATCAAAATTAATATTTTTTTTTGTTGTTATAATTGATGCCAACCTAAAAATACCCTACTACTAGAATTCACTAATTTTCTCTTTGATCTCTCAAATCAAAAATTAAAAAATAAACATTCTAAATTTTTATATCAAAGTGAACATTTTGTGATAATTTTGAAATTATTATTCATTTTGTTTATATATTTTACTTTGATACTTAATTTTTTAATATTTTTTAATATGCTTATTTCTTAAAAAACCACAAATCATAAGTGATTCAGTATTAATTTAGCAACAAAAGAATCAATTCAAAAAGGAAAAAAGTCTTATGAAAAAATTAAATTTATTTTAAAATACAATGTAAATTCTTATCAAAACACATGTGGCTTTTATTTTATTTTTTATGTGGTTTTTTTTTTTTTGTAATTGTAATATTTTGTTATGTTCAATTCCACAATTTATATCAAATCAAATATTTTGGAATTTAAAATGTCAAAACCCACCTTTGGTTTCCATTTAAGAAATTGGGCTTTTTAGTCGAAACAAAATAGAAATTCTGTATACAATTTTAAAGCCCAAGTTCCAACCCAACTGGAAAAAACAGTAGCCGCCATCACCTAACAACATCCAAATTCCTGGAGATATCCGATTTTTCTCGCGGTCCAAACAAGGAGCGGGCCCAAAATCTCCCCCAGTGATCATTATTTTAACACGCACGGAAAAAGGAAGAGAAAGGAATTCCGTTTGGTTTCCGCCACCAGATAAAGACAAAAAAATCCCAAAATATTACATTCGTCTCTCCCTCCCTCCTTCCCTCCCTGTAGAATTAAACGATGAATTCTCTGTGTTCTTGTAGCAGGCCCATGATTGCACCAGCTAAATCTATGGATATTAACATGAGCTGCTTAAGAAGAGGAGTTGTAATAGTACCTCATGGTACAAGCAACAGTAGCTCAAGGAGGGTCTGTGGAGTTGTTAGAGCTTCAATGGTGGATTCTTATGAGAGTTCTTCTGATATTGCTAAGAGAATGGAACAAGCTTGGTTAATCTCTCAGGTAAAGTTTAAATCGTTCTCATTTTTTTGAATTGGTTTTTCTTTCTTTCTTTTTATGAATTATAGATTGGGATTTCTCAATTTTGGAAATTTAATCTTACTTGCTTTTCATGAAATATGGTGATAGAGATTAAGTTTTATTTAATTGTTTTGGGTCGGTGAAAATTGAGTGAGAAATGAAAAAAATTGACAACTTTGTGTCTTTGAAAATGGAATATCTTCAATGGGATCTTATGATTGGATTTAGGGCTTAAAAAATTGAGGTATTTTTAGGGTTTTATGATCTGGAATAGTACCATATGGTTTTATGCTACTAACCAGAAGAGTAGAATTTAATGATGTTTAACTGTTTTAGAAAAGGGCAAGGATTGTTTACTGGGATATAGATTAAAGACCAACAGAATGTTTGATGCGATCATTTCTGTTTCTGACAAGTTTTACACATCAAATGTTCGGATGGTTACAGCAACCAAGGCCAGTTCCGTGTACTTCCTGCGATTCAAATGGGCATGTTGAATGCCAGTGGTGTAGGGGTACAGGGTTCTTCATTCTTGGCGATAACATGCTCTGCCAAGTTCCTTCCAGAAATACTACTTGTGTTATTTGTGCTGGAAAGGTATGTTAAAATGTTGGCAAATTTATGGATGTTCAAGTATCATGAGGACTTAATTCTTGATGATAAAGTAGAACTACAAGTTAACATTATATGCATTTTGTAACTTTGATTCTTTTTCAGGGGTCAATGCGCTGCTCTGATTGTAAAGGAACTGGCTTTCGTGCCAAGTGGTTGGGGGAGCCTCTGATCTCCAAGTAACTGCATTGTAATGCAGTTGTCAGGAAGTTAAAGCTACCGAACAGGTGCAGGAAATATTGCAAGGCTTCTTCTTATTCATGTTCTGATTTATTCTCCTTTTCTGTTTTGGAATTTATACAAGTGATTACATTAACTTCATAGTACAACTCATACCTGTATTTGTCATGTTTATTCAACAAATCAGTCCATGTGTTGGATTAAATTCTAAGGAAGTAAATATCTAACCTTTTTCGATTTGAGATATCATCATTGATTCACAAGATGTTATGCAGGTTGCATCAGGTGGTGCCAAAAATGTTATGCTATCTTAGTTTAAACATGTCTGATTCACTGAAAACGCTTTGAATTTGTGTCTACGTTAGGGACAGTATGCACTATTAGGCATTGTAGCTGTTCTCTTCTATATTGTTGTTGCTTAGTAAGCCTAGTCTTTGTCATTTCTTCGAGGGAAATGGAAAGCATTAAACCTGATGTCCATTTCAACACTATGCTGTCGACGTGCTGAATTATGCACCCCCATAACCAACCGGAAAATCATTGTCTAGGCAGGGCCTGATCCTGAAGTTCAATGGAGCTTGAGCAAATAAAAATCAGGTCCACTGAAGTTCTAAGAAGCATAACGTCCACAGTAGGAGTTGAGGCACTCTCTTTTCAACCCAAGATCCTGCTTCTTTGTTTAAACATGCATAAGCCTATAAAGAAACGTGGAAATGATGTTGAAGGTTAGGTATATAATCCCAAGCTCATTCGGACCAACTTATCCATCTAGGGTTTATGAAGAAAATATCAGTTCGGTGATCATGTAAATGCCTGCTAGGTTATCTAACATCGAAAACTTACGCATAAATCAAGTGTGAAGGAGAATAAACTTGAGATTTGAGCTGCAATATGTTGATACAGCCATGCAGTTTTTACAGAGGAGCGTTTCGACACAAACAAGCTGTTTTTACAAACACAAAGTGAAGAACATATTGTCATCTTTGGTAGTGGCTCGAGTCGAGAAACCTTCAATGCCACATTATCAGCAAACAGAAACCTGAAAGCATTCCATGCAAAATTTCAACTGTATTACATATGGCAGCAGACAGAAATCTGCCCCTACATTCCTAAACTGACAGTACTAAGCTAAAGAAACTCTACTCATCACAGCCCAACACAACCATGTTTTGGAGGCAGAATGGTCCGCTAAATGTTACTACGGAGATAACAATTTGCAAATGGAAATGGTTCCAGGTTGATATGCATGTCATGAACACCAATTTTCATTACTCTTTGAATTTTAATTTTCTCCATCACCAATGACGAAACAAGCATTTTATGTAAGCAAGCATTATGCCTTCTCCAGTAAATATTTCAGCAAAATCCAGTTCTTCTGCAGATTCTTACCTGTTCTTGTTCTGACCCGAGTCGTCCGCTCATCGATAATCTGAAAGAAGATAGAGATCAAAGACATAATAAGATTGCCTTGCCGAGGGACGGTATACCCGCGGCATTAGTCGGGTCTCGGTCAGATACCCGGTGCTAATTCAAAATTAAACTTGTATTTAGCAATAACAGGAAAATTTGAACGAGTCAAGTAATCTTTTTCTGTCCAACAGTGATCCCGAATCGATCTTTCTCGGGATAACAAATTCTTAGCTTGAGTGGGATTCTTCGCGTTTTTCAAGCTGGATTCGTTTACGCTATGCTTGTTTTTTGCGTAGAAGCTTTTGTTTCATTGTTGATGTGTACCCTTTTGAAAAGTTTGGATCTTGTCGAGTTTAACTAGTTGCGTTTCAGGGTACAATAGATTATTATCCGTGCTATGCTGTGAGATTATATTAACTTTTTCCAAAAATAATTAGGTATCGGAAGCATAATTTTTTTTTAAAATGTAATAATTATGCTCTTGGCCAATTAAATAAAATAATTTTATATGAATAATATATATATAAAAAAGCAACGATATTAAACAAGAATACACATATATAAGATAGCATGAGACAAAAACATTTATTCAAGAACAAAAAATAATGTTGTTTATTTTTTTGTCAATTAAACATTGAGGATAAAATACAATAAAAAAAAAGATAAAAAATTGGTGAGAGCCAACTTAGCTCAGCACAATAAACATGTAATCTAAACATTAAAGAATTGGCTAATTTGAATTAACTTGATAAACTAATATTCTAGGTCATAAAGTAAGGACATTTTGATAGAAAAAAATTAAAAAAAAATATAAAGTTATTTTAAAAAAAACAATGTCAAACGATGTTATAATAAAAACAAAGATAAAAAAAGATGTCAATCTTTATTAACTTTTTAAATTTATAACTCGGGTCATTAGATTGGAGGTACTATACATGGAAAAAATATGAAATTCAATTTTTAGAAAATAAAACGTTAAAAGTTGAAATTGAAAAAAAAATACTAAATAAATCACAAAAATAAAAAAAATAGTGATTAAAAGAATATGAGTTAAAATCAAAATAAAAAATAAATTAAAGGGAAAAAATAAATTTTCACTTTGAGAGATAAATTGAAAAGAAAAAAAAATTAAAAGAATAAAAAAACAATACACTATCAACTTGGATTGAAGGGTAAAATTAAAACAATAAAACTCTTACAAAAAGGGTTAAGAAAAACAAAAACAAATCATAAGGATAAGGATAAAATTGAAAACACCAATTCATGATAAAAAAAATTAAACATGTAGAATTTCTCAACGTATTGTTTTACATGAAAAAATTTAAATGTAAATTGAAAAACTTATGCATACATTGAATTAAATAAATCATGAACCATTATGTAAATAAATAAATAAATAATCATTAATGATAAATAAAAATATAATTGAAAAAATTAAAAAATAAATATAAATGAAAATATTTAATATTACAATATAAATAATTTACTTGATTATGTTTAATATAATTTTTTTATTAAAATTAACTTGTAATAAAAATCAATGCACATAAAATTTATTGAAGAAAATAAATACTATATGTAAGATGTACATATAAAAAATATTATAAAAAAAATTTAATCTATAAAAAATATAAAAACATCACATATAAATTATACTAACCTTTTAAAAAATTAAACACATCTAATATAATAAAAAAATAAACACTATTAAAAAAGGCTAAATAAATCAAAATAATCACATAAAAGGATATTAATTAAAACAAATTATTTTAAAAAACATATAAAAAAGATATTAATTAAAAACAAATTCAAAAATAAAAAAAATAAAACCATGCCTAGTCCATCTTCCTCTCTCCCCTTTAATTTAGACTCCGTCGGCAGAAAGGATTTGATTCTCGCACCAAAAAAATGGAAATATCAGAAGAAATGTCTTTGAATGAGCTACCAGAAGGGTGCATAGCTAATGCACTGTCGTTTACAACTCCTCAGGACGTTGGCCGGCTCTCGGTTGTCTCTCCCATGTTCATGTTGGCCGCCGTATCCGATGTTGTTTGGGAGAGGTTCCTTCCTAGAGATCTTAAATCTATTCTATCCACCTCCCCTGATGGTTCTCGCCTGATGGCATCTACGGCTTCCAAAAAGGAACTGTATTTTAGCCTCTGTGAGAATCCAGTGCTTGTTGATAATGGGAGAAAGGTAAATTTTTCTTCTTTTCTAATTAACTTCCTTTCCTTTGAATTTTTTTATTGATCCTTTTGTGTTTTCTTGTTTTAAATATCATTTGATTGACTTGATTGCTTTTTATTTGACCAAAATGTCTTTTTTTTTTTTTTTATCCAATTGACCAGTTGACTGTTGATTTTCATTGATAAAGTTTGCTGAAGTCTTTGTTGGACCCATCAAGAGTATTTTGTTTGATAGTAATGGAAAGGGAATTGGATTTTCTGTAAATATAATCTCTTATCCTGGTTAGAGATGATGGGAAAAAGGCTGTTACATTGGAGGAAAGGTAGTTTTGCCTCTTGTCCAGTCCCATGTCCCCAAACCTACGTGACTGATTTGATTTTCTTAAGCAGTGGATCTTTGTGGTTTTATTAGGAGTAATAATTTGTCTAAAGTATCCTGCCTTTTGTATTGAATAGAGCTTTTCATTGGAAAAAAAGAGTGGGAAGAAATGTTACAGGCTTTCTGCAAGGGACCTCTCGATTACATGGGGTGATTCTCCTAAGTATTGGACATGGAATTCTGACCCCACATCTAGGTTTTTCTTTTCTTTTTCTTTTTTTAAGTTTTTTCTTCTTAGTTTTCTGTTTTTGTGATTGGGATATGTAAATGTTGATGGTTCACCCACAGATTTCCAGAAGTAGCTGAGCTTATTTCGGTGTGCTGGCTTGAAATCCGTGGCAAAATCAATACTAGCATGCTATCACCCGCAACGTTGTACACAGCATACCTTGTGTTAAAGTTTTCCATAGACATTCACAATTATGGATTGGATGACCAGCCAGTTGCGGTTGCAATGAAACTGGATGGAGAAGAAAGTTATACACGGACTGTTAGCTGGAGTGCAGAAAGAAGGCGGGGGCAGGTACCCCGTAATGCAAGACGGCGGTTTTCTTTATTTAGCTTCAGCCGCAGAAGATCTGTATCTACTGGAGAAAGTGATGGACATTATCCACAGGAAAGAGGAGATGGGTGGTTGGAGATTGAATTAGGTGAGTTCTTTACCAAGGAAGGGAAAGATGGAGAGCTGGGAATTAGAGTTTTTGATGGCACTACTCATTGGAAACGTGGGCTGATTGTTGAAGGGATTGAGATTAGACCAAAACAGGGTAACTAGATGAGCAACTGTTTTCATATTCTAGTAATCATGTCTACTTTTTTTCACATCTGTAGTGCGTAGATTAAGGTTGGTATCTTGATTGCATCACTATCAAGAGCCTTTGCAGCTGGTCTAGTGCGCACACAGCTATGTAGGAGGATGCAGATAGCATTTCAGTAACTTTTATCTTTCATCTACTTAATATGTAAATTTTTAGTGATGATAGAAGTTGGATCTCATGTTTATGATGTTCACTTCATTTTAAATTATCATCTTTCAACAAATTGCTTGATGTCATTTGTTTGTGTCTCAGGTGCAAGAGGAGCTAGTCCAAGCAGTTAAAGATGCACAGGAAATGGACTTCTTCATCTGAAGTGGCATGTTTAATACTAGAAGCCGGCAAAGTTTCCAACCATACTGTTGATGCTGAGACTAGAACCACAAAGAGAGCAAAATTATATTGTTGAAACAATGTTATCTGTTGTCTGTATTCAAAACTATCCAGTGTGTATGTAGTTTAAATCCAAAAGGTACTAAATCGAATGGGACATTGTTTTGCTGGGATCTTTGTAGTCTAGTTGAGGTTTCAAACACAATCTTTTTTTCACAGAAAGCAATCTAGTGAATTCAAATAAAAAGAAGTTACTATAAACTTATACTAGCTATTTTGCCTGTTGACTCTTCATAGCCTGGTAATATTTCTGGCCCTGAACAATTTTGTAGCATCTGTACCCGCCACATTTTCAAATGCTCTGATGCCTGATTTTGTTGATCAAAATGGTCGCAACTCATATTGGAATTGTACTTGCTCAAGTGCTGTATAACCTTAACCGGTAACTGCTTGATGAGATCAAACCTGAATAACTTGACATGACAGGCTTATTGGATCACTTCTAGGGAAAGAAAGACGCACGGAAAATAGAAAGAGCTTCATATCATTTTTTAATGTTTTTGAACTTTAGCTGCCTGATTTGCTTAACATGGTCTCAACTCATGAACTATCCATGATATCTATGAAGCTTTCAGGGTTTAGTTACACTCAATTTGATCAAACTATGCTTCAATATGCATGAAAGCATTCATACGGCGTTTCGCATATTTTATCATTTCAAAAGTCTAATTATTATATAATTGATTTTTATTTCTATTTTTCAAGCATTGACTGGATTTGATCAATCTTGGTACACCTAATAAGATTCCCTAATCAGGATCGACACATGTACAACCTTAACTTCCAAGCTTTCTCCTGTATCTGTTCCAGAACTTGATGCTCACACGGGAAAAATATGCAAATGGAATTCATAAAAAAGTTATTGGAAATGGAATTCGTCAAAAAGGTAATGCAAATGGAGAGCGATGATCATAAGGTAGGATGACATCACTTTGCACTGGACATGCTAGATTAAGTGTGCTTAGCAAATGTGTTGTCCTTCACAAGTCCTCGGGATGTATGCAGGCTGTCTGTCGTCTCCCCTACATTCAGGCCAGCCTCCGAATTCAGCATGGTTTGGGACCGGTTCTTTCCCTGTGATCTTGAATCTATTCTATCCAATTCCCCTGATGGCTCTCTGCTGTTGAAGCATGTACCTTCCAAAAAACAACTGTTCTTCAGTCTCTGTGACAACTCAGTAACCTTTGACAATGGGAAAAAGGTAAATTTCATTTTATTAATTCATAAATTGCCTAACAATGGTCATAAGAGGAAAAAATTCTAATAGCGTGCTGCTTTTGCATTGAGTAGAGCTTTTCATTGGATAAAAAGAATGGGAAGAAATGTTACAGGCTTTCGGCAAGGGATCTGGGAATTGCATGGAGTGATAATCAGGAATATGGGGAATGGATTTTCTTATCCTGGATCAAGGTTTCTCTGCTTTCACTTATAATTTTTCTGTTTTCTTCTGTTGTGGTTCTGATACAATTTTATGATTTTGGATGCCACAGATTTGCAGAAGTAGCTGAGCTTCTCTGGCTGTGCTGGCTGGAAATCCATGGCGAAATCAACATCAGTATGCTATCCCCATCAACAATGTACACAGCATACCTTGTGCTCAAGTTCACTTACAGACCTCACGGGTTTGATGAATGATGACCAGCAAGTAGAAGTCACTATGGGACTTGTTGGAGGTGAAACTTCTCCTAGAAGTAGTAGTTGGGATTAAGTACGTATCATGGTGGCAAAACTGTAACACAACAAGGTCCATCGGTTCATCTGCACCCAGGAGCTAGAAATTTTTTTTGTTCTAGGCTATTAAATAAATATATAAATATTTTTTAAGATCGATTATTAATTCATGAATTATTGAAATTAATAGTAAAATTTTAATTCAATACATTATCCAAAATATTAAAAAATAAATTTGAAAGTACATAAAATTAAAGCGAAAATAAAAATAAACTCATTATTAAAGTTACATCCTTCGATGTTTTGTGGAATATAATTCATCTATAATCGAATTTGAATCGATATTATAACAATCCTTCAACCGGGATAAAATAACAATCTCATGTCAACTGGAAAATAAAGTAATTAAATTTTTTCCCTCTTTTAATTCCTTCTTCCTTCACTTGATTCTTCCCTAGATTAGTGTTTTATAAATTGGACTTTGTAAGTTTACAAGGTTATTCTCTCACTTTTTATTTTTTTTCTTGAAATTTTTTTATATTTTTCCCTTATTTTTTTCAATTTCTCTCTCGCCTTTTCTTTTCTTTCTTCTTCTATTCTGTTTCTGCTCAGTTGACAACATATAAAAGGAAGGAGAAGCTGATTTGTTTTATTTTTTAATGACAAATAATTATTTTACTCTTAATAAGTCATTTTGCTTTTATTTGACGATCTTTTTTTTTGTTAGCACTACCAAGCTCCGTTCATCCTAAAATCTTAACTAGATTTTATTCAATATATTTTAAGATCCCTCGTAAAATTTCAACTTGATCTAATGGTCGGATTGAAAATTACGTCCAATAACGTAAAACTGATCAAATTGTGATTTTTCATCAAATTTCTAAATTTCTCCAAAAATTCTGAAATTTTAATCCAAGCTAAAGCATCATATTAGAAGGCTCCACATAAATTTTTAGAATTTTTTGATAACTTAATTGAGAATTATAATATTTTTTTATATAAAACTAATTAAAAAATATTAATAAAATTTTGACCTAGGCTAAAGCCCACCCCAGCCTTTGCCATGGCTCCGCCTATGTCTGCACCTACCAGAGTAAGCGATGGATATTTTCCAAAGAGCAGAGGAGATGGATGGTTGGAGATTGAATTAGGTAACTATTAGATATTTATTTATTTCCTTTAAAAATTCTAATACCATTTGAATTTTATATTAGATATATAAATATTTATGTTTGGTTCATCTCCAGCCCGGAATGTAAGAAGGCGTGTGATGGGCTCATATGCAGCTGAAGCAAAAAGGGGTGGAAATTATCCAAAGGAAAGAGGAGATGGAGGGCTGGAGATTGAATCGGGTGAGTTCTTTACCAGGGAAGGGGAAGAAGAAGCTCTCGAGATGAGGAGTTCTAGACAATATTGGTATTTGGATCCAAGGGTTGGTTCTTGAAGGCATTGAGATTAGATCGAAAGAGGGTAACTACACGAGCAAATTAGTGTCTTTTGATATGTAGCGTGATGGTAAAGAGTTTGAGATCTGTATAGTAAGTTTCGAGCTCGAGTTAAAACGTGTATTTCTTGTAAAATCCTGGGACAACAAGGATTTTACTTGCTCATCTAAATTATAAAATACGCTTTTCAAAAGGTGGTATTTCTTCGAATCCAAAATAAAAAAAATTAGTGTCTTTCAAAGCATAAACAAGCAAAAATTATCGTTACTATGTTTTTAAATAACTTCATAATTACTATGAGAACTTCATCAACCTATAGACATCCCTAATATCCCTTGGTATGATAACGTTGGTGGAACTCACTTATCTTGGAATCCAGTTCTTAAAGCTAAATTAAACATACAAAAATTGATTTTCATTTTGTTTCAGATCAGGTAGCAAATGGAAGCATTAAAGTCCAGTACATTTCTAAGCAAAGATCAAATTGCTGATATATTTTTCAAGCCTCTTGCCGGTGCTCGTAGTTTACTTCTCAGGAACAAGCTTTGCATTTTGTCAAGAAATGGTAAGCTTGAGAGGGGAGATCTGCTTTTTAAGAGTGGTCTGACTTTAGCTTCTATCAGTACGGGTTCAGACAACATATTTGTCAGTGCACTGCCCATTCTCTGAGTGGTTACAGAGATCCTCCACCTGGACACTAGCTAGCACATGGCGATTACGAAGACCACATGGCACACAGCTACAATCCAAGAAGTGAACCGTGTAATGGGTGGCCACGGCGGCTCTGCCGCGTCGTACATCTTGGATACACCACAGCTAAAAGTTATAAAGTTGCCGCCTCTGACTCGGACCTCATTTTTCTATCATTAATTATTTTGCTAATCCCAAGTAATTAAATAAATTAATATTGCTTTTAAGTATTAAATATTCGTTATTTAATAAACCACTTTGCTTTTTATCCTTTCTTATCATTTTATATTCAAATTTTACGAGAATAAGTATAATTTATTCTTATATTTTCGCTCACCTTTTTATTTATCCTTTTTATTATATATAATATATAATAATTATTAAACCTCATAGTAAAACCAAACTATTTGTCAGACAAGTTAATAGATTTTTTTTAATAAGTTAAAAATAACATTGTTTTTAATAGATTAATATATTTTTATTAGGTTTAAATACAGCCGGTATTACATGTCAACTTGAATTTTTGAACTGATTATATTAGGGTATAATTTTTTTTTTTTATAAACCCAAACTGGTTTAGATTATGGATCAACATTTTAGACTGATTCATGTTTAACAATGCTATATATTTTTGATTTATATATAAAATATATATAAATATGAAAAGTAATGTCAACACTACATTTTTGTTAAAATAAATTAGGCTGGCTTTGACTTTATCATGCCAGATATTTTTATTAATTTGTATAAAAAAATTCATAAAAAATTAAATTACAGGATGATTTAAAATATAAAAATAAATGTATTTTAAAAACTGAGAAAAATTAAAATCTAAATTAAACTATATCCAAAATTAAAAAAATTAAGAGATTACCTCAAATAAGACAAGAAACCCAAAAATACCCCACCTAATAATACCAAAATATTAACTATCCTATATAATTATTAGCTTAATCCAAACAACAAATATAAAAAATATACTCATCCCAATATGTGAAAAATTTGAAAAACTGCAGATTCAATCTTTTCTAAAGCAATAATAAAGAGTTCAACCAGATAAAAAAGAACAAAAAAAAGAAGCTTCTTTATCCCCTTTATTTAATGGCCACCAATAAAAATCACATATACTTAACTGCTAAGCTTCCCCACGACCCATACTGCATTCTCTATATATTGCACAGTATGCCACCTCAAAAACATGCAACTCAAACGCAAAGAAAGAACCTTGGAGAAGAAGGTATGTCGTTGAACGTGCTGCCTGAAGGATGCATAGCCAACGTTTTGGCGTTCACCGGCCCGAGGGATGCTTGTAGGCTGTCCATTGTTTCTTCCTTGTTTAAGTCTGCGGAAGAATCTGATGCTGTGTGGGAAAGGTTTCTTCCTCGTGATTATCAATCTATCATATTTACATCCGATAGTTATGTTCTGTTGTCTTCTCTTTCTTCCAAGAAAGAGCTCTATCTCAGGCTTTGTGAGAAGCCCATAATTATTGACGGTGGAAAAAAGGTGACTCTCATGTCAATCTCTTCCTTTTTTTTATCTTATAAATTTAAATCGAGTTGAACTAGACAAGGCAAGAACAAGTGTTCTTCGAGGATCTTGTAGGTGTGACAAGTGGCATCCTCAAGCGGTGCATGTTTTATTATTATTTTATTAGGGTGAATATCTAGGTGTGTTTAACTTTTTTCTTATGGCTTGGAACAGAGCTTTTCATTGGTAAAAAAGAGTGGGAAGAAATGCTACATGCTGTCTGCAAGAGACCTGATGATTGTATGGGGTGACACTCCTACTTATTGGAGATGGAATTCTGATTCTTCTTCCAGGTTGGTTTCTTTTTCTTTGTCTAATGGTGCAGTTCTTTTCATTTTATTTTGTGATTGGAAGATTTTTATGACTTTTTTGTTGGATTCTGACAGGTTTGGGGAAGTGGCAGAGCTGATTGGTGTATGTTGGCTTGAAATTCGTGGCAAAATTAATGCAACTATGCTATCTCCAGCAACGTTGTACGCAGCATACCTTGTGTTCAAGCCAAAAGAAGGAGCTTACGGGCTGGATTACCAGCCAGTGGAGGTTGGGGTGGGGCTTGTTGGTAGTGAAAATGGTAAGAGAAATATGTATTTGGACTCACAGAGAGGTCGAGCACATCGATATCATCTTGTAAGAAGGCGCACTGGGTTGCACAACCGCAGCCGAATTGTGGGGATGCAAGAACCTGTGCCTGCTAGTGAAAACAATGGACAGCATCCGAAGGAAAGGGGAGACGGGTGGCTGGAGATTGAGTTGGGTGAGTTCTTTTGCAAGGAAGGGGAAGATGGAGAACTGGAAATGAGTGTTCAAGAGGTCAAGAGTGGTGATTGGAAAGGTGGTCTGACTGTTGAGGGGATTGAGATTAGGCCAAAAGAAGGTTAATGAATAAAGCAAGTTTTTTTTTTTCCCATTCTATTAGTAATGTCTTTACCTACTCTTTTCGCATGGGTAGCTAGCAAGAGCTTTTGCTGGTGTTATTTCATAGCTATTAGTATCTTCTTCTGCAAATTTTCATTTTGATGTTTGCCCAATGATGTTCTTTGGTTATTGTAATAAAAATCTGGTTCATTTTCTTATGTTGCATCCTGTAGTCTTTTTAGCGTTCTGCAAAGTTGTATGTGTGTGCATAAATTGTTCATAAAACCTCAAGGCATGAGCTTTTGAATTAGTTTCTAATTAACTTAAAACCTGTGATTCAAGCCTCAATATTCCACAAATTTTACAGCTCAAGCTCATATTAAAAGAAGAACGTGTATAAAACCTGTGTGTTTGGAACTGCAATTGGGTACCATCTCGATTCTTTTGAGGTGCTTTATGATTTCTCAGATATACAAATGCTGGATGGTATGCGTTGCTGCCATTTGCACGGATTTCCTCATTCTGAATCTGTTTGTGTTTTTCATCTGTTTAAAGGTTAGCAATTCACATAATGATTTCATGGAGAAAGTGAATAAAAATATAGATTTTCTCATCATACTGCTGCTTCAACACTTACAAAATGATTGCGTCTGTGAGTGCGCGCTCCAGATGTATGATCCTCCTGAACTTCTCATCATCAGTAGGATGGTAATGCGACTGTGTTGAATATCATAGGCTGAGGTTTTGTTTTGATTATTAGGCAATGCACAATTGCACATGCTTGAGGTACATGTAGAGTACCCTTTTGGATGTTACAGGCAGAGACTCTCTGAATGCTTTTGCTTGTTCGTAGTGTCCTTGCTCACAGTGATCTTGATGAAGCATTGCATCAATGGTGAATGAAGAGCAGAAACACTCGCTAGCTTCCTAGCTTGAACTAGGCCTTTATTTCTTGCATCTCTTCTAATTTCCTTGTGTTTCCTTGTCTTCTATTTGTATTCTCTGCATTTTAATTGAAAATAATTGGATGATGGAAAAAATGGGTTATCATGTGGGATTAGGTGTAGCTGGTGGAGAATGTTAGTCCATTTCCACGAAGCTCCTCCATCCAGCAATCAATTGATCTAGCCTTGGATCCTCAAAAGGGAAGGATCAAAGAGAATCAGGGGAAGAAGCGAAATAGAGGTCTCTTCAAGTTTGCTAAAGGGGCTGCCCAATTACGAAAAAAATCCTGATGTTTTAGCTCTCATCAATAATGAACTTGCTTGCTTCACTGCACGCGGCTGCTACGATGAAGCTTGACGGAGGTTGCTAAGCTTTGACAGAAGTTGAGGTTGCTCAGGCATCGTGCTGCTGTTGCCAGGAGGGAAAAGGAGGATCATTGGCATAAGTTTTGAGGCCATAATGTTGTGTGCTTTTAGTTGAAAATCATCAGATGTGTGCTTCTTTGAATCTAAAAGAATCCTGTTTCATAGTAACCAATCTGTAGGAGTTCCAATCAAGCTCGAAATCTCGACTCTGTTGAGCTCCTTGGTTTTGAAATTCCAATCTATAGTTCGTTCTGAATTTAGAACTCAGGCATTTGGATGTATGGATTTCGAATTGGGCACCAGAATACAGTGTACGATTTTCCAGTAAATACAAAAAAAAAAAAAAAGCATTACAGAGCAGGTCTATAATGCAAAATCAATATTATAAATCGATCAGATTAATTCTGATGCTCAGATGACATAAAAGCGTTTTAAATAAGAAAGATAAATATACGACCTGGCTCATAGACATGTTAAATAAACTAGTTTTATTTTAATTAAATAATAAAAAATAGATACGATAGTAGATAAAAACAATAGATATTCTTTAAAAAAAAACAAAAAAAAAGAATAAAAACAATATTATTTGGACAAAAAAGATATTTTTTTAAATCAACAAATTGATGGTCAGTTTATTATAAGACTAGGCTCGGGTTGAACGAGTCACTAGATCAATTAATTTTTTTATTTTATTCTTTAAATTTCTTTATAATAAAAAGAATTTATACAAGGATGAAATTATCTTAGATTCTGAACTAGATAATTGAACTTTCAAGTCCATCCTTTTTCACTTTATTCTTTGTCTATGGCAGGGATGCCATCCCCATGCAATAATCACCAGCTAACTTCTCGGGGCCTAGATGTAAGATCTTGTCCAGGTCTTTTTTTTTTTTTTTTTCAAAAGAAGTTCTTTCGTTTTTGTTTTTAAAAAGCTTGATTAACCCACCTGACATAATCTTTGAACGACCAAGTTAATCCCTGAATCAGATTTTATAACTATATCTCAGGGATTGATAACACTTTTAGTACTGTTTTTTTCACTTTTATAAGATGTAGCACGGATGAGCAATGGAGGAAAACTTTGGGGATGGTTGCTGCTGCAAGGCTGCAAACCTACCATCATGTGCAAGTTAAGGCTTGACATGCCAAGTAACTTTTTTTGCCATCAGTGATTATATTATTAATAGACTGATTGATAAAATAAAAATTACCAATAATAAATTTTTTGATGACTAGTTACTGTCCTGATTTTGTCGGTATATGTTTTTTTTAATAAAATCATTGTCTAAATTCCGATGTGATAATCCATCAGTAAACTGGTTGTGCCCGGATGTTCACACCTTCTAGTTTCTGCTCAAGGTTTTGATAAATTCTCCCAACCAATGAAGATATATCTAAATCTGGAATTCTGAGGATTATAGATTTAAAAAGCTTAAACAGTATGTGTCTACAGATGTACAAGCACATATTTACTTACCTAACACAAGTGCAAGTCAATCAGAGACAAATTAGAACCTGAAAAGCAAAGCGGCCAATTCCATCAACTTGAGAAAGAAAATTTGGACCAGAAACAGAGAAGTAGACTTGAAGTACGGATCAAAAAGGTGGAGCAGTCTCCGTAAATTCAAATGGTTTGGTCCCTCTTTCTTGCTGCTTGCTCCTGACCAACTGCCAACTATCTGCCATGTCAAGCTGCAAATATCAAATTGCCCCGGATCCCGTGCAATATTAACAAAAAAAAAAAAAAACGTTAAATTACGCATAAGCTGGTCTGATATTCAGGACCAAAAATCCACATTAAACTTAAAAAAAAGTAAGAAGATTATTTGAGTGAAATAGCAATCAAGTAACTACACTTCCTAAAGTAGCGAAAAACCACAAACACCCTTGCCCATGCAGCCAAGGAGCTCAACTTCTGAGGGTATTATTGAAATATTTTAAATAAAAAAATATTTTAAAATTTTGGTGGACGCGGTTTGAACGCGTTCCCAGACAGCTATAACGGTCCTTTTTGTCGGGCGTCATAGCTACATGTTGACTATGGAATTAGGAATGACGTCAGGCTGGGTTATTGAATAATGACAAAAAGAGGCGTCAGCAGCTTGTTCTTCAAAGAATCTGTAAAATCACGGGTGAATATCATCTTAAACCCTAGCGGGATGCTGATAAATAAAGCGAAGATCACGGGTGACTATCATCTCCCTCCCTCTATCTGCACTTCAGGACAGTCTCCACTCTCCAGGCTGCGTTAACATCTTCTCTCTCAAAGCACGCACCGAGGTGTCATTTTTATGCTTTATGATCCTTTTCTTCTTCTCTTTTCTTGGTATTTTCTTCGTTTCCAGTCGTCTATATGTAGCTTCTGCATCTTACCGTGTTAGCTTTCTTTCAGTAACTTGTTGCATGCCTGATCTGGCAGCAACCCCTTCTTTTAGGCTGACAGATTTTAAACCTCAGATCCCAGGCACAGGCTACCAGGTAGATAACCCGGACACAAGCTAGCGGAATGGATAATCAGACAAAACCCGAGAGTAGCGGAAGTATGATGATCTCTACCTCCGAACTTCGCAGACGAGCAGTTCCGAAAAACGTATTGGTGAAGAGCTTGTTATCCCGAACTCCTAATGTGCCACCCAATGAAATTGCACTAGAGGCTCAAAACCGATCTGCAGTGAAAGTTGAGCCATCAGATAAAATTGTATTGCAGGTGCAGAACCAATCAGAAATGAATATTGAGTCAAAGTCGAGGCGATATAAAGATCGTGCGGTTGAAGTCTACAACTCTCATTTACTCCTTGTTTTATCACCATCTCAATTGTGTTTATGGATCAAATTTTTGCAATTCTAAGTTTTAAACACCTTGTTGGTTTGGGTCCTTGCAGAAGAGGACACCTAGGCACAACTCGAACCACGAGGCTCCTTATGCGCCACTTGATGAAATTGACTTGGGGGCTCAGAACCGATCTGAAGTGAAAGTTGAGCCAAAATGGGGGCGATATAAAGATCGTGTGGTTGGATTCTGCAATTCTAAGTTTCAAACAACATGTTGTTTTAGGTCCTTGCAAAAGAGGAAGAACCGATTCGACTATTGGGTACGTACTCCCATTTACTCCTTGTTTCATCACCATCTCAATTGTGTTTTTGGATCAAATTATTGCAATTGTAAGTTTCAAACAACATGTTGTTTTGGATCCTTGTAGGAGCGTGATGACTGTAGAAAACAATAATGTATACAGGCTGAATTTTTCATTAGTATTCTTCTCCTTGTAGGAGGAAATATATAGGCAGAGCTCTGAATAGGCAGTGCCCTGAATAGGCAGAGCTCTGAATAGGCAGAGCTCTGAACAGGTAACAATCCTATTCTAAGAAAGTGTATTAATTCTGTACACGATTTGATATGCCTTCTATAATCGATCAGATTCACATAATTACTGCCTATACAAGAATTGATCAGAATAGGCAATAATCAGATTACAAATTACTATTTGATCTACTTCCTATAATTAATCAGATTGCAGAATCTCAATTAATTGTCAACACTCCCCCTCAAGTTGGAGCATAGATATCCGTCATGCCCAACTTGGTAATTATTCGCTGAAATGCCGGTCCTGAAACGGCCTTGGTAAGAATATCAGCTAATTGATATGCTGACTGAACGAAGGGAAATTGTATGAGTTTCTGATCTAATTTTTCTTTGATGAAGTGACGATCAATTTCGACATGCTTGGTGCGGTCATGTTGAACAGGATTTTGCGCAATGGAAATGGCTGCCTTATTATCACAGTATAGAGTCATTGGGTCCGTAAATTGAATCCCTAATTCTGTCAGAACCCTCTGAATCCATAATAGTTCACATACCCCATGAGCCATACCTCGAAATTCTGCCTCCGCACTTGACCTGACCACCACTTTTTGCTTCTTACTCTGCCATGTAACCAGATTTCCGTGGACAAAAGTAAAGTAGCCTGATGTAGATTTTCTGGTTGTTTGATCCCCTGCCCAATCAGCGTCGGTATATCCCTCAATGCTGGAGACTCTATGTTTTGAGAATAATAAACCTTTACCTGGGGTACCCTTCAAGTATCGTAAAATTCTATTCACGGCATGCAAGTGTTCTTCGCTGGGTGCATGCATAAATTGACTTACGACACTGACGGCGTAGGCGATGTCCGGTCTTGTATGGGATAAATAAATCAGTCGACCAACCAACCGTTGATAGCGACCCATGTCTGTTGGAATCTGATTAGGAAATATGCCGAGCTTGTGGTTGATGTCCATAGGGGTTGATGCTGGTTTGCAAGCAAGCATGCCTGTCTCGGTTAGCAGGTCAAGCACATACTTGCGTTGTGACATAGAAATCCCGTGAGCTGACCTGGCAACTTCAATGCCTAAGAAGTATCTGAGTTCTCCAAGGCTTTTCATTTCGAATGCAGCAGCTAAATGTTCCTGTAAGAGCTGCATCTCCTCTGGATCATCCCCTGTTAACACCATGTCATCTACGTAAACAATAAGAGCTGTTACCTTCCCGTTTTGGTGCTTTATAAACAGAGTATGGTCTGCATTACTCTATTTGTAATTGAATGCTGTCATGGCAGATGAGAACCGACCAAACCAAGCTCTAGGGGATTGTTTCAGCCCATATAGAGACTTCTTCAAACGACAGACTTGGCTCATAGTTGCAGAGTTGCATTTCACACCCGGTGGCAAGTCCATATACACTTCTTCTTCTAAGTCCCCATTGAGGAATGCATTTTTAACATCAAACTGTTTCAGAGGCCACTCCCGATTGGTTGCTATAGATATAAGAATCCGGATTGTGTCGAGCTTGGCAACCGGTGCAAACGTCTCTTGATAATCTACGCCGTATTTTTGCGTATACCCCTTTGCAACCAACCGAGCTTTAAACCTGTCAATGTTGCCGTCGGTTTTAAGTTTCACAGTGAACACCCAACGACATCCAATTGTTTTCTTTCCTTCGGGTAGGGAGACAAGTTCCCAAGTAGAGTTCCTTTGCAAAGCTTGCATTTCTTCATTCACTGCCGTGGCCCAAGCTGGATCTGTCAAGGCTTCCTGCACATTACTAGGGATGGATATTTGGATAATTGATTAATAATGAGTGCATATGATTCAGACAACCTATGGTTAGAGACATAATTGTTGATTGGATATTGGATATTGACTCTATGATCGGGTTCATATTGTTTCTTTGGGACACCCTTGGTTGATCGTTGGGAACACCTAGGGGCTGCAGCAGGATGAACATCCTGGACATAAGGGATATCGGAACAGCTAGGGGCTGGTGTAGGATGAACATCCTGGACATGAGGGATATCAGTAATGGCATTTGACTCATCAGATATGGGGTTTAGGATTACCTGGGATTCACCATTCTGAGAAGATTCATTGGTTGGTGGTGTTAACAATGGCAACTCTATATTTCGGGATGACTCCTCAACAATACTTCTGCCCCGTGATTCCTCATCAGTGCTAGTGTTCCCAAGTTGTTCAATCATCTGTTCTACTTCAGCAAATTCAGTCCCGTCACTCTCTTGTGGTAGCTGTTTGGTGCTGGATTGCTCCCCCTGAGAGGAAATAATGGAACCTTCCTTTGAATAAAAGGGCTCACTCTCACGGAAGGAAACATCCAATATGACATGTAATTTTTGAGTGTGAGGATCATAGCATCTGTACCCTTTCTGGAAGTCTGAATAGCCAACAAAGACACATCGAGTGGCACATGGATCAAGTTTCGTTCGTAACACCTTTGGAATGTGAACATAAGCAGTACACCCAAACACTCTAGGCTCCAGGTTTGGAAGGTGCGGGGTGGACAGTAACGACTGCATTCGCTGTTGGGGTGTCTGAAAACCTATCACTCGAGAAGGTGTTCGATTGATCAAATACACAGCAGACTTTGCAGCTTCTCCCCAGTAGTACCGCGGCATGTGCATGCCAAAAAGAGAGGCACGAACCACTTCTAAAATTTGCCTGTTTTTCCGCTCGGCCAACCCGTTCTGTTGTGGAGTATAAGTACATGAAGTTTGATGCCGAATTCCATAATCATGTAGATACTTTTGAACAGAAGTATCCAGGAATTCCATAGCATTATCAGTTTGCCAACTACGAATCTGTTTCTGATATTGAGTACCCACCATACGATGAAATTCCTGAAATGCTCTAAACACATCACTTTTTTTGTGTAGCAAAGATATCCAAATCATTCTAGTGCATTCATCGATAAAAGTAACAAAATAACGGGCTTTTGATACGGTAGAAATTTTTGCAGGACCCCATACATCAGAATGTATTACGGCAAAAGGTTCTGAACATTTATTCAAACTCGGTAAATAAGTAATACGATGGCTTTTAGCCATTTCACAAATATTGCAATGAAACTCAGAATCATGAACTTCGTTAAAAAGATGCGGTTGTAATTTTCTAAGATATCCAAATGAAAGATGTCCCAATCGTTGGTGCCATAACCATATTTTTGCTCGATCTGTATCTGAACTTCTAGTTTGATATGCTTGGCCGAATTTCTGTCCTCCAGTTTCTGTAAGTTCCAAATAATAGAGTTTGCCACGTTTAACACCATAACCAAGAATCTTCCGGGTTAGAATGTCCTGAAACATACAGAATAACGACCAGAAGGTTACAGTACAGTTAAGAGCAGAAGTAATTTGGCCAACTGACAACAAATTATGTTCAAGAGATGGGACAACAAGAACTGAATTCAACGTGATTTATTGAGTCAAGATGATAGTGCCTTCCCCAACAGTAGGGGAGGTACTTCCGTTAGCTGTAGAAATAAAGGAATGTGTGGAAGATTGGAGAGATTGTAACTGACCAGTGTCTTTAACCATATGATCTGATGCACCTGTATCCATAGTTTTGAAACCCGACCCGGTCATTGACCCGGTCGACCTCCTGGGTCATGGGTCAGGTGGGTTGACCCGGGTTAACCCGGGTCAACCCAAAAAAACCTATATAAAAAAAAAAAAACATAACTAATTACAATACAACACTTACTTAAACCAAATTTAAATTATAAACCAACAACATAAATTTAATTCAATATCCAAAATACAAACCAAATATAAATTATAAAATATTTAAAACAAAACATCCAACCACATAAATTCCAACAACATAAATTCTAAAATATTTAAAACAAAATATCAAAATTTAAAACAACAACACATTCACTTATGTTGAATTAACACATTAAGTTATTCTGTCTCCATGGAAGAAAAATTTGGATCAAATGTCGATGGAATGGAGCCAATCTCGTCAACACCTAATAAATCATCAGCATGCTCCTTTGAAACTTCATCGTCACAATCATCTTCAATATCATTAACATTTATGACATCTACATTTCAAACACAATTAAGAAATAAATATTATGTGTTAAACAAAACTTTATTTTAAATAATATTTATCATTAAATAATTAATCATTAATTACCATCATCTAATGTATCTTGTAAGGTCATAGTTGATAGAGCTTGGTGAAAACTCTCTACTTCTTCCGTTGTCAAGATTGATGGGTCATCTTCGACCACCCAATTTTCAATGTCAAAAATTGTCTCAACATTAATTGGATCATAATTTCGTCCTTTCCAATAATTCCTATATATTAAAAGTGAAGGTAAACACAATATAACTATTAATAATGCTATTAAACAAGATAAAATAATATTTAAGGAATTAGAGAAAAGAAAAATACTTTTGTTTCAATCTTAGATTGCAGTGGACGTAAACAAGGTCATTCAGCCTTTGGTGCTCCAATCTATTTCTCTTCTTGGAATGAATATGTTCAAACATACTCCAATTTCTCTCACATCCCGAAGAACTACAAGTTTGACTTAACACTCGTATAGCCAATTGTTGTAGATTTGGAGCGCTGGTTCCATATGTCATCCACCATTCATCTATACAAAAAAATAATAAGTAAAAGTGTAAGACTGTCAAATAATATTTTTAAATATAAAAATTATATACCTGGAGGCATAAGAGTGCGATTATTTTTTGCGGACACTCGGCCAAAGTCATGTTCAGCATTCCTAAAAAACTTCATCTCACTTGTAATCTTACTTTGTAATGGTAGATTTCCATGTGCATACTTCTCAATAACATCTAGAAGTGCATAAATGGTGCTCATATGTTTATCCATTATATTTGCATCATATTGAAATCGAAGATTCAATCAAAATGCCGCTGCATAAAGATTTCTATAAAATTATCCATCCCACCGACTATTGATAATGTCTATGCAAGGTTTCACTGTAGGCTTTCTCTTTTGAAATCTCCTCATCATTTCTTCTTTTGCATGATGAATAGCATCATACAAATATCCCATCGAAGGTCTAGCATCACCATCAACCAATCGTAGAACTCGAACTAAAGGTTCACTCATTCGCACAATTATTGCACATTCTTCCCAAAACAAAGAGTCTAGCACACTTTCAACAAACTTTTTTCCTTTGATATCTTTAGCATAAGCAGATGAGACCCATTCCCTAGATGTCACCATAGCTCTCAATTGATCTTTATGAGCTAAAATGCTTTGCAATGCAATGAAATTGGTGGCAAAACGAGTAGGAGCTGGACGAAGTATTTCTTTTCCGCCAGTGAACTTCCTCATCAAATACAATGGATAACAATGATTATAAATATACTTAGTGATACCAGAAGCATGCTCAACAACAAAACCAACTGACTGCAATTTACCAATGTCCTGGAGTATGAGGTTGATGCAATGAGCAACACAAGGAGACCAAAATATTGAATGAAATTCTTCCATCAATAACCTGCCAGCAGCAACATAATTTGCAGCATTATCAGTCACCATATGCACAATGTTTTCTACCCCAACATACAAAACAACCTCTCTAAACAACTGATACAGCAATCTAGCAGTCTTTGAGACATCTGATACATCCACTGTTTTCAAAAAAACTGTTCCTTTAGGACAATATACTAAGAAGTTAATTAAAGTCCTCCTCTTCTGATCTGTCCATCCATCAGCCATTAATGTGCAACCAGTCTTCTTCCAAATTTCCCGATAACTCTCAACATAAATCTTCACTTCATCAACCGCTTTTGCCAAGTAATAACCACGGATAGCATGCAAGTTTGGTCCTTTATAACCAGGACCCATGGATGTTACAGCATCTATGGCATGCTGATAATACACAGAGTTAACAGCATTAAATGGCACACATGCATCAAACATCCACTTCGCTAAAGCAAGATCACACCGTTCAACTGCTTCTTTCCTTTGCCAACAATTCTTAAGAGACTTTTGAGCACCAGGAGTTGTTCTCGGCATGAAATATGTTCCTAATGTTGCAGATTTCTTCTGCTTTCCATAGCTTGTAGTTGATTGTTTTACAGAACCGGTGCTTTGAATCTTTTTCTTTTTTGCAACCTTCGGTGGTAACATATGTTTTTTAGTATTGACATCCTCATCCTCCTCCTCCTCCTCCTCATCATCACCATCATCATATTCTAATTGCCTAATTATCAACTTTTCATGCTCCCTTTGTTGTGCATTAAAGGGATTGAAATCTGCTTGCATTTCTCTAATTCTTTTTTTCGTTTCAACATTTCCTTTAAGGTTCAAAAGCATTTGATGTCGAACATCAGGAGGACATTTGCGACATTGTTCAACTTCTCCTTTAGCTCCAGCTAAATGTTGCTTAAATCGATTAATACCACCACCCGCAAATACTTTAGCACAATATAAACAAACTAATTTAGTTTTTTTACATCCAACACTAAGTTCAGGAGCTTCTCTATAATGACCCCATGCTAAATCTATTTTTCCTCTACTACCACTTGACATGGAAATTGAAGGTTGAGATGATTGGGCCGTTGAAGGATCACTACTTGGAGTACTACCATCATGTGAAGACATTTTCAAACCTGACATAATGCAATAGAATTGCATAAGTTTCCATCACTGATGAAGAAAAATAAACTTTATACATGACAAAAATAATTCTGAATTCAACACTCCAATTTACCCTGACACTCCAAAAATAAACTCTAAAATGTGTTAACAAATTAAAATTTCCTCCCCATCCATACACTCCCAAAACACCAACTAAAAATTACTCAATATTTTCCTATACACTTTTCCTTCAACTATTAACAATTGAATTGCTAAACCAAACTCTAAATTACTTAATTTTTTCCTCTACACTTTTGCATGGTGAGCATTGCCTTCTTTTTTCATAACGTTTAATTCCCTTTTGGTTCCTTATAATTTATGTTCTTTTTCTTTCCTAACCGTCTTGATTGTTGGATTTTTCATATGTCTGGTATAGATTCTGTTATCTTTCAAGACTAATTACTTGATTTTGGGTATTCTAACATGCTTATTTCTTGTAATAAAACTGTTGATACTTTCGTATATTTCTGCCATGTAATTCCTATCTGGAAATCGCATTTTGCATAATGAAATTTACTGCGTGTAATTTAAAATCCTAAACTATTACAAGAAAGCATTCATACAAACAGTGAGGCCTCGCATTTTGCATTTTGGTCTCTTGAATAGTCGATCATAACTAAAGAGAATAAGAGTTAGCTGGCCAGGGATGCAGTAAAGAGAATTTATAGAAAGTAAATTTTCAGAAGGGATGCATCATGCATCGCTGCACACACCATCTAAGATGAAATTTCTACCGACAATCACTAGCACTCATCTATTTAATTCAGTGAAATTCTTGTAAAATATTATTCAAATAAAGGTCTGAAACTGCATTCCCAGTAAATAAACTTCTATGCAGAATTCTTGAGTTAGTCAACACTTTAGACAGGACTACAAGGCACAAATGCCAGCAAACAATTTCTCATAATAGTGCTTTTTCCATAAAGCAAATGTGAAAAACAGAAAAGGTAAATATTAGCAAGAACTGGAAAATGATAGGAAAGTATCGCGACCTGTATGGAATTGGTGCCGTGAAGGCCAAAATTGAAGGAAGATGAGGCACAACCAAATCCATTTACTTATGCAAAACTAGCTGTCGAGTCTGCACAAATTCCTTGACAAGTGTTGACAACACTATCCAACCTCTAAACCAAATAGTTTTTTTGGTTCTCTAACACATGGTAATCAGTTTCAGATGTGAAAAAATTTGAGTCCGTCACATAACATGGTGGTAATGGGTAATCAAACAAACAACAATAATAAACATGCTAGAAACAGAGACTGTGTTGTTTGTTTGCATAGAAACAGAGACTGTTGCTCAAAATCATAAAGAAAAGAAACCATGCAACGGTTGAATGATTATGTAACAGTTGTATGAATCGACAGAGAGTTCATCAATAAGTGATGAAGAACACAGACGAATTGAATTGATGAAGAACATACAGGCACTGTAGCAGCAATCGGGTTGGAGAAACATACCTGAGGGCTGAGGTTTCTTCTTCTGCGAAATCGATTGAAGAACCCAGAAGTATGCACTTGAATCGCAGCGAGTGAAGAAACATAGAAGTATGAACTTCAAACTAACATTGATGCCAGAACCCAGAAATGAGAAAACGGCGAAGAATAAACAAAACAGAGAGTGAAAGAAGGAGATTCAAACCTTTTTCGCAGAGATCAATGGTTAATTCGTTCTTCTTCTGCTTCGTTCGATTCGGGCGAGACAGATTAGGTCTTCGTTCTTCGTTCGATTGCTTCGTTCTTCTTCTGCTTCACTTTTCGGTGTGATTGTATATTTTAGAGTCATTAAACGGCGTCGTTTAATGACAGGGGGAGTAAAAAAAAATAGTGGTCGGGTCTCACCCGGGTTTGGCCGGGTGGACCGGGTCGACCCACCGGGTCGACCGGGTTTGACCGGGCCAATTCCCAAGTGGGTTTTGGCCTCCACCCGGACCGGTTCCATGCCCGGGTCGGCCGGGTCCCGGGTCGACCCACCGGGCCGGTCCGGGTTTAAAAACTATGCCTGTATCAATTATCCAATTATCATCTTTAGTAATTGCAGAAAACGAATTTGCCTTACCAGTACTGCTAGCATGAGCAACATTAACAGTAGGCGGCAGATTATCAGCAGCGGGGAATTCATCAGCAGCAGCGGTATTTTGGACTTCAGCTGTGGTCATCATGGCTTTTCCTGCAAATTTCTTCCTTGGTTTCTTTGAGAAATCCCACCATTCAGGATACCCAATGATCTCATAACACATCTGTTTTGAGTGTCCTGATTCGCCACAATATCCATAGACGAGGCCTGTGTACTTTCCAGTAGATGGATTATTTCGGTTCTTCATCATTCCAGACGCTGGTCCTTGACGAGGTTGCTTTGTAAACATGGCAGAGTGCACGGAGTGCTCACTTGTTGTTCGATAGTTTCCCATGGTCTGCCTTTGTTGAAACTCCCTCCTTATGCATGCGTATGTACTCTCCAAATCCAGCTTTGGATCCTTGCGCAATATTTCTCCACGGACTTGCTCAAACTCAGAGTCAAGGCCACTCAAAAATATGTGGACACGAAGGCGATGCATTGTTGAGTGCAGTTGGACGACTCCTTCAACTATCTCTCCTTGAGAGGCCGTTCTATGGTCAATTTCCTGAAAAAGAGCCACCAGTTCATTGTAGTAAATGGACACCGGTCTTCCCTCTTGTTTGATAGAGAAAGATTTCTGATTCAGTTCAAACAACCGAGTTTCATCTGAGCCGTCATAGAAGGTCTTCGACACAGCCTCCCATATTTCCTTGGCTGTGGATAGGCGAATAAATCGCTGCATCAGTAACGGACTCATTGAATCAATAAGCCAACTTTTCACCTTTTGACTTTCGGTGATCCATGTTGCAAACGTAGGATCTTCAGGTTCAGGTTTTTTTATTGCTCCAGTGAGAAATCCGGTTTTGTTACGAGCACCAATGCGCATCTCCATTAGTTGAGACCATAATGGATAATTGTTTTCATCTAATATGATACTGGTAGGGAAAGAAGAATTGTCTTGGTGAATAATAATGGGTGATGTTTGGTTATTTTGTGGGACGGGAACAATAGGGTTAAGGTTCGTCATGTCGTAGGGAATTCGTGTGGGTTTCGTGTTTATTTAGCTATTGCTCTGATACCATGTAGAAAACAATAATGTATACAGGCTGAATTTTTCATTAGTATTCTTCTCCTTGTAGGAGGAAATATATAGGCAGAGCTCTGAATAGGCAGTGCCCTGAATAGGCAGTGCTCTGAATAGGCAGAGCTCTGAACAGGTAACAATCCTATTCTAAGAAAGTGTATTAATTTTGTACATGATTTGATATGCCTTCTATAATCGATCAGATTCACATAATTACTGCCTATACAAGAATTGATCAGAATAAGCAATAATCAGATTACAAATTACTATTTGATCTACTTCCTATAATTAATCAGATTGCAGAATCTCAATTAATTGTCAACAATGACGATTGGGGCGCCGACGCCATTACTTGGGCTATCGCCGGCCGGCCCCGTGGGGGTGGCGGTGGCAGCAACGAAATTGACTTGAAGGATAAAATTGATTTGGAGGCTCAGAACCAATCTGAAGTGAAAGTTGAGCTACCAGAGAAAATTGCATTGCAGGTTCAGAACCAATCTGAAGTAAAAGTTGAGCCAAAGTCGAGGCGATATAAACATAGTGCGGTTGGATTCTACAACTCCCAGTTACTCCTTGTTTCATCACCATCTCAATTGTATTTATAGATCAAATTTTTGCAATTCTAATTTGCAAACAACATGTTATTTTGGGTACTTGCAGAGTTGGCCACCCAGGCACATCTTGGACCACGAAGTCGTATTTCATGCTCAAAACCAATCTAAAGTGAAAGCTGAGCTGCAAGAGAATACTGCTTTACAGGTTGAAAACCAATGTGAAGTGAAAGATGAGTCAAAATTGTGGCTATATGTTCAAGATCAAATCAAGAAGGTTGAGTTCTAAAACTCCCATTTACTCCTTGTTCCCTTCTTTAATATACATAGCTAATGACCCTGGGTAATGTGATGCTACATTGCTCCATTCTTTAATATACAAAAAATAAAAATGCATCTAAAATTTTATAATTATACTGGTTTTAATTTTTTTTGGTGCAGAAAACAACAGAGTGGGCTTTCTTAATCACTAGCGTACTTCTAGAGGCCATTTCTGTAGTTTTTGATCAGATGGGGCAGGCGTTCATGGGCATGGTGATAGCATTCCTCGCTTTGTTTCTTTCCAGCCTTGATCTCATTTGTAAGGCTCGAGAGGAAGTTAAGAGGAGCCCCTCATCCTGTTTATATCCCGGTGCAAGCCAACCCTTTGATGGTCTCCTGGAGTATTATGGACTAGCAGCTGCTGTCTGGCAATGCTTTAACTCCACCATGGGGTATATTTATACTCGGAAGAATCAACAGAATCCAATAAAGATGTGTTTGTTACCTTTTATGTTTGCGTCGTGCGTGCTGATTTTTAGGTTAATCAAGCGCCGCACATGAACCATTGGTTGAGCTTGGTGTAGTAGAGTATTCTACACAGATTTTCTCTGTTTTTAAATGGATTGATTAACATTATTTGTGCGCTGACTGGTATTGATAAGTTATTGGACTGTGAAATGCGCCATGCCTGCTGTTGGTGGTGATAGCGATGCCTCTAATCTGGGATCAAAGCAGATTTTTATTGTTAAGTTATTATATGCCTAAACCTATTATATTATGTAAAAGCCTTCATGATTCTCTTGATTTCAGTCTGGATTTGTATTTCCTAAGCGAAACCGCTGGGTATGAAATCACTGATTGTGCCAATAACTGAAAGGCTTGTCGAGTGTTCTTTCGTTTAACATCAATCCCATCAATATCCCATTATCTAGTTTTTTTCTGGTTACCTGACCACACATCTTCCTCTCACGTAGCTTTACATTGTTTTTCACAGAGACATGTTCAGGTTACGAGTCTTCTGGATGCTTTGGAGTTGAGAATTCTGATAACAACTCTCATTATGTTCTTCATTTTTGCTTCTTGTGAGAATTTATATGCACTGAATGTACTTGAGTTTTAGAAAAACAAGCAAAAAAGGTAAAAATACAGTAACTTAATGACAAGAAAACAGGGCAAAACACCTATAATTTACTTGATAGAACTATACAAGGTTGTAAATGTAGTTCAATAATCTTCCTGTGCTAAAACTACAGAAACATACTAGATGTTTACGGTTTGCTGGCTCAGAATCTCCTATGTGTTCTTATGAAGTTTGTTGTGCTCATTTGGATAAGAGTTGAGCAGGCGTAAACTCCGGCCAAGCATAAGCTTGTTGAAACTAAGAGGGCGGCTTTCCACTGCCTTCCAGACACTAGAATAGCTAATGCAGTCAATGCAAGAGAAATGGCAGAGAGAGCTTTTTTCCAAGTATTGAAAGCTTTGAGAGCACCACTGCATCCCTTGCAATGAATTACATGGCGAAAATATCGATTGCCCAAATTGGGAGCATGCATCCTCCCAGTGCCACCCTTAGCTGGGAAAGAAGCTGAAACTCCAGCAACAAGACCAGCTGGTGCATGTTCTACAACAGCTGGTAATTCAGGTAAAGAAATGGTGTTGTGCCCGAAATGGTATGGCATTCCATGTCCAGTTTTGTCCATCCATTTCCTGTATTCTGCTACCCATGTATCTGAAGACCTTAAATTGAGATACAATTTCTTTGTTGGGACCTTTTCTTTCATTAAAACTTCGTTCTGGGATGACAGAAATCCCATATCTTGCTCGAAGACTGTGCATCCCCTCTGATGAAAGAACCATTCGGGGATCCAATTTGCTATTTGAGGCATCGCTGTTCCTCCAAATCTCACAATAAGCATGGATTTTCCTTGTCCAGTTGGTCTGCATAGGAAGAGGCCCGAGAAGTACTGTTTCACCCCCTTGCCATCAATGAATTCTCGGTTATTGGATAGGACACAAGGGGCTTCAAACCGTAAGAAGTTTGGCAATGTTTGAGCATCTCCCCCACCCCACCAGCCTGCAAATCCCCGGTCAGTACGCTCAGTCACCTCAAAACGTAGTGGCTGGGCATTTTCCCTTTTTGCTGACAGGTCTGTCCTATCGTGTGAGATTGGAATATGTGCTGGATCCATCAGGTTTTCAAGAAGTATGGAGTGATCGTAGGGAAGCTCATGGACGGCGGATGAATCTTTGAAACCTGGCCTGGCAAAGTTCTCGAACCAGGGTAGTTTATTTATGTTTGGTTGTGATTTCAAGGACATCCACACCCACACAACTCCTTGGGATTCCCTCACCTCATAGGTTTTGACACAAGCTGACTGAGGAATTTTAGCATTTGCAGGGAGCTGTAGCGAAGAAATTCACTGCCATCATTAGCTAAGACATGAGGAAAGACAAGGTGGGTATATCATGCAATGGAAACTCAGCACATTTAATGAAAACAGACCTGAGGTATCTTGACACAGTTGCCCTCCCCCTCAAATTGCCAACCATGATATAGGCATTCGAGTCTTCCATCTATCAACTGACCTTCTGATAGTTTAGCTAACCTAAATCAAGTAGAGCCAAGTTCAAGGTTTTGTCACTTATACAGCCCACATCTTAAGATCTCTATCATTTCGCCAGTGTTTCCCACAGAAATTTTGAGTACGACTAACGCCATAGAGCAGAGAAATCTTTGCCATTAAATGCAGATGATCCATCAAAGTTCAAGAATTTCTGTTCCTTACCATTAGCAATACAGAATCCCCATATATTCAATTTCAACAGACCACACACGCAACACTTAGTTCACGGTTTATACATATTCAAATGTGCAGCAGTTTATTTAATTAATCAAAAACTTCTTTTAATCATGCAAATAATCTAATCCCAAACCTAAACCACTGCTTAAACTCCCAGCAAGAATTTCCTACTAATTTCACTACATATCCAGCAAAATCCTAAAACCAAACAAGAGAAATCACAACAAGAACATCAAAACAAGAAACTAAGAAAAGAACCCGAATGCCCTTTTCTTGGATGTGAAATCAAAGCAAGATTCAACTTCTAGTACTCAACACAAGACAAGAAAACTTGAAACATACATGTGATAAGATTTATTACCTGTGGGGACATCTATCTTCAAAACAGCGAAGTTCACCCTGTCCATCTTTATACAACACTACCTGCTTATCAAACACAGTTAGGCCTAAAGGAGCATCATCTGGTACATCCTTGGTAAGATAAAGTGGGTACCACTCTTCTGTCCAATCATAGTCTGCCACCTCTCTTTCTCCCCTCCTTTCCTCCTCGCTAGAAGGACCCACAAGCACTAAGTGATCATCATTATCCTCTTCTTTACTCTGATCCTCAATTGATGAAGGTACGGTATTACTACTTGTAAGATCTGTAACTGCTTGGCACTTAATAGACCCTTGCTGCTGCTTTACATGTATTGGCCTCAAGGTTTTTCTTGGTTTAGGAGTGAGGGAGAGGGGATAAAAGGCGCGAGGCTTCGAGAGGGAAGTGGTGTGAGAGAGAAATGGGAATTTAAGGATTGGTGAAGCCATGATGCATGCAGGTGGTTCTGTTACTCTAGGGGAAGAGACAGTGAGAGAGGTGTAGAACAAAGTAGAGAAAATGGAGTCATGCGGAGAAGGAAGAAGAAGAATTGATGAGTGTCAAAGTGAAAGACATGAAGTTGCTTGCAAGATGCCTGCACCAACCCTTACCACACAATGTTATCAGACAGTACTCAACGGTAGGCATCATAGCGACAGTTAAACTGAGCAGTTTCTTTGGAAAAACTATAACTCAGATTGAGTCTACAAAGAATTTTTTATTTCAATTGGATCCTCTAAGTGTTTATAGAAATTCTCAATTGAATTCTCCATCTAAACTCCTCACAAATTTTTAATAGGAAACTATGAATTTCCCATGCACAAATTTAAAGCCTCTTATACCATGAAATTCTGTAATAGGGAGTTAATTTAGTATTACTAGGAGATGATGATATTAGTATTAATGAGAGAGAGAGAGAAAAAGATATAAAATATGTTTTTGTGCTTAAAAAAATATCAAGACCTAAGAAGTAATACTTTTTGGGGCTAAGCTGGGGTGGTATTCCCGAGCCCATCAAGAAAAGAAAAGTATTGGGCGGACGCCAAGCATCTAGGTTAGGACTTCAACCCGAGCCCATCTAAATAACTAGGTTTGAGTGTTCTACACGAGCCCATCAAATATGTATGAAAATGGGCCAAAAATTGAGCCATAACCATTATATATTTTATGCTAAAAATGATATATCTTAACACATCACTTTTAATTTAAAGTGTTATAAAATTGCATGGAGTTACCATCATATACATACTCCCATTATACGTATCCTTTACAGGTCAGGGGACATATTTAAACAATATAATTTTTAAATAAGAAAAAAAAGATTTATTCAGTTTTTCTTATAAATAATCTCTTGATTTGAATGCAAATATATATATTTTTTTATTTAAAAAAGAAATAAAATAAAATATGTCATGCATATGTACTTTGATCCATCCTTGACATGTAGATTCCACCATATATAACAATGAGAGGGCTGACATGAAGCTTGCCAGCAAAGTCCTCCTTCTTCATCCATTCGTCATTGAACAAGATTGTCGAATTTCCCCTTCCTCGCCTGTTTTGACTCCAATGCTGGTTAGCTTAAGAAATGACTGGCTCCAACTCTCAAAGAACCTTTCTTGATCATTTGCTAAATCTTCTACTAGATTCCTTGTCCTGTTATCATCTAAAAGAACAGAATCTGATTGGAAAAGGCCTTTGCGGGCTACAAGGTTTCTGTAGTACTGGTTATCAAATGATGAGGATGTTTCAGGATCATTAACAACTGTTATTGAATCGCTTGCATCCGCTGGACATCTTTGCGTTAGCTCATTCGCATAATTCTTGTCTAGAGATGAGTCGATGAGTGTCAGCTTCCCCTTGGAGTTCTCTTGGAACCTATCTCTGAACGCGCTGCAATGAGCTGATCCTATAGTGTGAGCTCCTGCAAACCAAAAGCATTTATTTTAGTTTTTTTCATCAACAGGTCTTCTGGATGTGACAACAAACAGTCGATATCCATGGTTCATGAGCTCGGTACAGCACGTCAAACGCAATCTCTGATCATCCTCTACTCGGTTACTTGTTAGGTTGATGTCAGAAGCTACCATTCTAGCAATGGAGTGTTCTAACAAAGTTTTGGACTCGTTGTCACATACCTGATAGCACTACAAGGTCTTCAAGGGATAATCCTTTAGCTGTGAAGATGTTAATCATCTCATTCATTGTAAAAGTTGTGTCTATGATATTAGGTCTCACATTTGCAGCTGCAGATACCCTCCCATCTCTCCTACCAGTTGGAATCTGAAACTGTGGTCCACCACTCTGTTTTCATATTCTTCATTAATCAATAACCAATCACAAGAAACATAGAAATGGACAAGGAATGATAGTTCCAATAAGGCAATAAGAGATATTACAATTGCAACAGCATCTCTAGCAGCTAAAGCAACAACATCAGCACAAGAAACAGTTCCTGGACAGAAGATTTCAAGATTTCTTTTAGCTGAATCAATAACCTGAAACCCTCCTAGAGACGTGTTCCCTGGATCGCTTCTCTCCGTCCCATTTCCTTGCAGCAGCACAGATGCATCACAACCCTGTAAACATAACAAAAACTAACTAGAATTGAGGAGTAGCCACCAATTACATGGTATAAGAATATGATTCCAGTTATTCTGGGGTGCTGATAAATCAATTAATACTACCAGATCACAAAAGGAGAATCCTATGAAGGAGCCCTTGATGATTTAAAACAAGCAGCTAAAGCATACAAATCACAATACACTCAACGAGTGCGGTGGTGAGACTATTAGGCCTCTTCACAGGAAGCTGATGTTCACATGACAGATGTATACTGCAATAGCTCAATCTCCATAACTACTCTAAAACAAGTTTTTTTTTTTTTGCTTTAAATCATCAAGCAGTGTCAGTTTTCAACGATATATTCTTTCCAAAATATTAGTGAAATGCCATATCCAAAATGCTGTTTTCTGGCACACATGAGGCAAATTCAGATAACACACTAAGCACCCGTCAGGTGAGAAAGACTCACCTCTACAAAGCAGTCATGGAAAACCAAACGAACTAGCTTCCCTGGTACAGTAGGGTCAGAAGAGGAAGCTGATCTCACTGTGTTTGCCACAATAAGTTCAGCAGCTGGGCATGAAGCTCCATAAAAGTTGAAAAAGAGACTAGCAGAACAAGGAGAAGAAACAACATATAAGAGAACAAGAGCCAGAAAGCTATACAAATGAGGTCTTGCAGAAAAGGGCACAGAGTTTGTCTCCATGAGGAGATTTTTTAGTGCTTTTTTAGGCAACCTGCACACACACACAGCCATCACTCATCGGTTATGCTTATGTTTTGCTCTTGATAATGATACTTCCGTGAGAGATTGATATTGTATCCTGCATTTAATGCTGCATTTACTTTGTTGGGTGATGCCAGGAGGTGGATGGGACAATAGACTTTAAGGCACTCTTACAGCATTAGAGAAAGTGAAGTGGAAGATAATTTTCAACTTCCTTGTCTATTTAAGTTCTCACATGCCCTCATGCTTATTGGTGTCTGTGTCCATGCAGATCTTCTTCACATTTTAGCTCACTTCCCACGCAAGAATTTATTAGAATCATCTACCCTATCACACAACTATAGAAACCTTCCACACCATACTTGCTAGTTGACTGACCGGAGTCTTCTTGTTGGCGAACCTCGTGATAGTCCCCAACCTTTAAGAGCAATCTCCCAAAATTACAAAACCTGGCTTTTTGATAATATAGAATTTATTATCATATGTTAGAAGGGGAACACGATGGGGGCTATCGATATTCTCCCTCTCCCCATGCAGTATCGAATTACGAAACAACAAAACTATTGCCTTTGTCCTTTATGGATCAATTACAAGTTAACCTGATTCACCCGGGCAGCTGACTTCACGACTGACTTCTTGATAACAGCTGGCCATTGTTTCCGGTGATGGCTGACATGCCAACTCTCTGCGGCCAAAACTTGTGTTTACAGGCAATGGGAGCCCACAATTCCAGGCCAAGCCTAGTCACCAGGAAAGGTTTGGCCACAGTTCATATGCATTTCCATCATCATGAGGTAAAAGATTGAGTCTCGTTCTTTGGATGCTTCATCGGTGAAGAACAATAGCTGTACCTACCTCATATTCATAAAAAGGGATCAATGATTGGACCGGAGTAAATCAAGTACATGCATCACCGGAAAAAACCACCATGGGCATGGATGAGGCATGATTCATCCAAGCAAATATATCATAAAGCTTTGGTGAAGAAAAGATGAATGGTAATACAAGACATTACCAATGTGTGACTTTCTGAATTACACTCATTTCCAGCATCCCATCATGAGCTTCTTCAAGTTCTTCTAATTCATCCACATCATCAATAGGAATTTCTTCACTATTACCAACAAAATAACCTGCAGATCTGAAAATATTGGTGTCAGGAACAGGAGATAAGAAACACCTTTCGGCTGCCAGACTACAGTGAATTGAACAGTATAAACAAAAAGATTTGAATTAATTTGTTAATCTTCACGGTAAGCATAAAAATAATTGAGTGAAAATAACATCCATTTTAGAAAATTCTCAAGGTCGTTTCAGCTAAAGTCTTATCATATTTACACTGATGTTTTTTCAAGAATTTAAAGACTTGTATTCAAAATAACAACACCAGTAAAAAAAAAATATATATATATATATATATACCACCTGAGCCAAATACCTCAATTATCACTCATAAATTCCATAATATTTAAGAATCTCCATGATCAATTTAAGTAATTAAAAGATACCAGAACGACAAATATTTATGACCCAAAGGACTAAAACGACAGAATTGGTCAAACGCAAGGTCGGTTTTGATACATTGCCTCCTCTCCCGCTTTACAGCTCTCCTTCTCTTCCAATTCGACCCAATCCATCTAGGCCCAATCACCAAAGCCCAACATAAATAAATCTCTAATGGCACGTTCGTGATTCCACTCGTTCATCTCATCAAGCAAAAACCCTAAATTACAGACTGACTCGTATCTCACTCTTTTCCCCTCCTTCTCCAGTAAGCTGTGCAAGCCTACCGTTTCTCTCCCTCCAAAACCTCCTCATTGTTGTTTCTCTCTCTAGTTTCTAGAGAGAGAAAACTTGATAAACGATTTTTAGCTATGGGAGAAATATCATTGACTGAACTAGAAGAGAGAGCCGCTGCGGCTGACATAGATCTCTCGCTAATCGATATTGATTCAATTAAACTTCCTCCTGGAGATGATTTTGGCGTTATTAGGTCAGTTTTTAAAGGATAAGTTATTTTACCTTTTTTTTGTGTCTTGTTAAGTTTTGTTTGGTTGCTTAGAAAATATAGGGAAATTAGATTATTAATATTTTATGTAGCTTGTTTTTATATAATTTCTGAATTATTTGTGAGTGTTTTGTTTATTTATAATATTTTTTTTGTGAAAATACAGTAATTATATGTATAATTGATCTTGTAAAATCTGTGTGCTGTGTTTTAATTTTTCTGGTTATATATTTGAAAGAGAAGGTTAAATTTATAATAATAATGTAATTTTTATGGTTTAAGAGGCAATACCAGAAATAAATAGTAATTATTAGTGAAATGAAACGCTGTTTGGGTAAATAGTAAAAAATGCTTGCCACATTTGTTAGTTTTATGAGAAATAATAATAAAGGAAAATAGATTATATATGTTCTTAAAGTAAATTACCGCTATGTACTTTTGCTTTGATTCTGACTCTTTAATTTACTTTTTTTTGGGCAGTGATGATGAGGATGTCTATCAAGAAGAACAGATGGATTTTGACTATGGGTTAGGGAACACTATTGTAGTTGATAATCTTCCGGTTGTCCCAAAAGAAAAGTTTGATAAGCTTGAAGGAGTTATCAACAAGATTTATAGTCAGATTGGTGTTATTAAGGAGGATGGCCTTTGGATGCCTGTTGATCCTGGGACTCGGAAATCTTTGGGTTACTGTTTCATCGAGTACAATTCCCCTCAGGTACTCATTTTTCCATTGGTGTATATGTATTAATGCATCCATTTGCTTTCATTTCTTTGAATTTTTGGATGATTGTTATAAACTCTACTTTTCTTGCATCCATATGGTTAAACATGGCTTTGTGCATTGCCTTCCTTCCCCAAAATATCTATAGTGATAATATTGCAGTAGAAATGTGTAATATATAATAGTATAGGTGGCGAGTATTGCACCTGGCATATTATATTGAGCACACTTTGGGCATCTATGTTAATTGTAAGAGTTGGTTTTGGCCTGTGGCTGTTGAATGCTTGGATAGGTAGCAAGTAGTGTGCATGGCATACCGTATAAAGCATACTTAGGGCATCTTTGTCAAGCAGTTGGCTTTTGCTTGGACTAATGAAAGGGCTGGCTGAGGTCATAATTAAAACTAGTTTTTTATTTTTTTTTTTAAATGTTATTTGCTGACGAAACAGCCTTTAGGTTTGTGAGTAACCAATCTAAGGTCCATGGCCATTTTTGTTTTGTTTTTTACTCGTTACCAATTCATCTTGTTATGATTGCAGGAAGCTGAGCTAGCTAAGGAAAAGACAAATGGGTACAAGTTGGATAGAGCTCATATTTTTGCTGTCAACATGATTGAAGATTTCAATAGATTTATGAAAGTTCCTGATGAGTGGGCACCTCCAGAGATCAGGCCATATGTTCCCGGGGTAATTAGTTCAATCATTTTTCTCATCCTTACCTGTCTTCTTTTCTGCTAGTTTCATTGTTGGAAGATCTGATTTCTATACTCTGCAAAGTTTATCAACTTATGTTCCTATCAAAATAAAAATAACAAGAGAGAAAAATGTAACAACTAAGGCCATAAAAACAGTGTGCTTTTAAACTTTGTGGAATTTACTTGGTATAAAATATTCTGTGATTCGTGTGTCATAAACAGGAAAATCTTCAACATTGGCTCACTGATGAAAAAGCTCGAGATCAGTTTGTGATTCGAGCTGGCTCAGACACTGAGGTTTTCTGGAATGATGCAAGACATTTGAAGCCTGATCCTGTTTACAAGCGTGCTGTGAGTTTTTTTTTTCCTTTCCAAAATGGCTAGTTTCTTTTTTCTCATCTCTTAGAAATTGCGTGAGCCATAGCAAATGACTTTACACGTTTGCCTTTGCAGTATTGGACTGAGAGTTATGTGCAGTGGTCCCCGCTTGGGACTTACCTGGCAACAGTTCATAGGCAGGGTGCTGCAGTTTGGGGTGGTGAAAGTACCTTTAATCGACTAATGCGTTATGCTCATCCTCAGGTCTTTTTTTTGCCCTCTCCCCTTGCAATTTGACATGGAATTTTGATTTCCTGTTTAACAATCTCCAACCTTGATATCATCTGTAGGTTAAATTCATTGATTTTTCCCCCGGTGAGAAATATTTGGTAACCTACAGCAGCCATGAACCAAGTAATCCTCGTGATGCTAATGTGAGTTTTTTATTATTATTATTTCTCTGCTCCTTGTGGTGTTGTCTGTTCACTTTTTTGTGGCGCTGGGATTAATGTGTTCTTGGTGTTTAGAGGGTTGTGATAAATATTTTCGATGTGAGAACTGGTAAAGTAATGAGAGACTTTAAGGGAAGTGCTGATGAATTTTCTATTGGAGGAGCTGGTGGTGTTGCAGGAGTCTCTTGGCCTGTTTTCAGGTGGGTTTTTTTCCCCATGATATCTGCAATCCTGATAAAACTTCTCCCCTTTTCTTTTTAATGATTAAGTCGTCCATTTTCATCATTGATCACAAGGTCTGATTTAATATTTAATTTTTTCCAGGTGGGGTGGCGGGAAAGATGACAAATATTTTGCCAAAATTGGGAAGAACATGATCTCTGTGTATGAAACAGAGTCATTCAGCCTCGTAGACAAAAAGTCCTTGAAGGCTGAAAATGTGATGGACTTCATTTGGTCACCAACAGACCCTATTTTTGCTCTCTTTGTTCCTGAACTTGGTGGCGGGAATCAACCTGCCAGGGTGAGTAATTAGGTGTGAAATGGATGGGTCATTTTATTTTGCAAATAAAATAAAAAAAAATCTACTTATGTTCTGTATGAATTCATAGGTGAGCCTCATTCAAATTCCCGGTAAAGAGGAGTTGCGGCAAAAGAACCTTTTCAGTGTCAGTGACTGTAAGATGTACTGGCAGAGTAATGGTGACTACCTTGCTGTAAAGGTCGATAGGTATACAAAGACCAAGAAAAGCACGTACACAGGATTTGAGCTTTTCCGTATAAAAGAGCGGGACATACCAATTGAGGTGTTGGAGCTAGACAATAAGAACGATAAGATAATTGCCTTCGCTTGGGAGCCTAAGGGCCATAGGTTTGCTGTTGTTCATGGTGACAGCCCAAGGCCAGATGTAAGCTTTTACTCAATGAGGACTGCTCATAACACTGGCCGGGTTTCAAAGCTAACTACTCTTAAGGGCAAACAAGCAAATGCTCTTTTCTGGTCCCCATCTGGTCGTTACCTAATACTTGCAGGACTTAAAGGTTTCAATGGTCAGTTGGAATTCTACAATGTTGATGAGCTTGAGACAATGGCAACAGCTGAGCATTTTATGGCAACAGATATTGAATGGGATCCCACTGGAAGGTAAATTTTGAGAAATTGCTTGATAGCATCAATCATGTGGCTATTTGGGCACATGATGTTGTTGTTTTTAAGCAAATGAAATTGGACTAATCCATATTTGTAATGGTAGATACGTTTCCTTCTTGACGGCCTAAATCAAGTTGATCCATTGTTACTAAACGTGTACTATGGCTATGATGTTTGTCCTTGTTTGCAGGTATGTTGCAACTTTGGTGACTTCAGTTCATAATGATATGGAAAATGGCTTCAACATCTGGTCTTTCAATGGAAAGCTACTTTATCGGACACTAAAGGATCATTTCTTCCAGGTAAGATCAATCGTGGAAATATTGGCCTTAATCAACTTTAATTGGTTGGAGGTATTGACACGTAAAATACCACCACTATCTTAGCATCACCTTGATGGTGTCTTTATTCCAATAACTAGTATCAATGATATGTTAGTGCCACCTGATTGATTGAGAATGTGAAACATTATGTTACAATGCCCTTGCTAAAATGGATAATCTTCGTTTGTCTTTTGGACCATTCTTTTTGGCCACTGCTAATCTCTTGTTAGTAGCAACTTTGATTTGCATCATTCTTATTCATCCACTTGTTGATTTTTGACAGTTCTTGTGGCGCCCAAGGCCATCATCTCTCTTGAGTCCTGAAAAGGAGGAAGAGATTGCTAAGAACTTGAAGAAGTACAGCAAGAAGTACGAGGCAGAGGACCAGGATGTTTCTTTACAATTGAGTGAACAGGACCGTGAGAAGAGGAGGATGATGAAGGATGAATGGTACAAGTGGGTCAATGAGTGGAAGCTGTTGCATGAAGAGGAAAGATTGCAGAGGCAGGTTCTAAGGGATGGAGAAGCTAGTGATGAAGAGGAAGAGTACGAGGCAAAAGAAGTTGAAGTTGAAGAATTGCTAGATGTTTCTGAGGAAATTCTTTCTTTTGAATACGGACAAGAGTGATCGGTATTCATATATTCAAATCTCCGCCCCTATTCAGCCTGTTTTCTACTTCAAGCAACCTTGCAGATACTAAAAAAAAGCTTGGCTTCCAGGTCAACCTTTAAGTTCCGAGTTCCTTTAATCTTTCTGGTAGAGTTATTATCTGTATTTTTTTCTTTCTTGAATCCGGTTAGTCCTGATAAGGGTATCCCTAATTTTAAAAATGCTTCTCATTACGGAACTAACCTGTTGGATATACTCAATTTTGTTAGTTATTAGTACTTCAGTTTCCCATTTCCATTCTGCTTCTATCTTATTTTGTTTATAAGACCATGCTTTTAGCATATCATCATTTTAATCATTATATCACTTAGCGTTGTCAGAAGTAACCTGTACATGAAAAAACCTGATGGTTTATCCTGCAAGCTCTAGGTCAGTACTTAGTTAATTTGTAATGTTCACTTCTTAACTAGGCTAAACTTCAAAGTTTACCATTTTGATTCAGAGTCAGTGCTGGATAATTTCTTATGGTTCAAAGAAAGCTCTTGATGTCTACCGAACTTCATTAGAGATATTCTTCTATCGCTGAAGCATACAGCAGAGACCTCCACACCGCATATAAAGACCTCAACATGTTAATGTGAAAAATCATCTTGGTCTTAATTTGAAAGGGTTACTGGTGTTTTTTTACACGCTGGAAAATAACTAATAATGATAACCCTAATCGTAACGAATTTGAACTCAGAACTGGAGTGAGAAGTCAGAACTCCTCAACTTAGAGACCTAGTTCTGCCAGGTTGAGTTGCCGGCTTCAATGTTGTCCCTGCCGTAAATAAAGCCTCTTAAATCTAGAATCTTCTTCTCTTTTTCCTTTTTAGAAGCTTCCTTTATCAGCCACTCCAGCTTGAGCAAGGAATCTACCCCTTTGTGGTCGACTTACAGCTGCCAGAAATCCTCTTCACGCTAGGGACTGTTCTGCCGGCTTTGCTGCTGCATCTGCTTTCGCTAGGATTTCCGCTTCTACTTTTGCTGTTGATTTCTGGTCTACTTGGTTCTCATCATAATCCAACAGCAGTGCCAAACACATTAGAGGAAAAAATATTTTGAGAAAGATAAACATGAAGATTTTTAAAAATTTTAATAAAGGAAGTAGCTATCACTGAGTGTTCACGTTTAGAGAGGTTGCTGATGGTATATTATTTGCATTAACCTTTAACTTTGCAGGGACATGCGACGCCCACGAGGGTGGCCAAGGGGCTTCTCTATCTGCGTCAAGCAGGAAAGCTGGTCCCGGAGTTGTGGATCGCAATGCTTATTACGCTTGGCATTGAGGCCTGAGGTTCATAGGTTTTCTTTTGAGATTATTTCAGCACTAATTATGCAATTCAACCATGAACTTCCTGAAACTTCTTGGATTTGCAAGTCTAGACTCCTCCACGAGTCGGTGAAAAAACACAGATATTAAGAAAAAAAACTGGAAGTCATCATACATTTTAAGTGCATTGTGAGGAAACATCTTGGATTCGCACGATGTTTCTCTTTGTTTTCAGTTTTTTTTTTTTTTGTAACACAATTTTTTTTTAATTTAATCCTCTTGTATTAGATTAATTTAGAATATTTGAGCATTGTTATTTGTTTCATTTGGCTTGGCATTGGCTACTCCCAGTGTCAAGAAACAAAACCAACTTCCAGTTAGTGCTTCATTTGAAAATATTAAATGAACTTGAATTGAATTAAAACAATTCAAGCTATAGGGACTGAATTTGAACACTAAACAACTATTAAGCCTCTTTTCTTGCAAACATAAGGGACAAAATTGCACTTTCATGGAGAGATTTGACTCTCTTTTTTATTCCCTTAATTTTTTTTTAAATTTAATCCTTTTACATCGAGTTGTTTTTATTAGACTTGACAATTTTTATTTTGTTGCCTAAAAATGAGGATTTTGTGATGCGGAGGAAAAACTATGACATATATTTGATGCTTGGTTTTGCAAAATAAATTTAATTTTATAGATTTAAAATAATTAAAACTTAAGAGATTAAATTTAACAAAAAAAAAAAAACTTTCAATGATGAAAAAGAATGGGCAAGACAACTTGGTTGGCTCGTGTGAGGTGAAGCCACCTTGCTTTCACAGAGCATGTGACTTCCTCCAATAGCGAAGCATCGTCATAACGATTGTGTTGGAAGCGTCGCTATGAGCTCTTGTCCATTGTATGACGCGTGTCAATGGAAGAGCAGTTATAAGACCCTAACAACTTTTCTTTTTTTTTTTTCTCTCTCTCTTCTTCTTGAGATTCATGCTTGCATACCAAAATTAAAACGTCTTGATATTTTATTTTTATATCAAATTTAATTTTTATTTTTTTTATTATTTTTTGTTTTGGATCTTTTTTAAAAAAAATTTCTTTTAATTTGATCATTCAATGTAAGATTGGTTAAGACTTAACTTCATAAGTTTTTTTGATTGAGTGATCTTGTTATCATGATCTAAATCACATGTTTGAAATGATAAACCAAGTTAATCTATGTTTTTTTTACGTCTTTTTTTAAACTGTTTTTCTTTTAAAATCTTTTTTTTTTTAGCAGTTGGTTTATTAGACTAGTCGGTCATAAATAGAGTCATGAATTGCTCTTATTTCTTTAAAACACATTGCCAGAGCCTAAACATTATTTTCTAATGTTAGATAAAAACTTTGTTCGTCCCGACCTATAACATCTCATTCAACCAATCTAGCAGTTCCTGTATGATCAGTATGCCTCCATACATGTTTCTCACTCTGGTTGAGAGGAAATACAAGCTCTGTGCATTCAATGTAAGAATGAACCCTCCATGCTCCCTCTCACAGCTCGCTAGTTTCGACGGTGAACAGATATGTTTGCTGCTGTCGGTGAGGTCGGTCAAGACTCAAGAGAGAGGTACTGCTGATGAGTCCTGTCGACGAAGGGAATGGATCAGTTGTCACGTGGCAAAATCATTCAAGTATTAATTTATTTCCACGTGACATGTCTCCCTCTCACAGCCCATTTTCCTCGATGCTATGGAGCTTTAAGAGCCCTAACGGTAACCCTACTAGAGTAGGGTATGCTAATTATGTTGCCATCTGGCAGGGTTCGACAAGTTTGATGAGCACTCTGGATTTTGTGCTGACGACTGGTAGTCATTAATAGAGTTCATGTTGTAATTATGAATATAAAAGTCTACTTGTATATATAAGCCCATTGGAAAATGATACTGCGGGATCATAGCTTTATTTGTCTCTATCTTAATATTCATGAACAAGTTAGTTCTCCAGTTATTAATCAAATTATAGATAGATAAATAAATAAATAATTCGAAGTGGCAATGTACGTAAACATGGCTGTGTAAAGAATAAATTTATGTTTTTTTTTTTTTAAGAGTATTTTAATTTTTTTTATATATACACCAAAGTCAACTTTCATTAAAACACCCACCGGCTCTTTAAATAAACAAGTATTGTATTTAAAATAAAAAAATAAAGACTTTACCCACCCAAACAAAAAACACACAAAAAAAAAAAAAGGAGAAGAATAAAAGTCAGGTGTAACGCAGCACAAGATAGAAAAACACGCAGCATCACATGCATGGATAACACGTGTCAAGTCAACAATAAAGAAGCTAACAGTAGCAAATTTGGCATTGACTTGGTCTATATAACTTCCTCACGCAACGGCTACGCGCCTGAATCCCTCTTTTTTCGTAAAACAAACAAAACTACCCTTCCTCTTTTCACGCTAACTAAATTATCTCCTTTTTTAATCTTCTTTTTCAAAATTTTGATCGATCTACTCTCTCTGTGGCGTCGTTTTGTGCTTTATCGCCTTTTAAGCGTTTCCGTTTCTCTTCATGGCATTTTGTTTCTCTTCTTTCTCTCAGGTTCTCTCTCTCCTCTCTCCAGTTTTATTTTTTTTAAAAAAATTGTTGTTGTTTCTTTTTTTTATCATGTAAATATTATCTTGCTCTTTTTTTCTTAGATTTAATTATTGATCAATGCAATTTTTGGAATGTAATTTGCGAGGATTTTGAGTATTTTTTTTAAGATTTAATGTGATTGATTAATTACGTAGATGATTTTTTCTTAAGTTTCCATTTTTTAATATGTAATTCACGAGGATTAATTTAGATTTTATTGAATTAATAAATGTAATTGTAAATGAAATTATATTTTTGAAAATGTAATTTGTGAGTATGAGATTGTAGTGTAAGGTTAACAAATGTAATTTAGGGTTTAATTTTGCTTGAGTTTGAAGTTTTGTAATTTAGGGTTTAATTTTGCTTGAGCTCTAAGATTTGTAATCTTTGTTATTTGGTTTGCTGTGCAGGTTAAGTTACTGAATTGGAAATGATTCATTAAATGAAAAGATTGGCGAGAGATCAAATTATAGCAAAGTGTAATATAAAGGAAAATTATTAATTTCTTCGCTGTCATTGTTGTTGTTTGTGTAATTGTGAATAAAGAGAGAGAGCAAAAGAAGGAGAATTGTGTAGTAATTCTTATTTTAGGGATGGGGTATTTGAATTCCGTTTTATCATCTTCAAGCCAAGTTTATGCTGATGATGCACCTGTAAGCGGCGGTGGTCTCAGGTTTTTATTAATTAGCTCTTTAATGTCTTTGTTAGATCTACTATGGTGTAAATATTTGGGTTAAGTGGTTTTTTTATATGTCAATTGTTGGTTTGATGCAGTCAATGTTGTGTTTGGCCAGTATGTTGTTTGTGACATGGGTTTTTGATTTTGTTTACTTGCTGATTGATATTTGATTGTATATGGCGAGTATGTTGTATGTTCTGGCTATTAAATGCTTGTTTATGATCATAAATTTAAAGCTCCATGAATTCGGAAAGCTTTAACATATTTTCTGTCAATATTTTGTTCTTTTGTTAATTTCACAGCTGCTCGCTTATTACCTGTGATTCTTTTGCATGTCATCTTATATGTCTTGATAACATGCAAAATGAGAGAAATGTGACCTAAATCTCATTTTTGTCGCATTCAAGATTCCTTTTTGCATTGAAAAAGGAATGCTAGAAAGTCTTGGTTCCCTCTTTGATGGATCTGATTTATTATAGATTTGTCGTGCTGAGTATGCCAGTGTCTTTCTTTGTGGAATGAGTTGTTATTTTCTCACTCACTCTCAGACCTGATTCTTGAATCAAACAAGAAATGTTTTTATGAATCATCCAAAGTAATTATTGCGTTGCATGGACTGAAATTTGCATGGATTTGACTACTTGGTCTAGAACATGTGACTTAATACTGAGTGGATGGAAACATAATACTTAAAGTTTTGAAATGATTACCAAGAAATGGAAATTTTAACTCGAGTATTACTGAAATTCTGTAAGCAACATTTCTTGTTACTCTCCAATGTAGTTTCTATTTGACATTAACCAAGTAATGTGACATTCATGTAAGCTATTTGTGACATGCTGTGTAATTCTTAGATTGCCGGATTACATCTCTCTCAAAGATCACTATTTTGTATTTTCCTCCTCTGCCTCCAATATTATTTAGTTCACAATATTTGTCTGGCTCTGAATATGAAATATTTCCTGCAACAGTCAGAATGGGAAATTCAGTTATGGATATGCAAGCTCTCCTGGGAAAAGATCTTCCATGGAAGATTTTTACGAGACAAGAATTGATGGTGTTGATGGAGAGATAGTTGGTCTTTTTGGAGTTTTTGATGGTATCTCTCTCTCATTTTACTCTTTGTACTTGTAGATGTATATAGCAAGATTAATTTAGCAGGATAGTGAATGCAACAGAGATATGATGAGGGGGTACTTTCTATTAAATGCGTAATGGAGCAACATTAGTTTCATTAATTACTATATGTGCATCCCACTTGGCACTAATCTAAGTAACTGCTGGTTTGTGATGACTATTAATATGCAAGTGTGCTGTCTGATGAACATTCTTGTAATTCCCCACATGTGCCCTTTGCAACTTCTTGGGTCATTTTCTCCTTTTTATGCCAGATATCGCATTATTTTCTGTCACCAGCATGTTGTATTCTCAACTGATGTAGTCCTTAGGGGAAATTAAACTATCATAGATTAGTCCGTGTGCTCAATCTGTGATTTATTCTTGTGGAGAAATGTGATTGAACTGATTGTATGCAGATTTGGATATTTTGGTAGACAATTGTTTGCCCCAGTGTGGTTGCAGTACTTGAAGCCATATGCCAATGCCATTGTTGGCTGGGAATGGCAGGTCTAGCATGTTTAATCACAAATTTTATGTTGAGACAGCCTATACCAGTTTGTTGTACCATTATTTATTTGATTTAATAGATAATCACTTTTTTTTGTTTGTAGTGTTGCTAGCTAGTTGAAGAGAAATATAATCATATCATATCTTTTGCAATAATTTTCCTTTTCAATCTTATGAGCAGATAATGTAGCAAATTTTCCTGGCATGGTTTTTCAGGTCATGGAGGTGCACGAGCAGCTGAATATGTGAAACATAACCTTTTTAGCAATCTGATCAAGCACCCAAAGTTTATTTCCGACACCAAATCAGCTATATGTATCTCATTTCCTTAGTGCCAATGTTTCTTTTTTCTAATCTTAAAATTTCTCGTTCAACTTGATGTTTAATTTTGAATGGCTCCCTCTCTCTGCAGCTGATGCATACAATCACACAGACTCTGAATTTCTGAAATCAGAAAATAATCAGAACCGGGATGCTGGATCAACTGCCTCTACAGCTATTCTTGTTGGTGATCGTTTGCTTGTTGCTAATGTTGGAGATTCCAGAGCTGTCATATGCCGTGGTGGCAATGGTGAGACTCAGAATGATTGTAAAACCATTTGCAACTTCTAGAATCCTTTTCATTTTTCCAACATGTGATGCATTTTATGAAAACAGTACTGACAGTTTGGTTTAATTCATTTTAAGTTGGCTTTTGCCTAGAATTCCAAACTAAAGATTCAATTCATAGTCATCCGGTACTGTTGAAGAAATCATATAGAATAAGGCAATGCTTAAGAATTATAAACAATAATACAATACAAGAGTGGAGACAGTGACTGAAATAAAATTTTAGTTATATGACTTGGTATCACTTCATTCATAATTTTGAAGCATTAAGAGAAATCAATGTGTAACTTCAATATAAAATCGTCATTCAAAATTTGGAGAGCCAGATCTGTGAGCTATATAGTTAATGTCCTAGAGCGTTTCTTTTTCTTTTTCTAAAGTGGGAACAGTCAATGCAAAAGACTTGTCATTTTGATTTTGATTTTGATTTCCAATAATAAAGTTCCAGTGCTTGTGTTAATTTTCTTGTGATTTTTCACTTAGGAAAGTGCATCTGATGGTAATATGTAATTTGGAAAGGTAAAGAAATCTAGTATTGGCCTGTTAAATCAGGATAATGACAATGGACCAAAATACAGAAAGAAAAGCAGATGCTCTGGGATAGAGTATGAGAGCATTTATCTGAGTACTGTGGTTGTATCTGTTTAGTTTATCACATGATTAAGTCATTAACTTGTCTTGCCATTTTCTTTAGCTATTGCTGTTTCCCGAGATCACAAGCCAGACCAGACTGATGAGCGGCAACGGATTGAAGATGCTGGAGGATTTGTCATGTGGGCTGGTAAGGACCTCACGTGATCTTCTTTCTATTTTTTGATTAAAATTTTCTGGGCCATATGTATCTTGTGATGACTGGAAATAATGACAGGTACTTGGAGAGTTGGTGGTGTCCTAGCTGTCTCTCGTGCATTTGGTGATAGGCTCTTGAAGCAGTATGTTGTTGCTGACCCAGAAATCCAGGTCTGATTCTTAATCTATTCAAGAAATGGTTGACATTTATCATTTAAGGTATTTTTCAATATAAGATACCTTAAAATGATAAATCTTCCAAAATTTATATGTCAGTACTCATGAGCACATGCACGCTTGCACTCGCTCAGGTGCACTCAGGGATGCCTTTTGGAGATACTTTTAACTGCTAAATGCATGAATATTCATGAAAATTGCTCAAGCGTTTCATTTTATAATTCTTGAGCAATGCGTTGCTTTTCAATTACTTACAGTTGACTATGGGCCTTGTGATTCTTTTCTTCTGCGTCTTTTCTTTTGAGCATGTTTTGGTGACCAATATTATCATGGAAATTGTAGGAAGAAAAGGTTGACAGCTCCCTTGAGTTTCTTATCCTTGCAAGTGATGGTTTATGGGATGTTGTCACAAACGAGGTTTGTCCTTTTAGCTTCTTTTATGCTTTCATGTTATGGAGGTTGATGATTCATATTCCACTTTCTGTATTTTCTGTATTCTTCCTTGCTAATGATCTGGTGGAAATTGGCATACTGGTGCTTTTTAGTGAAGTTTGTTCCTCGTCAGAATAAAAACAGTTGGTCTTTTTTCTTTTTTCTTTTTGTCATCACCATCTGATGCTCCATCCATTCCTTAGGAAGCTGTTGAAATGATCCAGCCAATTCTGGACCCCGAGCAGGCAGCAAAGAGGTTGATGCAGGAAGCATATCAGCGAGGCAGTGCAGATAACATCACCTGTGTAGTTGTCCGTTTCTTGGGCAATCAAGGAGGTGCATCTGGTGGTGGCTCTGTGTGAGCATGCTGAACAGGTACTGTGCTAGGTTTTTATTCTTACCCAAGGATAAAAAAAGGACCAGCATTAAATCCTGTGGTGCAAAGCTGATCAGGGAAACATGATAATAGCATCATCATATGTTTTGTAAGGATAGAAAGACGAAGGAAGTCAACAGGCTGCCAACGTGTATTTTACATGTTCCAGCTTCTAGAATAGAACTATCCAAGTTTAGCTTACGTGCTTGGGTCTCGAGGTAGCTGGAACTGTGAGCTTGTGAGTCTGTAAAGAGTCTGGAGACTGTTTTATCCATTTCATCCGTCTGTTGTAAATGTGGTTTTCCATACTTCGGTTTCTTTCTTGCTAATTGCATCTCCTTTACCTGAGCTCTTTGTAGTGTTTCAGTTTTGTTCGGCTGCCTGTCGGAAGCCTCTCGATTTTTCTCGGTAAGATCACCATCGTGAACCATTCAGAGTTTCTGCTGCAGAAAAGCTCTTGGCAAGAAGATGCTTCTTCCCCCATGCCCCAAGAAGTCCGTGTAATCAGGCAATGAAAGCCCTTCGGAGGAGAAAATAGATTGGATCTCCTCTGATGGGGATGGGAATAAACTTTGGCTTGGTTACCATCTGCCACGACCAAATAAGGCAGTGGCAGTGAACTTGCGAGCTCTGAATTTCAATCACGCCACTGCCTCTATTGCCTCCACCCATACTTAGCCTCTACCTTTGACCATGTTTGGATCTCAACCAGAAAGGAAAATGAAAAATAACTTGTTAATGTGCTTAATTAGGGATGCATAGTTAAGCAACTTATTAATCCCTATTTTGGGGACAAAACACATGGTGGCAGGAATCCCAACGCTTTATGGGAAGAAAATTAAGATATGCTGCCTTTTTTATGCATAGTTGAAGGTTGGTCCTGCATGTCAGAACTAGAAGATATTCACAAGTTTCTAGCCACCAAGTTGATCTGAATATCTTGTTAAAAAATAAAGTACTATTGTTTTAATAGAAATAATTAATTCATGTTAACCCACGAATTAACTTAATGACCTAGCAATTTAAGTATTTTCCAGGATTAATTTCTGGATTGGATCTGACAACCAATCTAAGTCAATTTACAAGGTCAATTTACGAATATATAGTGAGAGGACTCGTAATACGAATAAAAGCGAGCTCGACAAGGCAAGGATTTGCCTTTATGATCAGCGAGCGAATAGTATCATCGTCCTCTTTTAAATACTAAGAACTATAAATGTAAAAGTCCCCCCCCCCCCCCCATGAAACAAAATACACGAACAAATCAGCTGCTGCTATGCAATGGTGAGTGTAGGAATGGAGCAAGGTTATTTAATTGCAATTTGGAGGTCTATTCTATGAATTTTTCTTGCCTTGCTTTCCAAGGGTAAAAATAACTTGACAGAAAGTTTACAAGACTAGTGCTTCTGAATAATTTGAAAATATATTATAGAAGAAGAAGAAGAAGAAGAAGCTTTTACCTATTAGTTGTTGTGCACCATTTTATTCCTTTTTTTTAAATGATTAGAGTATTCTTGGGTCATCTTTTCATACATTAAAACTATTTTATATTTTATATTTAACATGCTATTTCTTAATGTCACATGGTGTAATTATGAGAAATTCTCTTTCTTGCAATCTTCATTAAAATTCAAACAAAACATAATAATAACATGAGAATCAAACACGTTTTAAATATTTTGTTTGATTAGTTTTTTAAAATAAAAAAAGACAAATATAGAAGGAACAGAATAGTGTTTAATTCAAGAGACATGATAAAGATATAAAATAAATTTATTTTTGATAATTTTTTGGAGTGAATTTATATTCTTTCAAAACATTAACAATATATTCCTCTTGTTTTCACTATCTTTATTTTTTTTAATTTCAAAACAATAATTAAATATTATCTAAATTTTGATAAATTGGGGAAGACATTTTCTTTTGAATATCTTCCCGGAAACAAAGAATGATATTTCATGATGCATAATATATTATCTGATATACAAAAAAATATATTCAAGGTTAAGCATGTTTGGTATTATGATGGTGATTGTTTTTTAAAGTATTTTTTTGTTTGAAAATATATCAAAATAATATTTTTTTAAATTTTTTAAATTTTTTTTTTTTGAAATCAACACATTAAGATGATTTTAAAAAAATAAAAAAATAAATTTAAATCAAAATAAATTTAAATTTAAATTTTTTGAAAATAATAGTCTTCCCATGACGATATTAAAAGGCAAGTTGACAATGGAAGGGTACTGACATGACTCTGATTTTGCTCTTCTTTTTGTGGGGTTGAAATGGGAATAGGGCCCTTATGTCTGTTAATGGGCCTTAATTAGTTTCTCGATAGCATTATGTTTTTGCAGTTGCAAGATTTTAGAGCCCAATAGTAATGAGAGAGTTAGCTTAAATATTTAGCAAAATATAGCGGCGTTGCTATATTAGAAAACCTAAATATAAAGAAAAAATAACTAAAATCATAACCAACTAGAATAAATAAAATTATTAAATATATTATTTAATTTTTTAAATTAAATTGGAAAAAAAATCATTTTTTCTTAAAATCCTCCTTAGAAAGCATGTATAATTGTTGCATGCACAATCTCAACTTTATTGTTAGGCCACCACAGATACTATATCATAATTTAGAATCTAGTTTGAAAAATATTTTTAAAAAATGTAATTTTTTTATTTTAAAATATGTTCTATATATTTTTATATCATTTTATGTAATAATATAAAAAAATCATAAAAAATATTATTTTAATATATTTAAAAAATAAATTATAAAACAACTACACCAGCTCACGGAACCGGCCATGCCAGGAGCCGGTGGTAAATTTTGGGCATGGCATGATGCAATCATTCATCCACAGGAGCATTATTTGAAATTCGAGTTACCTATGAAGACAAACCAGTAAATAAATAAATAAATAAATAAAAGAAGGGGATTGATACAACGTCCTAATCAAGTACAGAAGGAATCTACCCCTTGACTGACTGATCTTATCACAAAGACAGTCCCCAGTCATTGTATCTCCTTTTCTTAAATTAAAATAAATAAAAAGTTTATAAATATAATAATACTTCTTCTTCCCCACGATGTGATCTCTTACCAATAAAATAATTGACGCCCACCTATGATCTTGGTGATTTTGATCTTCGTCTTCTATGAAAGGAAAAAGAAACTGTACCTCCCCATAATTACTTTTTAAGCACATAAAGCAGCTCAATCCTCCAATGGCATCGCTGATTTTGATCTTTGTTTTAGATAATAATAATATAATATCTTAAAAGTTTAATTACGAGTTAAGATCTTCATCATTCTCGACACTTCGCCTACGCATAAAAGGAGCTACCTCCCTGTTCCTCCCAGGATTGAAATACCAGAACAGTGAAGCTGATTCTTGTCACAAAACAAAACTCATTACTGCATGAAAAGGTGTACAGATTCTAGGGTTCGACCTTAATTTTTAATTATATACAACAACATTGAACTGCAAGAAGGATTACAGCAAAAATACAACAATAGCCTCTGCGAGAGGAGAGGGATAACTTGGGGTTTTTCGTTTCAGCAGAGAGGGAGTTATTACCACTGAGAGCCTGCAACTCTCATCAGGAGTGGAGGAGAGTCGACGAATGAGGAAACAAGTTGGCATTCCAACATTGTCAATCCAACATCAATATCAGGGAGAGACAAGTGAACTTAGAATGATGGAACAACGCCGAACCCATAAATACTACTCCGATCAACCTCGACTCCGGAATCCGTACGTTTGGCGAACCTTCCTTTGATTCGAGGCCTTGTTTCGGCATAGGCTTTTCGTGATGCATATCTAATTGTCTTCTCGAATTTTCGATTCTTTCTCTTCTCTCTATACCTTAACACCCTTGCTTCGCGGTCAACTGCTGATAGTTGCACTGTCTGGTTTGCCGACTCCATTCCATTGCTCACTGATCTACTGTAAGGGTTCGATATTTCTGTCAAGGTACTGCCATCTGGTACGACTCCAACATCAAGAGATGAAGAAGAAACCTGCAGTAAAAGCTCGCAAGATCAGGACTTTGAACTACAGATAAATCCCTTGTTGGACTCAAACGATGATAAATTCATGAAATCACAAATGCTACTTAGAAATCTGTAACAAGCATGACAATTTTCAAAAATGAGAATACAGATTACAAACACTTTTAAACTTGAACTCAACATCCACGGTTGATGACTAGTTTTGGAGATTGAAAAATTTTTGAGATTAGATTCACTTCTAAATAAGTGTAAGTGTCTGGGAGGATAGTAGCTTTTGTTTTTTTTTAAAAAAAAAAAAAAACTTTTCTTTAAAAAAGCATCAAACTAATAATTTTGACATGTTTTCTAAGTGTTTTTTTTTATATAATTTTGATAGACTGATTTCAAATAAATAAAAATAAAATTATTTTAATATAATTTTAAGTAAGAAATACTTTAAAAAGAATTTTTCACAGCACAACCAAATACATTTTAAATTTAAAATCCTCAACAATTGAACACAGAGCTACTTGCTATCTAAATCTTTAAATTAATTACACAACTTAAATTTAACAAAATTACAGAAACTATCAAACTGAAAATGTCTACTATAGGTAACTTGAATCTAGCAAAATTATAGTCTCTACTAACATAAACAAAGTTTTAGTAAGAAGATGAAAACCCTAGCAGCTTAATTAACTCTCAGAACTTCTAACACCACCCACAACTTCACTACACGTACCTAATAGCACTAAACATTTTCATTTCATAACTTTTGTTTTAGGTTTTATTATCTCAGGCCAACTTTCAGGCACCGAGACTAGGTCCGTCCACTTCTCCGGTCCGATCAAAGTCAAGCTATCCAATCGAAGACTAGAGATTTATTAAAAAATTTACAAGCAAAAGATCCAATTTAGAGAACTTACACTGTGGCTCAAGGAATTATAGCCATAGCCACCAGCAAAAGTTTTAGATCCAGCAGAGAAATCCAACTCAAAGCAGCAATTGTCATTAACCAAAGCACGAGCTTGAAACCCTAATTTGTTACTTTGCACAGGCACCACCCCATCAGTAGTACCTGAACTGTTCTGCTCTTGCACTTCCACTTTCTGATCCACATACCGATCCAAATCCAAATACGGGTGCATTTCCGCCCCAAACACATACTGACCCGTATTCAGATCCAAACTATCCACCCCTTTAGTATTCCCTCCACCAGGGTTCGGTAACAGCCACGACTCCGCCTCTGCCTCCTCCTTACTAACATCATCCCCACCATTCACGTCATCAAGGTAACGATACTCCAAGAAGTTAACGGCAGCTCCACCGCCGTGCGCAGCGGAGGAAGAGTCAAAGAAGGGAGTGACAGGGACACGTTCATGGCGTTGGGCAAGAGGGTTTGCCGAGTGGATGTCACGGTCACAGGTGACACATAGAGCGGCGGCGTCAGCCTTGCAGGTGACATGAGCTGGGGCTTGTTCACAGACTTCACAGACCCAGACACGCGCGTGGCGAGAAGCAAGCTTGTTGGCCGCGTGGATTTTGGAGTCGCAACTGACGCAGAGGAAAGCTGAGTCAGCTCGACAAAACAACGTTGCTGTTGCTGATTTGCATGAGTCACAAAGCTTTGATGCCATTAAGGAAGATGAAGGCTACGAGTTTCAAGGTTGAGGCTTCTGTTGAGTTGTGTTCTGTCTCGATGGGGTTCTTTAGGTTGACGCGTAGTTTTATGGGGATGGTTGGTGGTGAAGTGGTTTACTGTTGTTTAAGTTTTAGGTGTTACTGTATGGGTCTATCTAGGGGGACCACAGAGATCTAAGTGTTGTCCAATGGGAGATTGACACGTGGATGATGTCCTAGCCAGATATAAAGGGTTTGGGTTTTTTATTTTGTTTTAACAATGTTATTAAGGGGGTGTGTTAAATAGTTTTTTCATTTTACCATTTGTTTTTTTTTATGGTTTTAATATGTCAATAAAAAAAAATAAAAAACATTATTTTCAATTGCATCCAGTAAACCTATACAACTTGTGTTTCATCCAATTAATTTCTCGGAATTGTTACTTGAGATTTCACCGAATAAAGGGAACTTAAATGGGAAAATTTCATTTTAATTTTCTTTTTATGAAATCGGGGACTTTGATATTGATGATGATGTTTGAGTGAAGGTGTCAATTTTGTGTATAGCTGGAGGGAGGGGCCACCGAGAGAAAGGTAGTGTTTTCAGCTTTTTGTAGGTGTGTGTGAAAGGGAGAGAGAGGGAAAGGGGCGTAGGGAGGTTTGAACTTTGAATAAAGCCAGTGTGGAGGACCCAGAGGGCGCATGCCGGCATGGGCAAGTTACTGTTCGAGAGGGATATGTAGAGAATGACTCTAGGGTTAGCTGCCTTCCTTTCCTATCCTAAGATATGGGCTCAAAGGGAATTATCAAGTGGAATCCATTTTTTTAAAGGAAATAACATTGTTTCATGTTACAGGAAAAAGAAGATAGAAACGTTTTTTTTAAAAGACAACTATTAAAAATCACATGACATGGATCCAAGTGTGTTCCTATACATTATATTTGTTTTTTGTGTTTAAAAACACTTTTAAAAAAATTTAAATTATTTTTTATTTTTTTTACTTTAAATTAATTTTTTTAATATTTTTAAATCATTTTAAAACGTTAATTTCAAAAGTAATTTATAAAAAATAAATATATATATTTTAATATATTTCTAAATAAATAATATTTTAAAAACCAATCAAACCTACAATTCCATACATACCCTAAAAGAATCTAAGCTGATGACGTTGCGGGGCGTAGTAATGTAGCATATAGCTTGCAACCACAGCATCCTACAACCCATGGTTGTTAAAAATATGTTTTAACTTGTAAAATCGTCTGATTTTACGAGTTAAAACACAAAAAAATATAGAATCGGGGTTCAAACTTGAAAACCAGAAAAACCGGTTGACTCGGTCAAACTCGCAGAAAAACCGGTTGACTCGTAAAAAACGTTAAAACCATTACGTTTTCTCGAGTTGAGCAAAATGTCACGGTCAGCGAATGGAAAATTAGAAATGCAACAAATATTGACTTAGGGTCAGGGCACTAATCTCTTTTCTTTCCCAAATTTCCAATTCCCACCTAAGTCCCCGACCTCGTCCCTGTCTCGCGACTTCGTCTTCGTCCCTGTCTCAAGGTCACCCCCTGTGACTTCATCGTCCCTGTCTCACACAGTCACACCCTCCTTGACTCTAGAGTCCAGACTTCGTCCAATCATCCCCTCCCTGTCTCACGCTCCAGAGCGTTCTTGGCAAGACGAAGGTAAGAATTGGGAACCCAAGCTTTGTTTTTTTCTGTCTAATGGTGGTGAATCGGTGATTAGAGATAAAAAAAAAATGATCTGGGTTTGTTGTGAATCTATGTTCATCTTCTTGGTATTCTACAATTAAGTGGTTTGCTTCTGACTTGTGGGTATTTTTTTCGGTTTGATCTGGGTATGCTGTGAAGTGTGAATTATCTCTGTTTGATCTTGCTTGCTTTGGTAGTCTTGGAACCGAATGCCTTTTGCTGTAAAACTGCACCTGTTTGGAATGCCTTTTGAGCTTGAATGTTCAATTGTATTATCAATCATGTGGATGGAAAATAAATTGAACAGGGCTATATATTTTTCTATCAATTCTCCCTTTCTTTCGTTTTCCCATTGATCAGTTCTGGAACCTGTGAATGTATTTTGCTGCAAGTAATATGTGATTATATAATTTGAGTCTCCTTTTTTTCCTCGTGATTCAAATGTAAAGTATAATCTGTTAATTTTGCTACAATTTCCGGCACGGTGTTTAGGTTTGCCTTGTGAGTGATTTAAGCAACGAACAAGAAAGGGTTGTGACTCTGTGTGTTGCTTGCTGGGTTGTTCATACTTGGGTTTAGTAGTTAAGATTTTATTAGCTATATTTGCAAGTGATTGGTTGGGATCGAGATGCATAAATGTTCTTCTCAGCTTTTCACCAAAATATTTATTACTATGTTAACTTAGGCTTGTCTGGATATTGTTAGTTGTAGTTTTATAATTCATCACATCAAAAAATGTTGAATGCATTTTGCTGTAATACCTGTTTGGGTAGCTTATGATTGATAATACAATTGAAAAAAATGCTTAGGATTTGGCTTTACAAGTTATCGCTCACTTATACGAACTACAGATGCTATACTGTGAATTTTTCTAATATAAAATGTGCCCATTGCATAGTGGTTCAGGACCATGGACTGCATAATTTGTCTAATAACTCCACAGCCTTATGGTTGCATTGATGTTGCTAAGTATTTTGTGTAAATATTATATCACTATTCATTTATCTAAGAAGAATTGTATTTATCTAAAAAGAATTGTCTTTTATCAGGGGGTTTGTTAGGTTCTAACACAAAAGTCAATATTAGAGGTGAAACTGTTGGTGCCCAACATTTTTTTTATGCATAGATCCAAGCTAAGAAAGCTGATATCCATGCTCTTTCTAAATTAACTCGAGCTCTTGACAAAAAAGTTATATTTCATATAAAATATATAATTTAATATATTTAAATATTTATATTGTTTAAAATATTTTACTTGTGATTTTATAATTTTAGTTAAAATATTTTACTTCTAATTTTATAATTTTTAATTAAAAATTTTTATTTTTAATTTTACAATTTAAGTTTACGAGTCAAATTTATATTATATGTTACATCTCATGTTAAAAAAACATTTTTGGCAACCTTATTACAGCCCCTCGAGTGTCAATCTGCTTGCTCAGAGGGGATTCAGATGGCACAAGGAAAATGACGAGTGCAGAATCCAGAGAAGCACTGTACTGAGTACTGTTTAGTACCGCGACCTGCCTGTTTGCGAAACTCAGTAAGTACCAACTTTACATCATCTTTCTGCTGCCAAATTTTGCCCTGCAGTAGACTTCATTGGCAGGTTCCTCTGCTCTGATACAGGTAGGTATCTATCAAAGAAAAAAAAACACGAGCCAAAGAGGAGGGGAAAGCTGCTGTTCGGCAGTGGCAGTGAAAAACCCATCACAGCCCCTTGGAGGCTATTCTTAGATTTGATGCTTAAACTTCAGCCTCATTAATTCTTAATCAACTCTGAGCTCACGGGCTTGACTCATTTCTCGCAGTCTGTGTTTGTCAGATTGGCTAGCCCTGGTCGCCAGCTCGGGTAGCAACTCACAAGCTTCTCAGGAAATAGGCCTGGCTCATTTGTTTGGAGCATCTTCACAGGCAGCTAAAGCCAGTGTATTGCTAATGAAGAATCAAAGGAGGCCCTCCTCCATACCTTCCACGACCATGGTACTAAAGATGAAAATATGAATTTGACACACTAGTTTGAGTGAACAACAAAAGGGGCAGCAGCTAATTATGTATTGTGTTAAAGCAGTATTACAAGAAAAATATGTGATTTTGTTTCAGTTTTCCCCAAAATAATCCTGCAAGTCAGTATTTTAATCTCAGCATATGGAAATAAGAAATTGCGAAGTCACCTCCTGAGATTACGCCAAGCTTGAATGAGGGTAATAACACTTATCGCTCCAGCATTCGTGTGCACGAGATTATGCTCGTTCTGGAACTTGCTTGAACAAAGTTAGCCACCTCCTGCTTTGAGAGTGTTACTCAACCTGCAAAAGTTGATTTCCCACTTAGGCATTTATGTCAAGTGATTGCGGGGCACCAAACTTCAGTACCATAGAGAAAGCAACGAAGACGAGTAAATTGGTACTTACGACCCCATGAAGCCAGATGAGAAAAAATTGTGAATCCAAACTAGCATTTTTTATTGAAACGAAAATCTGAAAGATTTCGAGAAGTCAAGGACAATAAATGATGTTGGTCCCACTTAAAGGGAGGATGAACTGGCTACGGTCCTAACTTTCACTCAAGATAAAATATGCTCCTACCAAAAGCAATTCCCATGTGATTCACAATGCACAAGTGACAGAATATGTGACAAAAAAATTGCTATCTACCATAAGTGAAAACTCTAGGTACCAAATCAATCTTTTGTTTTCTTTCTTCGAAACCAATCACTGCACAGTCAATCAAAATATGAAGAATCTATTAGAATTGAGTAGATTGAAAAGGAAATATAACCTCGGCAAAATGGAGTTTTCTTTTAAGGATCAGAAACAAAAATGTTTGCCACGTAATCTTTGCAACACCAGATATAAACCACAGTTACACTTTTTCCCATGACATCTAGGTGATACCATATATGATAAACCGATTCATAATACTTTGAATTTAAGGATACATGCATGTCTAGTATTTTGCGATGAAGAATGCTTACCAGTCCAAGCCCTCAAAGAGGCCCTCACCCTTCGTAGCACAAGCTTTGAAGATGGCCCATTGGCGACTTTTTATTTTGTGCAACTCCAATGCCTCAGTCACAGCAGCAGCATCAAGTGCACCAGGGAGATCCTGCTCATATAAAGCAATAGTTGCTACATGTTATAAGAAACTCCAGTGGTTGGTGACAGATTTTTTCTTTTTCCCAATATTGGCTTGTATTTTATACACAATGTTGAGAGTACAAGGAAGCCCACTTTGGGGTGATCAAACTAATCAATAATCGACCCCTATGTAACAGTAGGAACTGACAAAGTTTATCCAAATTGTGGATGTTAAGAGAAAATGGTCTTCACCTGCTTGTTTGCAAAAATGAGGACAACTGCACCTTTCAATTCTTCCTCCTGCACAAAGGTCCAATTTCGTATCAAAGTTCTTAGATGCCATTAGAGCTAATGAAAATTGGTCTGTTTTCCAAAAGATGTAAGCATGAAAAACGTGTTCCTATCTACATACGAAAAACAAGATTGCAGTCAAGAATATAGCAGAGCTGACAATTAACAAAGGATAATTTTTTTGACAGTCAACAAAAGATAATTTTTTTTACTTTTGATTCTCGTGCTTTAATTTTGTGAAGAAATTATTAAACCTGATTGATAGCTACATTTTTTATGGTAAAATAGCAAAGGAAAAAAATGATTACATAGCTTAGCAACAATGATCCCAACTCACAATCCCATAAATTGCAGTCCCCCTGTCACAATGCAGACACTATGAAACTGGAAGTTTTTTATTGTCCATGTATGTTGCAAATTATAAAAAATGTAACCCACTTAACTCCATGACCTCGTACTAATAATTCTTGATTTTGGTATATTACAATGATAATCACCAATTTTATGAAATAAATATAAGTCACAAATTAAGAGACTAAATCTGCTGTCTTTTACTGTTATCCTTTTCCGTTTCCCCAAGCAATCAAAATCCTTGACCAACGACTATATCTGATAGAATGTGAACAAACATTACCCACTAAGCAGCATCCTGGTACTCTACTAATTGATAATAAAACAGATACTCCTGAAGTACCTTCAAAATTGAATGAAATTCTTCCTTGGCTATTCCAATTCTCTCTGTGTCACTTGAATCTACCACATAAATTACAGCTTGAGTATTCGGGAAATAACACCTCCAATATGGCCTGAAAGAAACATACAAATTTATTCATAGGGAAGGGATGGAGGAATAACAGACCATTGCATGCCAAATATCTACTACCAAGGAATCAGCATAGACACAAACAAACAACTCGAGGGAGGACTGAGCATAAATCTGTGAAGGATTTTAAGAGCATTGAAATTTAATTGATTGCATTGCTGTAACAGTACTTCTCAACAACACATATAACATTCTCTACGCAATACGGAAACCAAATGCACATATGTGCCTACTAAGAACACCAATCAACAGCAACAATGGCAAACAATTTCTACAGAATGTAAACTACATTTTCTTCAGAGAAGAAGGAAGAAAAGTTACCTGATACTTGTTTGTCCACCTGTGGCACCAAACCATAAACCAGATTAATTTACAAAATGAATTGCTACATGAACATAAACAGCATAACAAATTTACTAGAAGATCACTGTTAAAAACTTCCTTTGGTTTCATTAACCCCAAGGCAACTAAACTAGAACACCAAACAGTGAATTCGCACACCCTTACAGTTCAGAATCCACACATTAAGAAACTAAAAATAAACCCTAAATATCTCATGTGCTTAACAAGTACATCAAAATCAAGCCCACTTGACTAGACCCCTTGATCACTCTACTGCATACTAGCTCTCAGTATCCTCTTCATTACATAATAAAATCAACCTAACAGACTAAAACTCCATTACTTCATAGATTAAAACCAATTACTTACCTAAATCCCAGACTTGAAACTTAATGTTGTTGTACTGTACAGTTTCTACATTGAATCCAATCGCTACACCGCGTAAAAAAAAAGCATCAGATTAGCAAGAATTCAGAAAAAAATCATACGGTAACATAAATTCCCAACTCAAATTTTCTTCCTTTTTTTGAAAAAGAAACTCACTTGGGATCGTGGAGACTACCTCTCCCATTTGAAGCCGATCTAAATCACAAGAAAACACACCAAAACATCACAAATATGTAAAACTAGAAAAACCCAGAAAATAAATAACAGAAAGAAAGTGGGGGGTTACAGAGAATGGTGGTTTTGCCAGCATTGTCGAGGCCGAGGACAAGTATTCGAGCTTCTTTATTGCCAAATAAAGAAGAGAACATTCTACTAAACAAAAGACCCTTTTTTTTTTTCTTTTTGTTTCTGTTTCTCACACTTCGACAATTTCTAAGTGCATGTCACGAACTTGATCAGTTTCGCAGGTTTTTGTTCACACCAAGTACTTAAGCTCTCTCTCTTTACTTGAAACAAGCAAGCAATTTCCAAGAATCCAAGCCAGTGAAGTGTCGAGAGTGTTGTGGGCTGTGAAGATGTGGTTCCAAGCAGGGCAGATGGGCTTGTGAACAAGTATTGTTTCGTGAGTGTCAGCCCTAATACGAATACATGCATGAATTTTTTTAATAATAAAAAAAGAATATTGGTTGAATTTTTTTAATAATAAAAAAAGATTATTGGTTCAACTTTGATCCACACAAACTATATTTGTCACACTTCCGGTTATTGTATCAATTTGTGAGTTAACATGTTACCTTGGTTTATTATTTTTATTTAAAATAATATTATTTTTATTTTTATTTTATTTTCATGTATTGATTATTTTAATCATGTATAAAATAGATTTAAATGAATTAACTGGTTTTTGTTGGGTTGATATTAAAATTATTTTAACTTGAACATTAATTCAGATTCTAGATCATTAGAATTTTAGATCAACTAATTTGATGATCTCGGGTTTAATAATTATGAGATTAAAAAGATGTTTTGTAAAAAAATATAATTTCAAATTATAAGGCCAAGACTTACATAAATTTATTAAATTTCTCTAAATATACAAGGCTAACACGAAGGATATATCTTGATATAGTTTAAAAAAGCATGAGCGGGTCCAAAAATACTACAAGTATACCATTTCTTAATATCTTTTTTTTTTTTAACCATGTCTAAGCTATAGTAGTTTGATTCCAAATAGCTATATTTAACACTATATGCTCAGAGGTGCATCATGTGGGCTTATTTGTCGGAAAAGTAAGATTGTTTGGTCCAATAACATGACATGAACCATGCTGCTTGCTGCGAGGGCAAAGTATGTTCTTTCTAATCAAAATATCTATCGAATCACGAGCTGATATCAGCAGATATCGTGAAATATGTATACCACGAGATGGAACGGATAATAATAATTATTAGGCTTAAATTCAATTTTTATATGAGTTAGGGTATGTGATAATTTGTAGAGGAAGCATTTCGTTCTTTAAACCAACTTTGATGCGAGGCTAAAATGGATTTAGAATCTTGGGTTTCCCTTTTGCTTTTCTTCAATGCCAAATGATCGCTTAAAATAAAATAAAACAAAGATGGATCGAAGTGATTATTTTTTTAAATTGTAATAATTCTCTTTCATGTATGAAACTTAAAGTTTATTTGAAAGTGTAATTACAGTTATTTTTTTAAATATTTTTTACTTAGAAATGTATGAAAATAATATTTTTTTTATTTTTTAAATTATTTTTTATATTAACACATTAAAATGATCTAAAAATATCTAAAAATATTAATTTAAAGCAAATAAAAAAATAAAAAAAATTAATTTTTTTAAGAGTATTTTTAAAACACAAAAACAAACACTGTATTAGATTTGGTTTGTATTGGTGAAAAATTGTTTTATATCATGGAAAACAACAATTTAGTGCATTTTTTTTAAAAATGAAATGGAGTTTTAATAGCAAACTCAAATATATTTTGTGTTTATTTGTCAATGTAGTGCAAAGTATTTTTTAGTTGAAAAGGTATTAAAATTATGTTTTTTTATATTTTTTTATATCAACATATTAAAATTATTAAAAAATACTTAAAAAACATTGATTTAATGTCTTTTAAAGTAATAAATAAATAAAATAAAAATCTAGCATGCACTTAGTAGTTGCGCTCATTCCTTGTATGCATATTATACAAACTATAATTATCCATACTTGCCTTCTTTATCAATACACAACAATCTATTTATCCATTTTATATGATAGATAAAAAAAAATATTCTTTAAGATTGCAATGTGGTTTTTGCCATTGAATTTGCATCTAATAAGTTATATTTAGTATTTATAAAGATACCTTTTTTTAGTATATAATTGCGATGGGATTTTTTATTTCAAATATGTAATAATGACCATATGATACAAAGATTGAAAATAGCTTGGACATTACTCATACCTGAGCTGGCACAATCCTTATATATTATAAATATTATATTTAGTTAATGTTTCAAAAAGATAAATATAAATAGAAAAAATAAATATAGAAGACATAAAATGTATTTAACCGCAGAAACTTATGCGAAAACACGTTTAGAATAAATATATTTCTAAAATAATTTTAGAATAATTATCATTTAAAAAAAGAAAAAATAAAAATACATATCTTGTACAATATCTCAACTATATTAAAATAAAATAAAACAAAAATTATGCTCCACGCATGATTAAGTAAAACACCTCAGCAGGTGTACACCTGGCAAGACAACTATCGAAACCATTCTTGATCTCTAGAAAGAATGTTCTTCCGTCTTTACTTGATCTCCGAGAGATGGCCTGACCTTGGCTTGTATAGAGATTAGCAAGATTCTCTGCTGTTCACAGGGGATTATTATTAATAAGGGGAAAACAGCTGTCCGTTAAAAAAATCAAGGCTGTTAATTAATCATTTATTTATCAACAAACGCGTCTTCGCATCGCCGCGCGCAGACAACCCAGCTGCTAAAGCTAGCACGTTGCTTTCCATTGCTCACAGTCCAACGAGAGATCACCACGTGTCTCCTATTTGCATCCCAAGAAAGGAGTCCAAGGCAAAAAAGCCTGCTTTCTCGTGTACTCATCGGCTGTCTTTACTTTTGCATTTAAAAACGCGTTTTTAAAATTTATTGATTTTTTTTTATTTCAAATTATGACGTTGGACTACTTGATTTCTTGTCATTGTACTTTACGGGTAATTTGTTCCTTGGAATTTTCCGGCAGCCAAATTAAGAGAAAATACATTTAAAGAGTATATGACCCTTCAAGTCTATTTTTTACACTTTATTCTCCATTAGTTTTTCTTTTCTTTTTTTTACAACTGAATTAACAATCCCTTCTACAAAAGATGATTCTTGAAGTATCGTATTCATTGTGTGTGTGTGTGTATATATATATATATATATATATAATTCATTACCTTTAAAATTTTTAAAGCACCAAAACCCACTTCAAACCTTTAAAAATTCTTTAATTTCAAGTTTAATTAATATTAAATTATATCCTATATATGTTTGATTTTAAGAAAATTAACTCAAAATTGATTTAATTTAACTCTTCTGATCAGTAAAATCAATTACCAACTCAAATAACTTAGTTAAAATTCAATATAATCTTTTAAAAATAAATTAAAATAATATTATTTTGATTTTTTTTATATAAAATTAAAATAACTTTTTTTTTTAACTGGATTAATAACTCAAGTCATTGCCTGGGTTGGGTTAATATATAACTTCGGCTGTAATTTGTTATCATCAATGAAGGCTGGTAATTGCTGGCTGTAAAAACGGATCAAAGATATTGGGAAAAGTAATTATGAAGAAAAATATGATTAATTACTAAGCAAAATTTGGCTGTAATTTGCTGTAAAGAAGAAAACCTTTTCTTCTACTTCAAGAATTGCCTCATCTCTGCAAATTTTTTACACCTCCCGAAGTACTGACTACAAGAACAGCACCCAAAACACCAAAAAACCAGGAAAAGAACCAGAAAAAAAGAAAAAAATTAAACACTCTCCTTTCATCTCCAAAATTGATTTATTTCCTGCTCATTGCAGCTTAATTTTGTTCTTCCTGGACTTCTTGTTGATTCTCTTGTGTCTCTATGTTTTCTTCAGCTGTTGTTCTTGCTTGATCATGGCTGTCCCCTATCGTTTCTTCATTTTTCAGCTTGTAATGATCATCACCGGTACTCTCTGTCTTCTCTTCTTCTTGGTTATCAATCTGGGCTACAAAGGAAGAAACTTTACTGCAAACAGGAGTGGCTAAACATGTTGGATTCTCATTTCCAGCCATAATAACAAGGAACTTCTCTTCATAAACCCTTTTCTCTGCCTTCCCAGGGTTACTTCCTTCCTTTTCATTTCCACTTTCAAGATCTCTTTGATCGTTACCTTCATTTTCACTGTCTAAACGACCAGACAATCTCCAATAAGAGCAAGCCAAGATTAATAAAGCAAAAGCAATCAAGCCCAGCATAGCTGCTAGACCTCCAAAGAGGTATGGCACTGGAGAGTGCCATGCTGAGCGAGGTTGGGCTATTGCTGGTGGTGATGGTGAGGTGGCTGCTGCCTTTGATGTGCTCATGGTGGTGTCAAGGTGGCTTATGGGTCTCATTTTTTTCTTTTGTTGATGTTTTTATAATCTTTCAGAGGTTTTGGTAAGAAGGTTGAGAAGAAAGTGTGTGAGCTTGAGAAACGGAGAAGTAGGGCGGTGCAATTTATAAGTGGGGAGTTAGGGGTTGTGCTTTGGGTAAACTACATTTTAATCCCTATATATATAGAAACATTTCATTTTGGTTTATATAATTTAAATTCGTTTGATACTAATCTTGTATTTATTGAAGAAGTTTTAATATAGAAGAAAACTTCTTAACTACAATTATTTAATGGAAGAGGACTAATCTCTACGATAAAATTGAGAGTTCTCAAACTTCTTATTGAGTAAATTAATTTTTTTTTAATACAGTTCCTAAAATTATACAGTAAATGAAAATTAATGGCAATATATTTAATGGGATATATACCACTACCCATATTATATAGTTCAAAGTCTCCCGAATCTCCTATTGAATTAAAAAAAAAGAGTTTTAATATGGTTCTTCAAAATTAGATAGTAACTGAAAACTAATGGTGAAAACCCATTTTTTGAATTTTATAGAAATCTTGTGGGATATTATCAATATTTTCTCAAACATGAATTTAAAAGAAAAAGATAGAGAAAAACATTAAGAAATTAAAGAAAATGAAAATTCTACCAGGTTTTTACTGGATATTTAACAGCTAGTAGGCTAATTAATAATAGGATTCTCATACTTATCCTTCATGTTTTTGAAAATTATAATTTATTTTTTAAATTTTATTGTGCGCGCAGCAATTTACATTCTAAAATCATTTTATAGTTTAGCCATTTTACACTCATTAAAGATATGCAATGTGATTTTGAAAACACGAAATATAAATATAAAAACAACTAAAATATAGTAATTTTCTTGTTATAGTAAAAGCTTTAATCAAAAGACTAAGACAGAACATTTCTACATTTACAGGGCCTAAAATATGTTTAGTGGCTCTTATGCTTTTTTATCGCGGTGTCACGGACTTGGCACGCTATGGCGACACTTTTTCATGTGTGTATGTGATGTATGTTATGTATGAAGAGAGTCCCTTGAAACATGATCCTGTGTAGCAGGATGGTGTTTGTTTCTGATGGGTGCTTTGGTGGGGCCTCGTGTATTTTAGAGTGGACCCTACAGATCCAACAGGAAATGACAGGAGAGGGCAGTGCTGCTGCGTACATGATCATCTTTGATTTGATTAGAAATATAGTGATTTATTACTTAATTAGGTTCCTTTCTTTCTAGTAAAATGGTTACTAGGATAAACATTGTACTCGAATCTTCAAGGTTTAGGCACATCTTATTACTTTGTCATTCCAGTTGTTTGAACCCTACTTTTTCTTCATTAGAGATTTAATTTAAAATGTGCATTGAGATCTATACAAACAAAGCTTACAATTCAAAAATCACAGAAACAATGGTTTAAAGGAGTTATTTTTATTTAATTATTAATATTATTATTAAATTTGACTTAAGATTTACTTATTGCAATATTCAAGTGACGAGTCAAAAAATTAAATTGATCTATTTTTTTCAAATAAAATAAAATTGCTTTGAATTTTTTTTAAAAAAATTAATAGATATTTTGTTAATTAATATGATCTCAGGTCAATTCAAGTTTTTAGTTAAATCAATTATTTTTTTATTTTTTTTATAAGACTCAGACCTGAATTAGGTCTACATCAACTTGAGCATACTAAATTAAATCTAATAACAATTATTAGTGAAAAAAGTTCATTAGATTTTGAGTTATATAACATGACTCTCGGTTATAAAATAAGTGGGGGTTACAAAAAAAAAATGATGAAAATTATAATTTTTTTAAATAAAAAATAAAATTATTTGTTTGACTGTTATATATATAAAAAAAAAGATCCATGATTAGTAACAGAATTTGTTTTCCTAAATTAAATAATAAACATATTTTTTTTTCTATCTTGCAATATAATGGCCACTTGATTTGAAACGAAGTAGTAATTTTTCTTTTAAATCCTACATGTTTAATTAGTATCTGAAATTAATTTATATTCAAATCATGATTCTTTTTACCAACTAAACTCTAAAATCTACAATTCATCTTCTTCGAACAATATTTTTGCGGGTCTGTGTCAACAAATGTAACTTCAAATCAAAATCCAACCACCATTGACGTCTATAGGATCAAACAGAGAATCCAGCATTGTCATTCCATAGGTTTTCACGAAGAAAATAATTGATTTGACATTATTCCATCGTGGATTTCACACATTTCCTGTTCCACTTACGAAGGCAACAATTCTCTTCAGGATGAAATAATATTCTCGTGCATTGAATCGTTTTGTATTATGCTCAAAATATTCTTCTACTGATCAGTGTAGTAACATCAGTGTATTGACACAATCCTTATTGATAATTACAGGTTTAACTTCCGGTTTTTAACCTATGATTTGTTCATAGAATGTTTCCCTCCAAAAACAAGATAAAATAATCGCAAGATTATGACATAAAATAAAGATATTTTTAGGAAAATTTTAATATGATTTTATGTGATTTTAAAACTGAAAAATAAAGCTGCTTGGGGCCCATATATATCTTTAGGGCACAGTAAAACGCACTGAACTTTTTTTTTTTTTTTTGGGTGTGATAAGATGTGTGGATCAAGAGGGAGACCATAATCATTAAGTATAGATAAAATGGAATAAGCTTTGTGTGTAAAGTAGCAACAAATCCATTATCCCTTTCTTTCGTTTATTATTTGTTTTGTGAATGATTTGATCCATTTGGCCATGTTCTCAGAAACCTGCCCCATCCTCCATTCGCACATAGAAAAGATGCACTTGTTCTTCCCTTTTTTTGAACTGTTGATTTGTAAGGAAGATAAAGCCTTGATTGGCTAGGGTTTGGTTTTGTCTTGGACTCTTTTTATGAAGTGATTGAGATGGAAATCTATCCTATGCTTTGTATAGTTGTTTTGATGCAATGCAATAGGCAAAATCAGCTCATGTTTAGAATTTGCCAAAGGTCTTGAGGTAGTGGCTGGCTGACTAACGGATGGAATAATAACTTGTAATTATAGTTTAAATCTCACATTTTATAAATGGAATCCCTTTTTTTCTTATATGATTTTTCAGGTGAGCTGATAAATCTCGTTTCAATTTATAACAGTCATGTGATTGATTATATATCTCTCCTGGATTTATATGAATACCGTGGGTTCAAGTTTTTAATTTTTAAATAGAAAATACAATTAATTTTATTTTTACATGTAACATTAACATTTATTCTAAAATACTAACCAAATACAATTAATTTATTTTTACATATAACATCTATAACTTTTATTCTTATATGTATGCAAATTAAATTGGTTGTAATTTAGAATGATGTAATTAACAAGAGAGAAATAAAAAAGTGTCAAAGAACCATCTCAACTCAATAGTTTAAGCTATTAGATTAGGTCTCAAGATATAATTTATATTATTTTCTAACATACCCCCTCAAGTGAAAGCCTTTTGGACTTGAAACTTGTATAGACCCACATTACCTTGTGTTTAATTTTTTTATCAAATAAATGGAAATGGTGAGATTCGAATTCGTAACCGCTTGGTTATCAAAGCTCTGATACTATGTCAAAAAACAATATCAATCCAATAGCTTAAACTATTATGTTAAATCTCAATATATAATTTATATTATTCTTTAACATAAATAATTTCAGAATCTTCAAGTGAAATATTGCAACAATACAATTACATCAGCAAGCAATAGTTATATGCAGCATGAATCCTGCTTTATATATAGTCTTTCATGGTCCCCAGATTAGAAAGAGATAGATAGCCATGAGATACTGATTGATGACAGGCATCGAAAGTCACACACATATCTGATCATGTGGTAGGCTCTGTCCCTGCCTGTTGCTTTTAATCTTGGGGTGTTTACACACAGAGAAAGTCCAACAACGTTCACTGTTGTTTGTGAACATGTGAAACAGTTTAAAAGGCTGGACAAAGTTGATGAATTTTGTGTAAAAAGTCCTTCGGCGGGCTGGAGTTTGGAGTATCTCCAGCTATATATGGAGTTTCTTGTTCTTTCTGATTGGAATCAGATTCTAACCTCGTTGAAATTGGATCGAAAGAAGCAGGATACTCTCAAGAAAATCTATGCACACCCCAATTGCTGACGGGTTTTTTTCAAGAAGGAAAGGGAAATGATCAAGAGTGGGAATGCGCTCGCAATCTTTAGACTTTTAGCTGAAGCAAATAGGGTTTAATCCATGGCTGGTCCTAATTATAGTCTTACAATCTTTATGATCTAGATCCTGCACTCGTTTGAAGCAATCTTTGTGGGTTTTTGTGAGTTACAGAAGAGCAATCTGTATTTAATTTAAGAAGAAAAACACCCGAGTCTAGAAAAGAGCAAGGCAAGCAGGAAACAAATGATCAGGTGGGTGGATGAGTGATCTTGGGACCCAAAACTTTGGGAAATTGCTGGGATATTATCAAGCTTGTCTTCTCAAGCACCATTACTTTATGCTATGCTTGCCACTCTTCCTTATGGGCCATGGCCATTGCCCTCGGCTCTCCTAATTTGGCTCTTTCTCCTTGGCCTCTCTCTGTGCTTTGAGAATTTTTTTTATTTTGAAGTAACAAATCATGCGAGGATCGTATAAAGGAGTGAAGGGGCAAGCACTTGCTACTACTATGTGGTGGGGGCTTGAATGATCAAAGTATTATCCATTTTCCACAAGGTATAGCTCCCACATATCGATTATCTCTCATTGTGCTAAGTATTTAATGGATTTTTGTTAATTTGCGGGTGTCCCATGTTTCATCACCTCCCACCATCTTAAACGTACAATTGCAAGGACTAAAGCAGCTTCATGGCAAATGCATAATTGCTAAATCCTATAATTAATATTTTTACAAGCCTAGTGCACAAAGGGGAGAAACACTCGGTAGTTTTTCCGCATTCAGAGAGTGAATATATATATAGATAATGTTTTAAGGAATGGGAAAATTATTTGAGAGGCCAAGCTTTTATAAATTAGAAGAATTTGATACAATATGTTTTTAATCTGTCAATTTTTGTATCATCAAACTTAACAGAGGGAGCTATCAGATCTTTTGCTTCCCAACAGCTAGCTAGCATAAGCAAACCCTATCCATCTTTCATCTTTCAACTGTTTTCTGTCTCAAGTTTTTATTTTTTAAGAAAACAAATGTACAAATATGTTGAGTATTTATAGAATTCTAGAGACCAAAACTTATAATATTCATGGTTTTTTCCATCTCCATATATATCATGCTTCTATGAAGTTCTAATTAATTTGAGATTAGATTACAGAATCTAGCTAACTTGTAGCTAATAATAATATCCATCGTGTTCATTTGTCAACTCTCTCTCTCTCACACACACACTTTATTTTCCATCCACTTTATCTTGATTTCGTGTTCTTGATATGCTACTACTTGATTCTTTTAATTCTTTTACATACAACAGACTCTATCAACTAATTACATATATTCGCTCTGATTGAAGAAAGAAAGAGAACTTCATACACGCACAAAGCCCTCAACATTCTGGCTTATTGTTATTTTTTTATATAAAAAAAATCTCATTATTTTGAAATATATTTATCGTGGCAACTTCGTATAGTTAAGTTCATATTGCACGTAATTGCCTAGGTTCCATTTATTTTCATAGTGTGGTGTGTTCTATATTTTACTTTAAATTTGATTAATCAACATATACTTCAATTTTACTTTAAGCTCTCTCTTAAAATTTACTTCTATATTTCAAATCAAAACCTGTTTTTATGGCAAAGCTGGCAACTTCCTGCGACAATGGTTTGATGATCTGGGATGAGCCTCCTCAAGGCTTGCAACAGCTTCTTCTAGCAGATATCATGGAATTAGCTTTCCTGAAATTGTTTAGTCTCTTTTTTTTTCTTTTCTTTTTTTTAAAAAAAATCAAAACCCGTTTTGAGGTGTAGTTTTCTCATATCAGGGTTTTCGATCTTCAAGAAATTTTGAGTTCAAACATCTTCTTCATGATTAAAAAATTATGGAACTCTGGCCAAAACTGAGATTTCTTGTTCTAAATCTCAGATTTCATGTTTAATGATATTCTTTCTCTTCCAGTACTGCCTTGAGTTGAAATTGATGGGATTCAAGCTTTTATTCTTCAATTAATTAAAACAGTGTTTATATAACTTTTCTGGATCTGCTAAAAGTACAATCTCTAGAGGTGATCAGATTCCACATGCAGTACTTGTTCTTCTCTTAATCATGATCTATGTAAGAGCCCATTTTGCTATGTGGTTTAACCTATATTTTTATAAATTTTAATTTTTTTCTTGTTAAAATTAAATACAGTTTGTATTTTTTAAATTATTTTGATGTATTGATGTTAAAAATAATTTTTAAAAAATAAAAAAAATTATTAACATGTATTTTAATATAAAAAATTATTTAAAAAATAACTATTATTACATTACCAAACACAACTGCTTGTTGATTAAGATATTTCCCGTTATTTGTTTAGCCTATTAATCATTCACTAAGCACATATTGGATGTGCTTGCTAGGAGTGGAGGTAAGGTGACCTTTTTTCATGTCGGGCCCTCCATGATTATAAGTTAATCAAGTATTTAATCAAGTTGATTGCTCTAATTCCATTTGTTTATATCGCAACAATTATTATGATCAATGAAGTCACTAAAGGAGAGAATAATATCATTTCCCATCATCATATATAGGAATTGTTGTTGATATCATATATATAATATTAAACAACATTGAATTAAGCTCTTAATAGTGGATGGCGTGTTTAGAGCTCTCTCCTTTTCTTTTCTTTTCTTTCTTTTTATTATTTTTTCTCTCCTTTGTTCTCTATAGATAAGGGCACTGTATATATATAGACACACACGGAGGTCAAATCTTTTAGATGGGCAATAAGGTTTTTTTTTGGTAGAATTCCCCTGGGAGTGAGCAATGATATTAAGAATGTGTTTGAGAATCTGGAGTAAATTATATTTTTTTAAATTTTAAATATTTTTATTTAAAATATAAATTTTGTATATTTTCATATCGTTTTGATGTTTTAGTTGATATCAAAAATAATTTTTAAAAAATAAAAAAACTTTATTTTGATGTATTTCTAAACAAAACAAATTTTGAATTACCATCGTTACTATAATCCCAAACACACCCTAAAACGACAGAATTGTTGATCAATTCATGTCTCTCCCTCTAGTTTTATAACTTATATAGATGAATAATAAAGTCTTGGGATAGTTAAGGTAAATTCTTGGGATTTTTATTCTCACTTGAAATGAATTTTATTTAGCTACTTATAAAGTCTTATAATTCGAGGATATCTTTAAATTTAGATAGCTCTCTCATTTAATCCTAAACTAATTATCTAGATCTAAATAGATACATTAAAAAAAAAAATCACTCGTCTTTTTTAAAATTCAAACAGTACTTGGAAAGACTATATTGATGTTTCAATTTGAATAAAATTCTCTACGTTATGTTTCAATTCGGTGTTTAACTAGATATAAAAAATAAATATAAAATAACAAAAAGAAATTTAGAGGGGTTTCTTCTTATGGTAGCAAAAAACCCGAAAAATTAATTAAACCAGAATAATAATAATAAAAAAATTGAACTGTAAAAAAAACTAATTAAATCGATTAGAATTTTTTAAAAATCAAACCGAACCTAAGTCAAAAAAAATTGAGCCAAACAAAAAATCCGAGCCAAACCAGAAACAGTTGGTTTGAATCGGTTTTTATTAAAAAAACCAAATCAAAACCAGTTAAACTGATCAGTTTCATTTTTTTTATAAAAAAAAATAATTTAATTATTATTTTTTTTTGATAAAAATCAAACCAAACTATTTCTTCCCCTCCCCGGCCCAATTGATATAAAAAAGGGGTACGAGGGAGGCATAAGTTGCCAGGAAAAAGAGAAATTAGAAAGGGCCAATTGTAGTAAAAAAGATCCTCAAGTGTTTTTGAACCTTTGATTTTATGTATGGACTTTGGCCCATTATATAGTCATGACAACTAAGTTAGCACACACTACTCAAGTCTACCCTAGCAACACAATACTCTTTTTATTTTAAAAATATATCAAAATAATTTAAATATAAAATTAATATATAATAATTTGGAGGTAGATTTAATATGCACACCATATTAATTTAATTAAAAAGAGCACTTTTAATCATAGTTTTGAAACCCGACCCGGTCATTGACCCGGTCGATCCTCTAGGTCACGGGTCAGATGGGTTGACCCGGGTTAACCCGGGTCAACCCAAAAAAACCTAAAAAAAAAAAAACATAACTAATTACAATACAACACTTACTTAAACTAAATTTAAATTATAAACCAACAACATAAATTTAATTTAATATTCAAAATACAAATCAAATATAAATTATAAAATATTTAAAACAAAACATCCAACAATATAAATTCCAATAACATAAAATATTTAAAACAAAACATTGTGCTTCTCTAAGAAAAGCTTTTATAAGTATTGTGAACGTTACAACATCTGGGGCAATCCCCTTTCGTCCCATTTCCTCAAACAGCTTATAGGCCCTTCTGTTATTACTAATACTGCAAAATGCTTTGATAATAGTATTGTACGAAACGACATCACAAAAACCTTTTGGCACCATAAACAGATAAGCTTTATCCGGGTGATTAGCTTTACAATGTGCCTTGAGAAGTTCATTATAGCTATATACATCAGGTTCTATCGCACTATACTCCATCTTCTTCAACAACTTCACCGCCTCCTCAAACATAAACTCATCTAACCTTATGCTCGGAATAGAAACAGCGATCAAGGATTTAAGATTATTCTGCTCATCTGCTCTTCTTCTCGACAGATTCTTGAAATTAATTAGATCTTCTTCTCAGTTTTCTACTCTGCAATTCGTCTCTCTGCTCTTGTTGTTTTGACCTTTTAATGGTAAAGGCTAAAACGACGTCGTTTCAGGCAGGAGAATATATATATAAAAAAAATCCGGGTCTCGGCCGGGTTTGGCCGGGTCGGCCGGGTCCCGGGTCGACCCTCCAGGTCGACCGGGTCTGGCCGGGCCAATTCCCAGCCTGTTTTTTTCTTAGACCCGGCCCGGCCACAGGCCCGGGTCGGCCGGGTCCCGGGTCGACCCGCCGGGCCGGGCCGGGTCTTAAAACACTGCTTTTAATGTTTGAGAGGCTTGTCCTTGGCTTGTTTTTTAAGCCAATGTTATTAAATTTAATTAAAGTTGTGTTTGAAATCACTACGTGAAACAACCCATTAAAATTCAGTTTAATTTTTTACTTATCTATTTATTTTTAAAATAATATATTTTAATCTTTTTTAAATAAATCTTGAAGTCTTTTACCTGATAAGTGGCCTGCCCGGATTTAATAATTTTGCTTTAGACACAATATTTTTATTGTTAGAAAAATACAGAAATGCCCAAGCATTTATATAGCAACACCATAAATTTCCTCTTCACAGTTTTTCTAGGTTGACAGCATGCCACATATGCACTAAATACCTGTCACCCCCATAACCCGCCACGTGTTCTCTTTCTTCTTCAACCAGACTTTTCTAGCAGTGAAGAAAGAACAACAAAAACTGAAGCCGACCATTCAAGAACCCAAAACCCTTTGAGATCAAATCGCAAAAATGACTTCTCTTACTTCACGTTTGATCCATTCAAGAACTTCACTCTCCAAATTATAGTACGTTCCTTTACCCTTTTTTTTCCGAGTGTTTTGCTTGCTTTTTCAAGAATTGTAGTGGCATTCTCTATAGAGTTATTTATATTGATAAGAAGGTGAAATAATTTTGTTAAGAATTTTTTTTAAATTGGGAAAAAATGGGTTTTTTGTTTAATATTGTGTGGCATTGATTTCTTGTAAGATCACATTGTGTTCTTTTCTTGTTTCTTGATGTGAGTGTTTAAGGGCTTCTCTTTATTTACTGGAAAATGCCAAAAAAAGGTTAAAGAGAAGATTTTTTTTTGGGAATTGGCAATGATCCTTGCTTGTGTGACGATAAAGATTGGCGGGGTTTCTTGTTTTTAGTTGCTTGCAGATGTTTTGTGAATAGAACAGCAATGGCAGCTTAATGTATGATTCTATTGTGTTACCAAATGTGAAGGATGTTGCATTATCTGATGAGCTTGTTTAATTTTTGAGACAGTAAAATGGCTGTATCAAGTAATGGGAGATATTTATCTACTGATTCGAATAAGGTTGATGAACCCTTTAAAGTTGAGGAGGCTGAGACATTGAATGTACCTCCACCACCAACAGAGAAGGTATGCTGGACAGTGGACCGTAATTGGTGCTTTAGATATCTTGAGTTTTTTTTTTGTACATTTTGATTGATATACTAGTCGATGCAGTTGCTTGTATTGGGTGGAAATGGATTTGTTGGCTCTCACATTTGCAAAGAAGCTGTAGACCGTGGCTTAACAGTTGCTAGCCTCAGCAGGTATGGTGACCCTTCAAAGTTGTAAATTTGGTCTTTGATAGTTGGTGATTCTCGTTTGATGTCTGCTTATTCATGTACCCTTTGATGCTAAGGAGTTTTTGAATGATTGTTGGTTAATCAAAACATATAGCAATCATAGTCTCCGGGGTTTATATAGGGAATCTGGTGTCTTACCTGACTCATGTAATTTTTTTCTTCAAAAATGTGATTGTATTGCATTTTATATTAGTGGTGTTTGTTGTTCTCGGTAGCTTTTGCTTTGCGGAGGCTTTATTCTCTTTTTACACTGACCAAATTTTCTTTTCCCTTTTCTTTCTCTATTCTGTAATAATGCTATCAGTGTCTGTTAGAAGGATTTTTCTCACTTTTTAGGAGTGTCCCAACCTTTGAAATTCTGGATCATGTGCATTGCAGGTTTATGGAGTGATTTCTTATGTTTTTGTGCAGTTTTTGGCCTCTCATTATATATAGATTCTTTCTGTTTCTGTTAAAATTATTGGCTTTTCCTTTCAGGTCTGGTAGGCCATCAATACAGGAATCATGGGTTAACAACGTGATCTGGCATCAAGGTTTACATTGTGCTGTGGTGCTCTCTTTTTTACTGTGCTTTTGATGTCATGATGTCTCTAAACTTTTTTTTTCTAATGGTCCTCGTGTGTAGGAAACCTACTATCATCTGATTCGTGGATGGAAGCCTTAAATGGGGTCACCTCTGTTGTATGTGATCTCCTCACTATTCACCTAAATAACATTTTGTTTTTGCGCGCGCGTGTGTGTGCAATGGTTGTTTTGCTACACAGGATGTGATCATGCTTCTCTTCTTTTTGAAACGAGAGATTGGTCTTTCTGCTGATTTGTGCATGCTTTCTAGATTTCTTGTGTTGGTGGTTTTGGCTCGCAATCTTATATGTATAAGATTAATGGAACTGCAAATATAAATGCAATTAGAGCTGCTTCAGAAAAAGGTATTTTAGAGGAAGCCAAGTTTTTTTTCACCGTTTATTTATTTAGTTAGTTTTTGTGGCCTTGTGGTGATTGATAACTGATGACTTGTGCATAAGTTTTGGAAAGCTGTTCCAAATAAAAGCCCCCGGAAGCATAAATCTGGTTCAAGTCTGGTTCATGGTTGTAAGAGGGAATCCCAGTTTACTTGAAGTTGCTCCATCCATTGTTAGAATTTTCTCTGATAATGGATCTTTAATGATGGATCTTCTCATGTGAAAAAGATGCTTACATATTTTGGAGTTATGAGTGAATTAAGTATTTGAATGGTCGTAGCTGTCATGCTAAGCTGTAGATGTGTGGATTTTTGTAAGGGAAAGAGAGACTTTTAGGCTCCATGTTTCTTTCTTAATTCTTTTCTCCTTGTTACCTATTTCTTCAATCATCCTATAAGGAAGCAAATTCTAGAGGTCATTTTGTTTTAGCATGTTTTTGGTTTTTGCTGCTACTTTCACACTTCTATTCTTCGTTTCATAGTGTGTCTGCAATCTTACAGCATGCTGTGTTATGCTGATAACACAAATGAACTTTTTAAAATTTTGTGAATTTTCATATCCTTTTAAATGTCTTTGGCCATAAAATAAGTTGCCTGTTAGAGAGCAGGTGGTTCCAGTTCTGTTTTTTTTTCCCCTTTTTGATTGGGGGGTTGAACTTATTTTAATGGATTGGATTTGTTGTAGGTGTAAAAAGATTTGTTTACATCTCTGCTGCTGACTTTGGCTTGGTCAATTACTTGCTGCAAGGTTATTACGAGGGAAAGGTACTAATTTTCATTACTGCTTATTTCAAGTGCTGTATCTAGAATCATGTCATGATAATGCTGATGGCAGGCATGGCACATCTTCATCTTCATTTTTCTGAAAACAAGGACTGTTTTCTAAAGCTTTATAAAAACTAGTTTGTATTATACGTAGATACAGTTTGATTTTTATAATACGTTGTTTGATATGAAATAGTTATATCACAAGAAGAATCAACACTTTCAAGTGTGCCTAGATATTTTCTTTTCCCCTTTCTTATCATTCTTACCTCATGTAAATTTTTTACTTGTGGTTTGTTTGAAGTAGAAGGCTGCTGAAACAGAGTTGTTGACCAAGTTTGCATATGGAGGTAATTTTTTTCTTTCCATTATTGTAATTTGTACCTTTTATATATCTATCATTCGTTTTACTCTTTTAGCAACTGAAATCTGAGAAAGCTGTCCTAAAACTTTTGAATTTGGAAAACTGTAAAATTTCGTTCATGTAAAAGGCTGTTATGATATATTGGTTTCATCCTTTATATCTTAGTACTCTTTTCATTGCATTTAATCATCAAAATCTTCTAGTTTAGAATGCTAGTGTATGTATTGGTTAGTATCGTGGATTATAATAACCGTAAATCTGATGAAATATGTTTTGTTTCCTTGTTTAGGAGTGGTTCTCCGGCCTGGGTTTATTTATGGAACTCGCAATGTTGGAAGTGTGAAGTTACCTCTTGGTGTAATCGGTTCTCCGTTGGAGATGGTAAGTTCTTGTGCATCCTTGTATATCTATCTAGATTACTAGGTTATCCCAAACAACACTTGAATGTTGTACATCCAGGCCTGAAGCTTTTGGCAGATTTAGGTTAGCCAATCAAAACCATTGCCTCTGCAATACCCCCCTGTGATGACTTTTGAATTTCTCGATATCTGTGGTCCTCCTCTATGCACCTTGCAATTCATTCATAGTTTTAGTCCTTCAGCACTTGAGCAGTCTAGTTGAACTCTTTAAGGGGATAAATGGAGATCACAACTTGTCTTTTAGGAGCATGCTATGATTCTGCTCACCAGAAATCAAGTTTTGAGGAGTGTTCTGTTACCGTGTCATCATTTACATTGGAGAAATGCTTGAAATGCGACGAGGAGGATTCACTCATATCATATTTTAATCCAGTAATTTGGAGGTTCATTGTAATTTATCAATGGCAATCCCACTGCAGGTTCTCCAACATGCAAAACCACTTAAACAGCTTCCCCTCGTTGGACCCTTGTTCACTCCCCCTGTCAATGTTACTGCCGTGGTGAAAGTTGCAGTAAGGGCAGCAACTGATCCAGTTTTCCCTCCCGGCATCGTGGATGTTTATGGAATACTGCGTTATAGCCAGCAGCAAAGAGCAACATAGATTTGTTGATATCGAGAGTTCATCTGTTTTCTTCACCAATATAGAGTTCATCATCAATATCAAGATTTCATCTGTTTTCTTCTTCTCTGCAAGTTCTCAAAATGTTAGCTGTTGGAGTTGGACTCGAAGCATTTTGTGAACTGGAGACTCACAAAAGGTTCCATTAACATATCTGATGAAATAAAAATACATGTTAAGAACCAGCTCATACCCTGTGCGTCTCCTGATCAAAAGAGTTTATGCAGGTCTCATAATAAAAATCCTTAAAGCTAAATTATTTTTTGAAGAATCTCTTTTTTGAAGGTACAAACATAATTTTATGAATTCTCAAATAAATCCTCATATGTATAACTTATATTTTCATACAACAAAATTTTTATATGAAAAAGCTATAAAATAAATAAATATCCAATATATATATATATATATATATATATATATATATATATATATTTTGTTTTGAATTACTCGAGATAACGATGTGTCTTGAAAGCAAAATCTTGTGAAGGATGCTTCCTCGAAGGAAGCCACAAACTAAAATAAATGATTGGCAAATTCGAACCTAATGATTGCCTGCCAAGAAAAAGCCCGGTGCTTTGATCTGTTAGTAAAACCTAAAAACATTATTAACTGATTTTTCTAGATGAGCAATTCACGTCAAGTATTTCAAACTAACCATGATACCCGCGCGATGCTGCGGGTATTAAAATTTGTAATTTTTTTTTTTTTCACATGTTAGATAGGAATAGGTAGCATATTCATAAAGTTAGTTGCAAAAGTTAAGTGGAGATAGTTAAATTCAAGTGTAACAAAAGCATCCAGAGGTAAATACTTTATGCTTTATACATATAGATAGAGAATTGGACGCCAATGAGCGGGAAGTTGTATTAAGAACGCAGATGATGAAGACGTCCAATCAGGTTGCGATGTTGGATAAGAAAGCATTAATTAACTGAACGTTAATCGTTTTTCTATTGCAGAAAATAAGTGTAATTGTAAGTTATAAATTATGTAAAGCAATAAATATTAAATGTTTTTAAAGATAAATCAGAAATGAGAAATAAAGATGTGATTGTTGCTGAGCATGTGAGTTCATAAAGAAAGCAAAGTAATTAAGAAGTAGATGCTTACCTTTTCAGGTGATGAAATGGAGAGGTGCTGCTTCTTTGAAAGTTGTGGTGCAGGACTGTCATCATCTTTGTAGAGATGTTCCTTTGATGAGTCTGCAGAATCTTTCAAGTGTCTTGGCTGGGGAAGTTGGGTGCTGAATGATATATTGAAAGGAAGTACGTAAGGAATGGCAAGTGTAAACAATATGAATGAAAGAGAAAACAATTTATTTATTAGTAGAAGAAGTGTAAACAATTTATTGAGGTTTCTTTATTGCTGCTGTTGGCAATTTTGCCATAGCTTTCTTTCTAATTATAAATTGATGAAACCTAAATCTCATATCAAGAGGGAAAATAAAGAACTTTCCTACCGTGCAAGCAGGTTCTAAATTCATTAAAAGGTAATGAATGCAGTGGTTAAGTAGTAACATCTTTAATTAAAAATATTCGTCATCCAATAATTCTAGAACTAAAATGTGCTTAATAAAATAAAAAGAGTTGGATATAGCAGTGCTAGCAAGAATCAAGTTGAATGCTGTTAAAGGAAGTGAGTTTTGGCAAAAGCTGTAAAACAATATCCAGCACATGTGTGGCATGATCATGCATAGTTACATGTCCTGTAAATGAAAAATGAATCATCAAGCAACGAAAATAAAAAAGTTGTTTGATATTCTATTAATTTCTCACTGTCTAACAATAAAACTACAAAACACAATTCAAATACAAATTATTTGATATTCAATCAATATGCAAAAATATATTGCTACCAAACTAAAAGCACAGACATTAAGAAACATAGTTGATTTAATAGATAAATTATTGTTAAACAATACCAATCCAAAGTAGTATAGAGCCTGCAAAGACATATAGAATTGTCAATAAAGTAAGTCTATAGAATATTTTGTTGTAATATCAGAAATGAGAGTGCAACATGGAAACAAATATAATTGTAATCTTGGTTATAAAGTAAGATAAATGGAAATTTCTTAGTTAGGCTTTAAATAAATTGTTAGGACTTGAAAGATTTTGAGTAAGAGAAACTGCTAGCATAGTTCTAAACCAACAGAAGCAGTGGATAAATTATGCTAGAAAAAATAAATGGTGCAGTATAAACTTGAGAAGCCATAATCCATCAAAGTGAACCAAAAAGTGACTGGAAATAAAGCCACTGAAAATGAAACCTAAATCTCATATCAAGAGGGAAAATAAAGCCACTGGAAATGAATGTAGATGAATTATGAGATAGTGGTGTGTGGCAGGTCAACATCTTGAAACCAAAAAGGTAAGAATAAAAGTAATGATATAGTTGAAAAGGATTCATTAAGAATAAAAATAATGATATAGTTGAAAAGGATTCATTAGGGAATGCATATTAGTTTGGCAGGTACCAAAACATCACTCTCTGGCCATTGTGATACCAAAATAATATATTAAGAATGAAAGGGAAGACTATTTATAAAGTTGTAGATCAGCCAAGGAATAATTGTTAAGGGAATGCATATGACGGAAATGAGATATTGGCTTTGGCTGGTGTGTTATCTTTGCATTGGGAAATAAGAAATCAAGATTTATGATGGCTGAAGCACCAGCACGCAGGATGATAAATTGCTGGTACAATACATGAATTATTTGTTATGTGCAGGGAAGCAAAACAAACCTGTCGTGTGGCTCAGCATCATTGAAGGTTAGTGCTCTTTTTGACTGGCGATGGTAGCTGTTATGGAACGTGTCTTTTTGTGGAGAGGTGTGCTGCTGTGAAGCTGGAGTGTGAATTTGAGATTGATCTACATTCAAGGGATCTGCAAGGTTCGGTGTAGGAGGGGTGAAAGTCACGGAACTTCCAGCAGCAGAGGTTATTGAGGCTGTTGTGCCAACATTTTTAATGGGGCTAGCTGGGCTGACAGATGCTTCAGTTGGAATGTCATCGAAGATGTTGCAAATATATATTTCACATCTGCTGAGAAGAGATTTGTATGCTCCAAATCGAAGCTGAAATATTTTTGTTTTGTTTAATTTCTCAATCATTTGAGGTGGAACAATAAATGGGTCAGTGAATTTTTTGTCGAACACCAAATGATGAGCTGAAGCATTGAAAAAAATACTCAGCTGTCTTGCCAGAGAGAAGAAAGTTGGTGACATCTTGACCATCGCTGACGATGCAATTAATTCTGAACCTAAAAGATATGAAAAAGAGCTTCGGTTAATAACGCAATAAAAGCATGGGTCAATATATGTTTCAGCTGAAAACGCAAGGATGTTTTGGTATGCATATTAGTTGAACCATGGGATTGGTGCAGAGGCTGGATAGTCATGCTCCATGCATCGTAAATTATTAGGGAGTCCAGAGAGTGGCTTGTTGCAATCTGGACAGCTTTGACACCACCATCCCTTGAAGAGATCATAATCAACTATGAAAGCTTTACATGTAAATCTTTCATTCTGCAGGTGTCAATTAAAGTAGAAAGTCATACAATTTTTTTGATAAAAATGAAGGTGATGCAGTCTTGGTGATTGTTAACAGTAGTGTAATTATAACAATAGGATTTAGCTGTAATATTTGGAAATTGAATGAATAGAAACGGGTTGCCAGAACAATAATGAAGAAAGCTTCTCCTCGCAGCAGAATCCTGAGAAGAAGCTTTTCCCGCTTTTTTCCTAAGCAATAAATCAATAATATGCGGCAACCAGCTAATTTGCATATGCAAGATGGCACTAAGTGATTTATAAGCAAATTTTCTCGTAGAAATAATTGAACAGTTTTGTTTTGTTTGCAATAAGTAATATTTAAAAATAACATAATAGATACCTTGTGTTCGAATGGGTCCATACAGAGGATCTCTCTTATTGTTCTTCTATTTTCATTTATTTGAGCTTGTAATGACAGAACAGCTCCTGATGATGGAGGCAACTGGTGCAAGTCAACCGGCATTTGAGCATAGCTACGTAGAGATAAAGAAAAAGGTGTTGAGAATTAATTTAAACATCAATATGTAAATTGGATTTTAACAAATGTAAAAGGTTTGAAGAATATAGAAATTTACTAATGTTTGTATGCTAATAACTCTGGTATGTCCGGGTTAAAATACCAAAGTGAAGCTGCGGTGCCAATTAGATTTGCAGATTCTAAAAAAAATGTAATAAATACATATTTACTGGTGTATATTTAATGTTAAGAGGTTATGAAATCTGAACTGAAAAGTTAATAAAATTGAATGATGGCAGCCTTGATCATAGAAGCAAGAATACCTCTAAATTCAGAGACACGAAAACTAGCAAAAGCAATGATAACTGGAGAATCCTGTTCTGTCAAAGAAGTGTCGTCAAAGCTTCGAGCAATGTCACCCCATAAAGTAATACGAAGCTCCTCACCTCTAAATAAAATAAAAGTATATTACACTAATGCCAGAAGGAATTCAATATAATAAATAATGTTAAATTATTATTAATCGTATATTTTCAATGATGAACTCTCTTTTGTCTTCAAGTGTTTGCCCTCGAACCAAAATTTTTTCAATTGGTTGTATTCCTTTCAGCCTACCAAGAACATCTATATAAATAATTGAATAATTGTGTTAGTGTAATAAAAAACTACATATGATACAGTTGGACACATAAGGTTAAGAATGAAGAATACCTGTGAGAAGTCTTGATCCTTTTTCTTTGTTAAGGACATGTGTGAAATCTGTGAAATTAAAGTAATATCGTGGAATCGAAAGTGGGAGAGAATTGAGGCGATTGACCTTGGTGTCAGACTTAAGATCAACAACAGCTTCATGACCAACAACAACATTCATGTATCGATTTTCAAAGGTGTAGAAGTTTTTGACTTCATAATATTCACCTTCACTAATGATTGAAGAAAAATGTGCAACATCTCTAGATTTGGCTGATCCTTGTATTGCACCACCCTTGTTCATCAAAATAAGGTAAATAATTGGTGTCGATGCATAATGGCAAGGTTAAAATATGCAGAATGATGGATGAGGAGAAAAAGTAATCTTGAGCATGGTAAAATTATAGCGTCTGGTTTTGAGGTCTGATTTATAAAATCATTTTTTCGTATAATATTAAAAAAAACTTAAGATGTTTTTCGTATTGCACTATGTTCTATCTGTAAATCTAGTTGAATGGCTTAGTTGCATAATTGTAGTCCCATAAGAATTTCAAACTATTATTGTTAATGAATGAATCATTCTTAGCATCTGTAGATAGGTATGGTTAGTTTATTAAGTTTGAAAAGACTATAGAAATAATAAAAGTATTTGTGTGGCGATAAAAAAATGGAGCAAACTTGGCAGTAGATTATATAAGTATTTGAAAATAAGGATGGTCAGGCATTGATTATATTTCTATTTTACAACAATTTGATACCTCCATTGCTCTTAGAAGTTACGGCTGAAAAAGAAAAGAATGCAAGTAGAGGCAAGAATTTGAACAAAACAATAATAAAGTCATATTAGCAGATATGTTCCATACCTCACGATCAACAAACAGACAATTGAAGTTTATTACTTGTCCATTTTGTTTTGGAATCCAAACACGACATACCCGAGCTCGGATTAAAGGGTAGAAAACATATTTTTTAATGTTGTGCAAATGAATAGCCATTACTCTGCATAAAAACAAAAGCAAGTAAAAATTGAACAAATAAGTTAATAATTAAACATGAGATTAAAATATAAAAACAGCAGTAGATCCAAATTGAATTTAAATATGAAAATATAAATATAATACGGCAGAAAAGTGTCATCATAAAACCTTAAATTCTATTTATTTGCATGAAATGTTATTCAGATTATTAATACATGTGTATTGCAATTGATTATTTCTATACATGTATGGCAGAGTTGAAATTAGTATATGAAACAAATTAATGGTTAGGAACAACAAAAATCAAGAATTAGTTTAATAAATGTTTCATATTGTGTTTTGAAATGATTTGTATAGCCACGCATTATAAACAGTGGTAGCATTTCTCGTATAAAAATGTTAAAATATTGGAGAAAAGCTTGGTTCAAATTTTATATTTGCAGTCGAATTATGACCTTAATCAATCTGAAATCAAGTTGGTTTCAATAACAACTTTATATGCATGTTGTATAGAAATATAAATAAATTTGTTGAGATATTTTAGAGGTGTAGATAAAATTATTACTTAAATCTTGGAAAAATCAATTATAATATTTTTGTTTGGATTAGCGTGTCGCATAGATATCAGTTGATATCAAAATTAAATTCAAAACAATAAAAAAATGTATTATTTTTATATATTTTGGAGTATAATTTTTACCGTTTTAAATGAGATTTTCGAAGTCCTGGGTGTTTGACCAGTGTGGTTAATTTGAGTCCGCTGTGGGTGAAAAAATTAGCTTCCTGGCTATGCGAGAAATCCAAACATGCAACAGGTACTCTTTCGGCACCTCCAAGTGACAACCTTTCCAGCCATTACATTTTCTTGACAGAAAATAACATCAGACGACTTTGCTCCTCCATTCACAGATGTTAACGGGAACACAAAACTCCTCTTTAATCAAACCCACTCTCTTAATTTCCTGCTACCCTCTACACTTCTAACTTCCTTGGCAAAGCGAAGAAAGAGTTCCAATCCTGGGAAGGAATTTTTATCAGCAAGGATAGATGATCCATTCAGGATAATCTAGAAGGAGCTTGTAATGTTAGGAATACTCAGGAAAGTTAACTTTCAGGGTGTTCCTCAATTGCCTTTTTGGAGCAATAGGAGGTTTGATTTTTGGTTACGATCTTGGTATTTCAAGTGTTTAATAATGTAACAAAAAATGAACAATGATTTGCACTGGTTTTTGTTTGTGTTTATTGTGAATGAATAATTAATTGTAGGAATTCGAGGTTAGCTGATAAGAGGATCGAAGATTGGAATTAGGCTTTTTTCTTTAGTCTTGTGCTGACTTACAATCCACATTTTGTTGATGAGATGTTAATTAAATGTAAGTTACTGTGCTGAGAGTTTTTTTTTTTTTTGCAGCCATCTAGTTGTGTGTAGTGATAGAGAAAATTGAAGAATCCAATCATTCATAGTTTGATTGCTCTGTTATCTCTGTTTTTTGCTATTGCTGTGTTTATTATTTGCTTGCCTTATATCTGAACATAGTATCCAAAGGACTATAACATTCACCTGATCAGATAGTTGTATGAAGTGCAGCTATGGTGTTATGTTCTAGCAATATTGCAGCTCTCAAGTTCTTGCTAGGACTGCAATCAACATATGTATGATGTATTTTTTATCAGTCAGTATTTTTGCAATTCTATATTGTGAAGAAAAGCCTGTCCTTTATCTTGTTGCAATTTTTGTTTTTTATTTGTACTTATCTCTTGCTGCATTATTGTCCTTCTTGCATTTGAACATAGAAGGATGCACATTTATATATATGATAATTTTTTACTGGATATTTAAATTTTCTTGAGGTCTATTTTAAACTAATATTCTGATTCAATTAATTGCTCAAAATTTTGAATATATGTGGTAATTGCAGGATGTTGCTGTGAAAATTCTCATGGAGCAAGATTTTCATGCTGAATGCTTTAAGGAATTTCTGAGGGACGTGTGTTTTGTCTAGAATTGATTGTGATGTGCAGTAAGCTCAAGAATTTTTTTGAAACATCACTATTGATGTTTCTTGGAACTGTCGCTTATGAAGTTTTGTTTTGACAAAATAATTATCATTTTTATAAAAAAAAAATATTGAACACAAATATCATAATTAGAATGTTAAGATTTTAGAAAAAAATGCTAAGAGTTATAAGGAAAAGTGGAGAAACAGAGAAGCGAAATTGTATAACACAGTAGTGAAAAATAAGTTTACAGCAGCTGTTGAATATAGAAAAGCAGAGAAGTCACGGTTTGGTGTGGGATAAAAAGTTATTTAATGATTTGTGCACAGAACACACAGAACTTACGGCGAAGAACTCACGTTATAAAGAAAGGAATATGCAGAGAACCCATGGAGTTTTGTTTTGCAAAAATCACCTGGCAAAAACCACTATGACTATATATATATATATATACAATACGACGTTATTTAATTTAAACTTATTTCTAAAAAACAATGCGGGATCTTGCGTTACAAAGCATGAGATTGAAGATGAGTGATAAACAAATTATAACAACAACAAGATGGAGAGTTGAGGATGCAATGATAACTAATTATGAATATATATTTACGGGGAAGAACGAACGATACGCTCTTTATGTAAACAAAACAGCAAATCATCAAAACGGAAAGGCAAGCATGTGTGTATAATGATGGGAACGTCATATTTATTTAATGCACTATTAAGAAGACTGCCTGGCTTCACTTTATTTAAATGGAACCTGAAGGTATTCAATGCATTATTAAAAAGAGTGGCTGGTTTGATCTTGTCTAAATGAAACCTGAAGATGTTTAAGTGTATTGTCTATTTGGATGCGTTTTTAACAATTTCAAAGGTGATGAGATGTTAGATAATTCATTATTCACTTCAACTCTATAAATTTTACAGAAGGAAAAGAAGAGGTAATTACAGAGAAAGAAAAAACGACACCATAATTTCTCAAAGTATCTAAGACATTCCTATACATAAAATAGAAAGAATTGTGTTGAAAGAAATATGGTTTTATATCAAAACAGAAAGAAATAACCCTCACTGATTAAGTGGTCTTTTAGACTAATTTTTTCAACATTTTGTGTGGGCTTTTATTACATGAAAAAAGAACAAAAAACGTTTACTCATTCAATTTTTTTGGCAACATAAAGACTGTGAAAAGGGAAAGAAATTTAAGACACATGAAATTTTTTTATTTGGTCGGAAAGGCAAGAGAATGGAGTTTAAATGGACGTTAAAATCATGAAACTAATTTTTTATTGACGTATTCTTTCATTTCAAACTTTGCAAGGACATTAGAGAAAAGAGATCAAATGGAATTTCATAATGAAACATCATTAATGAGAGCTAAATGCTAAGGTAAAGTAAAAGATGACCATCACTAATGAGACGGCGTTCATATTATTTCACTTTTTGTTCATATGATTTTATCAGGTGGCTTTCCAGGTTTAAAGGAGGCAGTTTTTATTAAAGGAAGAAGATGGTGGATTTAATAGATTTGTGATTGTAATTTTATATTTATGCCACCGTTCTTTCAAGTGACTTTTAGAGAAAGCTTATGAAGTCTACGGCTACTAATCTATAGGTCCATCATGGCTATCATGTTTTGTTGATGATTTTTTTAATCTTTAGTGGAGAATTGAAAGACAGCGCAACCATCACAAACACCATATGCATAGTTTCTATATATTTATTTCATAAGTTAAAATTCTTGTCAAATATAGTTAATCAAGGGATCAAGATGTTTCTATGTATCTATGTAGTATGAACAACAAATCTCATAGGCTAGCACTTGTTATTTGATACATAGAATCCTTTTGTTAACAGTAAGGGTCTCTTGAATATAAATGTGGAATATCTCTTATTATAAGAGATGTTTTGCGGCAAAAAACAAAAAATAAGATTTGTGATCTGGAAATCTAAAAAAGATTGGATTGTTGTTTGCAGGTAGCAATATTGACAAAATGTATCAAATGTGCATTGCATGGACTAAGGGCTGTGAAGCAAAAAATTACTTACATGAAACAACAAAAGCAGGGAGGAAAGTCGTTGATTCAAAGCAGAAAAAGAAACAGCAGACGAAGTGAGAGACTACCCTGAAAAAACATGGAAAGACTTTATGAAAAATAGAGGAGCATGAGAAATTATTGTTCGTATGCAGCAAAAAACAAAAGAAGCAAAAACTTAAATATATTATAGTTAAAATGGAACTAAATTTGATTTTTTTTAATGTTGCAAGAAAACTCATAGATGTTCAAGTTTGTGATTAGAAAATTCTAACACGCAAAAGATACAACAATGAATACAAATATTACCTTTTGGTAATAATTGAATGACATCTTTGTAAACAATGTTTTTGGCATAACATGATGGTTTTCCTTCATGATCGAAGGAGATGATTCTAAGTCCATTCTTTGATGTAACTCTTGATAAAGCAACATATAATTGGCCATGACTGAAAACTTGTTCTTTCAAGAAGACACCAACAATCTTAAGTGATTGTCCTTGACTTTTATTAATAGTCATAGCATAGCAAGGCCTAATAGGAAATTGTCTCCGTTTGATTGTGAAGGGGCATTTTTTATCATTAATTGGAAAGATAATTCGTGGAATGAAAACTTGATCTCTAATGTTAGAACCGGTAATAATCTGGGCTTCAATAATTCGCTCGGCAAGTTGTGTAACAATAAGCCTTGTTCCATTACACAAACCAGCAGATGGACTAAGGTTTCGAAGCAACATAATCGGTGTGCCAATTTTTAAAGAAATATTGTGTTGGGGCACACCATTAAAGTCAAGCTGGTTGATAAATTCAATTGGATACAATAAATCAATGTTGTCAATATCACCAGAAGTTGTTTGGATAGAATCACAACTAAGAAAGTTGTATTTCTGACCAGGTATAATATCAAGGATAAAATTGTTAATCTCAGAAACAGTTAGGTTCTTCGGTGTAACAATTGCCCTGTCTTTAAAATAGAATGGGTCAAGATGAGCCCTTTTAATGTCAGGATATATGGCAGAGACAATAGCTGCAATTGGAGAATCAGTTACTTGAACTTGAAGCTCAGATGGGATTTTGATAAATACTGCATCATGATCATCTGAAACAGCCAAATCACATATTTGTCCATCACCAACTAAAAGGATCCACTCTGCAAACTGTCTAAGTTCATCTTTTTGACTTGGGCTTAAACTATCAGCTGATAGTCGCATATTTTCATTCAAAATGAGGAATGTGAACGCAGACCAAAGCAATGAGCTAGTAAAAGAAGCATTAATTATTTCTTCTTTTGTTCCTCCAGGTATAACAGGAAGAATTTTTCGGAAATCCCCACCTAATAAGATGGACTTGCCACCAAATGGATTGTTAAGTTTAAGAACATCTCGTAGAGACTTGTCTAAAGCTTCGAAACAATATCTATTATTCATTGGAGCCTCATCCCAAACAATGAGTGATGTCATCTCTAGTAGTCATGAAAGGTGAGTGTTGTGTTTAATCTCGCATGTTGAACTCTCATTAACTTCTAATGGAATTTTAAATCTAGAATAGGTTGTTCGCCCTCCAGGTAACAGAAGAGAAGCTATTCCAGATGAGGCAACAACAAGAACAATTAAACCTTCAGATCTAACTCGATTAATAATTGTATGCCATAAAAAAGTCTTCCCTGTTCCACCATGACCATAAACAAATATGAGTGCTTGTCTCTTTTGTAGTATAGATGTAATAACAGAATCATAAATGTTTTTTTGAGATGGATTAAGAAGCGGCATAGCCAATGAATGGTTATTTCTAAGCTCAGCAAGATCATAGTCAAGCTCTTCCCTTAAAAGTTTGTTCCTGACTTCATCCATCAATCGACCATTTGGCATTGGAAGTTTATGATCTTCCAATGATGTCCTGGAAGCATTTAAAAGTTGTTCAAGTTCATATAACACATAGTTCCTAAGTTCGTCATTAGATAAACGAACGTTCAACATTGAAAAAGAAGATCTCAAATGATATTCAATATCATCATGCATAGAGTGCCAAAAGTGATTGAGAAGACTATTTGGATCAGCAACCTCGCAAAACATAATAATATTAACAAAAAGTTGTCTTAGCTGCGGAGAAGAAGCTGTTGGAATAGCCTTACTAAATGCATCTGACCATTCTTTATCATCTCCTAACAGTCCCAAAGCCTTGCATGCAAGCTGAAAAGTTGGAAACATTGTACCAGAGATTTGCCGCAAGTCTTCAAAGCTCTTAGCTCCTCTAATATGATTAAGTAACATTATGAGAAAATACAATTCCCCAGCTGCAGGATGGACATACACAATGCGACCAAGGCAAAATCCACGTAATCTAATAATCCATTCTTTTTGCTTAGCATCCTAAACATACCTGCTTGGAAACTGTGAGTAAAATAGATCTCGTGCATCGACATCAACTCTGTTGCGCTCAAACCACTCTGTGAGCATTGTCTTATGAATGCCAGGTCTTCTAAGAACTGATGATAAGGATTGATTACCTGAAAAAAACACATGGTGCTGTAATGGTAGATGGACTTGAAGTCTTTCAACAGCTGGGCTCCTTGAATGGATTGGGAACTGGAATAACTGCCATACTGCTTCATATGGACAAATGAATCTACAGTTTAGATAAGCTTGTATTTCATCATCAGTATCTTTTTTCATAACCATTCTGCATCGATCAGCTCCTTTGCTAACATACTTAAAAAGATACTTGATAAGCAGAGATTGAGAACAAATTTCAACATTAATGTGTGCATTGTATCGAAGTAAAAGTTCTTTGTTGTACGGGACAACATGACAATTTGACAAGGAAATGCCATTTCTAACAATGTGACTTATAAGCTGCATGCGTCGTTTATAGTAAACAAAGCCATTCTCACCGAAGATGGTTGCATCTTTGTTTTTTTTTGGAAACTGTTTGGAACATTTATTCTTTTCCATACATTGAGCCTTTGGATTTGCAGCACCGCATGGACCATGCATCATAAATTTTGAAACTATCTCATAGCAAATAGGATCTTGATGCTTATCAGGTATTTCAGCTGAAATAATAGAGTCAACATCCTCAGGCGAATGAAATTTGAATTCTGGAGCTAGCCAAACTAACAAATGAGTATGCGGCAAACCTCTTTTTTGAAACTCCACAGCGCAAACATCTAAAAAGAAAAAAATGCACGTAAAGAAGTAAAAACAGATGTTTGTAGAAGGATAAAAATAGAAACTTGAAATTTAAGAAATAAAATAGAAATACCAGCAATTGTCCGCCCGAAAGGTTTTCCGGATTTGATGAATGACATCATATCAATTAGCTTGGAATGAAATACCCTTGCTATGATGTCAGGTTTGTCCTCAGGTTGATAGCTTCTTGTTTTTTTAATTTCTCGACGAATTTCAGGCCAATTAACATTGCAGGTAAATGTGATAAAAAGATCAGGATTTCCATAACATCTACATATGGCCATAGCATCTTGGTAATTATTAACCATATACCGAGGGCTTCCTGTTAAAGATGATGGAAGTATAATTTTCCTTGTAGTTGATCCATCAATATCACCTCTAGTAATAACATCATGTATTCCTTTGTAATGCTCACTTCTAAGATTTTCTTGGTTTGCACGTATAAAATCCAAACGTTCCTCTTCAACATTAACAAATGCATCCACCAAAATTGCTGGTACAATCGTCCGCCTTTTATGAGAGTGCTTTCTTGTTTTTCTCTTTCATGAATGAGATAAGCATAATAGGCTCTTATTGAAACCTTTTGCCTTTTTTTAGGTGGTTGCTGCTCTTGATGAGCTAATGGAATATCAGTGTGAAAACCATCCTCACCATATGGAAAAAGAAGTGGATAATGAAGGGACATAAATTTTGGATGAAGCTTTGAGATCCTCTGAAGTGTTCCAGATAAACTTTCAATAATTATGTCCCGATCAGATCGACAATGACCAATGTCCCCAACAACCAAACCACCAATGTCATTTAAAGAAGGATCATCATATTGCCTTGAGTCATCATCTCTTTTACCAATTAACCGAAGTTTGAATTCTGGAACCTCGACATCCCCAAACCTTTATCCAGCATGACGGAACAAACGAACCAATTGATTAGATGAATCAAGCATATTGATTAGACCAACAACAATCTGACTATCCAACATTGATTGAAAATTTTCATTGCAGAATGGTTGCAGTGGGTTAGAAACCTCATTATCTGTATCGAAAATATAAAGCTGTGCAAACTTGGGGCCTTTATTATCCATGGGAAGAAGAGAACCTATAAGATGGTGGCAATATCCATTGACCTTAAAAACATAAGATCCAGGCCGAGAATTAACAGAATGATCTACCACAGCGCCCATGGACGTGAAAGCGAACATTGAGTTATAAGCACGAATTTCACGCCGAAACTTTTTGGACGATGAACCATTGTTTGGGTTAAGGAGGTTATCAAGATAGTTAGGTGTTTCTTGTGGAGCAGGAAGCGCCACCTTCCCATTATTACAACAAAGTGTAAAGCATGGGTTTGTTTTGGCTGAACGGGCCAAGCGTTCTTGCAACCAAAAAAGAGCGTTGCAATGGTTACACTTGTATGTTTTATCCCCAAAATCAATGTATTCAATTAAATAACCTGTAAAAAATAAAGCTAAGAGACTTGAATGAATGATATAAAAGAGGCAATCATAAATAAAGGAAAATAGCTACAAAAGGTACATGATTGGATTACATACGCCTTTTTTTTCTTCTGATATGATGCCTGGCCTATAGTAGATTGATGATTAAGGGTTTCCTCAGAGAATCCTTCAGATTCATGATTTGAAACTATATCATCACAGTGAAATAAAGCAAGGGCGGTAGATTGTGGAGGATTGGATAGACTTGCTGCATTAATTTCATTACTTTCAGTTTGCACTATGTTCCTTGATAAAGAGAAGGTGGTTTGTATATCTATGTGCTGGCGTGAACAAACCAAAGTGCCAACCCCTTGAGTATGTTGTGGAGCAGACGGTGTATTTAAAGAGCTTGGGTTATCGGATAGCAAGATTCTATCAACAGGGGTTTCATAGTCATTAAAAACAAATTGTGAGTATGGAGAAGATGACACATACTCATCCGGTTGAACATGTCCGTGAGGACCTGCCATGTTGTTGCTCTAAATAAACCATGCAAATAAAACACCAAGGTAAATGAAAGAAAAACCCAAAAAAACCATGATTAGTACAGGATCATGGCTAAGTGAAGGAAAACACATGGATAAAGAAAATCCTAATGACATGCACTTTCTAAAGAAACCATGTAAACATAGGGATAAAAAAAAAACATAATGAAATAAAGTACTGGCTAAAGATGAACTGGTTTGCAAGGTGAAGAAATGATATTAGACTGAAATTTATGATATATCATAAGACATGATGATAGGGTAGGCTTAGCTAAAAACACAACTCCTTGGTTCAGGAAAGGATGAAGATATAACAATAAAAGATCAAGCAATTAAAAAAAGACATTATGTGTTGCTAAATATAGAAATACCATAACCATGATTAAGCATGCAAGGGAATAGAAATGGATAAAGTAAATAAGAGAGAGGCACAAAACAAACCTGAGAAAATACTGATGATAAATAAAAGTAGCTTCTTCAAAAGACCTGAAAAACAAAGTTAAATTTTAATTAATATATGCAAGCATAAAAATAAACAGACATGGGGTATAAGATCTGGAGAATCAGGCATGAAAGAACAAAAAAAAATAAAAATAAAAGATGAGGCAACATAATTAGGCAAAAGAAATTAGTATCACAACTCCGGTAAGTGCTCTAAAAAACACAAAGGAAAAAAGGTAAGAAAACCAGAGCAAAATGGTATAAGCTGCAAAGAATAAGGGCAATAATTTCTGCAATCTATCACAATCCTGGCAAGTGCTAAAGAAAAAACACAAAGGAAAGTAATAAAATCAAAAGAAAATCGTATAAGCTGCAAAAAGTAAGGGCTATAATCTCTGTAATTTATTTAATGAGAGTGTCCTGTGTCCTGCAATTTTTTTTTTAAAATTAAAACATAGGGCAAAATTTTTTTTATTTTCAAAACCGTACTATAATCCATAGTTTAACATATGTAAATACTGCTAAAAAACCTAAGGATCTGTGATATGCTTTCTTGACATGATCATTATACATGTGAAATCTGTTGCAAGCTCATGTCCTAAACGAATAATAATAATTAACCTAACCCCATCATAAAAGTATAAATCCCATATCATTTTATGAAACGCCATCCACATCATCAACACATATATGGCAGTCATGCAGAAAAGTGTCTATTTGTACACACCATTGAATACTTTGAATTTCTCTTTTAACATCAGATGTAAAAGGATATTTTTTTTTAAAAAAATTTCCTCTCAAGCACAATGGAAAAACCAATGCCTATATCTAAAAACATGTCTTAATCAATATAATATAATCCAAGCTTCAATTGCGATGCTAAGAAAAATATATAAATTAATATTGAATATGATGAATCATATGTGTCTTGAAAATCAATACTTATGAGCAAAGCTAGTTTTTTTTGCTGCCTGTAATAAATGCGCATGTAATTTGTTTCAAAACCAGTGTGAAAGAATAGTCAATGAGCAACGGCTGCTTCCTTTTGTTGTTTGCATAATGTCTGGCCATACTTTCGTTTTCATTATTCTTATATACTTTGTGCCCCTACAGTTCTATGAATCGCATCTGTGATGGAGTTTCGAGAAGCAAACTTAGTAGAGCAGTTCCAAAACCAAGAAGCTAAGCAGCAAGCACCAAACATCTACGCTCGCTAAGATTTTGATTTTTAGCTTTTGAACGGTCACTCCCCGGCTACACCAGTTTCTAGCCCTTCCATATATATACTCGGCATCCCATTTTCCTTTCAACAAATCAGTCACAATCTCAACAAAAAAAATAATTGTATTTCAATGTTCAAAGCACAACTTCTCATTACAGCAAATCATAAGTTTTGTCAAATGGGTCTCATTAACGATCACAAATCTTGTCCAGTGATTGAATCCCACCACTCAACGCATAAATTCTTCACCATATGCAACTACATTCTCTTGTGTGCAGCCTCTAGTTGCATATTCCTGATTCCTTCTCTCTGTCTATTCCCTTCCCTTTGTGGCTTCTTTGTCATTCTCCTGTAGATGTTCACTATCATTGCAGCTGTATTTGGATGTTCTGTGGCCTTATCTGGATCCAACAAATGGTATGCAGCTCACATGATCAGCACCTCTCTAACAACAATATTTCAAGGATGAGTTTCACTCCTTATATTTACCCAGACTGGTGATTTCTTGGGGTACTTGAAGGCTTACATACTTAAAAACAAAAAAGAAATGACTAATAAACTGTAATGGTCTAGATCCAGTGCCGAACCACCAATATTTTCTGAGCAATATTTGTATACCATAACAGCCACCTTACTCACCACACAAACATATATAATTACAAAAATGATATGCCACTCTATGTAATGAAAAAACATCTCTGCAAATTCTATAAAAAAACGACAAAAGAAGTCCCCAAAGCTTAGTAAAGGCATAAGATTTTGTATGTAGAAATACAATTATCCGCAATGCTGATTTTTTGCAAAACTAATCACCATGCACAGCTGCTGGACGAACAAAAGCACAGAACCTAGAATGTGGTGTGAGACAGATGCATCTGACATGGGCGCATGAAGACGGATAAAGAAAAGAAAATTAAACCATATGCGTTAGGACTTGATGAAACGAAGATAGTCTGCCGAAACCAGAAAGAAAAGAGAAAACAGAGAAGCCTCTGTTTTGAAGAACATGGCAACGATGAAAAGAGCCACAAAGGATGCACGACCAAACTGCAGAATCAGACATAAACGCAAAGACACCTGATGCCTAATGAAATAAAAAACAGTCCCTTTCCAAGTAGCTAATTCATGCAAACGTCAAAAATGACTGAGCACAGGCCATGCACAATATGCAGACAGCAAGATGAGCAAAGTTAAAAAATATGAACAAACAAAAACTCAACTTTAAGGAGGTTTTTACATCGGCAGAGCTTATGAAAATGCACCTGGAGACTAATTAGTGGAATTAAATGATCTCAGATTGAGCGGAATTAATTGATGTTAGATTGAGCGGAATTGAAGTATCAGCTAAAAGCCCTCAAAAAAGAAATAAAAGCTATTTCGCAACTCAAAGTCATCAAAACATGGGAAAAGAAGTAGTGGCAGGAATCAATTACCAAGTAAAGTGCCTTGAAGTTTCAAAGGGCTCAAATATATAAATAAAATTTTAAGAGAATTCATTGTAGACCTTGGACTTTAAATAGAATGAAAGAAAAGAACAACAATCAAATTCTGTATAAACACAGACATCGCATGTCAAAGTGAGTCTGCTAAATCATAACAATGAGAAAACACAACCTCTGGAACAACAGATGAGAAAATAAGAAAATTACTATACAGTGGGTAGACGATGCCACCTATATTACTTAGTCTGTGAATTGAGCGCTCCACAATCAAAGAAACAACTACAAAGATTGTCAGCACAGTTGCAACTGACCATGTTGAAGTTAAGGCCAAGGATCTCATTTCTTTGGTATCTCCTTCCATTCCAAGGAATGCTACTCAGAGACACACGAACCTATCATTTCTTTGGTATCTCCTCCTATAATCAATTAATCATACAAATACAAATTGTACAAATACGAACATTAAAATCCTAAATTTTGATCCCCTTAGTTTTCCAACTCCAGAAGCATTCATGTAGCAGGGCCAAGTTCACAGTTTAGCTGTATAAAGAAACAGACCACTAAAAATATCGTAAATGCGGAAAGGGGATACGTCCCAAAACCTGAAACCTCTCTTACAATTGACTCCAAACTTTGAATTCTCTACAGAATCGTGAAAAAATCAAAGTTCCTTCCTTTACCAATTTGCCTAGAGAAAAGGCCAAAACTCCACCAGTGGTGAGTGATGTTTTCTGAGTTCCATACCACAGTTCGATTCAGGTACCCAGAACCTCTCTCCTTAGAAAGTTTGTATTTTTCTCTCTCGAAAAAAATAATTCCTTGTGGAAAAGCTCACTTCTTTACGTGGTACATGTAAATGGGGCTGCTTACTTTATTGTTTGAGAAACAACTATAGAAGGTTTAGTTGGTTTTTCCATACTATAGTCCGTGAAATTATAAAGGAGAAGACGGGTTTGTTTTTGTTAATGCGGTGAATATTATTTTTTCACCAAATATATGTAACCAATTGTTAATAATTATCAGAAATTAATAATTAACGAAATGGCTATTTCCTTTGGCAAAGCAGATTGCAAGCAACATGTAATTAATTACTCATGTATTCTGCAGGGTTTTTTTTTTTTTACAGTATTCATGCATGATTTCTGTGGAAAAGCAAGAAGAGAAGAAGCTACCTGGCCTAGGGGAGGTGCTTGCTGTTGTTGCTGGTCTGTCATGAGGATGGTGGTCCATGGTGGAGTTGCTGGTGATCCACTCCAACTACTGGAGAAGGCAGAAAAACAACGGTGGATGTTGATTGCTAGTGTGGCTTTCAACTGGGGAAGAGGAGAGGTGACAATGTGTTCAAATATTAGAAAATGCCTAATGAAATAAAAAACAATCCTTTTCCAGGTGGCTAATTGATGCAAACCTCGAAAATGACTGAGCACAGGCCATGCACAATATGCAGACAACAAGATGAGCAGAGTTAAAAAACATGAACAAACAAAAACTCAACTTCAAGCAGGCTTTTTGCATCGGCAGAGCTTATGAAAATGCACTTGGAGACTAATTAGTGGAATTAAATGATCTCAGATTGAGCGGAATTGCAAAACGGAGAAATGGAGCACCAAATATATGTAACCAATTGTTAATAATTATCAGAAAAGAATAATTAACGAAATGGCCATTTCCTTTGGCAAAGCAGATTGCAAGCAACAGGTAATTAATTACTCATGTATTCTACAGTGGGTGAGAACACATCCGCAAAGAACCAACTGCCTCACCAGGTTTTCAGCGTCTCAATTGACACCAATCCACGAAGTGGCTCCGAGTGGTTTGATGATGATGGCCGCCCCAAACGAACTGGTAACTTTACTCTTCTTTATTTAATATTCTGGACAACTCTGAAAGAAGAAGAAAAAATATTAGCCATATGGTCGTGTTTTTTATCCTGAGTCTTTCTTTTGTTGTTTGTCTAAACAGGAACTGTGTGGACTGCAAGTGCTCACGTCATAACAGCTATTATAGGGTCCGGAGTTCTCTCCTTGGCTTGGGCTATTGGTCAGCTTGGATGGATTACTAGACCAGCTGTGATGCTTTTGTTCTCACTTGTCACTTACTCTACTTCGACTCTGCTATAGAGGTCGGAGCTGAGAGATGCATGATTCGCCTGGATAAGCAAGAAGAGAAGAAGCTACCTGGCCTGGGGGAGGTGCTTGCTGCTGTTGCTGGTCTGTCGTGAGGATGGTGGTGCACGGTGGAGCTGCTGGTGATCCACTGCAGCCACTGGAGAAGGCAGAAAAACAACGGTGGATGTTGATTGCTGGTGTGGCTTTTGGCTGGGGAAGAGGAGAGGTGACAATGTGTTCAAATATTATAAGAGAGGTGGGAGTAGAGAGGTGGGAACTGAGAGAATTGGCTCGCTAAAAACACCACTCCAAAACAGCACCATCCCATGAAATAAAAGAATTAGAATTCTCTGCCAAGCACGTACACTAACCAGAACAGAAATGCCAACCAAAACTGAACAGGAAACAATGAAAACCGAACAACATGTATGTATAATGATGCCAACGCCACATTTATCTAAGGCACCACTAAAAAGATTGGCCAGCTTTACTTTATCTAAATAAAACCTGAAAGCATTTAATGCAGCATTAAAAAGACTGGTTGACTTGACATTCTCTAAATGGAACCTGAAGACGTGTAACGTGTAAGTTTATTGCCTCTTCCTTTTAATTATTCCAAAGGTGATAAGATGTCAGACAATTCAGTAATTCCTTGAACCTTATAAACTCCACAGAAGAAAAAGAAGACCGAATAACAAGGAAAAAAAAAACGACAGCCTGATTTTTCAAAGCATTTAAGACACTGTAATCATGATATCGTTTCTTTCAAACCTGTTCAGTGGTAATATATTTTGTGGGAAAGCGAGCAAGACATTCAACTGCAGAGACGATATATGTTTTGGCGGAGAAAACCGTGGGGAAAGCTACAGTACTTTCCCCACGCGTTTTAGAGTTCTTTAATGATTTTTCTAGATGATGTCGGAACGAAGCCCTTTGTCACCAACACCTCAAGAGTTTAGGGGATCTATGCTACAAGCTTGAATATTCAATAATAATCACAAATACTTTGATTTAGTCAAAGGGTAAACGATGGTGAAATAAGCAATAAGACAAGGGATATTTATCGGTGACCAGTGTTGAGAAGATAAGCTGAAGTTGATCTGCTGTGGATAAGAAGATGTTGATCTGCTGTTGAGGTTATGTTGATCTGCTGTTGAGGTTATCTGCTACAACTCCAGCTGGTATAGATGAACTGATTGAGTTGGACTCAATCACTTGTGGCTCCTACTTTCTAGGCATACGTTTGTATATATATACTTGATGTAAACACCTCTGTTTCAAAGAGAAATTAATAAAACAGTTCTACGTTCTTCTTCATCATCTAGTTTTCATGGTATCAGAGCTTATGAAACTCTAAAACCAAACTTCCGTAAAATTCTCCAATGGAGGACAGTGTTGATTCAACAAGTATCAACAAAAATACTACCCTTCCAAACATGACCCTTTTAACCATTGATCCTTCTGATCCTTTTTTTATCCATGCATCAGATCATCCAAGCATGACTCTTGTTCCGAAAGTTCTTGATGGAACCAACTACTCCATGTGGAGACGCTCCATTTTAATAAGTCTCAGCGCCAAAAACAAGTTGGGATTCATCAATGGAACCATATCCATTCCAGATGAATCTGATCCTAAATACATGTTATGGCAACGATGCAATGATATGGTTCTTTCTTGGATTCTCAACTCCTTAAATCAAGAGCTTGCCAACAGTGTTCTCTATGTTGAAACCCCCTTTGAAATCTGGTTGGATCTGCAAGAACGATTCTCACAAGGTGATTTTTCTCATCATTATCAACTTCAACGTTCCATAGTAGAATTGCAGCAAAATCAGGATTCTATCTTCGGTTATTACACCAAAATAAAAACGCTGTGGGATGAATTAAAAATGAGTAGTCCAGCTATTCAGTGCACTTGTGGTGGAATGAAACAATTGTCAAACAATGAGGAAAAGACGAGACTTGGTCAGTTTCTTATGGGATTAAATGAGAGTTATTCAGCTATTAGAGGGCAAATCATGCTCATGCAACCTTTACCAACTGTTAAGAAAGCATACTCACTCTTATGTGAGGAAGAAAAACAACGTGGACTGGTTGAGCACAAGGTTACTGAACAGGTTCACGCCATGAATGTCAAAAGACCAGGTTATACTTCACAACGACCAGGCTATACTTTAAAAGATTTCTCTCGAAATTGGATGCCTGGCTCATCAACAATGCAAGGATCCAAGAAACGACTTCACTGCTCCTACTGTGATGGAACAACACATACAGTGGAGAGATGTTTCTATTTGATTGGGTTTCCTGTTGGTCATGCTCTTCATAGCAGGAATGTCCAACCTAGGAATCGAGCTCAAAAGGTGGCTGCAAATCAAACAGGGACTGAATCATCTCACACCAACATCAACTCTGTTCAAATCTCTGATCAGCCTCTTCAATTCACTCCTGAAGAATTTTCACAAATCAAAGCTTTCTTCCAAACCGAGAAATCCACAGTCTCTGCAAACTATACAGGTAACTCCACTCCATTTTGTTCATCATCCACAACTCATAATTCCAAGTTTATTCAATGGATCATTGACAGTGGAGCTACTAACCATATAGCTACTTCAGTTGTTGATAAAGTCATTATTCCCATGTTCTCTCAAGTCACCTTACCAAACGGTTCCCATGCAAAAATTACCAATGCTGGCTCTGCATATATTACCAAAAATATACATGTTCATGATGTTCTTTGTGCACCCTCATTCCATATGAATCTGCTTTCCGTTAGTTAGCTCACATCTGCTTTAAATTGTTCTGTCCACTTCTTTCCCACTTTCTGTATATTGCAGGACCTTGCTACGAAGAGGATGATTGGCCTGGGGAAGCAGAGTAAGGGACTATACTACCTTATGCCACAATCAGAATCACATTCAACAACACCGATCTCATATCAAGTCTCTTTCCCATCAGGAGTTGTTTGGCATAACAGATTAGGTCATCCATCAAAATTACCCTCTCAGTTTCTGTCAAAATTAATCCCATCCTTTGTTTATGATTCACAACATTCATGCGAAGTTTGTCCTTTGGCAAAACAAACCAGGTTATCTTTTCCCATTAGCTCAATTCAAAGTACCAAAATTTTTGATCTTATACACTGTGATATTTGGGGTCCTCAAAAGATTGAAACACACTCTGGTGCACATTATTTTTTAACTATTGTGGATGACTACTCTCGTTTTACTTGGATTTTCCTTATGAAATTCAAATCTGAAACACAAGGGTTGTTAAAATCATTCATCACTTTTGTTCATACTCAATTTAACTGTCAAGTTAAAATTATACGAAGTGATAATGGGCTGGAATTTATCTCTCTAAAGCCATTTCTTTCTACCCATGGCATTTTGCCTCAAAATTCATGTCCATACACACCTCAACAAAATGTTGTTGTTGAACGAAAACATAGACACCTGCTAAATGTTGGTCGTGCCTTGCGCTTCCAAGCAAATTTACCATTAAAATTTTGGGGTGAGAGTTTGCTTACTGCCACCTATCTTATAAATCATCTTCCCACTCCAGTTCTGAGTCACAAATCACCATATGAACTCTTGTATGGAAAAACACCTGCATATACACATCTACGTGCTTTTGGTTGTTTATGTTATGCCACTAACTTACAACCTTTAACCAAATTTTCACCAAGAGCTCGTCCATGTATTTTTGTTGGATATCCTTCTAATCAAAAAGCATATCGCGTTTATGATCTCACCACTCGACAATTTTTTACTAGTCGAGATGTTATTTTTCATGAAAACACATTTCCTTTTTTTAACCACACTTCAGAAAATCCTCCTCCACAATCATCTCTGCCACCCATATTTCCTGAGTCCAATAGCAGTCTACTTCCACAAACACTACCTTCTTCTCCTTTACCTCCCGAAACCCCTGCCACTCCATTATCTCCTTCTTCCTCAAAATCCCCATTGCCACCATCATCAAATTCCACACAGTCTCCTTTTATCCAAACAAACACACCTGCTCCTATACTACGTCGCAGCGATCGGCCTCGACAATCTTCTGTTCTTCTCCGTGATTTTCATTGTGGCCAGGTTGGTATGTCATCACTCTCTGCATCCACAACCAAGTCATCCTCTTCACGGTCAGGTACTCAATATCCGTTATCCAGTTTTATTTCCTATCAGTCATTATCTCCTTCTCATCAGCTATTTGTTAACACCATCACTAGCACTCTTGAACCTACGACATATGAGCAGGCACTAAATGATCCTAAATGGTGTGAAGCAATGAGAATTGAGCTCACTGCACTTGTAAATCAGAAGACATGGTCTCTGGTTCCATTACCACCAAACTGTCGTCCCATTGGCAGCAAATGGGTGTTCAGAATCAAATACCAGTCTGATGGCTCAGTAGAAAGGTATAAAGCATGCTTGGTAGCCAAAGGATTCACTCAAACAGAAGGCTTGGATTATCATGAAACTTTCGCTCCAGTTGCTAAGTTGACCACCGTTCGCTGCCTTCTGGCCTTGGCAGCAGTCCGCAATTGGCCACTTTTTCAGATGGATGTTAACAATGCCTTCCTTCATGGTGACTTACATGAGGAAGTTTATATGACTCCACCACCAGGACTTTGCCGACAAGGGGAGAAGATAGTCTGCCGGCTTCACAAGTCTTTGTATGGACTCAAACAAGCACCCAGAAACTGGTTCTTCAAATTCTCAGAAGCTATCAAAATTGCTGGATTCTCTCAGTCACATTCAGATCATTCTCTCTTTGTGCAAGAAAAAGGGTCTACTCTAACCATGGTCCTTATCTACGTAGATGATATCATAATTACCGGGAACAATGACAAGGCTATTCAAGATCTCAAGTTCTTTCTTCAACAACAATTCCACATAAAAGATCTTGGTAAGCTAAAATATTTTCTCGGTCTGGAAGTGGCAAGATCAAAGGCTGGAATAGTTATATCTTAAAGAAAATATACATTGGAAATTCTTGACGATGTTGGATTTCTTGGAGCTAAACTTGTTGATTTTCCTATGGAGCAGAATCTGAAACTCACTAATGACCAAGGCGAGATATTGAATGATGCTTCACACTACAGAAGATTGGTGGGGCGATTAATCTACCTTACAATTACTAGACCTGACATCATGTATTCTGTAAACATTCTAAGCCAATTTATGCATGCACTAAGAAAACCTCATTGGGATGCTGCTCTTCGTGTAGTGAGATACTTAAAGAACAACCCAGGTCTCGGCTTATTATTTTCTTCCAGCAACTCTTTGCAACTAAGAGCTTATTGTGATGCTAATTGGGCAAACTGTCCTATGACAAGAAGATCAACATCTGGTTATTGTGTATTTCTTGGAGACTCTCTCATCTCGTGGAAGACAAGAAAACAGAAAACAGTCTCCAGGTCATCTGCCGAAGCTGAGTACAGGTCCATGGCTGCTGCAACATGTGAACTCACATGGCTTAGATGTTTGTTTAAAGATCTACAGGTATGTTTAAAACCAATTACCCTATTTTGTGACAATCAAGCTGCACTTCATATTGCTGCAAATCCAGTATATCATGAACGTACAAAACATATTGAAATAGATTGCCATGTTGTGAGAGAAAAGATCCAAGCCGGTCAAATTGTTACACAATTCGTTCCCTCTCATCTTCAACTAGCAGATATATTCACTAAGGCCTTAGGAGGAGACAACTTTAAGAAATTAACAAGCAAGTTGAACATTCTCAACATTCATGCTCCAACTTGAAGGGGAGTGTTGAGAAGATAAGCTGAAGTTGATCTGCTGTGGATAAGAAGATGTTGATCTGCTGTTGAGGTTATGTTGATCTGCTGTTGAGGTTATCTGCTACAACTCCAGCTGGTATAGATGAACTGATTGAGTTGGACTCAATCACTTGTGGCTCCTACTTTCTAGGCATACGTTTGTATATATATACTTGATGTAAACACCTCTGTTTCAAAGAGAAATTAATAAAACAGTTCTACGTTCTTCTTCATCATCTAGTTTTCAACCAGAACAAGGCGAATTCCGACAGATCTGAGGGCAACTAATTTGTCATGCGTGATCAATACGTCCAAGTGCCTCTGTTTTACATGCGAACATTAACATATGCCGGCGACATTGACTATGATGGGGGTGTACAGTACAGTGTAAATGCAAATCTCTTGCCATTCTACTCTTCCAACTCTTGCCATTGTAACTTATTTCAATAATAAAAAAAATAAATCTTCTTTTATAATAATCTTAATTATGATCAGGGGTGGAGATAGGGAGCAAGTAGGGGCTCGAGCCTCTACCAAAAAAATTAAACCTTTTTAGGATTGTACACATATTTTATATGTGTATCTTCTATATAAATTTTTTTTCAAGTTTTGATATTTCCCTAGGAAATTGTACACGCACCTTCTATTTGAAAGAATTCAATAAATTCTTCTTCAATGTATATGTAAATCGTAAAATTGTAGGCCTGCAGGACCCGCGTCTCCAATTTATTAATATGATTTGATTCAACAAATCAAATCATGCGATTTCCTAGTAATTACAATCACTAATCTTCTCCTCGAGAACTGGTCCAATTTCTTCTCCTTCATTGCTCTAGTTTCACCTTAAAAATAACACATTCTTCCTTCCAAGCTTAAAAACCAAGAAAACTAGCTACAATCAGCTCAACCATAGGTGGACAGCAAGATGATCATGAAAAAAAACTCCTTAAATCCTGTTCCATCTTTCTTTCTCTTCCTTTCTTTGATGATTTTGTTCTTAGAAATGGGGGTGGCCCAGAGCACAACATCTACAATCCCAGTGAATGTAGGAGTGGTTCTTGACTTGGCTACTTTGGATGCCAAAATTGATTTGAGCTGCATAAACATGGCCCTTTCAGACTTCTATGCCTCTTATGGTGACTACAAAACTAGACTGGTCCTCAACACCAGGGACTCCAAGAAAGATGTTATTGGTGCAGCTGCTGCAGGTTCCCTCTCTGCCCCTTCTCCTCTTTTCTCCAATTATGAATCATTGCTCACCATTTCTTACTGCTAATTATTAACCTCCTCATGCAACTTTTAACAGTAGAGATTTTTACGTTCTGTATTAATTATCTGAGGTTCTCGGCCTGCAAATCTCTAGTTTCCCAAGAAGGACACGTTTTATCTAAGCCTTACTGTGATAACGAGGACTAGCTGGTTTAACTTTCTGCTAGCAACGATAAGGTCGGTCCAAACACACAAAAGTCTTCATAAATTGTGGCTATCTTATTTTCCAAATTTGCGCCCCCCCCCCCCCCCCCCCCCCCCAGTCGTCTATCGTGAGCTGTAACATTGGAGACCAGGAAACAACCCCAAGAGGTTCATAAAATATTTAAATAGGCATTTACTAGGAAACAATTTAAAGTCTGAAAATATAAAAGAAATTAAAACTGAATTCTAAAACTATAAAAAAATCCTAGAAAAGTAACAAAATTGACCAAAACAGCAACATTCAGGTCTAATTCTAGAAGATCCAACAATCTTATGATAAGCAACACAATTATGTTAATCTTAAGTAACATGAGAAAAATTTGAGCTTGATCTAATACTTGATTTGAATCATAATGTTTACCTAAATACTCATACTTGCTATAAGATCGCATAAATTTATGGATGTCATAAGTAGCTTATCAGGAATTCATGCATAATCACTTTTGGATTATTAATAATTTAGAATTGAACTCATTGAATAACTTGTTTAACTTGTCACTGCCTTATCAGCCACCTTTTTATATGTAATTAACAGCCTGAGATGTACTTCTTAAAATAAAATATGAACATAATAAGTTTGGCACTGCCTGTTTTAATTTTTTAGGATTTGTACGCCGATCATTGCATTATACTTTAATCATCATTCAACTATGATAATCATGTGGTTAGCATGTCAATCTATAAATTAATTTTGTTGATATAGAAGCAATAGTTCTTGCATTATAGATATACACTCACCAGTTAATTAGCCAGTTTTCCCTCTAGTTAAAACAAAAGTTCATGCTCTGCTTAAAAAGTTTGGATTGATAGTGAAAGAAATATATAGCTCGATCAGCATGGATTGCTAGACAAAAGCATGTTAATTTTCTGCTGTCATGTCATTTCTTGATTTATAAGATGGTGTTTAATTACTGTCTCGTAACATTACAGAAAAGAAAAGGAAGTAAAGAAAAAAAGAACATGTTTGTTTTTCTTGTTTTAAAATGATAGAAATTAACTATAAAACTGTCAAGAGACATGTTTATTTTATGAATCAGTCGTACTAGAACACTAACCAAATCCAACATAAGGTGTAGAGCAAAAGAGAAGAGCTCACAGATCATAAAACGGGACTGCAGAATGATCATCCTATAAGAAACTGTGATCCTTTGCTTGATCGTTCTCTGCTGCAGAAGTCTTTACTTTTTCTAATCTCCTTTCGAAATGCAGCCCTGGACTTGATAAAAAATGTGGAAGTGCAAGCAATCTTAGGGCCAAATACATCAATGCAAGCCAATTTTGTTATTGACCTTGGAGAAAAAGCTCGGGTGCCAATTATATCTTTTTCTGCAACAAGTCCTTCTCTTACTTCCATCAGGAGTTCATATTTCTTGCGAGCAACACAAAATGATTCAGCTCAAGTGAATGCCATAAGTGCTATAGTTCAAGCCTTCGGATGGAGAGAAGCGGTGCCCATCTACATTGACAACGAATATGGAGAGGGAATCATACCTTATTTAACTGATGCTCTGCAAGAAGTTGATGCTCGAGTGCCCTACCGGAGTGTCATTTCTCCATCGGCCACCGATGACCAAATTGTTGAGGAGCTTTATAAGTTGATGACAATGCAGACTAGAGTTTTCATTGTGCATATGTATCGCTCTCTAGGCACTCGGCTTTTCACCAAAGCAAAAGAGATTGGAATGATGAGTGAAGGCTATGTTTGGATCATGACTGATGGTCTGAGTGTTGATTTCTTGAGTTCACCAAATCATTCTGTCACCGATACTATCCAAGGAGTTTTGGGTATAAAACCTTATGTTCCAAGAACAAAAGAGCTTGAATATTTTCGAGCTCGGTGGAAGAGGCAATTCCTACGAGATAATCCAAATAAAATTGATGCTGAGTTGAACATTTATGGACTCCTGGCCTATGATGCCACTACAGCATTGGCCTTGGCAGTTGAGAAAGCCGGCACTACAAATTTTGGCTTCCAAATGGCAAATGTTTCTAGCAATTCATCAACAGATCTTGCAACTCTTGGCATCTCTTTAAATGGTCCAAACATTCTTCGAGCTTTATCGACCACTAGTTTCAAAGGCCTTACAGGAGATTACCTTTTTGTTGATGGGCAGTTGCAATCACCAGCTTTTCAGATAGTTAATGTGAACGGAAATGCAGGAAGACGGATTGGATTTTGGACGCCAACAGAAGGACTTGTGAAAACACTGAATCCGAGAATAAATAAACGTAAGAATTCAACTTCTACTTCCAGAGTTTCAACTGTAATTTTTCCTGGGGATACAAATGCGGTTCCTAAGGGCTGGGAGATTCCCACAAACGAGAAGAAGTTGAAAATAGGAGTGCCTGTGAAGTCTGGCTTCAGTGAGTTAGTAGGAGTAAAAAAAGATCCTGGTTCCAACACCACAACAGTCACCGGATTCTGCATAGATGTTTTTGATGCTGTAGTCAAAGCATTGCCTTATGCTTTGCCTTATGAGTACATCCCCTTTGCCAACTCTGATGGCGAACCTGCTGGAACTTACAACGATCTGGCCTATCAAGTGTACTTGAAGGTAAGACTTGCTCTCTCCTTTTCTGTTCTTGTAACTATATCACATTGAATATCATTCGCATTGAAGTATTTTTTGTTTATTGCCAACAGAATTATGATGCCGTGGTTGGAGACATAACTATCGTCTACAACAGGTCCTTGTACATCGACTATACCTTGCCTTTCACAGAAAGTGGTGTCTCCATGATTGTTCCGATTGCAGACAACAGCAACAAAAATGCTTGGGTCTTCATGAAACCTTTGACACGGGACCTTTGGGTGACCAGTTTTTTGTTCTTTGTTTTCATTGGATTTGTGGTCTGGGTTCTTGAGCACAGAATAAATGATGATTTTCGAGGGTCAGCTTCAGATCAAGCTGGCACTAGCTTCTGGTTTTCCTTCTCAACTATGGTTTTTGCACAACGTAATCTCCCTTCCCTTGTGAATTCTACTTCTACTGTTGTACTAGCAGTCCATATATATAAACACCAAATTGACTTTATGTTTATATTTACAGGGGAGAGAGTGGTTAGCAACTTGTCTAGGGCGGTGATAATCATCTGGTGTTTTGTTGTGTTGATCCTCACGCAGAGTTACACCGCCAGTTTAGCAAGCCTACTTACCGTCGAGCAGCTGCAGCCAACAGTTACTGATGTGCGTGAGCTCATTAAGAAAGGGGAGTATGTGGGCTACCAGAAGGGTTCTTTTGTTCTAGGACTCTTGTTAGACTTGGGGTTCGACAAGTCCAAGCTCATGGTGTATAGTTCTGCAGAAGAATGCCACCATCTTTTCTCCAAAGGAAGTGGAAATGGTGGTATTGCTGCAGCTTTCGACGAACTGGCATTTATAAAACTCATTCTGTCAGGATATTGCTCTAAATATACCATGATTGATCCTAAATTTAAAACCGGCGGTTTTGGCTTTGTAAGCTCACTTTCCTATCTTGTTATTTCCATTTACTCTGTGGCTAATAAGTGCGTAGTTTCTCATGTATCCATTCTTTTTTTAACTTCAGGTCTTCCCTAAAGGTTCTCCTCTAGTGCCTGATATATCGAGGGCAATTTTAAATGTGACCGAGGGAGATGAAACGAAGCAAATAGAGGGTGCATGGTTTGGCAAAAAAAGCACCTGTCCAGAATCCGGCTCCTCAATTTCATCTAATAGCCTTAGTCTCAAGAGTTTCTGGGGGTTATTTTTAATTGCAGGACTAGCTGCATTGTTAGCTCTCATTATCTTCGTTGTCATGTTTGTTTACCGAGAAAGAAACGTCTTGAGGTCCTCTGATTCCACAGCTTCAATATGGAGTAGAATTGAAAACTTCTTTAGAATTTTCATTCAAAGGGACTCGACATCCAGTACTTTCAGACAAAGTGATCCGAATGATAGAAATGGCATCAGTCTGCCTATTATGTGTGCCCCAAGCCCATCAGCCTATTCAGTTGACACGGAATATCCTGCCAATCGATCTTCTGCAAGCTATGATTCTAGTCCCAATAGGGAAGCACCTCAAGAGGAAGTTATAGACCATGAAAATAATTGACTTGTAGGTTATCATTTAACACTTCTGACACCAGTAGTCATTAGCATTGTAAAGAAATGGAATTACTGTATTAAAAACACATGAAAGCGAGTTGATTTTACTAAGATTTAAGTAGGATTAAACTGGGTTTCAGAAATTGAGTTACTTTATATTTTCTGCCTTCTTTTTTACTCTTTGAGTTGTGTTACCGAGGAGCATCTGGCATTACCTTCTGTACCTTCATATTTGTGATAGACTTCTTTCCTTTTCTTACAAGTCCTAACTTAATAAGAACCCAGAGATTTGCCTAGTGTTGAAGACTGCTTCAGGAATCCATGAGTCCTGTTTTTTCTATTCTATTATCATCAAATAAATGTTGAGCTAGTCTATAGGAACAAATTAGTTAATTAAGATATTATTTGCTGATTTGATGCTTTATGAGAGCATTTCGGTTGATTGTTCTTCCGAAGTTTTAATGAATAAAATAGAAACTCAAGTCTGACAACAATAGCATACTATTATCATAAAATTCTCTCCTGTTTTTTTTTTTTCTTCCTTTTAAAATCATTAATTTATATCAGATCAATTTGTATTAGGGACCTACAATGAAAGCTGAAGCAAACTTCTCTCATACAACCCCTCTTGTCTTTGATGAGAAGAATTATCAACATTGAGCTGTGAAAATGAAAATTTACTTGGAGACATTAGATATTTGAGAAGTTGTTGAAAAATATTATAATGTTTCTTCATTACCAAATAATCCAACCATAACTTATATCAAAAGATGTTTGAGACTATCTAAAGAAAGAATATGTAGGACATGAAAGGATACATGACATGCAAATACTGAATTTAATAAGAAAATTTGAGCTAAAAAGAATGAAAGAATCTGAGACTATCAAGATGTACTCAAATAAATTGCTTGCTATAGTTAACAAGGTTAAATTAGTTAGTATTACATTTACATACTCTAGAATTGTAACTTTCGAGAACAAAAAAGATCTATCCAAAATTACAATGATAGAATTTTTGAATGCCCTACAAATTCAAGAATAACGAAGGCTTATGAGGCAAGATCATTTTGTAGGAGGAGTTCTACCAACCAAGCATCAAGATTCTAAAAAGGATAAGAAGAAATTCTTCAAGAAAAATCAAGCCTCAAACAGTAAAATTAATGCTATTCAGTTTCAGAATAAGGAAAGACCTTTGAAAAAGGGTTATCAACCATGTCAATACTGTGGCAAGACAAATCATCCACAATTCAAGTGCAATAATTGCAATCAACTTGGGCATGAAGTTGTCATTTCCAAAACCAAACCTCAAAGACAAGAGGCAAATGCTCAAGTTGTTGACCAAGATGATAAGATCAAATGCTGGAAGTGTGAAGTTACCTCTTGGTGTAATCGGTTCTCCGTAAGTTCTTGTGCATCCTTGTATATCTATCTTGGTTACTAGGTTATCCCAAACAACACTTAATGTCGTACATCCAGGCCTGAAGCTTTTGGCAGATTTAGGTTAGCCAATCAAAGCCATTGCCTCTGCAACCCCCCCCTGTGATGACTTTTGAATTTCTCGATATCTGTGGTCCTCCTCTATGCACCTTGCAATTCATTCATAGTTTTAGTCCTTCAGCGCTTGAGCAGTCTAGTTTAACTCTTTAAGGGGATAAATGGAGATCGCAACTTGTCTTTTAGGAGCATGCTATGATTCTGCTCACCAGAAATCAAGTTTTGAGGAGTGTTCTGTTGCCGTGTCATCATTTACATGGGAGAAAAGCTTGAAATGGGACGAGGAGGAGTCACTCATATCATATTTTAATCCAGTAATTTGGAGGTTCATTGTAATTTATCAATGGCAATCCCACTGCAGGTTCTCCAACATGCAAAACCACTTAAACAGCTTCCCCTCGTTGGACCCTTGTTCACTCCCCCTGTCAATGTTACTGCCGTGGTGAAAGTTGCAGTAAGGGCAGCAACCGATCCAGTTTTCCCTCCCGGCATCGTGGATGTTTATGGAATACGGCGTTATAGCCAGCAGCAAAGAGCAACATAGATTTGTTGATATCGAGAGTTCATCTGTTTTCTTCACCAGTATAGAGTTCATCATCAATATCAAGATTCCATCTGTTCTTCTCTGTAAGTTCTCAAAATGTTAGCTGTTGGAGTTGGACTCGAAGCATTTTGTGAACTGGAGACTCACAAAAAGGTTCCATTAACATATCTGATGAAATAAAAATATCATACCCTGGATGCCTCCTGATCAAAAGATTTTATGTAGGTCTCATAATAAAATCCTTAAAGCTAAATTATTTTTTTGAAGAATCTCTTTTTGAAGGTACAAATATAATTTTACAAATTTTCAAATAAACCCTCATATGTATAAATTATACAACAAATTTCTAAACAAAAAGGCTATAAAATAAGTAAACATCCAAATAATATATATATATGTATATATATATATATATATATATATATATATTTGCAATAAAAATTAGTTAAAAAAATAAGTAATTTTGCTTATTTAAAGTAGAGAATTCTTAATAAAATTTGAATTAGAACTGGAATTTTGATAAATTAAGTATTGGGGTGGTTAAATTTATAGTCGGAGGTTGATTTGTGATAAAAATTAGAGGGTTGTTCTGTTTGTTGCAGTGAAAAATGAAGGAGGAAGAAGAAGAAATGAGAGAGTGGAAGATAAAGGTTGCTCATCAGATCATAAATTAAATATTATAGATAAATTTATTAATGGCATTTATTGATAGATTTCTGCGTGTAATTCTATCTATAAAAATAACATATTATTGTATTTTTTGACTTTTTTTAACTTCTTTTCCCGCTATAATTCATTTTTGTCTATGTTTATCGATGTATACAATGAGAGAATAATTTATTAATAAAATTCATTGCAATTTATTGATGAAAAAATTATATTGATATTTTTGTTTATATTTCTTAATTTTCTAGTAATACAAAGAATAACAATTTATAATGATCTTAATTGCAGCTCTACATCATATGCATTTTTTATATTGATCTCGTTCGTGCTTTCGAGTAAATTTTGAATAGAAATTTGATAATTTTATTAGGGAGTAAGTAGGATTAAACTGAGTTGCATTATTAAAATTGAAGGCTACAATATTTTGGACTCTTGATAGCTACAATATTAGCCCCCCCTTTTTTTATAGCAATTTCTGACCTTCATTTATAGTTGCTAGTTCAAGGTTAAAATCTTGTTTGGAAATGTGGTTGAGATTATTTTTTAAAGTGTTTTTTACTTGAATATATATTAAAATAATATATTTTTTATTTTTTAAAAATTATTTTTGACATCAGCATATCAAAATAATTAGAAAATATTAAAAAAATATATTAATTTAAAACAAAAAAAATATTTTTAATTTTTTAAAACAAATACTTTTAAAACAAAAAAATATAAACAAGATTTAAGCTTCGTTATTAATTTTTTGAAGGACGGAGACTTTCAAAATTTCAAGAAAGAACTAAAATAATGGCTTATCTCTCATGATCAAGGTTGTCAATTTCGTTTCGGTAAGTGTTTCATTTTTTCAATTGGAATGGAATGTTTCAGTTTCGGAGTGTTTTGGCGTGCCTTTTCGGGGTTATACTGTTCATATATATATATATATATATTCAACAAATATAATACAAATTCAAGATAAATTAATTATAAATTATGCAATACAAACACAATACCAAAAAAATATAATTTTAAAATTTAAAATATTTCTAAATAGTCAAGATTAAATAGATCTTTAACTTAAAGTAATTCAACTTAAACAAAATATCAAAATATTATGAAAGTAAAATGTTTTAACAAAAATATTTAAATATAAAGTTAGGTCAATGTTATCAAGTGGCTAATGGAATCTAAAGCATTCCTTGTTTTGCTCAAATTCCTACAAAATATAAACATGAAAAAAAAAACAACATGAATATAAATCATATATATAAGTGATAAATCTAATTTTAAAAAATTAATATCATTGTTAATAAAAATAGTAATAATAATTTTCAATATTATTATTAATATCATTGCTATTGAAAATAGTAATGAAAAAGAGCTTTTTATAATCGGGTGGTTTAATTAATGAAATTGAGCAAGGTTCAATTTGATTCAATGGCTTTTCAAGAGCGGAACGGAACACGTGAAATGAAACCGGAACGTTTCGAGCGGAATTTAGCTGAAAAATCCGGAACGGACCGAGATTTAAAATGAGATGAAATCTGTTCCGTTTTGTTCTGTTTTTTGAATTGGTATGGAATGTTTCGGCCATTCCGGACAGAACGGAACGGAATTGACAACCTTGCTCATGACAACATGCATTTAATAAATAAATTTCCTTTGTAGCAGTCAATAGATGGGACTGATTTCTTAATCATTGAACACTAAAACTGGAATTGGACTTAATCGTAAATTAATTACTTTAATCAATCCAAGCTGACTTTCTGCATCACGCATGAGGTCTAGAAGCTAGCAAGCAATATAGAATTTAAAATCCAAGTTGATATTTTTATACATTTTTCTTTCTACAGCTATTAATTTATCCTCCTAGCAATCACAAGAATCATTTGGATTCTTTTCTTGAAACTTGCTGTGTTAGTCATGATTTTTAAACTATGTCAGGGTTCACCAGGGGAAGGGACAAGTTAGGGGCAAGAGGGTCGACCTCAAAACAAAATTAAAAAGAAAAAACAATTAAAATGATGATGTTTTGACAATTTTTTTTAAATCAACAAGTTGAGTTTTTATTTTTATTTCTTTTTCAATCAAAACCAATTTAGGCTTCAAGGCGTTGGTCACCAGGTCAGAAGAATAAAGGCTACCTAACATCCAAGGAACCTGGTGTTCCAAGGCACCAGGTGTTGGAGATACCTGAACCGGAGGAGAGCCTATACGAACATAAATAATATTATTTTCAATTCAAAACTCTAAATTATTTGATTATATATGAATCCATCTTGACCTCATTTCTTGTCATCTTGGGTAAACTGTTGAGAAACACCTCAATCTCTTAAGCTACACAAAAATCTATGGTGCTTTTATTTATTTAATTTCTTTTTGGGAGGGGGGGGGTGGAAGTAGAATCAAGAAGTGGTAGCTAGGAAAAAGCTTGCAGCAGTGTAAAACGCGATTGAATTACTCGAGATAACGATGTGTCTTGAAAAACAAAATCCTGTGACATAACAAAGGATGGTTCCTCGAAGGAAGCCACAACTAAAATAAATGATTGGCAAGCTCGATCCTTGTCCTAAACAATAGACAATTACGCACGCACTGTTTACTGATGGTCTAAGACTTGACTTTATGTTAACTGATTTATATTTTATAATAGTGATTACGTAAGGTACACTGGTTTTTTTAGCTTCAGCTTGTTGAGGAAAGCCTCGTATGATTTCTCAGACAATCAAGAAAAAGCCCGGTGCTTTCTGTTAGTAAAACCTAAGAACAAGGAGACAATATCTTATTAAACTCAAACTCGAGAAGAGATGTGGAACGAAGCCCTTTGCCACCATCACCGCAAAAGTTGAGGGATCTAAGCTTGAATATTCAATAATAATCACAAATACTTTGATTTAGTCAAGGGTAAACGATGGTGAAACAACCACCAAGACAAGACAAGGGATCTTTACCATTGATCAGCACAAGGCGAATTCCGACTGATTTTTGTCATATGTGACCACAACGTCCAAGTGCCTCTGTGTTACAAGCAACGTTAAGTCGTTAACATGTGCCGGCGACATTGACTATTATGGGGGGTACTGTACAGTGTAAATGCAAACCTTCTTAAATAATTTTAATATTTAACCAAAATATCCACTCCCCATTTGTGTTTTGGACATCTCTTTTTTATATTTTATTATACAAAGGGAAACATAATTTCTAAAAAAGGGAATTAGGGAAAGGAGTAACCTGCTAGGATATAGTATTTAGTTTTATTAGTGTACCCATTTAGTCGGTGTTTGTTTTTGTGCTAAAACATTCTTTTCATAGTATTTTTTTTTTTTTTGAAAAAGTGTTAAATTTATGGTTTTTATGTGTTTTTAGATGATTTTAATGTATATTATTTTGATATATTTTAAATTGAAAAGCATCATCCATCACAATACTAAATCCACACTTAGTTTTACACCCTTAAAGTTTGTATACATATCTTATAAGATGTTGGTGGATACTTGGTGATTTTTTTTTTTAGATAAATGTATTTTAAATTAGTTTATGCATTAATTAAAATTAAATCTTTTTTGGACAGTATTAAAAATATACATCTCACATTTACTTAATATAAAACCTTATGTTCCAAGAACAAAAGAGCTTGAATATTTTCGAGCTCGGTGGAAGAGGCAATTCCTACGAGATAATCCAAATAAAATTGATTTTGAGTTGAACATTTATGGACTACTGGCCTATGATGCCACTACAGCATTGGCCTTGGCAGTTGAGAAAGCCGGCACTACAAATTTTGGCTTCCGAAAGGCAAATGTTTCTAGCAATTCATCAACAGATCTTGCAACTCTTGGCATCTCTTTAAATGGTCCAAACATTCTTCGAGCTTTATCGACCACTAGTTTCAAAGGCCTTACAGGAGATTACCTTTTTGTTGATGGGCAGTTGCAATCACCAGCTTTTCAGATAGTTAATGTGAACGGAAATGGAGGAAGACGGATTGGATTTTGGACGCCAACAGAAGGACTTGTGAAAACACTGAATCCGAGAATAAATAAACGTAAGAATTCAACTTCTACTTCCAGAGTTTCAACTGTAATTTTTCCTGGGGATACAACTGTGGTTCCCAAGGGTTGGGAGATTCCCACAAACGAGAAGAAGTTGAAAATAGGAGTGCCTGTGAAGCATGGCTTCAGTGAGTTTGTAGCAGTAACAAAGGATCCTGGTTCCAACACCACAACATTCACCGGATTCTGCATAGATGTTTTTGATGCTGTAGTCAAAGCATTGCCTTATGCTTTGCCTTATGAGTACATCCCCTTTGCCAACTCTGATGGCGAACCTGCTGGAACTTACAACGATCTGGCCTATCAAGTGTACTTGAAGGTAAGACTTGCTCTCTCCCTCTCCGTTCTTGTAACTATATCACATTGAATATCATTCACATTGATTTATTTTTTGTTTATTGCCAACAGAATTATGATGCCGTGGTTGGAGACATAACTATTGTCTACAACAGGTCCTTGTACATCGACTATACCTTGCCTTTCACAGAAAGTGGTGTCTCCATGATTGTTCCGATTGCAGACAACAACAGCAAAAATGCATGGGCCTTCATGAAACCTCTGACATGGGACCTTTGGGTGAGCAGTTTTTTGTTCTTTGTTTTCATTGGATTTGTGGTCTGGGTTCTTGAGCACAGAATAAATGAAGATTTTCGAGGGTCAGCTTCGGATCAAGCTGGCACTAGTTTCTGGTTTTCCTTCTCAACTATGGTTTTTGCACAACGTAATCTCCCTTCCCTTGTGAACTTTCCTTCTACTGTTGTACTAGCACTCCATAAATATAAACACCAAATTGACTTTATGTTTATATTTACAGGGGCAAGAGTGGTTAGCAACTTGTCTAGGGCGGTGATACTCATCTGGTGTTTTGTTGTGTTGATCCTCACGCAGAGTTACACCGCCAGTTTAACAAGCCTACTTACCGTCGAGCAGCTGCAGCCAACAGTTACTGATGTGCGTGAGCTCATTAAGAAAGGGGAGTATGTGGGCTACCAGAAGGGTTCTTTTGTTCTAGGACTCTTGTTAGACTTGGGGTTCGACAAGTCCAAGCTCATGGTGTATAGTTCTGCAGAAGAATGCCACCTTCTTTTCTCCAATGGAAGTGGAAAAGGTGGTATTGCTGCAGCTTTTGACGAACTGGCATTTATAAAGCTCATTCTGTCAAGATATTGCTCTAAATATACCATGATTGATCCTAAATTTAAAACCGGCGGTTTTGGCTTTGTAAGCTCACTTTCCTATCTTGTTATTTCCATTCACTCTGGCTAATAAGTGCATAGTTTCTCATGTATCCTTTCTTTTTTTAACTTCAGGTCTTCCCTAAAGGTTCTCCTCTAGTGCCTGATATATCGAGGGCAATTTTAAATGTGACCGAGGGAGATAAAATGAAGCAAATTGAGGATGCATGGTTTGGAAAAAACAGCACTTGTCCAGAATCCGGCTCCTCAATTTCATCTAATAGCCTTAGTCTCAAGAGTTTCTGGGGGTTATTTTTAATTGCAGGACTAGCTGCATTGTTAGCTCTCATTATCTTCGTAGTCATGTTTGTTTACCGAGAAAGAAACGTCTTGAGGTCCTCTGATTCCACAGCTTCAATATGGAGTAGAATTGAAAACTTCTTTAGAATTTTCATTCAAAGGGACTCGACATCCAGTACTTTCAGACAAAGTGATCCGAATGATAGAAATGGCATCAGTCTGCCTACTATGTGTGCGCCAAGCCCATCAGCCTATTCAGTTGACACGGAATATCCTGCCAATCGATCTTCTGCAAGCTATGATTCTAGTCCCAATAGGGAAGCACCTCAAGAGGTAGTTATAGACCATGAAAATAATTGACTTGTAGGTTATCATTTAACACTTCTGACACCAGTAGTCATTAGCATTGTAAAGAAATGGAATTACTGTATTAAAAACACATGAAAGCGAGTTGATTTTACTAAGATTTAAGTAGGATTAAACTGGTTTCAGAAATTGAGTTACTTTATATTTCCTGCCTTCTGTTTTACTCTTTGAGTTGTGTTACCGAGGAGCATCTGGCATTACCTTATGTACCTTCATATATGTGATAGACTTCTTTCCTTTTCTTACAAGTCCTAACTTAATAAGAACCCAGAGATTTGCCTAGTGTTGAAGACTGCTTCAGGAATCCATGAGTCTTGTTTTTTCTATTCTATTATCATCAAATAAATGTTGAGCTAGTCTATAGGAACAAATTAGTTAATTAAGATATTATTTGCTGATTTGATGCTTTATGAGAGCATTTCGGTTGATTGTTCTTCCGAAGTTTTAATGAATAAAATAGAAACTCAAGTCTGACAACAATAGCATACTATTATCATAAAATTCTCTCCTGTTTTTTTTTTCTTTTCTTCCTTTTAAAATCATTAATTTATATCAGATCAATTTGTATTAGGGACCTACAATGAAAGCTGAAGCAAAATTCTCTCATACAACCCCTCTTGTCTTTGATGAGAAGAATTATCAACTTTGAGCTGTGAAAATAAAAATTTACTTGGAGACATTAGATATTTGAGAAGTTGTTGAAAAATATTATAATGTTTCTCCATTACCAAATAATCCAACCATAACTTAGATCAAAAAATATTTGAGATCACCTAAAGAAAGAATATGTAGGACATGAAAGGATACATGACATGCAAATACTGAATTTAATAAGAAAATTTGAGCTACAAAGAATGAAAGAATCTGAGACTATCAAGGTGTACTCAAATAAATTGCTTGCTATAGTTAACAAGGTTAAATTAGTTAGTACTACATTTACATACTCTAGAATTGTAACTTTCGAGAACATAAAAGATCTATCCAAAATTACAATGATAGAATTTTTGAATGCCCTACAAGCTCAAGAATAACGAAGGCTTATAAGGCAAGATTGTTTTGTAGAAAGAGTTCTACCAACCAAGCATCAAGATTCTGAAAAGGATAAGAAGAAATTCTTCAAGAAAAATCAAGCCTCAAACAGTAAAATTAATGCCAATCAATTTCAGAATAAGGAAAGACCTTTGAAAAAGGGTTATCAACCATGTCAATACTGTGGCAAGACAAATCATCCACAATTCAAGTGCAATAATTGCAATCAACTTGGGCATGAAGTTGTCATTTCCAAAACCAAACCTCAAAGACAAGAGGCAAATGCTCAAGTTGTTGACCAAGATGATAAGATCAAATGCTGGAAGTGTGAAGTAACCTCTTGGTGTAATCGGTTCTCCGTAAGTTCTTGTGCATCCTTGTATATATCAACAAATAAATGTTGAGCTGGTCTATAGGAACAAATTAGTTAGTTAAGATATTATTTTCTGATTTGATGCTTTATTATAGCATTTTAATTGTTTGTTCTTCCTATAAATTTAATGAAGTTTTAATGAATAAAATAGTAACTAAAAGTCTGTACAACAATAGCAGACTATTATCATAAAATTCTCTCCTGTTTTTTTTTTTCCTTTCAAAATCATTAATTGGTATCAGAGCAATTTATCTTAAGGACCTGCAATGGAAGTTGAAGGAAGCTTCTCTCATATATCCCCTTCGATCTTTTATGGAGAGAATTACCAGCTTTGGGCTATGAAAATGAAAGCTTATTTGGAGGTATTAGATCTTTGAAAAGCTATTGAAGAGGATTATGATGTTCCTCCATTACCAAATAGCATAATTATGACTCAAATAAAAAGCCACAGAGAAAGAAAAGCCAATGCTTATAAGATAATCAACCTTGTTATACTGGGCTCTAGGTGTTTGCTTTAAACCATAAAGAGCTTTCTTCAACAAATAAATTTTATCTTGTTCTCCCTAAACCACAAATCTAGATGCTTGTTCAACATAAATCTAGAAAGAAAAACCAAAAAATCAAAAGCAAAAGCATGTTTGTTTGCTATTATTTCAACAACCATTTTCACAAGAATCATGTCTTTCAAATCAGCAAAGGATGTCTGAGACTATCTAAAGAAAGAATATATAAGAGATGAAAGGATACATGCATATACTGAATTTAATAAGAGAATTTTAGCTACAAATAATGAAAGAATCTGAGACTATCAAGGAGTACTCACATAGATTGCTTGTTATAGTTAACAAGGTTAGATTACTTGGTACTACATTCATAGACTCCAGAATTGTTGAGAAAATCCTGGTTACAGTGCCTAAAAGATATGAAGCATCAATCACTACTTTGGAGAACATAAAAGATATGTCCAAAATTACATTGGCAGAACTTTTGAATGCCTTACAAGCTTAAGAGCAATGAAGGTTTATAAGGCAGGATTGTTTTACATAAGGAGCTTTACCAACTAAGCATCAAGATTTTGAAATGGATAAGAAGAAATTCTTTAAGAAAACAATAAGCTTCAGGCGGTAAAATTACTAATCAGATTTAGAACAAGGGAAGATCTTTGAAAAAAGGATATCCACCATGTCAACATTGTGGTAAGAGAGGTCATCCATCATTCAAATGCTGGAAAAGACAAAATACAAGGTACATCAAGTGCAATCAACTTGGACATGAAGCTGTCATTCACAAAACCAAACCTAAAAAACATGAGGCATATGCTCAAGTTGCTGACCAAGATGATGAAGATCAAATGTTTGTGGCTACTTGTTTTTCAATTAGAGACTCCTCAGATCATTGGCTCATTGACAATCTACACAAACCATATGACTTTTGACAAGAGGAGAACATTGCAATCTACAAGAATTTCAAAGGTTTGAATTGGGAATGGTGATTATATAGTAGCAAAGGAAAAATGAACCATTGTTATCTCAACAAATTCAGGTGCAAAAACAATTTCAATTGTTATCTATGTAGGTGATATAGATCAGAACTTGTTGGTTGTTGGGCAGCTGATAGAAAAATGAATGGAGGTGTCTTTTGAATATCAATCCTTTCATATTTTTTATGCTACTGGATAGAAGATACAGCAGGCTAAGATGATGGGTAAAAGTTTATCATTCTTACCATTTAAGGAGGAGCTTACAACTTTCTTAACAAAGATTAACAACACAGAAGTATGGCACTATGATCTTCAACGTAGCACAATATGATGAAGAATGATGTAGTGAAAGGTGAGCCATTTCATATTGGTCAATTACCAAATTGTCAAGCCTATTAGTTTGGTAAGCAAAATAGAAGGTCATTTCCCAAATCAACATAGATATCTGCATAAAAACTCCAATTGATTCATATTGATATGGCAAACCCTAAAAAACACCTTCATTAATGCCTTGTTTGTTTTCATGGAAAGTGGTTTTCTAGAAACCATTTAATTTTCAGACTTTTCAATGTTTGTTTGTTATTAGAAAAGTTGGTTAACAAAAACACTTTCTAGTCTAATAAAAATTTTAATTGGTTTTCAAGAAAGTGTTTTTCTTTTATTTTATGCGGAAAACACTTTCCAGAAGTTATGAAAAAATTAGAAATGTCATGTTATTTGCTGATTATATCAAATTTGATCTTTTTATTACTACATATTTTGTTTTGAATCTTTTTTTTCTTCAATTTCATCCCTTATAATTTGATTTTTATATCAACTCTGATCCTCATTTTTATGATTATTATTTTCTTTTATCTTAATATTTTTTATTTATCAGATTTGATCCCCATTCTTTTGAATGTTATTTATTTTATTTGAAATAATTTATGAAATTATAATTTATTTATTTTTTTTATTTTATTATTTCAAATTTGGTCTAGATTATGATTCAGACTAGGATTAGGAATGTTCTCATGGTCATCAAATAAGCAGAATATTATGGCACAATCTACTACATAAACTAAATTTATAGTAGCAACAATAGCAGTGAATCAAGCATTATAGCATTCTATGTGAATTGTACATGGATTAGAAGGAAATTACATAGATTTCAGTGGATAATCAAGCAGCTATACTGATTTCTCATGATCTAGTGTTTCATGAAAAACCAAAATATTTTAGCATCAAACTCTATTTTTGACGAGAGGTGTAAAAAACTAGCGACGTTATGTTAATTCACTATAAAATTCAAGATCAGTTAGCATATATGTTCACCAAGACACTTCCAGCAAGCAAATTGGAATTCCTAAAATAGAAAATTGGAATTTTTAATTCCTGAATCTAGGAGTCCTGTTTTTTCTATTTTGCTATCATCAAATAAATGTTGATCTAGTCTATAGGTATTTTGTTATCATCAAATAAATGTTGAGCTAGTCTACAGTAACAAGTTAGTTGGTTAAGAAATTATTTGCTAATTTGATGCTTTATTATAGCATTTTGATTGTTTGTTTTTCCTATAAATGTAATGAAGTTTTAATGAATAAAATAGTAATTCAAGTCTGTACAACAATAGCATACTATTATCGTAAAATTCTCTCATGTTTTCTTTTCTTTCCTTCCATTTAAAATCATCACCTAGGAAAAATGTTAAAATCATCTTGGAGAAGGGAAAAAGTAATGACATGGATCTATACAACTTCTACTGAGATATACTAATGGCTGCAAAGAACATGTTACATTGGTTACAAAACTTTCCTAGCATTTTTTGTACACAAATTTACAGCAGAAATCATGGTAGATATTGTTCCAAGCACTCTTTTATTTTTTGAAAAGTCACGGGCTTTGAAACAAATGAGTCCATGCCATTTGCATAGCATTCCTCTGCACTCTCTGATAATGCATTTGCTGTCATCTGCACATTCACCAGCAGACTCTGTTAGCGTACGCGGACAGAAAAAAATAGGACATCTTTCGGTGGTTCTGGCGTAAATCGGCTAGTACAGAAACCAAGACATATTGCTGTGTTTTGATGGATAATAATTAACAAGTAGCTAATAATATTCAGGGTAGAAAGATTACAGGTTAATCAAGGGAGGAAATAGGGTATCAAGATTTTAAGGGTTTTTGATAGTGAAGTGCTTACTGCAATTATAGGAATCCGCTTATGATAATGAATTGAACTCTGACCACCTAGTACTGAAGCTGAAGATGGTGCACATTGCTCTATTCCAGCCTTAATAGCAGCATCCCAATTGCCAGTTTCTTCGAAAGAACGAATCAATTGTGTAGCTTGAAGGCCATTCATAACAGGCATGCAGACATCCTGCAAAATTTGTATAATACATGGTTACTGCAACTTAAGAATCAAAGTATTTAGCTTAATCGAAATTGCATTCACACCTAAACTCATCGGAAGAAGGATGAACAAAGAAAAGAAGGTGGTGGAAATTATTTGAATCTAGAAATTACCATCAAAATGAGATCATAAGAACAGGACTGAACTGCACGCACTGCTTCAACTCCGTTATTTACGACATCCATGGTGTGGCCTAACTGCTTCATCATTGATTTCGTCACCATTACGTTGATCTTGTTATCTTCTACTAGAAGGATCTTAGGCTTTGGTTTTGATTCTGGTTCTTGTGGAATGCTGCTAGAAGTGCACTGAGAGCTTGTGGCAGATTTCTCTTGTTCCTGACACGACCCTGGTGGGTCACCTGACACTTCTTTGTGATTATTGCGGTTTTTAGTACCATTAGGGATTTTACTCTTTGTGTCATCTAGACATTGTTTTCTTCTACAAACTACATTCTCGTTGTCACGGTCTGGACTATGACTAAATGAGCTTTCAGGTTCAGATAATGTCTCGGCAACTTCAACCATAGAACAGGCATCCTCAACAGAAGTTGTCTCTTTCAATCTAACGTTACCAGAAGGAAATGAGCAAGAATCCTCAGAGAATCCATTGAGTATAGGGGAATTACTAAAACCAATACCATGTGGCAATAATTTTTGAGTCCTGGTGGATCCATTAGAAGAGAATAGAGAGCCCAAAGTGCGTGGTTGGAACTGAAAGAAGCCAGCAGTTTCATCCTCTAGTGGAGCCTCATGATCAACCATCTCTGAAAGATCATCAGGATCATCGGAAGAATCACAGGTTGATGATACCTTATACGGTAGCACAAACGTAAACGTAGATCCACATTTCACTTTGCTAGACACAGTGAGACTGCCTCCCATCAGCTCAACCTAATCCAAATGCATAGAAATGTAAGAAGGCTGTCTCAAAATCTGTATTCACACGATGTTCTGTTTCCCATCAATTTAAGCTATCAAAGCATGTTTGTATCAAAGTTTCAGAATACAAATTTCAGTTTATTACAGACAAAGTACAAATCACAAATGGCTTGGGTGGTCAGAAAACTCACCAGCTGTTTGCATATCGCAAGGCCTAGCCCTGTCCCGCCATATTTTCGAGCATGATCCGCACTAACTTGCATGTATTTTTTGAATAGAGTAGGTAAAGCATTATCTGACATGAAAAAGAAATGTAATGAGTGCTTCTACAATAGAAATTAACTTGGAATGTAATAGACAGCTAGAGTATTGATAAACAGAGAAAAGAAGAAAAGAAAATACTCAATTCTTCGACTAGGCAGATGATTTTAGAATATAGTTAAGCATATTGATAATGTACCTGGGATTCCAATGCCGGTGTCATAAACATCACAGCAAAGCCACACTGTTGTTCCAGGTACTTCAGGTTCCTCCCCTTTATCTCCGTCCATTGTGTTTCCATTCTTAACCGGTGTTTGAGGTTCATTGCTAGGCAAATGATTAGGATATGGACCTTCACTGTATTTTGTACTGTGGAAACATTTTCGATCGCTGCTACTTCGAGACGAGGATGTAGGCTTGCCTTCCTTTGGCTCATTTGTGGTTGACTGATCTGCAGATGACTTCTGATGTTTTCTTTCAGCTTTTCCATAACATGGATCCGATACGACATAAAGTTTTATTCCTACTTTCCCTTCATGAGTAAACTTGATTGCATTGCTTATCAAGTTGGTGAGGATTTGCCGGATCCTAAGAACATCTCCAATGACCTAAAACTAAAGCATGATCAGTATTTTTTAATTTAACACAGTAACAGATGTTACCTTCAGACAGAGCTAAATGGCACAAAAATATTGATATTGCAGATTCAATTTATATAAAAACAATATCCATGAGCAATGCTGCATCTAAAGTTTTTTCTTAAAAGTTAGTCTATCAACTTTGTGTTGTGAAACTTTTACCTCAATGGGAACATCATCGGCTACACGTCCTTCCAAGGTCAGAATCTTTTGCAATGATGCCGCAGCAGTCTGCAGCACATGTTTTACTACCTCTCGTGGTCGGAATTTCGTAGCCTCCAACTTCATAACACCTGACTCAACCTTGGAAAGGTCGAGTATGTCATTTATAAGTTGAAGAACCAAATCTCCTGAAGATATCATGACATTCAATAGCTGTCTTTGCTCGCGATCAAGGTTTGTGGTGGAAAGAATCTCAGCCATGCTAACAACTCCAGAGAGAGGTGATCTTATTTCATGAGACATGGTTGCTAGCATTTGTTTTGCACGCATTGTTTCCTCTGCAAAAGTACAGAGGTACAAAGTCAGATTGAACTTCTCAAGTCACCACAACAGAAATTGTCGACGAAAAAACAAACCTGTTATATGGATTGTTTTGTTAAGTTCTGTTTCCTTAGCTTTCTGTACTGCTATCTCTTCTCGAAGCCTTGCCATTTTCTCTCTTTTCCTTACCTGTTTTGCAACCAGGAACATAAATGTCTATTCTTTTGCAAGATCAAGAAGATTCTAAATAACCACGAAAAAGAATGATTTACCTGATCAGTTACATCCATTCCCATATAGTTTATACCGATTGTCTCCCCGGACTTGCTAAAAACGGGTTCTACATAGATCAAAAACGTCTTTGAACCAAATAATTCTGTCTCAAATGTGATTTCCCTCTTTGCAGGCAATCCTTTATCCAAAACTTCTTTCTTGAAATCTTGAGATTCCTTAACTCCTGCGCCTGAAAAAATTTCGACATCTGTTTTTCCTATAATTTCCTGAAAATGGAATGGACAATATAGAATTATAGATAGGTGATTCAGTGACTCGAGCTAGCCAGCAATACTTAGAAGAGGAACAATGAAAATGAAAAAGAAATCCTGCCTCGATCACAATTTCTTACCTCCTCTTGCAAACGCGGAAAATGATTATAGATAAAGCGATATCTTAAATCTTTATCCTGAAAGAAATAATCAACAAATCAGACCTTTTAGCTAGAAATTGGGCGCAGGCAGGCAGGCAGGCAGAATAGGATTATGTCTGCTTTACTCATAATACCTGATGGCCTATAACAACAGGAGCATTTTGAAGTACAAAATGTAAGAAATTATCAGCCCTTTTCAGAATCTGTGTCAACTCTTCAACTGGGGAGGATTGCTTTTCCAAGTTCTGTATGCTTTCTTGTAACTTCTCTGTCAGTAACTCCTCTCTGTGGACACTGGCCTCCAACAATTTCTCTAAATGCACTACTCGCTGTTTCCAGTATGCGACAGTGTCGAATTCAGCATCTATGTCTACTCTCTTGCTTTGAACAATGATATCACTTTTTCTCCGAGGAATATCTTGATATATATCAAATATTTCATCCAAAATAGAAATCTGTCGTTTATCACCACTGTATCTTTCTTCCTCAAACCGAAAATCCTCCAATATCTCCAATTTCTTGAGCTCAACTTCCTCTCTTTGTTTGTTTAAGATGTCAAGCTCTTCTCTGAGAAGGCGGACTGCATATGCCTGTTTATACTCCCAATGTTGTACAAGATGTGCCAGCTGAGAAGAGCCCCTATCAGTGTAATTCGTCAGCTCGACAAGATGATGGAAATCGACTATAGTTGGCCCCTCAACTATGGTAACCTCCTCTAACATGTCTTGATCCCCTACCGGCTTCTCTACATATGGCTTTGAACTATCAATATCTTCAGGCCACATTGAAGAGAGGGCTTCAATGTCCATGTCCTCCATTTGATCATTCTCCATTTCGCAGACCATTAAACTACTTACATCAAATTTATGCGTCCATTATTCAAAGGCTACTGAACCACTGTACTCGCGCCACTCTACGCACCAGAAACAATGAAAAACTTCAACCTTCTTAAACCCTTTATTTGCATAAGAAAATCTTCAAACGGCAGTGGTAGAAAATCCAAAACCATGAAATCTGATGCACTTTGTTTTGACAGGAAAATTGTGCTTTCCTATTGGAACCAACAGAGCAAAAATGAATTACCGGAGAAAACTCACATCCTACACTTCAGAAATGGAGAATCACATATACATTTACAAACATATCATGCATCAAAATCTTGAACATAAGGGAGCAAGCAGCAGCAAGAGCAACAAATAACAGCAAAATTGGATTGCTATACAATAAAAGCAGAGTTGATTGGCTATAGCAGCTTTATCTATTAAACAAAATTCTCTGATAACTATTGAACCAATTGATTCAAGACTTGAAACAGCACTTAAGCTATTTCACTTTGACAATCACAACAAACTTGAAATTAAAGAAAAATAATCATTAAAATTAAAGAAAAAATATTTCAAAAAATGCAAATAGTATGGCCCAATTCCGAATTTTTTCAACAACTTATGAAAATCGCTTAATTTGCTGAATTATGCAAGGAATAAGAGAGAAGAATACCACTTTCCAGGAAACCAAACAAAGTATAGAACTGAAAAGCTGACACACAAAAGCCAGAACAGCCTATACAAGACAAAATGGCAACAAAAATTTCTACAGAGAAAGGGGGATTCTTTGAGTTAAATCAGTTAACCAAAGCAAGAGAATTTGGTCTACATTTTCTCATTTATAAGAACGTAAAGGACTTCTTGTGTTGCATCATTTTCCACCTCAAACAACAGTGAAGGACAAGAAGCGCAAACTCATGCCATTGTCAAAAACTTTTCACGTACAAAGCAAAGGATCCATCAAACAAAACAATTCAAGAAACACTTCCAATCAAACCCAGACCATTGAATTCAAGAAACACAAAGAAACAACTAACCTTGGTGAATGGTGATTGAATCAAAGCTCATGCAACCAAGAAGCAAAGAAGATCAAGAAAGTAACATGGGCAGACAAGAAAATGAAAGTTTAAGGGGGGGAAACTTTTTCACTGTAGATCTAATGATGAGGAATCTGGATCCTGGTTTTAACTACTGAGAGTCAATTTTTTTCAATGGATAATTAGCCACTAACAGAGAGAGGGGGGGGGGAGCAAGGAGAGCATGTGAAAGGCAAAAAAACAAAAACAAAACGTGGAGAGAACAGAAGGTATAATACTAATACTATAGCTAGGCAGCTAGCACCAAGAAGCCATGTGCATTTGGAAGTCAAAAATATTAGAAAAATTCTTCAAATTTAGCCTTTTTTTCACTCTTTTTAATTTATATAATATTCTATAAATCTTTTTCTCTCTTTCTGTGTTTTTAAAGTGACATTCATAGTCTCTTCTCTGCAACAAAAAAAAAAAGAGAATGGAAATCACCACTTTGGTCTCTTATACTTATGTTTTCTCTGTCTTCATGCTTTTACTACGGAGAAAGAGAGGCTTTTTTTTAGTATTTTTTAAATGGGAAAGGAGTTCTCCTGATTTTCCCGCCTTTTAATATTTTTAGGGAAGTGTTTGATTATTGGTTAGAGACAGAATAGATGGAGATAAAAAAAAAAAAAAAAAACATGGAGATATAATTGTGTTCAGATATATAAAATAAAATAATTATTTTTTAATCTTGTTTGGTTATGATAAATAAAATAAAATAAAATATATATATATATATATATATATATATATATTTTACTCTTAATATATATTGTTGTAAAAAATAATTAGATATTATTTTTTTTATTTTAGTTTATATTAAATATTGAAATTAATAATATTATAATAACCATAGTTCTAAAATTAAGATTGACTTTACTGTTTGAACTGGTCCGAGTTTAAGAAAAAAATGAATGATTGACTTAACCTGACCAAGTCAAAAACTCAAATCAACCTGAGATAAAACATTGGCAAAAAAAAAATCATGGACTTTTTTGAAAAAAAAAATTTGTTAAAACAAGGTCGCTTTGATTTATTTTTTTTTTGGTCAGTCGGATTGACCCTCTCTACCAGTGACTTGAACCTTGCATCGAGTTAACTCTCAAGTCGAGTTTTTAAACTATGATAATAATTATTTTTATCAATGTATTAACTAAGGTCACCTTATGCTAACCCTCTCGACTCGTGACCTGGGTCTCGCCCTAGTTAACCTTCGAGTTGACTTAGGTCAACCCAAATTGATCTTAATGATCCGTGACCCAGGCCTTGTCCTTGATTAACCTTCAAATCAAGTTTTGAAATTTGATAATAACTACTTTTAATTTATAATGACCCGAGTCAATCCGGATTGACCCTCCTGACACATGACTCGAGTCTTACCTTGAGTCGACTCCTAAGTTGAATTTTTAAACTATAATAATAATTATTTTTATCATTATGTTGATTAGGGTCAATTGTTAACCCCACTTATGACTCGGGTCTTGTCCCGGGTCGACTCCCGAATTAGGTTTCAAATTATAATAATAACAATTTTTATTCTTATGCTAACTTAGATCGACACGACCCATGACTCGAGCATCGACCAGTGATCCGGGCTATGCCTTGAATCGACCTCCAAGTTGTGTTTAAAAACTATGATAATAATTATTTTTATCTTTATATGTCTTAATTGGATAATTTTGAAATTGAGAGTTTTTTACAAGGATATTTTAATAATAAAAAATAATAAATATTGTCTTTGAAAAAATATTTTTTTTTTTTACCTCCTACTTTGAAAGTATAAAAATTTAGAAATAAATTTATTTTTATGTCTCTATCTCAAGATGATAAGTCGTAGTTTTAAAACCCGATACAGGATCAACTTAGAACAAGATCTAGATCACAAGTTGAGAAGATCGATCCCAAAAAAAATTAAAAATAATAACAAAACGAAATTGTTTTAACAAAAAATCAATAAAAAAAGTCAACATATTTGTCAGGCAGGGTTTTTTATTTTTTTTATTTTTTTTTTCTATCCAAACCTTATGTTTTGAATTTACTTCACAAGCCAGTCCGAACAATCAGGGTTTTAAAACAATGGATGAGTGTTGAGAATTTACACTGTAATTGGTGCAGGGAAGCAGGTGAAAAGTTTTGATTAAGATTAATTAAGTTTTAAAAATAGATCATTTTATCTAATGCATTTAAATTTGGGTTATGCTTAAGATTATGTTCTCTTCAATGCTAAAATTTTTGTGTTTGATGGTATGACATGACTGAATAAAACTGAAGTAAAATATTGATTCAAATATATATTTATTGTTAAATAAAAAAAATTCAGTAGTATAATCTCTCGTTACAACACTTACATAATATGTGTAAAAAAATATTTTTTTTATTTTGTTTTTTCTTGAAAAAAAAGATTTGAACTCGAGATTTCGGAACTTGTAGTCTTTCTTTTTTTCATCATGGATCTTTTTATTTTCACATATCCCATGTTGTCGGGGGTGGTTGATTTATGTTATTCCTCTATTCTTAAAAGCCTTGAGCATGCTATTCCTAAGTAATGAGTATACATTTATATGGGAAAATACATAAAGAAGTCCGACCGAATTATAGTATCAGAAAATTAAAAAACACTAACAAAATATTTCTAAGTGAACAATTTTATTATTATTATTATTTTAATTTTGTGATAATGATATAAGCAATGGAGCTCATTGCAATTAGGAATTGTTTAGGAATTTGGTTCAAACATTGTTCCATCAAAATTTTAAAAAAATAATTAAAAAATTTTGTTTTAATTTAATTTTTTTATATATTTTTAGATTGTTTTAATATACTGATGTTAAAAATAACTTTTAAAAAATAAAAAATATATTATTTTAATATATTTTTAAGTAAAAAAATATTTTACTATATTTTTAAACACATACTTAGCTCTGTTACAGCGCCTCAGTGAAAGAAACACTAAAATATACATTAACTTAAAAGATATATATATATATATATATATATATATATATATATATATATATATATATATATATATATATTGCCTTTTTATAGACTAAACCTACTTATCACCATATCCTTCCAACCAATCGAATTTAATGTGCTGTTGTTCATATAAATTATTCGAACTTTCTTTTAAGTTTGTGTGTGTGTGTATTATGCAACCATAACAACAAAGCCACTTCCTCGTCTCTTCCTTTGGCATTTGGACCTGCTAGCCTCCGTAGCAATTCCTCATTAATTGATATCCTCCTTGTCGATAAAGGCAGAGAAAATAAAATATGTCATAGCTATTAAACTATTGATCAAAGCGTAAATAGTTATACATATTCATTTTATTAAGAGTATATTGTCCTTGAAGAAAATTAAGAGTAATAATTAGTCCTTCTGTTAAGTTATGTTACTTTTCCTCCATCAAGTTAGGATTAGTATTTATCGAGTGATTAGCATGTGATATAAAAATCACAAGAGAAACACGTGTGTTTAGGGCTATGTAATGAGAGATTACATGCGAGGTGCGTTTCATATTAACAAAGGTACTGTCACATAACAAATATATATTAACTCCAATTAGGACAGAAACCTAACTTCGTTTAATACAAGGATTAATCTTTAAGGAGCCTTGGCACATTTTACTTTGAGTATAAACGACTTGGAATATTGCATTTTGTGGCAACAAGTGATCACTAGGTAACCTCAAGGGATGGATATGATTAATAAGATATGTTATTATTATCAAATAAATAAAGATAATTAGATTTGAATTTGTGATCGCTTGGTCATAAGGCTATGATATCATATCAAAGAATCATCTCAACCTCTCAAATGAAAGTCTTTTAGGGTTGAAACTTGCACAAGTTCACGTTATCTTGTGCTTAATTTTTATCAAATAAATAAGAATGATGAGATTCGAACTCGTGATCATTTAATCATTAAAGCTCTGATACTACGTCAAAGAACCATCTCAACTCAATATCTTAAATTGTTAGATGAGGTCCCAAAATATGATTTATATTATTTTCTAACAAGTTTATCTTAAAAAAAAAGAAAATAAAGTTTTGCTGATATATAAGTTCTACCTCTTGCATTAATTTTAGGATAAAATATAATATAATGAACGAATCGAACTATTTTTTTATAACTAGACATGCAAACAAATGATTAAAAGGTTGGTTAATATTAAGTCTCCAAAGGTTAAGACTATAATTATCATACTCCACACTCGAAAAAGGGTATGATATACAATTAAACAACCTCTAGATTTATAAATATAACATTGAGTTAGACTTTCTTGTTCTCAGTGCAATTCTTTATATAAATCTATTATATATAGATCTATTAATCATTTTTTTTTATGTAATTCAAATCCTCATAATCATCCGATGTAGAATGGAGGGCATCATAATCATCCCCATCGCACCATAATTATAGTCCAAGATCAAGTTATAAACGGTGTAGGTAGTTCTTACACTTGTTAAGAAATATAGAGTTATTTTGTTTTATTTATTAAAATTAGAATAATATTTTTATTTTCTTTTCAGTTTATTATATATATATATATATATATATATATATATATATATATCTTTGTATTTAGGTTAAATATGTTCCTTTATATTATTGTGATCATTCAATATTAATGAAACTTTAGCCTCCTCTTCTCTTATTTTTGTATTTCTATTTATTTATTTGGATTGTTTTACATGGTATTAGAGTATTGTTTCATGGAACGAGATTTATTTCAAACACAGCTTTCGTGGATCCAACTTCGAGAAAATATTTGTTCAATTTCTACAATCTAGTATTTCGTTTTCTTTCTTTTGCGTTCTAGTTTTCTTTATTTGTTTGTTATGGCTATTTAAAGAGATGATTCACTTCAATATGTGAGTTTGAGGTTGGATGAAAAGAATTATTCATATTGATGTTGTGTGATGAGAAATATTTTTAATGGTAACAAGATGTGGGGATATATTAGTCTATTAAGGTGCAACAATGAGTATTTAGAGCAAAGTAGGTTTTAATAACAGGCTTTGGTTTGGGTGCTATAATTCAACATGTTAGGTTATGGTTTTTGCTTCTTCCCTGGATGCTCATTTGTTCTTGTGTCCTTTTTGGTGGATATGGCATTAGAGAAATATTATCTCTTTTGGGGAAGTTTATGATGGTGATGAATGGCTCTTTAGGAACATTTACAGCTTCATAGATGAGATAACAAGTATGGTAGGTCTCTTAAGATATTTTTTGTACACCTATAAGTATAGGGGAATTATTATCTCAAATATGAATTACTCATATAATTATTCTAGATGAATAGACCTGGTAGTTTATCATGTTTAAAATACTTTTAATTTAGAAGATCATCTAGGATTCGACACATGGTTGTAGAACCTAATAGTCTTTGAATCCAAGTGTTTGGGGTTTTATATTTTCGCCGGACACATATTATCTTGGGTTTGACATGTTCGCTAGATCCATATTATCTTGGATTTATCTGATTTTCAAACTCAAGTATCTTGAGTCTGACATATTTGTCAGACCTATATTGCCCTAAGTCTGGCACATTCTCTAAGCCCATATTATATTGGGTTTAATTATCAATAAAACTTAAATGATTTAGATTAAATATATTTATGAGATCTATATTGTTCTTTTTAATTTATAAATTTTAATTAAAAATTAGTGACTCATTATATTGTACTTTGATTGTACTAATAAATGTCAACTGCTTCCGTATTCGTAGTTACCATAGCATATAAGGTTGATTAAAAATTTCCATATAAATTAAATAGAATTAAGTGAAACCACTTTGCTTAACCATATTTTAATCAAGTTGCTAGCTAGCTAACTTCCTAATTTTTTAATAATTAAACCCCTTTTTGAAGGAATAAATTAAACAAAACCCTTTACTGATCATAAAGAACCTTTGGTGAAAGAGAGGGCCACACCGATAGGTTAATTAATTAATCACTTTTAATAAAAAAATAATTACATGGAAGAGAAAGATGATTGGCTGAGACAGCATCCTCAATACACGGATTAGTTAACTGCTAAAAAATTTCGGTAAGTGTGCTTCAGTCCCTTTCACTAGGTTTACCAAAGATGGCAATAATTATTTAATTAATTTTTAAGAGTTTTGTTTGAATTAATAAATAATGGTATTGATAACTACAGAAAATTAACCACAGAAATAAAGCAATGTGATTGGTTCATATATATACTTGCCAACATTGAAGATTATATATAAAAGAAAGTTCATGTGATTAAGGATTAGTTTGTGATGTTTTTTCTAAGTTCATTTTTGCATCTCTTTCACTTTTTTTTTAATATAATATAAATTATATTTTAAAATTTTACTTTACAATAAACCCGCAATATACAACTCTTTTATATATATACCATAAATTTAAATTTGGTTTTCATGCGTGATCACAGACAAATAAATAAACATTTGCATAATCAATCAAGAGTCGTGTGCTTAATTTGTTATCACATGTCATAATTTTATTTTTATTTTTAGGGAAGAGGAGGAAAGCACATGTTCTCTTGATTTTTCTTCTCATGGTCGGCATCATGTTACCCGCAGTTGACTGTTTAAGATATTAATTGGTAACATGGCTTTGCAAATTAATTAAGATCCCAACGCACAATTAATATTATAACAGCTTGAGTTTTCATAACTTATCATATGGAAGTTCGTTTACACTCATGCATTATGCATATCATAATTCCTTATTCCACTTTAGAAATTACTTTTGAGAGCATTTGGTTATTTTCTTAAAATAAAAAATCACAAACAATTGATATAGATGGAACATGTCTTTTTGTCCTATATGTGTTTGAAATGATATAAAATTATTTTAAAAATGGATTTATTTTTATATTTCAAGCTTTATCTATTTCACCAAACATGTTTTTGTCTCTTTTATTATAAGATACTAACTAAACACAACATTGAAAAACTAAAACTTCATATATTACTTTTTTTTAAAAAAAAAAGAGAGAGTATTACACTAAATTCATAAATTAAAATATATAAAGATGCATAGTTTAAATCTTGTGTAACCAGTTTGGTGTATATTTAGTAATGTGATGCACAATATTTTTGCAAAATAACTTTTCAATTGATAATGCATCAAAAATATATATTTTTTTTAATATTAATACATCAAAATTATTAAAAAACACCTAAAATATATCAATTTGATATTTTTTTTAAATGATTTAAAAGGAATTTAAAAAAGCAAATTAAACTACAAAAATAATCAATCTTAGTATGATTGTCATTATATCTATTCGTAAATAGTTTATGATTTTTTTATTTGCAACATGAGCTGATTTATAATTAGTTGGTGAATGGATAAGTATTATGCATTATTGCTAGATAATTACATATACTATTGTTCTTATTATGTGATTAATTCTCTTTATATAGACCATATATATTCATGAAATAACTTCTAATGCATCAAACTAATGGCATATATATTCTACATCAGTTATTGGCAAATAACAATATATAGCTAAAGCCTAAAATGCATTGTTTACCTAAAAGGAAGAATGCAATGAGGAAAAAAATCACCAATCATTTATCAAAAAGAAAACTCCAAAATATTGTAGATAATTGCTTGGAAATCATCAAGGGTTTTGTGAGTTCTGACAAGATTCATGTTGGGTCTCCAAATCTTGTGCAGTACGTGGCAAATTTCAAATGGGTGTACTAAAACCCCAGTAGACATCTGCTTGGACTAATGTGCAAGTCCAAACAAAGACTACACTTTTTGCTCACATTCATCATTTGGGATTGGAGCCTTTAATTTTTTCGGTGGAGTAAATAAAAAAAATAAAATTAAAAATTAAGGAAATAGTGATCACGAGGAGGCACAAAAACACTCAACTCATCAGCAGCCAACAGGTGTGTTTGTATTTGGATGTTGAGCTGAATGCTTCCTTGTATTCGTGAACACTTTTTTTATAATCATGGACAGCAAACTCTCCGCCAGATTGCTTGCTTAAGCAAAATTTTTATACATATGTTAAATTTTTTTATTAACCCAAGAATTCAAGCTAGGTTTAAAAAATAAATGAAACCATGTTTTATCTCCTATAGATTGAGTGATATTCTGATCTTATCCTTATAGTTTAAAACTTTTTGATGCTGATCTTATATTTGACAAAACAAAATGGTATACGTTTTAAATGTTAAATGGATAATGAAAATTTAATTATTACAAAGTAAGAACCTAATTTTTATGTTTTTTAATTGTTAAGAATTTTTATGAGACATTATGATAAGTATAGAAATCCGGAAAGAATGAAGAGAGAAAGCATGAAAAATGAAAAAAGAAAAAGAAAAAAGAGAGAGAGTAAGAAATCGAGACTTCATTAGGTTTTTGTTAAGTATTTAATGGCAATTAGAGATAAGATTGAAGCTTTTTCTATTAAGGAATAATATTGAAAAAATTAAATTGTAGGGATTGTTTTTAAATTGAATTGAATTAATTGATTTCATCATTTAATATTTAATTTATTAGGTGTTGAGCTCCTGGGTTGAGTTTTGATCAAGAATTTAATGAATTGCGGGTTTGAGAGTTTAACCCGGGTTTATAAGGTTTGCTTCGTCTTGATATCTTTTTTACGATGCAAAAAATGGTTCGTCCTATTATAGTTTTATATTAAATTAAATTTATTGATTGCATCTTTGGCATTTTATTTGAGACAATACTTGAAGAATTTTGTTTTTTAATTATTTTATTTGGAAATTAGTATTTTTTGTTTATTTTCTCTTTTTTTTTAATTAAGTTATCTTGGTATCATGTTTTGAATCATGGATTTAACAGGTTTACTAGGTATGACTCAATCTTTTTTTTTTCATTATTTTTTAATATTTTTGAATCTCAAATTAGTGATTATAATCTTGAATTTAAAAAAATTGTATCATCATGATATTTTTTTGCGATGATGCGGGCCACTTTCTAAATGAAATTACAAGTACTTGATGCCAATCCCCCAAACCCTGGAAGCACCATACCACCTAAGATTATGATTTTGTCATTTTGACAACTCCATGACAAAGAAAAGAAGGCCTTTCCCATGAATCCTATATTTGCACTTCTTGTAGGACATGTTGATTTGATATAGCTTTTCTCAACGTTGTCTTCTTGTAATCTGGTGTTCGTAGCTATGGCTAGTGACATTTCGTGTCCATATAGGATCTCCCAAGAACCCCTTCGCGCCATGGAAGGGTTGATTCATAGTTTTTTTTTGGTTTCCAAAGGACTATCTTTCGTATCCAACAAGTAACAACGCTTGATTCTCTCACGTCTATATGTATTTAGTTTGTGTTTTCCATAAAGATTAATTGAGGTGACATAGGTACGTGTTAGTTTTTTAGAGTGATGGAATTTTTAAAACTATTAAAAAAAGTAGAGATGATTGATTAGAAATATAGTTTGGAATTGATCCGTTGTAATGTTCTTGTATTTAAGTCGGGATATCAACTTAGATTTATCTTTTTAATCCAAAATGATATTTTCCTTTTAAATCATTAGTTTTGACTTAGTTGAAGATCAATATAAAAAGTAATTCAAAATAAAATTAATCTAGAATTTAATCGATTATAATAAATTCTACAATTGATTCATCGATATAAATTCTACAATTGATCGATTCATCGATATCTCCATGCCACTCAAGCACACCATTGAAGACCCAACTGAATATCAGGAGCTAGAAGGCTCCTGAGCATGATGTTTAGCATTTTAGGGCACATAACAAGGGTAGTGGACAGCACCACTCCGGGATTTCTTGCCTAGCTCTGTAGTAGGGTCCCCTTTCTAGCATTGTAATTAAGTATCTATTTCATGCAAATCACTTTCACTATAGATAGGAGGAGCTAGGTCTTGTCTTGGTTCTTACCAGGTAAAACTAGGAGCTTAGGACAAGAAGATTGCTTACTAATAAAAGCAGTATAATATATATGTGCATATCGCTATCCTAAGTTGTATGTAGCTAGCCTTCTTTCTGCACCTACTCGAACCAACATGTTAGATTAGACAAAAGATTGCCTAATCATAGAAGCCCCACATATCTCTCTTTACATCTCACTTTCCTCAAATCTATCAAAGCTTGTTAAGCGCCCATTTTCCTCCGTTCTCAGCCTACTCACTCCATCACACTCTTCAATGTTTATTATTGTTGTTTTTGTTTTTATTAGGATATTTTAAACATGTTTGTACATCAATTGACATGAAGTTGTTTTTTCTAAATAATTTTAATGACATACATTGTATATGATTTGATGTATTTAGAAGAATATGTAATCTTTTTTTTAAGTTAGATTAAAAAATATAAAAACACTAGTAAATTTGTGAAAAAACAAGATACCTTTTGAATAATTGAAATAAAAGGGATATGTTCCATTATTTTTTATGTTTTGAAATAACACAAATTCACTTTAAAATTGTTCTATAAATAGATTTGTTTTATACTAATGTTTTTATCTCTCTAATCAAATATATATGTGTGTGTGTGTGTTTTTCATCCGAAGAAGCTAACTTCACTAGCAAAATTATTATGAATGGAACAAGGAATATCAAATTAAATATTACCCTAATTAAGAATGGATGTCATCATTTTTATAGACTATGCTACAAAAGCCCATTTGGCTTCAAGCACCTCATTGTCTTCACACGTACACAAATCCTAAAGAATATATAATAGAATGCGATCTAAGGCAATGAAAATAAGTGTTAGAGAGAGAGGGAGGGAGGGAGAGAGAGCCCATTGCCGGTCTTCGAACATGCTACAATAGCTTGATTGCTTCCCCCCTTCCTAAGAAACAATGCTGGGTTTATTTAAATAAATAAATAAATTTACATACATATATATTTATATTTTTTTATTAAAATATTCAAAAACATTACAGTGTCAACCACATGTTGTGTTCTAATTAAGATAGAATGAAGAATAAATTTACACAGGCTGTCTTAATTATAAATGGAGCAAGTACTTAAGAAACTTGAGAAGTGTACTAGAAATTATTAAGTAAACGTAGATGTCAAATTGGTCGGTTTATTTGCCTGTTCCTTGCATCCACCTAATATCTCATCGGCAACCAACTCTTTGACCTATCAAGAACATAGTTGGTGAATATGGTTTGATTTAATGAGCTGATCTGAAAAATTCGAGTTTGAAGCTAGATTCGAGTCAGGTTTTTAGTTGAGTTTGATAAAATATTAATCTAACAAATTCAATTGGGTCAATATCGATTAGTTTTTCTAAAATAAAAAAAAACAAAGAACAAAAAAAAATTGATCTAGAAACTTACAAGGTTGATGCGGTAAACCGTAAATTAACTTTAATAATCAAATAATTCAATTATGATACTCTTTTCATGTTGTGAATAACATTACCTATTACCTTAATATGCAAGTGTGAATTGTGATCATGATATCTTCTATATATTTCTAACTGCAAGGGTGCCAAGTGCGTGCAGATTTGATATGGGCCTTGAGAGTGACTTCATTGGTTGGGGGCCTATCGGGCCTCAAAGCCTCTAATTCATGTTTGGAAGCCCAATAGATTAAGTCTTTTCCTTGCTATCCTTTTTTCTGCTTGTCGTTGTCCCTGATATATAAAACAGGTTTTTTAATTTCAAAATTATTTTCTTAAGACTAATTTGTTTGACATGCATCTTAGTACCAATGTCCACTTGTAACTTAACTCAAACTAGGTTACTTGGGTAAAAGTTGACATGGTTCAAACACAATTCTTTCAATCTAGTCAAAATCAAATTGATTCTTGATTTGACTTCTTAATTTTTTTTAAAAAAATAATATTGTTTTAACTTAAAAAAAAAATCTTGAAATGATAATATTATCTCGAGCCTTAATAGACCGGGTTTTATAAAAGCTTTGACTCGCTGAAGGCTATCGATTTGATTGATCTTGTGATGTATATATTTTAGTATTTGAGTGGAGATGCAACTATGGATGGCCCAGAATTTCTTTCTCAATTCTAGCCTAGCAGCTTATCACATGGCTAAAGCCCGAGCCATGTCTATTCTTCCTGAGCCGGCTACATTTTTCTTCTCCAAATTTCTTCACCTTCTCGAGCCCATCGACTCATGCATCAAAAATATATAAAAAAAACAAAAACCCATCTGCCAGATTTTAGTTTTCCCAATTTTATTATAGTATTTTGCTACACTCTTGCGAAAACGACATGTTTTTATGGAAGGGATACTGTTCATTTTAAACAATAACATATTTCTTCAGTTTTATTTTTTTTTTATAATTCGTATTTTCACAGTTTCTGCCCCCAAAACTCTTTATTTTCTACCTTTCTTCTTCCCTTTAAAATAAATTTAAAGTAAGTTTTTATATTTTAAAAACATAAAAACACAAGGAAACATGTCTTTTTCTTTTTATCTTATCACAAGACAATAATATATATTTTTTATTGACGACTATATATATATATATATATATATATGAAAAAATATGTATTAATATTTAATACATATAAGAAAATGAAATTATCTTGATTTTTTTTTTAAAAAAATCCTTTTGTAATTTCACAGAAAATATATCCAAACCAACAGATCAATCAATCAATTTTGTTGACCCATCTCAGCTGGAACCAGTAGCTCATAAATTTGCAAAGTGGAAGAAATATATCACAATCTATCTTTTCATTACATTATTATCAACCAAACATTATTGTTCAGACAACCTAACAAGTCAACCACATGACTGTTCTCTAATGTACGAGATCATCTGGTTTATGTTCACATTACATGCATGAAATCCCTTAATAATAAATTCAAGGTGTGGTTTTCCCATTTTTACTTCGGGAACAATTGAAGCGTCGTCTCTTAAAAAAGTTAAATTACACGAACAGTGTGTCTTTGAAAAGTCAATTGCTTGAAATTTATGTTGATATTTCAATTTATATAAATATTTAATTTAAAAGGTTTGTTTTAAAATATTTTTTTCTTAAGAGAAAATCGGGTTTTTCAATTTTTATTATTCATTTGCTTTTAATTGAATAATCTTAACAACTAATCTTTGCACACTTAGCAAAATTGATTAGCAAATCTTATCTCATTCAATTTTAATGGATTGTTATCTTAGTATATAGCTAAACTACAAATTGAAAGTTTTTATAGAAATTTGCTTCGAAACAAGAATTGTGGTTTTGTTGGGTTAATCCTAAGTCAATTTAGATTTATGAAAAATTTTATATTTTAAAAAATAATTAAATGATATCATTCCAAATAAAAAAATATTTAAAATTAATAAAATCAAATCAAATCTAGATTTGATGAGATCAATTAGATTACATGTTAACTCATTGAGCTATCCAAGTTTAATTAATTTATTATTCATTTTAATTTTTTCAAAAATATTTGACACGAATCATGCTTAGGTTGTGAGATCAATGGATCAACGCATCAAACCAACACAATTTAATAACTATGAAATTTTGTAAGGTGTTTTCAAGATTAAAAAGAATAGAGATGGGGTTTTTCAAGTTGATGAGGTTACAAAAATTATTAGAAATATTCTAGGATGAATTATTTCCAGAGATCCTTGCATATCATTCATAATGTGTTCTATAATCTTCACTTCAAGACTACACTAATTTCTTTTTTAATTGATCTCCTCCGGGATGTTAATCTCTTCCTAAATAAATACATGCACAAAGTCCCTTAGGGGTGTTGGTGGAAGGCCCTTCAAAGGTCAAGTCAGTGCCAGGTTTTCTTATATAACAAAAGACACTAATAAAAGTATTAACGAGTTTTTACGAAGATAGAGAAGAGAAAAGGGGAGAAGATGTAGAATTCAGAAAGAAAAAGCAGAGAATGTGTTTTTTTTTTTTTTTTTATCTCTGAGTATAAGGTTTTGAACCCATTTCTATATATTTCACTCCTCTTTTATATTATATGGCTTGACCTGGTTTATACAACGTAGGAGGGGTAGAGATATAATCTCATAATAATAAAATAATAATATTATATTACTTGTAACATCACATCTAATTAAATATAAGGCCATGTTTGTTTTTCGGAAAGTAATTTCCGGGAAACCATTTTCCAAACTTTCCTGTATTTGTTTGCCATTAGGAAAGTTGGTCAACGGAAAACACTTTCTAGTCAACCAGAAAATATTTTCTGGTCAACGGAAAACACTTTTCGGTTAACGAAAAATATTTCAGTCAAAGAAAAATTTGGCTTGGTTTTCAGGAAAGTGTTTTCCTTTAGCTATGTTTGTTTTCCAGAAAGTGGTTTCCGGGAAATCACTTTCCAAATTTTCTTGTGTTTGTTTGCCATTAGGAAAGTTGGTCAACGGAAAACACTTTCCAGTAAAAGAAAATTTTGACTTGGTTTTGAGGAAAGTGTTTTCCTGAAAAATTTGGGCGGAAAATACTTTCCGGAAGTTGTGAAAAATTTAGAAATGTCATTATTTGCTGATTATATCAAATTTGATCCTTAAACTTTTAATTGCTATATATATATATATATATTGTTTTGAATATTTATTTTTCAATTTCATCTCTTAAAATTTTATTTTTATATTAACTTTGGTCCTTATTTTTATAATTGTTATTTGTTTTTTTTCTTATTATTTTTTTATTGAAATTTTTTATCTATCAAATTTGGTCCTCATTCTTTTAATTGTTACTTATTTTATTTGAAATAATTTATGAAATGTTGATTATTATTATTTTAATTTCTTTATCTTTTATATTTTTTTAATTTTTTAGATTTGATCTCTATTATTTTGATTATTATTTATTTTATTTGAGATAATTTATGAAATTATATTTTTTTCAATTTCATTCTCATTTAACTTTTTAATTTGTAAAATTTGTTCCTTATTATTTTAATAAACTTGAGAAAAATAAAATATTAATAAGTTATTTTCCAGCTCATTTTCCATGACATAATCAAACATTGAAAAATGTTTTCCAACTTATTTTCCATTACACTACCAAACATTAGAAAATATCTTCTCGGAATTTACTTTCCTCGGAATTCACTTTTTAAAAGAAAACTACTTTCCAGCAAACAAATAGGATGTAAGTATAGATTGCTTGCTCATATTTAATAGGATGTGATAAGTATTATAATTACTAACTCAGACCTAGAGTATGTAATGCTTAGTGTGGAATTGTATTTCAGCCATACACTCAACTTTAGGGATGTTGAATTCAATTCACACTCGAAGCCAAGAAAATAGAGCACGGATGCGTCCAAGTCCAACATATGGTTAGGCATGGATGTATCCAGATCCAACATTAAGTTGGACGTGGTCAAATTCAGGTCCAACATGGAGCAGCTGGGCACAAATCAATCCCCCTCCCCGTAACTTTGGTATGTGAAACCATGACCCATTACAAGTTAAAAAACACATTAAATTACTATAGCAAGCACAAGCTCAACAACGAACGATAGTTTTCTCTTAGTGATTAAACTATAACATAAAAAAACCAGCTAATCAACCTCTCTAGCACACATAATTTGCAATTCCAAACAAACATGGAAGTGAAACGAAGAAGCACGACTCCGAGAAGGATAATGGAGTAATTCCTCATGCTTGCCAGGCAAGGATGCTTTCCCAGAACCTCCTCCTCCTCTCAAGATGCAGCACGTGACCAGTCACGGTCCCAGGTAGAACAAAGCAATTGAAAACATGGATAGAAGAAGAGGAAGGAAAAAAAAAATGAGCAAAAAAATCAATACTAATTTTCTTCTTTCCAGCTAAGAAACTTCTAGCTACAGACGAAGATATAAGAGAGATAATATTTATCTAAAATTATTTTATAAATAATGATAATTATATTGCATGATTTATTTAACTTTGTGACATTCTTACTATACATTTATTAATTCTTATATTTTACAATGATATTATTCTTTTTTATTTTATGATTAGGGATTTCTTAAATCGTTTTTTTACACTTCAAGAACAAATTCGACTTTTCAATTAAATAAATAAAAATTATCTATAGAATCCATTTCAATATCCATAACCATTTTAATATATCTAAAAGGGACAAGAGAAAATAAATAAATAAAAAAAACGTAAGTACATAAACACTTTCCCATCATTAAATTCTTATGGTTGGTAATCATATTAATAATAATAACAATTAACCACTAATCTTAATTACCCTACTAATCAACCCTACCCTATTTCCATACAATAAATAAATAAAATAAACAAATCTTTCCCCAAATCACCATCCCAATTCCCACACACCAAAAAAATAAAAACCCTTACAAAACACTATTCACAAACTCTCCTCTCAAAATCCCTAATTTACATGTAAAAAAAGGGAGAAAAACACGCAAAAAATCCTTTGATTAATGCATGCAAACAACAACAAGTGTAGATGCATGTCGGTGGAATAACAGTGGATCTGAATTGGTTACTACAATTTATATTCACTGTTTTTGTAATTGGTTTGGGGTTGTTACACCTCGTTAAGAATACGGCGTCCAAGTATTTCGAAGTCGGCGCTAATTTCGAAGCAGCTGAGAGTAGCCACACTGCTATTGATCCAAATATTATTAATCAAGCCGTGGAAGCTGAAGAGGACTCTAGTATCTGTGGAAATTGTGGCGGTTTTGGAACTAAAAAGTGTTCTCGTTGCAAATCCGTGAGATATTGGTAAGTTTTTGGTGATTTCTTTGGGTTATTGATTATTGGGTTCTGGTCAAAATGCAATCTTTTTTGGGTTCTTTTGATGTTGGGAATCAATGGGTTTTTGTTATTTTTTTGGTTTTGCAGCTAAATTAGTGATTTGGAAGGTAATTTCAATGTGTTTTTGTGTAGCTTAATTGTAGTTACGGCTCCTTTTGGTGGTTTTTGAGGTTTTGTGTTTTCTTGGTTTTGTAGCTAAGTTAGTGATTTGTAGGGTAATTTCTTTATGTTTTTGCGTAGCTTAATTGTAGTTACGGTTCCTTTTAGCAAAATTAGTAATTTTAAGGGTAGTTAATTGTATTAGAATGAATTGAGTTTTTGTTTATATTAGTGATTCGTAGGGTAATGAACTCCCTAGTGATATATGGTTTGGCATAATTATGCATGATCTAGCTTAATTAGTGGTTAATGGGGTAATGAACTAACTAGTGACAGATGGTTTGTTGATAAAAGTGCAGTCTTTTTGTGTTGAAGGTGGCTTGTTAAACTTGGGAATTCTGGGTTTATGCTCTTTTGGTTTTGTGAGCTTATTTTTTTTAAGGTTTTTTTGGTTAAATAGCTTAATTGATTTTGTAGGTAACTGATTGTGTTAAGAGTGCTGTTGGCCTTTCACAAACACACACACATATATTTGTGGGTGGATGGGTGGGGTGGGTTTGGTTAAAAATGTGCTCTTTTGTATTTAAGGTGGTTTCTTAATCTTATAAATCACTGGGCTTATCCTCATTGGTTGGCTTAGTTATGCGTGGTTTAATTGGTTGTTCAAGCTTAAGTAGCGATTGTAGGGTAGAGATAGCATTGCAATGCTATAATAATAGACTATGATATAATGTGCTATTAGTTTTTATTGATTTTATGATGAAGGTTTATTATCTGTTTCATGCTTTTATTTTTCAGATGAAGGGTTTTTTAGTCTAATTTGGAAGTCTTTTTTTTTGGGTTTACCTATCCTTTTAATTGAGTTTAATATGTGGGTTTTAGGTGCAGATTTCTTAAGTTTCTTTTTTTAGCATAAATCATATGATTGTTCTTGTTTTCATTTCCCCAGCTCACAGAGATGCCAAGAAGCAGACTGGAAGGCTGGCCATAAGTTAAAATGCAAGGATTTCAAATTAAATTCTTCACAAACAGTAAGATCAAACTTTGGTTTTAAACCTTCAGGTGGTGGGAGTAGAAGCTTTTCTAACGCTGCACTTGTTCCTGCCAATGGAGTTTCTAACTCTAAGCCTATAAAGAAGCCAGGAAAGGTATATGTTTTAACCTTTTCTCATTTTGTTGTTCATTTAGATTATTTAGTGAATTCTTGTTCTGCATAGTGAAAACTTCAACACACTTAAATCTCAGGTTCTTTTCCCGTATGATGAGTTCATTAAACTTTACAACTCAGACAAGCCCGAATTCTCTCCCTGTGGGCTCTTAAATTGTGGAAACAGGTAAATGTTTGCAACCCCCGTACACCTTTATTTGTTCATTTGAGCATAAACTATGCATGGGCAGACACAAACATTTGCTAGTTGTGTTATGTTTTTCATTTGAGCATGTGCCATTTTTTATTCAATTATCCCCTCTCTTTTTTTTTCCTTCACAGTTGCTTTGCCAACGTGGTTCTACAATGCCTCACATACACAAGGCCACTTGTTGCATATTTGTTGAAGAAAGGTCATCAAACAGAATGTAAGTTCATAAATTGGAATTTTATGTAGCCTTTTTGTTCTGCTTTTTTGGGGTGGTTTGGACAATTCTTCCCTCACAACTTTTCATATTTGTTTCAGGCAGACATAATGATTGGTGTTTTCTTTGTGAATTCCAATCCCATGTTGAAAGAGCAAGCCAAAGCACGCTTCCCTTTTCACCAATAAATATTCTTTCTCGGTTACCTAATATTGGTGGTAATCTTGGCTATGGAAGACAGGAGGATGCTCATGAGTTCATGAGGTTCTTATTACTGGCCTTATCTGGTTTGCATATTCTGAGATAAACATCCCCCATCAGAAGAAAAGACACGACACACACCAAATATAATAAAATAGAAGAATCAGTTGAAGAAGTGATTGACTAGAGAAGAAATTTTGGTTGTCTTCGATGCTATGCCCAGTTCAATACCATAAACCTTTCATGTCTTTTCTGTAGGCTTGCTATTGATACTATGCAATCAGTATGCCTTGATGAATTTGGTGGAGAAAAGGCTGTTGAACCTGCCTCTCAAGAGACTACAATAATTCAACACATATTTGGGGGTCGCCTCCAATCTCAGGTCATGCATCCTGTTATACTGAAGCTGTTTGATTCTGTTCTTGTTTGTGAAAGCTTCCTTTCTCAGCATGCATTAACTGTATTGAATTCCACTTTTATGCCATTATCCAGAGCTTCTCATCCTTTTCTCTGTTATTAGTCATTACAAATAGGGAAAAAATAGAATTTGATGGACTCTTGGACTGAGCTGTTTCTGAGAAGTCTGATATCTGGTGCTGGATGCCATGTTACCAATCGTATTGGAAACATAAAAAATCCCTGGATGATGCACCAAAGCCTTATAAACCTGTTCCCAAACCCCAAATAATCTCTCAATTGATTAGAGGAGTCCTATCTCTAGTTTGGGATGCTGTCCTGACATGCTTTATCTTCGTTAGGTGATATGCACAAGATGCAATAAGATTTCAAATCAGTTTGAGAACATGATGGATTTAACTGTTGAGATTCATGGTGATGCTGCATCCTTGGAGGAATGCCTCGATCAATTCACAGACAAGGAGTGGCTTCATGGAGAAAATATGTACAAATGTGACAGGTATGGCTGCTTAATCCTGTGATTTCTGAATCCCAAAAGCTTAAATCATTTACTTTATTGATACCATTTCTTCATCTCTTTTGTTTCGTTATGCACACAATCTTTAATTTTAATATTTATTTTTTAATCTTCAACCTTTTATTTTAAGCAACTACTAGAAATTCAATCCTCTTGGATTCTTCCACCCTTGCTATGACTGTATGAGCAATTTTAAATTATGATGGAGGTAGTTGCATTTTAAATTCAAATATTGATATGCTTTAGAACTGAATGGAGGAAGCAGATACATGTATCTTGCTCCAGCTAGTTTGGGATATGAATCTTGAGTTGGTTTTATTTTTTTCCCTGGATGGTGACTGGGGTTTGTTGGTTTCAGCAAATCTTTCTCACCTAGCATTTTGAGCTTGGATAGGCAGATGGATGGTAGATGTTGAATACGGACTATTGGTGTATTATTTACTGTCCAATTCTTCCTTCTCTAGTCATTCCTTGGTCCGGGACTTGGAATATTCTCTTAAAGAGGAAAAATATGTGCATATTGGTTATTGAATTTTCATTTTTACTATAGCATATTTAACATGAACAATATAATTGCCTCACTGAATATTCAACATATTCTTCTCGCTGTGGCCAAATATGGCTTCCATGAACTTGTGGACTGAAAATTACTTCTAGTTCTAAGTATGTGGTCTCTAAATATCTGCTTAAAATATGGCCGCAGATCAGACAGAATAAAATGATGATTTGTCCAGCCAACTCCAACTAGTTTGGCATGATGCCTTGATGGTTTAATATTTGAAAGTGAAATATGTCTTGCCATGAACTTTATCTTTTTTTAATACTAGTTTGTCAATATAATTGGAGCCCAGCAGGTTCTAATAGAACAAGGCTACCAATAAAATGGATCATAAGCCTGCATTTAATATCTTTTGATGTCTGCATCTGTTCTGATTTAAGGTACAATTTTAAACTTTGTATAGGTGCAATGACTATGTCAAGGCATGGAAGCGTCTTACCATTCAACGAGCTCCAAATGTTCTTACAATCGCTTTAAAGAGATTCCAGGTCTGATTTGTTTACATGCTATGGATATCTCTGCTGCTGTATTACCTTTCTGAATCTAAACTACCTTTTCTGTGAAAATCAATTATTTTGCTATATTCTAGTTCTAGAGGTTTTTATAACTTCTGAAATCATGTGGACATAACTTTTCAGAGTGGGAGGTTTGGTAAACTTAACAAAAGGGTAACTTTTCCTGAGATGTTAGATCTGAGCCCCTACATGAGTGAAGGAGGAGATGGCACTGATGTGTACAAGCTTTATGCAGTTGTTGTCCATGTGGATATGCTAAATGCATCATTTTTTGGTCATTACATCTGCTACACCAAGGATTTCCATGGAAACTGGCACAGAATTGATGACTGCAAGGTAGGATACCCCCCCCCCCCCCCAAAAAAAAAAAAAAAAAAAATCCGTGTGCACTTCTAAACAGATCTACCGTCTACAGCTTGTGAGGATTGGTGGCCTTATCTTTTTAAAATCATATTGTGAAACTTGTTTTTTTTTTTTATTTAGATCTAGTGTAAGAAATGATTTTCTGCTTTGGAAAATTGCTATGCCAGAATACTATGTCCCATCATTATTACATCAAATGAAAACAGCTCAATTGTCACGCTCAATCTACATGGACTCATTTTTCTCTAACTGCAGTTCTGCCTTCTCCCAGGTTTCTAGTGTTGAATTAGACGAGGTACTTTCTCAGGGCGCATATATGCTTGTGTACAGCAGGTATACAGACTAATGCCTGATGGTGGATATTGACTACCATCCAATCTCAATTTTATCTATGACCCTCACAACATTTGCTTTGCTTATATACAGTTACAGTATTTAGCATGCTATAACCAAGTTGCAGGCAAATTACATGCTTCAACATTCATTGCATACATTTCAATAGGATGGCATAAAAACTTGATGGTATGAGAACTTGAGGAAAATATAAGCATAAAATAGTGGATTTTATTTTCTTATTTTATGTTTAAGCAATATTGAAATTTCTGGTTTCCTTTTTAGAAACATTTATATAAGCAGGATGCACATGTCAGAACACTTATACAGCAGAATGAGACTTTGAATTTGTTTATCTGAATTGGGGCATACAAGCATCGTCTGTTCAACTGCAGTGTGTGTGTGTGTGTGTGTGTGTGTGTGTATTAAGTTCTTTCTGGCTCTGCTCTGAAGATTGTATTTGCCTGATGTTGGGCAGGGTTTCTGTTCGACCATCATGTCTCAGAACCATTGAGCCTTCAAAGGAGCAGCAATCAATCGTGAAAGTAGAACTAGATTCTTGCACAGAGAACCCAGTTGAACACCTTTCACCAATAGAGTCGACGGATGCCACAAATTCTGGGTTCCCAGCACCTGAAAATGAAAATTCTGAAGTTGGAAGTGAACATCACGAGTCAGGGACTGGTAATGAAGATCCTGACGATATGATTGGAGTTGATTACTGCTCAAGTTTATCCATTCCAGTGGGGGTTTCTGGCCTCAAGAAGGATTCCGCTGCTGCACTTGATTCAGAAGCTGTTGTGATAGAGCACTCCTTGGACTATACAGATACAGTCATGTCTGAATCAGATTCTGCCGTTGCGAAGGATATCAAAGTAAATGGCAGTATGTATTCATTCTCGAGTGAAGAGATTTCAACATAACCTAATAATTTGAAACGTCAACCACCACTCCACGATTTGGACAGCGAGGACACGGCGCAACTGAAGCTAAAAGAGCAATAGTAGATAGTTATTGATGATAATGATGCTTTATCAATCACTAATTGATCTATCATATTTTTTAAACAATCCCCAAATCATCAAAGGAAAATTTGAGTTGGGCATTTTTATCCGGGGTTTCATTATTTGCAGAAATCTCAGATTCTATTTGTAACGGTTCTAGATGGGAAGAAGCCTCACCTTCCTTCAAATGACACAGTACGAGGATGTCATTGCTTCATGAGCAGGAATGTTTCGTCTATAGTCTACTCCATAATGTAAGTTGCCAAGAAATTCTAGTCCAAGGAAAGCAAGTGGTAGGTTGTTTAATTTGTTGGAGTACCACTACAGCATAACATCCTACTCTAGGAATATAAATTTTCTGGCTGTGTCAAGAACAAGCCAAAAGGGTCACTATTGATTGATAACTTGTGCATGTATAAAACTTGAACTGGCTGGAGCTGCAGAGAATGCTGGAATGTGAACAGTGGAGATTCTTGATTGATGGGGCTTTGCTACTTGTTATTGTGAGATTTTTTTTTTTTAATTTATATGGATGTCTGATTCAATTTATGTATATCTAGATTAATATTTAATATTTAATTCTTACATCTATTAAGGTTATCTTTTGACTAGTACTGTTCAAATCTCCTCGCATTCAGGGTGGTTAAAAAGTGTGAGAAATAGGTTTTTTTTTTTTTTTGAATTTTTAATTGAATCTAATCAATTCTAAGTGATTTGGCCCGACTCAAAATTCAGTTCTCAAGTTTATTGGGTTAGCTTAAATCGAATTCAAATGTCTGTGTTATAGATTAGGTAAACTTGGATTACACTTAAAATAATATTGTTTTATTAATTTTTAAATAAAATAATATTATTTTAAATAATTTTTTTTTAAAAAATAAAACAATATAATTTTAAATAAAATTCCTTCAATTTAATCCGATCAAATCAAGTTTAATAATTATATTTTATATTCATAATAATGTATCAAGTTTAATAATTTAACTCCAAAATTTTTGATAAAAATATATAATTTTAGATTATTTTAATATGTTGATATCAAAAATATTTTTTTTTAAAAAAATTATTTTAATATATTTATAAATAAAAAATATTTTTAATTGCAATCACTATAGTAAAAATTTCTAATATATATATAATATTTTTATTATCTTCATTAACACTGTAATCCTAAAATTTCGAAGTCTTATAAGTACGAACCTTTTTTTAACTGGATTAGAAAAAGACATTTTACTCCCAATCCAAGAAAGGGGGTCCAAAATTACTAAATAGTAATCATGATAACGTTAAAGGGATTATTTAGAGTAGAACCAATAGTTATGTGAAGTGGTTAACATCTTAGACCGTTTATCTTGAAAATAGTAGAGCCAAAAGTGGAAAAACAGGAACCAGCAAGCAAGCAAAGCCATTTCTCATCTGATGGCGATTTCTCTCGTGGTGTTGCCAGCTGTTTGTCTTTACCCTTGTTGTATTATTATTATTATTATTATTATTTCTCGCTCTATCTTCCTCCTTTTTTTCTTCTTCTATATTTTTTCCTACAGCAAAACAACCCACAAAAACCTCTTTCACTTGATCCAAGAACCCATAAAAAAAGGATTCTTTTTTGTTACTATAATGTAAAGGGAGTTTGTTTTTAGCAAGGTAATTGATTTTTAATGATGTCCCAGATTCCAGTTATGTTTTCTATTCATTCTTGCTTCTAAAGTTTGATGCTTTTTATTTGATTAGTTTGCAGGGCTTTGTTTTGTTTCTGATTTTGGGAAATTGTTGGGATTTGTTTGACTCAATTGACAGCAATGGAAAATCGCAGTGAAGCAGAAGCAAGTCCTTATAAGAGGTACTTGTGTTATATTATTGAGTTCTTAATCCAAAACCTATTAATGCATGCATGTAATACTTATTCACATTTCGTTATCTGATTGATTTGTTTGAAGGAATTTTAATGAATTTGATGATTGTATGTGAATGAATGAATGTAGTTTGGTTGCGGCCGTGTCATATGGAATTGCTTCAATGGCTATGGTTTTTATCAATAAGGCCATTTTGATGCAATATGGTCACTCAATGACCCTTCTCACTTTGCAGGTATTGAATTTTTTGAATTTGAAAACAAATAAAACCCTTTCCTTGTTTAATTGTGTTGTTATTTGGAAAAATATTTCATGTTGTGTTGTCAATCCCACTTGATGATGAGTTTTGAAGATTTTTAGACTTGTTTTTCTAATATGTGTGTTTTCGGTGATTATGATTACGATTACTAATAAAGGATGTTGTTATTGTTTGATTCTTGTTGGTTGGTTGGATTAGCAATTGGCGACGGCATTGCTTATACATTTTGGTAGACGAACAGGGTATACGAGAGCGAGGGGAGTCGATATGCAAACAGCTAAAAGACTTCTCCCAGTTTCACTGTTCTACAATGCTAATGTAGCTTTTGCTTTGGCTAGCTTGAAAGGAGTTAATATTCCTATGTATATTGCAATAAAGAGACTCACACCGCTTGCGGTACTTATAGCTGGAATTTTCTCAGGAAAGGGAAAGCCTACAACACAGGTCTGTGCCGCCACTTATTGAGCTAGTTTTCACTGAATGCTTACCCTTTTTGTTTGTAACATATATAAGATATACATGGGACTCTGCTTTGCTAGTGTTTCATTTTACATTAGTGTGTGTGTACTTAGACTGGTAAAATTAATGGTATTGACAGAATGATCAATAATTCACATTCCCGATTCTTGAATTTTGAGATTTCATAAATGAAGGAGAAGCTTGCTGTTCAATTAACAGATATATGTTACTAAAAGACCAATTTTTATTTATATGCCCATAATCTAGTTATCAACCCTTTGAATCCTTGAAGGCATCTCCTTGACTAGTATCTTGAGTATAGGATGCTCCTTCACTATGACACTTTTGCATCGTATTTCAGGTTACTCTTTCCGTGCTATTGATTGCTGCTGGAGTTATTATAGCAGCACTTGGAGATTTTTCATTTGACCTTTTGGGATACGGCATGGCCCTTACTTCTGTTTTCTTTCAGGTTGGCTATTAATTCCATAATTTCCAATGAATGTGAATAATACAGCGTGATGATGCTTGCTTGTTTACTAATAGTAGTTGTGCTTTGAAAGTGCAGACGATGTACCTTGTGTTAGTTGAAAGATCTGGTGCAGAGGATGGCCTCTCTTCAGTTGAGATAATGTTCTACAACAGCTTTTTGTCTCTTCCATTCTTGATATTTCTCATCATAATTACAGGGGAATTTCCAAACTCTTTAGCACTATTGTTTGCAAAGGTCACAATCTTAACCCTTCATATTTAGACTCAAATTATTGATTGTGCTAGAAACAAATGGCGTGCTGAAGTTCTGAAGCCTGTTCAGAGCAAGCTAGAATGCTATTCTTGTTTACTTATGTAGGCTCTTCTCATAATTGTTTACAAATGGAGCTTTGAATTAATAATTGATGGTCAAAACCTTTTTATGTAGCACTAAAAACCTTTTCTATGACTTCAAAGTTTTCTATCAGAGTATGGGTTTTACAGTTAGGCAGTTAACATCATTGAAGTTCAGTCTAATTTATGTTGCTGTAGGAGCTTATACCTTACAGGAGAATCTTGTATTCCACTTCAGATTTTCATGTCAATGGTAGAACACCATTGATCAAATATGTTTCAGTGTGCAGTCAGTTATTTGAGTTTTATTATTTTCTTATTTGAGTTTTTATTATTTTCCTTTTAATTGGTATCCCAACTGAAGTGTTAAATAGGTTGAGGTCATGTTATATTGGTATCCTGCATTTCATATTTTTCCACTTGGGATTGTTGATTGATGCCTTTTGGAATAGTCTGGTTCCTGAAATCAGGAAAGTGTAATACTTGGCCATTTCAGAATGATCTTAACATCTTGAACATCTAAAACCTCGTTTTTTTGTAGGGCAGGGCATGGGTATCGACTATGTATTAGGGAAACTAGGTCTGATTTCTGTAGAGGGGTGGGGTGAGGGTGTTGATAGCGTATTGGAATGCAAAGTTTGATTCATGCTATAGACACCCTCTTGAGACCTTGACCTCTCCAACTTGTGATAAATTTAAGTGACAGTTTTAGTTGTCATATTATCATTTATATTCCCTCACAATTTATGAACAGTATCGGGCTACTGACCTTATTATGTTGAATATCATGTGCTGTTCTATCAAGAATGCAGTCCCAGCAAGGAGATGCCTCGGAAAACAGCACAGTTGCTACAACTTTGATACTGTCTGGTCCATCCTGGACCATTCTATCATTAGACTTTTCTCATTGCTTCAAGTTTATGTTTTCTGGTGTATCCATAAAACTCAATGCCTCCACATGCATGTGCCTTGTTTTAAGTCTGAATTATTGTCTTGCCTCTTCATATGGTATTGGTCTTGGTCAATCTTTTTAACCAGATCATGTAATTTGTTTTGAAAAAATTGTGGCAATCAAAAAGATTTCCATAAAGTGCAGTGATGATTCAAACTTCATTTTTCCTCTACAAATGCTGCATTTTGCTCTTCGTGATTTCTAACTTGAAATCTGTTTTTTATTGCAGAGTAATTCCTTATCATTTTTGGTGATCCTTGTTATTTCATTAATAATGGGCATAGTTCTCAACTTCACCATGTTCTTATGTACCGTAGTCAACTCAGCTCTAACAACAACCATTGTTGGAGTCCTCAAAGGTGTTGGGTCCACGGTATGTGCATATAACCCTTCTAGTCTATTATAGAGAATCTATAAGAAGAAAACAAAAAGCTTGGAGTTTTATCATTTAAACCAAATTGTTTGTGGGTTTTTTCAGTTACCCTCATCTTTTTCAGACCATTAGTCATGTTTTGCTAAATGTTCAAGTGCATTAAGTTTAAGTTTCCTTTTCCTTTTCTGCTCAGACCCTTGGTTTTGTCCTCCTGGGTGGTGTGGAAGTGCATGCTTTGAACGTGACTGGTTTGGTTATCAACACAGCGGGTGGTTTGTGGTACTCATATGCCAAATACCAGCAAAAAATGAGTAAACCTCCAAAGAGAATATCAGATGTAGAGGCTCGTAGCAAATAAGTCTGCTTTTGAGGATCACTACTGGTGATGAGTTGCTGCTTCAGCCGGTTCCTTGTCTGATTTCTTGTCAATTTGCCTACACTGTATAATTCACAATGATCTCATAGTAACAACCAAAAGGGGTGGAAAATGAAGTATAGCGATAACTTTTTGTTCTTAAAGAATATTCAACTCTATAGCATATCCTTGCTTGGAACACTCTTGATTTCGTTCGGAGAAGATGTCGAGGTCCAGATGGTTAATGTTGTCCGCTGATTTAGATTGGACTAGTGCTTGAAACTGATGCTTAAGCCACAGAATGATGTTCAAAACGTTTTAATCCTGTGAAATCAAAAGCTTCTCTTAGCTCATTTTCTTTCTACTTTATGATTGCATCATGCATATGATTCTCAGCTGTGATGGTTCTCGTCACAGTCGGTGAAAATGATTGATCTATCCACTTCTGTGTTTGTCTGCAGACAAGATTAGTTCTGATAATGTAAACCCTAGAGCTAAACTGGGACTCCTGAAGTCCTCAACACGCATCCCCTGCTAAAGATCTATCCACTTAACTAGAATGATCTCCCCTCTTACCACCACCCCTTAGAAAGGCACAATAAATGGGAAATTAGGTGAATGATCATGACAGAAAGTAAGAGTTTAACTGCTGCAATAGGCAAGATGAATCCTCTCAAGTTCAAGAAAACATCCTACCATTAGTCAAATCAAGTGTGAATCATTGTTCATACCAGTTTTCTCTTAACTTGATGCATTGCTCGCTGGTACAAGACTATAAGCTGTCTCCACTCTCAAATGTCTCTTTCATGGATAATTAATCTTTCAAGTCTAAAGTTGTTTTCATTTTCTTCCAGCACGGGGGGGTACTACGATACCCCAGCTAGCTTAATGCATATCATTCAAATTAGGATTCACAAGAATTTAAGGATTGATATCATTAATGTTTTCCATTTTTAAAAACTAAATTTAAAAATATAAACAAAAAACTTTATTTTTTTGTTGTTTATTACAAAAAAATAAAAAACCAATAACTAGTTGTCAAAAAATTTCAAAATCAAACAAATTGGTTTTAAAAAATTATGACAATGGATGATTTTGCCTTTTGTTTTTTAACATAAAAATTCAAAATAATCGTGTTCTTAAAAATAAAACCGCAAATGATATCAATGTTTAATTAATGTCTTGAAACAAAAGGGACAAAGATAATGGAAGACAGAAAAGACATGTCCCCTTGTATTTTATTTTTTAAAATGACAAAATTTCACTTTAAAATTATTCTAAAATATATTTATTTTATATCTCTATCTACATTTAATCAAGTACTTTTTTTTTAATATAAAATTTCAAATTAATTAAGTTTTTAAAAATAAAAACTGCAAATGATATCATTATTTAATTATTATCTCGAGATAAAATAAACGAAAGTAATAGAGATAGAAAGGAAATATCCCTCTCACTTTCTATTTTCAAATTAAGAACATCATTTCACTTCAAAACTATTTTAAAAATATATTTATTTTAAGTTTTGTTTATGTCCAACTAAGTATGTTTTTGTTCTTTTTTACATATATTATTTATGTCCTAAAACATTAAACAAATGCAAACCAACCCTAACCAACCCTAATTGTTAAAAAAGTTGTTGTTAATTTGATATTGCATCATCATCTGAAAAATACAAGATATGCAATGGAATGTGGGTGGGCCATACAATGGCCACAGACCACCGAAGGACAAACATGGTTTGGTCTTAACTCTTCTGCCTAATGCTTGCTTGTGGTTATGTTGAAAATGAAAGCTGGCCATAGCTTGCTGATAAGCAGTAGCATAATTCATGGATGGGTTAGAGAAGAAGTGGCCCTTCTGCTGTTGGAGGTTCCTCAACATTGAATAGCTTACCAAACATGACTTTAAAATTTGTGCTTCAAAATGTCTTGCGATTACTACCCATTTTCTTTTCTTTTTAGGTTGATTTACATTGAATAATGACAATGAATTCCTTTTCTTTTTCAGGCTTAAATATTGAAATCAAGAAAATCATCGCTCCTAAAATCTCAAGTAATTTATGACCATGAATCCCTTCTCTTTTTATGGCTTGAAGAAAGGATCTTTTATGAGAGTTCATTAGTTTAAATCCACCATCCCAAAATATCGAAAAGGGATAAGAAGTGAATTCCATTTTCTTTAGGCGTGGGAGGAGAAAAATATTGAAATCAAGAAAATTATTCCTTGTATTTAAGAAATGAAAAGATATTTCAATTTAAAAATTTAAATAATTAAATAAATTGTTGCTTAACTAACATAAGTGAGAGTCTCACTAGATGAGCATCAACAACGAAGACATTATAAATGTTAAAATAGTTAAGCAAACATAAACTAAAAAATGAGTGCTTAGGATTAATTAATCTAAATACAAAAAATATATATATAGGTTAAACTAAAAATATTATTCTACCCTTAATTAATAAATAAATCTATATAAATATTATTTAACAGTAAATTGGTTCACAAGTATTATATCCTATATAGTTGTTAGGATAATCTTTAACAAGTTAGAATAATTGTACTACCAGCTGATTTGCTCATTACAAGATATAAATTATATATTTTTTATAAAAAAGTTTCAGTAGTTTCTTGAAATTTTTCTTTTTATTTTACAACTAATTAGTATCTACACTCTTTTTTTTTTTATGCAAAAAAAAAAAAAAACAAAGTTCATGCCTCTAGTTCAATTCAAGACAAATTAAGCACATTGAACCTAAAAGAAATTCAAAAATATACTACTTTTCACAACTTAAACCTAGGAGACAATAAGGAAGCATCTCATATGAGAGCAACTCCCTCATATGCCTCCTAGATAATGATTCTACTAAAGTATAAGCACATGGTATTGCTCCTTTGTCTTGATGAAACCAATATGTCATAGTCCTGCATGCTGAGATGCATAATATTATAGAGAGGACCTAATGTCTCATTAACAACAATCCCACGTCCTGGAAATCAGTTGAGATCAATTAATTCAATGAGAGGCCTGAAGTAGATTGGTTCATGATCCACTTTTAAATGTCAATTTTGGCCGACGAAAAAATTGGCCTTGTGGGGCAATTGCTGTGTGTTGTTTGTCCCCTGATCACTTCTAGGGTTCCAAATCTCTCTCTTCTTGAAATTCATGGGTTTCAAAATTGTGATTCAGTGATGATTACTAGCTACTAGCTAGGTAAGAATGGCAATTCCATCCTGTTTAATTGGATTTGACTTTTTCCAATTAAACCGAGAGTGGAAAAGAGCGAAGGATTCACTCATTATCACCTTTTTTTATCTTATGATTAGTATAGAATTCTTATGGTTTTATATATGGATTGTAAGTTTACACTCTATTTTATAATTTATGATTCAAAGATGAAGATTATATTATTTTAAAAACTAGATTTTATTTTTGTAAAACTATTCTTTTTATTAAAAAACTTGGATTGTATCGGATGCCATTAAAGCAGATAAAATTTTCTACTCAACCTGATCCGACCAAATTAAGATGGGACAAGTGATGTATTTTGAATGGAGAATAGGGGTTGATGAAAAACCCGGCATTGACCCGATCTATTTCCATCTTTATTAGTCGTAGCAAAATGAGAATCATCAACTACTCGAAGCACTTGGGTTTCATAAACCAAATCGTTGTAATCAGATATATACCCGATGCCACTTTCTCCTTTACTTTGTCCTTCATCCACACAATGGAGGTTGTCAAGTGTAATCAATTCACAGAAATCCTGTGGTCTTTCCATGGATAGCTAGTCTGCCTTTAACTTTATCATAAATGTAATACTGTTTTTGGTCATCCAAAAATCTAAACAAAGAGTTGTTTACGTTGTAAAGTGGGGAAAAAAAGGGAATTCTTACAAATTTTTCCTTGTAAATTTAGGATGATACTGTTGATGAGATCAAGTTTCTTTCGAAAGACAAAATGATTCTGTCTAAAGAAAGTCTTGAAAGGGTTAGATTCGTTGTCAAAATGGAAAAAAGTCACCATCAAAACAGAAGAAGAAAAAAAAATTACTTTTCTGATTTGTAACATAGAAAATAGGGTTAAAAAGCAACATATCCCCAGCACATTATGTAATCGAAGTAATCATGTAGGTCTCTCTTTTTTTTTTTCACAATTAGAGTATTTTTCCAACCAAACTTCATATATTAATATTAAGTTGATATATATCGTCCAAGTTCAACTTGATATATTCAAGAAAAGTTATAAATATAATACACTAAACAATTCATATATATATATATATATATATATATATATATATATATATATATATATTAACTGATGGGTCAATAAGTTCAAAATCTTAAAAAAAAAAAAAAAAAAAAAAGAGAAGATCAAACAACAAACTGTTTAGTCTGGTGTTGTGATAAACCTCAACCCAAAACAAACAAATTAGACAACAAAGTTGTCGGGTCAAGTTTAAGAAGTCTTGGCTCAAAGGACAAACTAGACAGCAAAGCTATATTAAATCAAGTTTGATGGGTCTGTTAAGACTTAAGAGCTTCGACCCAACACAACCCTAGCATGGTGGCATGCCCGCTCAAACTCTCTGATCCACATGCTCTCACATGCACTTCTTCATTTCAGAGTTTCGGTGATGCATATTTACGTATATATTTGAATTGTGGTTATGATTTAAAATATATTTTTTATTTAAAAATATATTAAAATAATATTTTTTTATTTTTAAAATTAACATATTAAAATAATCTAAAAACATAAAAAAAATTAAAATTTTAAAAAATATTTCCAACATGTTATAAATCTCCATTATAGAGCTATTAATGTGGTGCTTTATGAACATATGAATTGTTATTGCAACAGTACTTACCTATCTGGTCAATGGTTATCACACTTCTACTTACTTTGTTAATGTAGCTCTGAGGGATATAGTTTAACTGATCAGGCTCTAGGTTTATTTTTTAGAGATTACTAGTTCAAGTTCTATAAACCTCAGGGCCACTGGAAACTTACATGATTATTAACTTAAGAGCCCGTGAGATTAGTCGAAATGTACAAAAACTAGCTTGGATATCCATGTTAATAATAATAAAAAAAAAATAGATATCATCCATGAATATTTCATGAGGTAATCTTGTATGAAAGCTATCAGGGAATAAAATACAACAAATCACAACACACCACAATAATAATATATACCCTTGACACTTTTCATTCTCGCTCTCTTTGTTATACACTATTTTTCTCTTGTGATTTATTAACTTAAATATCAGAGGAAAAATCCTTTTATTTCAATAAAAAACTTGTTTTACATGAGTTCGTCAACAGTACAATTTAATATAAAAAAAATTCAAAAGCCCATCTCGCTGTTCCTAAAAAGACATGATCTAATTTGATTTTTTTTTTTACTTTATCATTAACCAACCTAAATATCTAATGATGATACTAGCTATACAACCCCCTATATGCCTTGCTAAAAATCCGTAATGATATAAAAAATGTGTGAAAATTGATTCCAGATAGCCTGGAAAAAATCGTTGGATTTTTCATTTACAAGATCCCCAAAGTCAAAGACAAGAGAGATTTTTTATTTTATTTTGTATTTTAGTTTACTCTTATCTTGAAATGAGAAGGGTGACTATTTTTTGTTTAAATTTTATTAAAAATAATAACTAAATAAAAAAAAATAAAAAAAAATTAAAATCGAATCGAAACTTGTTCAACCGATCAATTTTGATTTGGTTTAGTTCAATTTTTTAGAAAAAAAACTGGTTTAAACCGGTTTAGCTCGGGTTTGTCGGTTTGACTTGGTTTTAGCTTTATTATTTTCAGTTTGGTTTGGTTTTTTCCGGGTTTTTTTCAGTTCGGGTTCGATTCAATTTGGTTTTTTCAGTTTTAGATTTATAAAATTAAACCGAAATGGTTAGTTTTTAAAAAAATTTAATTGGTTTAATTAGTTTTCTTAATTTTTCAGTTTTTTTTTTTTTTTTCTCACAACTAATAGCAATGGCTCCAGATCTTCAACCTTGTAGTTGTCAAATCTTTGTGGTTGCATATATTGTATCAAGTCGCCATGCATTCACGTGTTTATGTGTTGTGATGGTTCCTTCATGATGGCCACCTTGTCATTAGATTTGCTTTCCATGATTAAGATTTGAGATCTTGGATTACAGAAATCCAATAATCAATCACATGTTATTAATTACACAATAAGGGAAACAAAAAAAAGTAGGGTTCTCCGTATATGTATGTAATTAGGGTGAAGGAGGCAACATTTTAATCTTGTTTGCATATAGTTCAGAAAACTTGCCCGCTTTAGTCCCACATAAATGCTACTTTTAGCCTTGACATGAGTTATTATATACAGTTCAATAATAATCATTTGCATCTTTAAACTCTTTAGTTACTATAGATATATGAGAGTATCTCAAAAGATAAAAATATAAAATAAATTTATTTATATAATTGTTTTAAAGTAAATCTTTTCTTTTTAAAATAGAAATTATAAAGGGACATGTACGTTCTCTTACAATAATAAAATGTTATCTAAATTCCAACTTTTAATCAAGGTATAAAAAAATTCATGAATCTTCAAATTAATCTCAACATAAATGGTTATTTTTTGTTTGATTATAAAAATAAATCTAATTTTTTTCACTGAAACTAGTTCAAAATAACATTTAATTATACAACCAATATGTGTTTGTGCGCGCGTAATTTTGAAGGAGTTGAAGATCGATGGAGAGAGTTCCAAACATAGCACTTTCAAATATCCGAACTCTGACAATGATAATAATATATATGTATATCTAAAAATATTAACTATAATAATATTGGTATCTCCCATGAAAATAATAATAATAATAATAATAATAATAATAAATATGTATTAATAATAATATGATCCATGCTCATCCAGTGGTCTCTTTATTCTGTGATCCTAATGTAACGCTGCTCGACAGAGCCAGTCTTTGCTTCATTAATTTCCTTGGGCATGCAGTGGGTGGCAACCTGGCAATAGAAAAACAAAGAATTTTGCATATATATATATAAACTAATGCATAGGAACATGCCCTGGTGCCAATCAGATAGCATTCGGTCTAAAATAAAATAAAAATTAACCATAAGAACATCAATTTAATTAAGATCAATTTTCTCTCAGATAGTCTTAATTAAAAGTGTAAACCTGAAAAATAAAAAAATATAACCTTGACCAGTAAGACATAATAATTAAATATAACTTATTACATTAGCCAATATATATATATATATATATATAGAAGGTTACAGACTTACAGTAGTGAGTGTGTGTTTGTGCGTTTTAGAAAGAGAGAGGACCCTCCTTTGCTTCTCCAGCTCACTGTGCTCAATAAATAATTTTAAAAAGCTAGTTTAAAATACCTTTACCATTAAGAAAAAAGAAGACATAATTCTCAGTATGCTTTATCAAATTTCAATAAAGAAGACTATATAAAGTACATAAGCTAATGTCCAATTGCTTATCAATGTGCCAAGAAAGTAAGGCAAAATGATGGTGGCATTTTGGATCATGCACTAAAGGCAAAAAAAAATATATTAAAAGAGTGGAACAAATGGCATTTTGTTCTTTTATTCGCATAGAAGCCACAAGCAAGAAAGGGCAGTATATATTGTTGGCATCAGTGAATCTCCTAAAGGCCAAAGTTCTTCAAAAATAAAAAAAAGATTTGTGAAAAGGAGAGGAAGAAGTGTCAAAATTAGCATAAATCCATAACCTTCTCTATAAGCAAAGTTGATGTAAAGTTGTTTTACCCCTGAACATTTGTCCACTTGCCAAGTTTAGCATAAATTAAATACTGTGATTTATTAATTTTGGAGACCAGCATGAAGATCTTATAAATTGAACCCTACAGATTTTTCATGATAAAAATAATATATATCCTTTTCATTTTACTATTTAGGTTATTCTTATTGATTACGACTTCAGCCTACCACCTAGTTCAAGTTGGATTTAAAAAACAAAAATTAAGTGGGAGTTAATGTAATTAAATAAATAATTTGGGTTGACTCGATTAAATTAAATTTAGGTTGATTTTTTTAAAAAAAAATTAAATAGTATTATTTTAAGTTTTTTAAAAATTATAAAAAAGTTGAAGAAGAAGTGTCAAAAATAGAATAATTCCACGACCTTCTCTATAAGCAAGGTTGACATGTATTTGTTTTACCCCTAATCATTTGTCCATTTGGCAAGTTTAGCATAAAGTACTGTGATTTATTAATTTTGTAAACCGGTATGAAAATCTTATAAAATCTACTTGAACTACACATTTGATTAATTAATTAGATCAAATCTAAATCTAAGTTAATTTTCTCCTCACAAAAAATAAAAACATACTTTGTTTTACCATTTAAATAATTATTATTAAATATGGCTCAATAAATTAATCAAAACTTCGCTAAATCGAGTTTTTTTAAAAAAAATTAAACTTAATATAAATTAATTTTATTAACCTAATTAAATTCAGGTTTATATTGTTTTGAAAAATTTAAAATGATTTTGTTTATATTTTTTAAAAAATATATTAAAATAATATTATTTTAATTAATCTTTAACAACATGTTCAATTTGCTAGCCAAACTTTGGATCAAATAACATGTGAAGCTAAGTTTAATAACTTTACTTTAGCTACGCAAAACTAAATTAACTAAGCATTTTCCAAATAAAATTATCCATTCTTATATTAAGTTTATAGTATATTTATTTTTTGAACCATAAGTATACTCCTTGTAAGGTATCATCAGCAGTCTTCAAAGATGTCATCTGCCACACCTAAAAGGCACTTCATCATAACATTTGCCAATAAAGAAAGTGATTGCAAATTTCTTTTACTGACAGAAAAAAGGACCATGCAATTAATGATTATTAATTAATAAAAATAAATGCCAAACATGGCTCTCCAAGAGAGAAATAAAAAATTAACCTCCAAAGATTCCTCACATTGGCTGCCTTGCTTTTCATTTTATTATGTTAGTGTTTCTATTGTTAATTCTCCATTAATTCTTGCACTTATTGCATTATTTAATCTCAGCCAAGACCCAAAATAAAAATAAAAACAACCCACTGTAATTAGCATAATCATGTTTTAATAAACTATTATTTCATCTAATTTCTGTAATTTAAAATTCCCTAAAACGAGAAGAATTCTCCAGAAATAAATATGGGCAAAAGGGGTGGATGACCTCGTTTCTTGGAGCTGGGAGCTGGAGTGGTGCTGAAAAGACATTCCTGCCCCTTAAGAGCAAGCTTTTAGGTTGTTGTGAAGGGTAATATTGATATCTTACTGGTGTTCCAATCCACTTGTGTGTTCTCTTTTGATTTTATTCACTTTAATTACTTGTATTTTTGAAAAACAAAATAGTTCGGGGACCAAACAAAATGTTAGAACAGAAGAAGAATATTCTTCTCTCCCAGTTCTCACATAACCGACATGTTCTTACTATCATTCTTGGGTAACTATGATTAACTCAAGTTAGTTTAATGAGCTTTGGTAAAAAAATCGAAAGTTTTGATAACCTGTCATTTTAAAATTTAATTTGGATCGGATTTAATTTTAAATTTTATTGGTGTTGAACTAGTCAAATTTTACTGATTAATTAGTCAATTATGATTCAGTTAAAACAATGACAAGACTTGATTTAACTTTTTTATTTTATTTTTTTAAACAACAAAATTTTAATTATTTAAAAAAAAATAAAATCATTTTACATTAAGGTAGATCAATCCAAATTAATTTATCCAACTAATACTTTAATCGTATTGAATTTTATAATTATGATTTAATAAGAAATTTAGAGTAATTATGTTTTACCTTTTTTTCTAAATTAATTTTCTTACTACTAGATTTGTAGGAGTTTTTTTTTTAAACCCACTCATATGATGCATGTGAATTTTTAATGCATTAAATATTTTTACATAAATTTTTATATCAAATGGACATTTAAAAAAAAAAACTCTTTTAAAAGTTGGTTTTAAAATTAAAAATTGAAAATTTAAAGAAAAAATTAAACTTTTTTAACCATTGGATAATCGTAACATAACCTCATTTTATTTTATTTAATTACTAATTTAATACCATGTAATCCAAATATTCAAACAAGTAGCAATTAAAATTTAAATAACATGTCTCCATCCAGTATAAAAATTAAATTAAAATAAAAAGAAACTTCCTATTGAAACAAATGTCTGTGATTAGTGAACATGCTTGTTGCTAGGTGTGGGAATTTCCATGTGGTTACCTCATAATTTAGTCAACACAACGTCACAAGAACATAAGACCATTACCTAGATGTTCACATTCAGAACTGTTTACTTCCAAGTCAACTGATGTTTACTTCCAAGTCCACGTTGCCATGTCTTTAATCCATGTTTCACATAATGTTTTGAAAAAATAATACATATGGGAGTAAAAAAATTTGGACAGGTAAAGAGTAAGGTTTATTATGGGCTGTGTTTTTGGAATATTAGACAAATTCACATGGTGTAAGGGTTCTTACAGCTGCAACAACAGATACCTTACCTCATAGTATTTCTTTGCCATGTTGGATCTCTTGGTAGTGTCTTTGAGTGAAGAGAGTACAAAGAACATCTCTTTCACTTCTCTTCTTTTGCTTTTTCTCGCCACATTGTACTTTAGCATGAGTGGGTAGCCTTAAAGTTGTGTTCTTTGATTGAGGGAGGGGAGGGATCTAGATTTCTAGGTTTAATATGGTTGGTTCTAAAATGGGGGTCTCTTGTTTCTTGGTTTTGGGATCTGGGTTTTGATTTTTTGTTGAAAAGATTGGAGCTTTGAGTATTTTGGTTTCTTGGGTTTTTTTTTTTTTTTTTTTTATGTTGTTTGTCAAGTTGTGTTGAAGATAGAGAAGAAAAATGGCTCCAAGATTGGATTTTTCAGATTGGTGGGGAAAAGATAGCAAGGAGGGAACACCTGTTGTAGTGAAAATGGAGAATCCTAACTGTTCTGTCGTGGAAATCAATGGTCCAGATTCTGCATTTAGGCCAGTTGAAAAGAGTAGAGGCAAGAATGCAAAGCAAGTCACATGGGTTTTGCTCCTCAAGGCTCATAGAGCTGTTGGTTGTGTTGCTTGGTTAGCTACTGTCTTTTGGGCCTTGCTAGGGACTATAAAGAAGAGGTTGATCTTTAGACAAGGTGTTGCTGTGGCTACTGAGAAGTTAGGCAAGGGGAAATTGGTACTTAAAATCATTAGAGTGTTTTTGGTTGCTTCTTTGGCAATTTTGGCTTTTGAAGTGGTTGCCTATCTGAAAGGTTGGCGTTATTTTGAGAGTGCTAATTTGCATATCCCAAGGACCTTGGATTTGCAAGGCTGGCTTCACGTGGTTTATGTTGCTTGGTTAACATTCAGGGCTGATTACATTGCGCCCTTAATTCAAGCTCTCTCTCAATTCTGTGTTGTTTTGTTCCTTATTCAATCTGTAGATCGTTTGATACTTTGTTTGGGTTGCTTTTGGATTAAATACAAGAAGATTAAGCCAAGGATTGAAGTGGATCCATTCAAGTCAGATGATGTTGAGGCATCAGGCTACGAGTATCCCATGGTTCTTGTTCAAATCCCAATGTGTAATGAAAGAGAGGTAATGCACTGAACTTTATCTCCTTTTTTTTTTTTAACGTTCTTGTGCTTGCCTTACATTGACGTGTGTTGCTTTTCACTTGTGGCTAAATCTGAGACTAAGATTTAGAGGACAGTTGTTTGATTCAAGCAGTTGAAATGACAGAGATAGCGAAATTTTGAGAGATTTAATGAATTATATGATTAGGTTAGGTGCCGTTAAATAATAATTTTTGGATTGTATTTAGCACTTATTCAGAAAAAAAAAAATTATATCATGATGTTTGGATATGTTATTTAGATCAATATCAAACTGGGAAGCCTCAAATCTTAGATTACTAGGGAATTAACATAAAATATAAATGGCAGCATTGTCAAGTATTGTACAGAATCCTTGATGTTGATATTTTCTTTGTATGCAGGTGTATGAGCAGTCTATCTCTGCAGTTTGCCAAATAGATTGGCCAAAGGATCGTATACTGATTCAAGTTCTTGATGATTCTAATGATGAGAGCATCCAATGGTTAATCAAGGCAGAGGTTGCTAAGTGGAACCAAAAGGGTGTCAACATAATCTATAGGCATCGTTTGATTAGAACTGGTTACAAGGCTGGAAATCTCAAGTCTGCAATGGACTGCGATTATGTAAAGGATTATGAGTTTGTTACAATTTTTGATGCTGATTTCCAGCCTAATCCAGACTTCCTTAAGCTGACAGTGCCGCATTTTAAGGTAGATAAAAACAAAAGAATCTCAGTTCAATAATTTTCTGTCAAAAATGTTTTTGGGGTTTAATCCACGCCTCTCTTACCTCATGTTGCAGGGAAATCCTGAACTGGGGTTGGTTCAGGCAAGATGGGCATTTGTGAACAAGGATGAGAATTTGTTGACTCGTCTCCAAAACATTAATTTGTGTTTTCACTTTGAGGTGGAACAGCAAGTTAATGGAACATTCCTAAATTTCTTTGGTTTCAATGGAACTGCTGGTGTTTGGAGAATCAAAGCCCTTGAAGAGTCTGGTGGATGGCTTGAAAGGACAACTGTAGAGGACATGGACATTGCTGTCCGTGCACATCTGAATGGTTGGAAATTCATCTTCCTTAATGATGTGAAGGTACTCTTTTGCTCTCATCAGTCTAAATCCATCACTTCCATTGCATCAGTATATGTAGTTTGGTAGGATCAAGATGAACAAATAGAGAGTTATTTTCAGGATCATTCCATTTCATTTGAAGCATTCTAGAATTTTAGCAGACAACAAGAAAACAGGTGCATACTTTCCTTTCTCACAAATTTGGAACAAGCCCTGACAGCATGAATTTCATGTGTAACCATTTAGGTCCTCTGTGAAGTTCCTGAGTCCTATGAAGCTTACAGGAAGCAGCAACATCGTTGGCATTCCGGTCCTATGCAACTTTTCCGCTTGTGTCTGCCAGCAATTATAACCTCTAAGGTGCCTTTGATACCTGTTTGTGCTTCCTGTAATTTAACTTCCACTGATTTACTTTTCTAAGGGCTTTCCATGTTTTTGATCTTGCAGATGGCATTTTGGAAGAAAGCAAACTTAATATTCCTATTCTTTTTATTGAGAAAACTTATCCTTCCTTTCTATTCCTTCACATTGTTCTGCATAATTCTTCCTTTAACAATGTTTGTCCCTGAGGCTGAGCTTCCTATGTGGGTTATTTGCTATGTGCCTGTCTTGATGTCATTCCTCAACATTCTTCCTACCCCAAAATCCATCCCTTTTGTTGTTCCTTACCTTCTCTTTGAAAACACCATGTCAGTTACCAAATTCAACGCCATGGTATCTGGTTTATTCCAGTTGGGTAGCTCATACGAGTGGGTTGTCACCAAGAAGGCTGGTAGGTCATCAGAATCTGACTTACTGGCTGCTGCTGAGAGGGACTCAAAGACAATGAACCAAGCCCAGATATGCAGAGGAGCTTCTGAGACCGAGCTTGAACTGTTAAACCAATTAAAGGAACAAAAAGAAGCAAATCCTACACCTGTTAAGAAAGTGAACAAGATATACAGGAAGGAGCTCGCTCTAGCATTCCTCCTACTCACAGCTTCTGTCAGGAGCTTGTTATCGGCCCAGGGAGTCCACTTTTACTTCCTTCTCTTCCAAGGTGTGACCTTCCTTGTCGTTGGTCTTGATCTGATTGGAGAGCAAATAAGCTAAGCGTAAACCAAAGCAAGATAGAGTACAATACACTTCCAATCAAGTTCAGGTAACCTGCAAATATCCACCCTATCTGGATCGACTGTGCACTTAAAGGAAGTCGGTCCTTTCTTTCCTTTGCAAATGATGGTGAAGAATAGCCTTCAATTCAATAAAATGAAGTCATTTTCAACCTGTGATTTGAAAGCTCTATAGAATTTTCTCTATTCAGAAATCCCTCTCCATACTGTGGTCATACTTCCTCTTATTATTGTTATTTTTTTCACATAGGATATCAGATCATCGTTAGTTTTCCTCGGGCATTGATTTGTTGCTGGTTGTCATGGGTAGGATATTAGGTTTCAATTTTTTTACAGTTGACCTGTATTCATGTTTGGGCGTGTGATTTAGCAGCATTCAAGGTTCAAGCCATATTTCCTCTTGTAAAGTCCATCAAGTTTGAGTGAAGTCAAAGCATAAGCTTGCTTAATGCTGTCTGGTTTCCAGATTTTATCCTTATAATGTGTAACATGTAAAAGAACTACTATATGTACATTTTCACATGTTCTGTTTTATCCAAGGTGACAAGTAATCCCTCTCTCCACATTCTTTTTGCTCTTCTGCTATTTGCTCCTCTGAATGTGCTTGCATGTGCACATGTATGGCTTCATCTCATATTTTAACAAGAGAAGGTCAAAAGAAAGTGTCGGCAGGCAAAAATGACTAAACAATTTGAGTTTTGTAGCAGGTTTGAGATGGCTAAGGTACTGGGGTTTTGGTTTCACATACACATCACTCATTACACATCATGGAGTGTCCAAAATGTTGGGGGGCCAAGTGATCTTTCCTGGGAAAATACTGATTCTGGATTTTGTATATGATGCTCTTGGTGAGAAGCATAGTTAGGACAAACTCACTAGTTTCTCTGGTCCACCCCATTAAAAAATTTATCATGGGAAACCAATCAAGAAAAAAATCTTGATTTGACTACCTACCTGTTTCATGGCATTTAGCCTCTTTTTGTGATATCTCATCTGTAGCTGGCAATGCTGGGTTACAAGTGGGCTTGGTTTTAGTAACACTTAGGCAGGTGAAGTTTTCTGCTTGACCCAGCATGTTTTGGATATGAACAAGTCCAATCTACTAGGTCATGTCTGCCAGCAGTTGAAGGATGCCAGGACTTCAAAACTCAAGTAACTGGTTAATGGTTTTTGTTTTTTAGTTTGAAAATGCTTCTGCTTATGCCCAATTGTTGGAGATTTTGTGTTGAACATCACGATTAAATTTAGTCCTGTAGCAATCTTTAGTCTTTAGCATGAGATTATTAAGTGTGTTTGTTCACAAGTTGTAGGTGTTTTGTAAAAGTGCATTTGGACTAATTTAATGACTTTTATTAAAAAAAAATTTATATATTTTCCACGTTATCATATAAAAACTATCCAAAAATACTAAAAAAAAAATATTATATGTTTTTCTCCAATTCAAATATATTTAAAAAAAATACTTTCAAACACATTACCAAATACATCCTAACTAGTCTCAACTCTCACCTGTATCAAAGCCATTAATCCTCTTGTATAAGACTAGTTATTTGACCTGTGCTTAGTCACCAGTCGAATAATTTTTTCAAATAAAAAATTAAAACTGCAGGCTTTCCTAGTGTATTCTTTTCGTAAAAACATTTTTAGTGTAAATCAAAAAATTTATACATTCATCTAACTAAACAATCTGTGTAAATAAAAAAAAAATCATTTACGATAACTAAAAACAAAATTGAAAAAAAGAATCATTTACGATAACTAAAAACAAAATTGAAAAAAAGAAGTCATTTCTATTATTGTTTATTGAAAATAATTTTTTATTCAATCAAACAATATAGAAATAAACACACATGAAATTGATTAAATAAAATAAAAAGAAAACGTAGTCTACAAGGTTACACATATTAGAAATATTATCTAAAAATAAATATTTTTATTTCTAAAAACAAAGTTCATCTATATAAAACATTAAAAAAAATATAGATAAATCAAAATAATATCTTCAAAAATTAAACACATACAAAATAATTGGATAAAAGCCTCTATTTAAAAAAGGCTAAATAAAAAAAAATCATAGAGGAGTGATAATAATTGAAACACAAATTTAAAAACTATTTTAAAAAGAAAAAGAAAAAAAAAAGGAGGATTCAATTAAAAAGAAACATCAATTAGAATAATAATAAAAAAGATACGAGAATCTAGGTGTCATAAACACTTTAAAAGAAATAAGAAAGACAAACGAATCAGGTGATAACCCCGATCAGTTTTAATAAGTTAATTTTATTTTAATTAGATGATTAAAAAAAACAACGATAGTAACACAAACAAATTTCTTTTTTTAAAAAGATCATCATAACTTGGAAAATAAACCTTTTAAAGTATGGATTGTGATAAAAAAAAAAAAACCAAACAAAAAAATCAGTCCTAGTCAACTTGAAATAACGTGATAGACAAATAACTTGGATAATAAAGGGCGAATCAATCCGAGTTAACCTACAAAACACAGGGCTCAGGTCATAATATCAGGATAAATCTGATAGAAAAGAAATTAAAAAAAAACCACAAAACCATTTTTTTATATAAAAAATAATGTCAAACAATGAAATATGAAAAGAAAATAAGCAAAATAAAAAAGATGTCAACTGACACGACCAAAAGATTGATGTCTTCTCCCAAGTGCAGGAGTGTCGAAGTAATAAATAACCCGGCAAGACCGGGGTCGAACCACAGAGAGGTTAATTGTACAAATTATAAATAACAATACAACAACAACAATAATAATAACAACAATTAACAATAATAACAACAATAACAATAATAATAACAATAATAATAGCAATAATAATAATAATAATACTCAGTACGTGGCGTTGTTACACCTGAGAATGATCTAAAAGATCGGGTCACAGGTTTCCAGCCTATTTACTGAGTTTATGAAAAGATCAAAGATATATATTATATAATATAAACAAAATGTAAATATTAATAATAATAATAGTAGTAGTAGTAGTAATAGTAATAATAATAATACTACTACTAGTAGTAGTAGTAGTAGTAGTAGTAGTAGTAGTAGTAGTAGTAGTAGTAGTAATAATAATAATAATAAAAGAAGATGAAGAAATTAATGAGAACTTTGAGATGAAAGATTAATGTAAGGATTAAACAATGATAAAAAATAAATGTCAAGGTTAGAGGATCCACTAATGGTATTTCAAACAAGTATAGTATAAACTCTTATTACTCAATTTGGAAACCACACACGAGGGAGGTTCCAATCAGATGATTTGTCATTAATAGCTCATTATAAATTATTAACATGATTGTTGTAACCCAATTTTCGACACACAATTTTCTTGAATGTTATTTTATTTTTATTATTATTTATAAAAATCCAAAAAAATTAAGAAAAATTTGAAAATTCAAAAATATTTTTTTTTCTTTTCTCGAGTCAACCGCATATTTTCATTAAAACCATGTTGACCAGTTTTAAAAATGAGTTCCGGGCTGTTTCGGGTCAAAAACATCATTTTTTACCAAAACCGAGTTCACAGGGTCAATACGGGTCAAACCATGTTGACCAGGTTTAAAAATGAGTTTCGGGCTGTTTTGGGTCAAAACCGTCATTTTCGACCAAAACCGAGTTCACCGGGTCAATACGGGTCAAATCATGTTGACCAGTTTTAAAAATGAGTTCCGGGTTGTTTCGGGTCAAAAACATCATTTTCGACCAAAACCGAGTTCACCGGGTCAATACGGGTCAAACCATGTCGACCTGGATGAAAAATGAGTTTCGGGTTATTTTTGGGTCAAAACCATCATTTTTCGGTTAAAACCCGATTTACCGGGTTGATACCTATCAAATGGTTTTTTTTGTGTTAGCAGTTAAAACGGGCTTTTTCTAATACTGATTTAAATTTTTAATTTTACCCATATAAATATTTATTATTATATATAATAAAGAAAAAAAAAAAAGTCAGCAGAGTAGTTGCATGATTGGCGAGGCAGTTGGCTGAGCAGGTGACTTATAAACGAAGCAGGTGCTTAGCTGTCCCCTGTCGCTGGCTATAAATAGCCAGCGAAAATTCGACAGTGAGAGGGGGAGTGAGAGGGGGAAGAAGACAGACAGAAACGAAGTTAAAGAATTGATTTATATTTGGCACTATTCATGTTTTTTTTTTCTTTTTCTTCGGGAGAGTAAGATATATTTTTTTTTAAAAAAACAATTTGGAAAATACCAAACATGTCCCAACAAATCTCAGCCGTTGAAATAATCTGAGATTGGATCCCGTTGCGCCACGTCACCCGGTGTACTGAACTTTCGGTGCACCGCGCTACACCGGACCAAAACCCAGACAATCCTGGCCGGTCGATCAACCTGCAGATCAAGCCAATCACAGCCATCCGATCATTTCATCCGAGATCCAACGGCGTATAGAGTTCAGCGGTACAGGTGTAACGTGCACGCGTCCACACCATAGCGTGACTCAGAGCTTCTCTCTCTTCTCGCCGGCGACTCCCTCTCTCTCATCCGATCTCCACTTTCCTGCCATATCAAGCCGCCGAACCACCACAGAAAGGTTTATCCACTGGTTTAAAGCAAAACCCCGGTGTTTTTAACCATTTTCGCCGCCTCATCTGGCCGGAAAATCGCGCCGCCACCAACAGTAGCCGCGCGTGAGCACACGCGCCGCCAGTGGTATTTTCGTGATTTTCAAGAAAATCCGAGGGTATTTCAGTCTTTTACCTATACTGTGGCACTCATGTAATTTTTTTTTAGATTTCTAACATTTTTTATTTTGTATATAAATTTTCTTGCATGTTGTAAAACAAACAAAAAATAAAATAAAAAAGAAAGGAATAACAACGCGGGTCCAACACCCATCCTATTATGTTATCATTCATGGGTCCAAAGCCTAATTTTCAAATATAGTTATACCCATATCCTAACGATATCAAAATATTTGTTTTTATAAACAAATATTGTTTGTCGACACGTCTCTTTTTATAGAAAAGGACCGATGTCAAATAAAAAAATTAAATACCAAACAAATATGGATTATGTCCATAATTTTGTTTTTTTGGTAACTCAGACGTAAATCTCCTTTTTAGGGTTAAACGTCAATATTTAGACAAGTCTCCTATTTTTAGGGACTGATGTCATTTTTAACGTGTCTCCTATTTTTAGGGACCGACGTTAACCATTTTAAAAAAAATAAAATTGCAAATAAGCTCAAAATATAATATCATTTAAAATAAATAAAAAACACACAAGTAAGGGTAACCTTTCTTTTGAAAGGATGTTTTAAGGGTGGTGTCTACCTTCCCTTAATCATAACTAACCCAGTACTCGAATCTCTGGGACCAGTGTCTAATTTGGGATTTCTAGTTCCCTCAAATTACTAGATGGCGACTCCAATAAATTTTTCATTTCCCCCAATCATAAAAAATATTTTTTTAAAAAAACAAAATGAGCGGAGCCGTCGCTCGACGTCGCGTATCGACAGAATAACGACTCCACTGGGGACGGGGTTGAACCAATTGCTTGTGTGTGCTTTTTATTTTTTTATTATTGCTATTTTTTTTAGCATTTATTTTATTTGCACTATTTATTTTATGCAATATCAATTGTAAATCATTTCATTTTTTTAATTACACATGCATGCATGTTATTTATTTGTGTATTCACACACTTCACGGTGAACCCATAAAAGCTCTGGACCCGAGCTCGTCCTTTTTAAGATTAGAAAAGAAAGATTCAGGTGGCAAGTGTGACTTATGTCCACTGATGCTCATTTGGACTTTCGCTTGGATTGTAACTCACCCTATGCAACGGGTATTGTGGAATTTTCTTCCCATACTCATGTTGTATAAGGTTAAGAGGCCGATTACCCCATGGGTAATTCGGGCAATCTAAGAACCAAAGAAAATCTTTAAGATTAGAATAAACTGAGCCAAATCTTATGAGCTAGATCCTATCAATTAGGATATACCTTTTAGGACACAAACAAATATCAATGCATTAACATACATGTTCATATACATTTCATATTCTCATCAAATCTCCACCGATCCTCATAGGAAGTGTGAGATTGAAAAACCCATTACTATTGAGGAATTTTTGACCAGATCAGATTTGAACCAACATGATGAAGGGGATTGTTTGCCATCAGAATATGACATCAAATTTCTCCCCTAAATCGGTTCAAGTCCCTGTAGGTTTGGAGTCCTCAGTGAGAACTTTTTTAAGAGAAACTGATCTGGTTTGTTCCTCGTCATAAGTAAAAAAAATTTGAAACCAATAACAAACATGCATAAACCATATGGCATTTTGCATCCATGTATGCATTTCATTTAGTTTACTTGCATTCACTCAGGTTGAAATATAGGTCCCCCAAAAGACCACAAAATTCATTACACTCGATTACGAAGGAAGATAATGGAGAACGAAGAAAGGGCCCACCTAGAGGCTCATTATCAAAGAGAGTTGGAGAACATGAAAAACGATATAGCACGACTTACAAGTCTACTCGAGCAGGCCCTAGTAGCCAAGTCTGGGGAAGGTACCTCTACTCAGCCGGCAGTTGCAACTCCATCTGTATCTATACCAGCAGCTCCCTTTGTATTCCCGCCTCAAAATTCAGGGGCAAATCCCTCTTCATTTGAACAACAGTTCACTACCAATGTTCCACCAACACAAGTGCCAGTTACTGTAAACATGGCAACTGATGACCCTCAAAGGATGAAATTCTCTGAAAATGTCGATTATGATAAATTGACCGCTCTGGAAGAAAGATTGAAGGCAGTCGAAGGGGCAGACTTATATGATCCTGTTTATGCTGCAGAAATATGTTTAGTTCCAAATGTAGTTGTACCCAAAGAATTTAGGGTACCAGAATTCATCAAGTATACTGGAACTGAATGCCCAGTCACTCATCTTAAATCTTACTGCAATAAGATGACAGAAGTAGTGAATGATGAGAAACTTCTCATCCATTTCTTTCAAGACAGTCTTTCTGGATCGACATTAAGCTGGTATACAAGGCTGGATAATACTAAGATCAGAAAGTGGAAAGATTTGGTAAAAGCCTTTGTGGAGCAGTATAAATTCAACATGGAGGTAGCCCCGGACAGGTCAAGCTTGTTAGTCATGGAGAAGGGCAACAAAGAGACTGTCAGAGAATACGCTTTGAGATGGCGTGAAAAAGCATCTCATGTGCAACCCTCTTTGTTAGAAAAAGAAATGGTCACTCTGTTTTCTAACACTTTTAAACAAGAACATAAATAAGATACAAGTTAACTAAAAAAAAGAAAGGAAATGAAAAGCATAAACAAGATATTAATGAAAGCAAAACTTAAGAATTACAAAAAAAATATAAAGAGAGAAATAAAGAGCATGAACTTGATCTGAACAACCAAACTCCTAAATACATGGCAAATGCCTCCTTTTATAGGCCAAAATTCGGAATTATTGATTTGATGACTAATTGTTGAGTGGGTGGCCAACTTTTGACTTGGTGAAAATCCTTATCTTCTTGTCTTAATAAAACAAAAATTCAAGCATCAGAACTGGGTCCAGATGTCCAAATGAAAGTTCTAGGAAATTTCCTTAGCTTTCCAGGAAAAAAAAAAGATGAGGTCATTTGGACTTCTAGAACTCAAGATATGGGCTGAACACTGAACAGTGTCTGGGCTGCAGGACAGATTCAGACCTCTCCGTTGTTGCTATAATTTGGACTTGAAAACGGCCTTCTTAGATCTTGATGTCTAAATGAAAGTTGTAGGCCTATGTCTTATCAAATCTCTGTAAAACTTTCAGATCATTTGGATATCTAGAACTCGAGATATGACCCAATTATCGAACAGTGTTCCAGTTTGGACTGCACCAACGTCTCTTTTCTAAGCTTCACCCTTTTTTATCTTCAAAATTTCAGTAGTTTAATTCATCAATCAATCCTTTGATTTATGTGATATGCCTGCATTCAAGATGAACATGTACCATATATTAGGGCATTTTATAGTATTAGACTTGTTATTATAAAACATGCTTTAGTTAAGGAGTTATTGATACTTTAAGTGCAAAATGATGATATAAAACCTTGATAAATATGCACTTTTAAGTACTAATCACACCCCCCAACCAGCTTATTACTAGTCCCTAGTAATCAAAGCGTTAAACTAGAAAAACAATTTGCAAGTTCCACAAAGCAAGGCATTCATCATTCAACTTATTTTAATCTATCCAGATAAACAAAACTCTCATAAAATTCATATATCTGCTCAATACCTCTTAAACAAGATATTACTAAACCTTTCTTTTGTGCTCAAAATATCAACATATAGTTATGGGGCTTTACTTGGAAGAAAAACAAATTTTTGTTCTAATATTTAAGGCTAACTTCCTTAGGTTGGGATTATTATTTTTTTTTCTTTTTCTTTTATTTATTTATTTATTTATATACACATACAATTTGAAACACAATGCATCTTTAACCCATGTAACGAGTTTTAGGCTAATGACTCCCAGACTAGTTGGTCTTAGGGCATTAGGTGTTGAGACACCCCTATGAGCTTAGCAACTCGGGTTGCAGATACTGATACGTAGATAGTGCAATGGTTGATTCCCTTAAGCTTTTCTCCTCAACCCATGTAACAAGCGTTGGGCCAATAGCTCCCAAGTCAGTTGACTTTAGGGTATTAAGTGTTAAAACACCCCTTCGGGCTTAATTGCTTAGGTTAGGGAGGTTACGAAACCAAACTTATCTACCTTTTTATTATCATTATTTTTTTTGTTTTTTTTTTGTTTTTTTGCAAATTATGTACTATCCCTTTCCCTTAGTTGTTACCTTTAACAAAAGAACATAAATAATGTAATAATCCAATGTGCAACCCACAATCATATGTTAAAGTGTGTGTGTGAAAATGAAGATTTAAAAATACTTGTTAAATGAGCATATGAGCAGAATCAAGTGCTACCAATACGAGAGTTTGTAAACCTGAATATTTCAAGAAGTATTCTGATATACCCTGTTAAGAATGTTTACTAAGATTAGTCTCAAGAGTCACTTTAACAAACAAACTCCTTTTACTCTGCCATCCTAGTAACAACAGTTTTGCAAATAGTTTATGAAATAGAAAACATATATTTTTTTTTAAAATATCAACTACTACCCTTTCCCCCCAACCAAAATGAGACATTGTCCTCAATGTCTTAAGGTAGAAAGATAGAGTATAGAAGACATCACCTGAAATAACGAACACTGACAAACCTGAAACACACTTAAACAAATATAAGAAACAACAAAACACAATAATAAAACTAAAAGACGCAAATATTTATTTATTTATTTTGAAAAAGCATGTGTATGTACAGGTAGTTGTGATTGTGGCTCACATCTTTCCTTGGTTTTACGTCCAAAAACGGCTTAAACGCCCTCTATGGGTCGGGGATAGGCTTCCCATCCAGTTTTCTTAAAAACTGGCAAACAGGGTCTTTTTTAGTCAGATTCCCAAGACTAAGTCGAGCATGTTCTTTATGAAAATGAAGTCATAAATCATGAATTGCCTGATGCACATCTCCACTATGATGAGACTTAAGAGTCAATAGAAGATTATCTAAAGACTCTCTATGTTTTGAAATAAATCCTACCTTTTGACAATTTTCACAGGTTTTGCAGAATGCATATGAGTCCTTGAACATGGTGGGCCAGTAAAATCCACTTTGTAAGATTTTTACAGTCGTCTTTTTTGACGAGAAATGATCCCCACATGCTTTAGAGTGACAAAATTTAATGACACAACTTACCTCATTGTCGGGAATGCATCTTTGAAATATTCGATCAGGACAATATTTGAATAAGTAAGGGTCATCCCAATAAATGTTTTACACGTCGCTCAAAAACTTTCTTTTATCTTGGTTATCCAAATGAGCTAGCAAAAATCTTGAAACAAGAAAATTGTTATTTTTAGCAAACCAAGGCATTGAACTAAGAGAAAGTAAAGATTCATCAGGAAAGTAATCATTAATTGGTGTGATGTCAGATGTCGAATCTATTGTCAACTTTGACAAATGATCCGCGACAACATTTTCGGTGCCTTTTTCATCATCGATTGCTTCTTGTTTGGTTACGGCATGAGGAAATGGAAGTGCTAGTGGGAAATCAGTCTTTTCTTTGCAATGTTCAGATTCAACCCCTTCCTTACCCTCAGAGATTGACTCATCATCTTTCTCACAAGGTTCAAGAATGGGTTTTTCAATAACCTTACCACTACGAAGAGTGATGTTTGATTTGACTTGATCCATGTGTTGACTTCTGGAACTACTTGCATTTACATTGTATTTCTCCTTTGGATTTTTCTGTGGTTGAGATGGAAACTTACCGTTCTCTTGAAAACTGAGAGCAGATGTTAACTTTGCAAGAGTATCTTTAAAACCTGTCATGCTTTGAGCAAGTTGAGTGTTGATTATCTCTTGCTTTTCAATGAATGAATGCAATGTTTCCTCAAGATTTCTTCTAGGAGGTGGAGCATAAGGAGGTGCATATCCATGAGAATTTTGGAAATTATGGTGTGCTTGAAACGATGGCTGTGAAGTTTGTGCATTATTGTTATCACTCTTCCAACTAAAATTTGGGTAATTTCTCCAACCAGGATTGTATGTTTGCGAGTATGGGTTATGATTGGGCCTTTAAAAACTGTTTAAAGCATGGGCTTGTTCATGGAGGCATTGCTTGAAAGAAGGCAAAGTTGGACAGTCATTGGTTGCATGTTCATTTGTTTCACAGATTTGACACATAATGTCTTGAACAGATTTTAATTGACCACTCTTTTTCAATTCTAGTGCCTCGACTTTTCTAGCTAAAGATGCAAACTTGGCTTGGAGGTCATGATCTTCCCTAAGGTTATACATACCTCCATTAGATGTATGAGATTGAGTTTTACCCGGTGCCTTATAAGTGCTCGTAGTGTCCCAATTTTGAGCATTTTCAGCTAGCAAGTCTAGGTACTCCATTGCTTCATTAGGTTCTTTATCTTCAAGAGTTCCATTGCACATCAATTCAACCATTTGCCTATCTTTAGGTGTTAATCCTTCATAAAATTATGAAACCAATCTCCATGTTTCAAAACCATGATGAGGGCAAATATTAATCAAGTCTCGATACCTATCCCAACATTGGTAAAATGTTTCTCCTGGTTTTTGAGTGAAAGTGGTTGCTTGACCGCTTTTTGTGATCGGCTTGTTTTAACTCGCAAGTGCACGAGTGTGCGATGTAGCAATTAACTCGGTAAGATCGAGGTCATATCCACAGAGAGCTAGATCTGGAAATTAAGCTAGGTAACAACAAAAAAAAACTCAAGAGAAATTAAATTAACAATAACTTGGTTGAAAATAATTGATGGATTTGTTTTCAAAGATGAAAAAGTGTAAATAGATTTTAAAAGACAAGAAAAAGTAAGTCTTGGTCCAAATCAATTTTAATGGTGATGTATTGGTGATTTATTCAACATATATAAGATAACTCAACCTAATATCAACGATGGTGATATTAGATCGGAAGATATTACAATGAAGTTTAAAAAGATGAAGATTAATTATTGCTTAAGAATGAACAAGTACTTTCAAATTAAGTAAGACATTGAATCAAGCAATCTCTATACCAAAACTAAGGTTTGTGCATAAAAATTCAAGATTATAACATTACCTAAATGATTTCTAAAATTTCTTTGCAATAATAAAACATTCATGAAGAAGATGAGAAGATAATCATTAACATTCATTCATATCTTAAAGAACTCACCTCAATCACCATCATCCTTGATTTGGATCCAAGAAAGAGATTAGCCAACCATGATTATATATAAGAACACTTTAATAAACATGAAATAACTTGAATCAAACTGAAATAATAAGTTTTACAAACTAAAGAACCGAAATCTACAAAGAAGAACACAACAGAATTTCAGTAAAAATTCGGACACAAATCTGACTCTAACTTTGGACAGCAATTCGACCCTCTTAGAAGCCTCCCCTGGAGATGGCTATTAGAGACATATTTATAGAAAATTCTATGAGCTTTCCAGATCATTAAAGAACAGATCATTTGGACATCTGAGTCAAAAGTTATGGGCAAAACACCGAAAGATGTTCTGGAAAATTAAATCAGGCCAGCTTGGAGAACACTTTGGTGCACGTTTTTCTTCCTCCTTTATGAGCTGTTTCTTTCTTCTTGTTGACCCAAAATAATGTCACAATGTCCCCTCCAGCTTTCCATCCATGTGCTTGCCCTCTTGAATCAATTAATTGCCCAAAATAAATCAAATATTATTTGTTGTGTGGACATGTAAGATCATGGATTGTGCTTGGGCTGATTTGGAGGCTGATTTGGGGGCTGATTTGGGGCTGGATTTAAACATCAAATAGGTATACAATTGTACCTATTATTTGGGCTAAGATTGACATTGAAACCTTGAGTGTTTGATGGTTGAAGTTTGCACACAACATAAGGTAAGTTTGGGCTTGAAATGGATCATATGATATTCTTTTCTAGAATTGGAAAATAATTGATTTTTTGGGCAAATTTGGAGCACTTATTTGAACCAAGATTTGCTTCAATCTTCAACTAAATTTCTCTTCAATTCTTTGTTCCGAATTCCGACGTTGAATTTTCTGAAATAATTCATTTAAGCTCCAAAAACCTATCGAAACATTAAAAGAAACTTCATTACTAAAAAGCACATCACTTATTATAAAAAATTCAAATAAAAACAATAAATACATATGTAAAATAAAAGACTTAATGATACTTTTGATGCACAATCAGTGGTGATTTGTCTTTTGAAAGAGTTTGTTCTGTGAGATGGAAAAAACTTCTTTAAAAATTGTTGTTGCATTTCATCCCAAGCACGAATGGATCCTGGTCTCAAATTTTATAGCCAAGTTTTAGCTTTATCTTTTAAAGAAAAAGAAAAAAACTTTAATCTGATGGTGTTCATGCTACAATTTGAGTCATTATAAGTGTTACAAACTCCCTCAAATTCTCTCAAATGCAAGTATGGATTTTCTAGATCTAAGCCATGAAAAGAAGGTAAAAGTTGAATAATGCCTGACTTAAAATTAAAATGAGATGCATCAGGAGGAAAAAATATACATGATCGCGCAATTGTTCTTGTTGGATTCATGTAGTCTCTAAGTGTTCTAACCTGATTATTCTCATTATTCCTATTATAAAGCGATTGATTATCCTCTTCGGCCATGTTTTCTAAAGAAGATGAAGATACCTTACAAAGTTTACCACTTAATGTACGTGACCAAACACTCATGCACGTGTACAAAGAGAATAAAAGGAAGAAGAAAACAAAAGAAAAGGAAACAAAACAAAAAAAAAAAACAAAGTTAGATAAAAGAAAAGTGAAAAGAGAAAACAAAATAAATACTATAATTTGTACAAGAATTTACCTCCCCGGCAACGGCGCCAAAAACTTGACACGACTAAAAGATTGATGTCTTCTCCCAAGTGCAGGAGTGTCGAAGTAATAAATAACCCGGCAAGACCGGGGTCGAACCATAGAGAGGTTAATTGTACAAATTATAAATAACAATACAACAACAACAATAATAATAACAACAATTAACAATAATAAAAAAAAATAACAATAATAATAACAATAATAATAGCAATAATAATAATAATAATAATAATAATAATAATAGTAATACTCAGTACGTGGCGTTGTTACACCTGAGAATGATCTAAAAGATCGGGTCACAGGTTTCCAACCTATATACTGAGTTTATGAAAAGATCAAAGATATATATTATATAATATAAACAAAATGTAAATAATAATAATAATAATAATAATAATAATAATAATAATAGTAATAATAGTAATAGTAATAGTAATAATAATAATAATACTAGTAGTAGTAGTAGTAGTAGTAGTAGTAATAATAATAATAATAATAATAATAATAAAAGAAGAAGATGAAGAAATTAATGAGAACTTTGAGATGAAAGATTAATGTAAGGATTAAACAATGATAAAAAATAAATGTCAAGGTTAGAGGATCCACCAATGGTATTTCAAACAAGTATAGTATAAACTCTTATTACTCAATTTGGAAACCACACACGAGGGAGGTTCCAATTAGATGATTTGTCATTAATAGCTCATTATAAATTATTAACATGATCATATTAATTATCTCATTTACATAACACCAAACTTTTAAATATTATCAGGAATTCATGATGTTAATTGATGTTAACAACAAATCAAGTTCCTTTCATAGCCCAGGTGTAGGTAATACCATATGGTTGGGCTATGAGAGTGCCAAGCATTTGTTGTACCAAGTATTATACAACACAAATTTAGATTAACCATTTAACAAGCAAGGTATTAAGAATTAGTAAGATAAAAAGATAAGACATGTTAATATTAAACATTAAGGTCCATGTTGAGTTTATACCATACTTGTTCTTACACCATTAGTGTAACCTTTTCACCTTGACATAATAAACTTAGCTAAACATAATGAAGAAGAGAAACATAAATAAATAAAACAAGAACATAAATAAGATACAAGTTAACTAAAAAAAAGAAAGGAAATGAAAAGCATAAACAAGATATTAATGAAAGCAAAACTTAAGAATTACAAAAAAAATATAAATAGAGAAATAAAGAGTATGAACTTGATCTGAACAACCAAACTCCTAAATACATGGCAAATGCCTCCTTTTATAGGCCAAAATTCGGAATTATTGATTTGATGACTAATTGTTGAGTGGGTGGCCAACTTTTGACTTGGTGAAAATCCTTATCTTCTTGTCTTAATAAAAAAAAATGTTAGCATTAGAACTGGGTCCAGATGTCCAAATAAAAGTTCTAGGAAATTTCCTTAGCTTTCCAGGAAAAAAAAGATGAGGTCATTTGGACTTCTAGAACTCAAGATATGGGCTGAACACTGAATAGTGTCTAGGCTGCAGGACAGATTCAGACCTCTCCGTTGTTGCTATAATTTGGACTTGAAAACGGCCTTCTTAGATCTTGATGTCCAAATGAAAGTTGTAGGCCTATGTCTTATCAAATCTTTGTAAAACTTTTAGATCATTTGGATATCTAGAACTCGAGATATGACCCAATTACCGAACAGTGTTCTAGTTTAGACTGCACCAACGTCTCTTTTCTAAGCTTCACCCTTTTTTATCTTCAAAATTTCAGTAGTTTAATTCATCAATCAATCCTTTGATTTATGTGATATGCCTGCATTTAAGATGAACAATTACCATATATTAGGGCATTTTATAGTATTAGACTTGTTATTATAAAACATGCTTTAGTTAAGGAGTTATTGATACTTTAAGTGCAAAATGATGATATAAAACCTTGATAAATATGCACTTTTAAGTACTAATCATCAACTAACATTAATTTTTTAAACTCATAATCTCAGTCATTAAACTAGAAGCACCAAACATATAGAAATAACGAAACTTAATCCTTAACAAATCAAACTCTAAAAGAAGAAATCAAAGGGGAATTAATTACACAAAAGCATACAAGATAAAAAAAAAATAACAATTAAAATAATGAGGATGAAAATCAAATAAAAAATAAATTAGAGGTCAAACCAAGTTTTATTTATTAGAAGGTTAAAGTAAAAAAGAAAAAAAACTTCATCAAAGTAAAAAATATCAAAAGAATAAGGAACAAATGAGAAAGAAAAAAAAAAACACCATAAATTTAATTTAAGGATTGAAAATCAATAAAACTTTTATAAAAGAACCAAGAAAAAAACTAGAAATAAAAAAATAAGAACAAAATTGAAAAAAACAATACATGATAATTAGAATTGAATAACTAAATCCAAAACAAATAAAACTTTTATAAAAGAATTAACAATAAAAATAAAAAATAAGCACTAAAATTAAAATACCAAAAACAAAGATAACTAAGCTGCTTTGTTTTACAGGAAGATAAATAAAAGGAGGGGAGAACAAGGCTTACTGGTAGCAAACTGCCCCACCAGTGGTGACAGGTACCACCCTATAAGAAAGAAAACTCGACAATGCTTCCAACAACATAACAAAAGAGAAGGTTTGAACATTGAAAGGCTCTACATGCACTATTTAGAAAACACAAATACCTTTTATATGTGAGCACTAGTACAGATACAACAAATACAAACAACTTTTTAAATTTTAATATTAATTAAGTAACTTGAAAAGATAAAATTATCTCCCATGATTATAAGATTTATAGAGAAAAAAAATTGGACGAAAAGACCAAAAGACACTTATATGCCATTTTTTTTATTTAAAGGGGAAAATTTATTTTTTAACAATATATTAAAAAATTAAAAATATCTAAATACCCCCTAAATGATAGTTTTAAAAATTTTAACGTGAAGGATAATAAAATCATTTGAGCGTTCATGAAATTTGAAAAAATCACATGTAACCCTAGTCAAATAATTAATGGAAAAGGAAGCATACAAAAAGACCAAACTAACACCCAACTTATAGGCCTCTAAATTTTTATTGGAAGTGCATAATAGTCATTGAAGTATAACAATGAATAGTAAATTCAACGTGTGTACACAGATGCTCCGTGGTTTAGAGCTTCCGTTAATTATCATGGAGCTCAGTGCCATTTCAAGAAGAAAATCCAAGGCAATAATGTGTTAATCTCACCCGATTGACTGTAACAAAACTCAACTTTAATCAAGACTTGCTACATGTATACCTATAAACTAATGTATATTAGAGAAATCACAAGCAGCTTGGCCCTTTCACATCCACTTGCTTCCAGCTACCTAAAAATTAATGGAATCATCCCTGGGTGCTTAAAGCACCAGCAATGGCGTGGGGGATTTTAATTAATATCCTTTCAGGATTGGATCATTTGGCTTCCATTAAAGCTTTTCCACATTGGTAGTTGGCTGTTGGATGAGAACCGGGGTCAAACTAGTCATCATCTAGTTCTGTACAGAAGTCTGGCTCTTCAGGTTTTGCAACTTGAGCATTTCTTATTTTCAACATCCTTGGCGCCCCTCTCCTTGTGTTTGCAGCAAATCTTGGGGTCTAAACTGATTGGCGACGAACTTGAGGTCTTCTGCTCGCAATGCAGTGCTTCCACTTCTTCTAGTGCTCGCACTGTCCTTGTGGAAGAAGGTAAGTTGAGAGTAGATTTTGGAAGCAATGCTCAGGCAGGCAGCTCTTCACTGCAAAAGTCACCAGGTCTCGAAGTAATTGACATGAAGAAACCTGTTCGCCCTCCATTTGGAGTTGAGCTCTCTTGCTTTACCCTGATATATAATAAAAAGCATCTCCATAACCGGATCACCTTCTCGAACTATATAGTTTCCTTGAGTACTCAAACAGGACACTAAGCACTTACGTATTGCATCAAGTAGCTGATCATCCATCTGCGAGAAAAAAGGAACCTCCAAATAGGAAAAACATTAGCTAAAGCTGCATGAGATTTTATCTCGAATGAATATTTATGGTGAATTTCAATGAAGTCATACCTCAAGTTCTGCAAGCCCCACCATAAACAATACAAGTACTTTTCAAGAAACTCGAAGGAAAGTACTTTCTGCTGCAATGCATTTGCGAATATGCCATAATTGAAAATGGAAGTGTCATCTGGATTACATCTGGCAGGCAAAACAGTAGTGTTTTCCCAGGACTTGCGATCAGGAAATTCTAAAGTATCGCAATCGAAGTAACAGGGGTTGCATGGTATAGGGCTCAATTCATGTGTGCAAGAAGATTTCCAGCATGTTGCCTTGACGCTGGATCGACAACAAATACAATGATGCCCCCAACACCTACAAGATCAGATGCCTAATCAGTGTAAAGCAGCAAAATGACCAACACAACAGCAATAGCTAGCATTTTGTGAGAGCAGCAAGTAGTATATCCTAAAATAGGCAAGTATTTTCTGATTCAAGGAGGCATTACGTACATGACTAGCCAGCATGTATAGAAGGCGATTGTACGCAGCCCCTGCCCAGGCAGTCTTTGTGACTACTCCAGTGGCTTTAATGATCTCAGAACTTAATGGAAAAATCAAATACAATCTGGGAATATATTGGAGCAGAACAATCAGTACTAGGGCATTATTGGTATGATCAGCAAGCGTGCTTCTAATTGCTGTTATAATAAACTACATCACAATCTGCCAAAGGGAACAATTTGATGTCATCTTCTTTAGCTTCAAAGGACAGATTGCAATAGCGAAAAGGCACTAAAAGTCAAAGAAATAAGAAAATTTTCATTTGCAAGTAATGGATGCTTAAAAAATCAAATACACTGCCATATGTGCCATATTTCAATCCAAAAGAGCAGGCATAATAGCATATTCTTAGTCACAAAGTTAAGACTTAAACTCGAGACCTTTCCCCCTCTTTGCAGAGGTGAATGCCACTGGGTGAAACACGGATTTGTAACTTCAGCTCAACCTCAACAAGTGAAAGAAATGCCTGGAATTTTGAGGCAAAAGAGAAGCTGAAAATTGCAGTAGCAACTTCAACTAAATGAAAATTTCAAGTTCATTCTCATATTTTACAAGTAGCTGTAATTTCTATGCAGAAAAGAGAAAAAAAATAAAATCACAGGCTAAAATTCTACATTCAAATCAAATAAACAAAAGCAGAAACAAAGATAGGAATGTATGAACCTGAAGAAGAGGTAATGCTGCAACAAGATCTAAAAGGCAAATTGGGGTGTTCAGTATGGTTGACTTCCATTAAAAGCCCAACAGAAAACTAACAGTGAATGAAAAAAATAAACACAGCTCAGATATTCATTTGCTTTCTTCTTTTATTTATACTTTATATTGATTATTCTCTAATATCCTCGTACAAACTTTTATATTGAAGTTAATCTTTCTATGATAAGATCTTGAACATTATCATTCACATTTGAATTATTGTATTCATGAAAAATTTCATTTTCATATGTTTTTGGATTGGAACTATGAAGAATAACATAGAGAGTAAACCTGCAGGCTAAAAATCCAAAAATTCAGGTACTTTTATATATGATTTATCACCATAACTTGTAAGAAAATGGACCTGAATTTTAAAGAGATAGGGGACATGAATAGCATGACCGAAAAAAAAAAATTAAACAAACAGTACGTGTGTATCAGAGACCAAGAAGTTTTATTAGCAGATCCCTCGGGCAACATATATTCAGTTTTGTGTTTCTTTTTTATGTATAGTTTTTGTACTAGTGTCATTGTTCAGATGTTGACAAGATTGAACAAAAAATTAACTTACAAGTTGAGGAAAAATTACATAATATTTGCCACATGAATTTGCGGCATGGAGAAATTTACATCGCCTTTTCACCTTAACCAACTTCACTTAACCTGGTCCTTGCATCTGCAACAAAACCTCTGTCTCTCATTTCTCCAATAAGTTGCACTGCCCTTGATTCATCCTTGTGCTGGAGAAATCCTCGAATAATAACATGATAACAAATTTCATCTGGAGGGCAGCCATCCTCTTCCATATTTCGGAAAGCTTCCAATGCTTCATCTAACAATCCTTCTTTACAAAGTCCAAATATTATAGTAGTGTATATCTGAACATTAGGCTGCAACCCTTGGACAAAGAGTTCTGAAAACAGTTTCCTTGCATCTTTAAGATCACCGGATTTGCACATGGCATGAACCAGGATGGTATACATCACCAGATTAGGCTTCAAGTGAGTACTTTGCATTGCTTGAAACAGTCTGAATGCCTTACCAAGATACCCTTGCTTGCAAAAGCCATCAAGCAATATTGAGTAAGTACGTAAATTTGGGAGGTTTCCATTAGTGCGCATATTCCTAAAAAGATCTTGTGCTTCCCTAAGGCTGCCTAATTGGCACAAGCCATGAATAAGAGTGTTGTAAGTAACTTTGTTCGGAGTTAAGCCTTGATGAATCATTTCATTAAAAAGCTGCTTGGCTTCATCTATCCTTTTGGCCTTGCAATATCCATTAATTAAGATGTTATAACTAAAAACAACAGGTTTAAAACCCTTGGTTATCATGACATCGAAAAGCTTTCTAGCTTCAACAACTTTTGTACACAAGGAATATCCATACATCAACGAATTGTAAGTAACAACGTTAGGCTCCACACCCATTTCAGTCATTGTTTTTAAAACACCTAGAGCCTCTGAAACCTTGCCTTCTTTACAAAAAGTATCAACCAGAACGTTGAAGGTGACAATATCTGGCATGATATTCAAACTCGTCATTTCATTTAGCAATGCCGAAGCCTCCTTCCATCGGCTGAAATTGCATAAGCCCTGGATCAAAGAGGTGTAAGTGAAAATATCTGGGGAAATGTCTTTAGCCTTCATATAAGAGAAGATATCTAAAGCCTCATTCACCAGCCTATCTTTGCAAAGACTGTCAATGAGTGTACTGTATGTCACCACGTCCGGCTGGCAGCCTGACTCTTCCATTTTCTTAAACAATCCAGCAGCCTCAACAGCTTCCCCAGTCTTACATAAGCCATTGATAATCGTAGTATAAGTGTAGACATTAGGTTGACACCCTCTTGCCACCATGTCATCAAATAATTCCACGGCTTGGGCAAATTCACCCACTTTACAGAGCCCATTGATTAAGGTGTTAAATGTGACAATAGTGGGTTGAAGACCAAGTTTAATGACTTTGGCCAAGACAGAGAACCCAAGATCAACACGTTGCAACTGGCAGAAGCAATTCATCAAGATATGAAGGGCATAAGTATTAGAAGAGAGCCCAGCTAAACCCATTTGTTTGGAAAGAGAAATCACAACATCGTAATACTGTCCCATTTTGACAATTGCAGACAACAATTTGGTGAATTGGATAATACATGGCAGGGGTTTCCTATGAATCATGTGATTGAAAGAAGCAAGGGCATCATCAATGTTTCTAAAAGAAGAAGAAGAAGCATCATTTTTGTGTTTGTATCTACTGCTACTGCTACTGATACTGCTCCTGCTAGAAGAAGAAATGGAGTTGGAGTGTTTGCTAGACAAAAGTGATGGAAGAATCATACCCGTTATTTTCATTAGGCATCGCTGAACTTGGGACCCAATGAAAAAGGCTTCTGAAGCTCCTCGTCTCACTGCCGCCGCCACCATCATCAACCTTCCTCTGTGCTATTCCTTCTCCTCGTAGTCTTGTTTCTTGATTGACCAAAACGACAGAGACACTTTGTACAAATCTGGAAGATTGAAGAAAGTGATTTGGGGAAGCAGGAGCGTCTCTCTCACATACACAAGGAATGCAAGGTTGCTCTTTTGTGATTACTGTTTAAACAGTTAATTATTTTTCTTTTTCTCTTTTTTTTTTCAAATTTGTTCTTGACATTGCATTTAATTGGAATGATTTGCCTGATTTGGCTTTTTATAGTGATATAATGATGTCAAGATAATATCATTTGATTTTATATAAAAAAATAGTTTAAATGCTAGCAAAAAATAATTTTTTGGGGACCAAGGGTAAAATTATTTTTAGTTTAACGAGTTAATATTTTATCCCAAACTTCATTTTTAATATATTCTAGTCCTTGAAATTGTAAGAAAAAAGAAAAAAAATGCTAGATTACATTTTCATATAAAAAAAATTATTACATTGATTACAGTAACTAAAAAAGTTAAATTAATCTTATTATAAACAATTTATTTTAATAAAAGAAAATCCACTAAGTTTTTTTAGTTTTTATATTACCTGAAAAAATAGAGTAAAGTTGGAGAAGTTTTTTAATTATTTTTTGTTTTTAAACTAATGTTTTAGGTGATTTTAGATAATAAATAATTTTATTTAGATTTGTAAAGTGTTTTATAGGTGTTTTTATGTTTAAAATAATTAAAAATATATTTTTGATATTTGTTTATAATTTTCATACCACACATAAAAATTATCAAAATTATCCAAATAGTAAAATATCCTACTTAGTATATAAAAACATTAAAATTATTTTAAAACACACAAAAAAATACATAATTTAAATACATTTTAAAAAATACTTTCAAACATAATGCAAGCGGAATGTTAGCATATAGGATTGTAATAACAATTATTTTTGAAAGTATTTTGTGTGTAAAAATATATTTAAATAATATTATTTTATTTTTAAAATTTTATTTTTAATATTAATATATCAAAATAAATTAAAAAAATATTATTATTAGAAGGTTTTGCTGAAACTCATAATTTTCAAACCTGATCCGGTCCGGCGGGTCGATCCCGGACCCGACCGATCTAGGGCAGGAACCAGGCCTGATTGAAAAAAAAATAGAGGAAAGAAAAACCCGGTGTGACCCGGTCAAAAACCTGGTTGCAACCCGTTGACTTTTATTTTTTTTACTAAAACGACGTCGTTTTGATTTGAAAAAAAAGTGATTCGGAAAACTTGGCGACCTGGTCAAAACCCGGAACCCGAGCCTTGAATCGAGCCGGGTGTGAAAACTACGCAGAAACTGGTCTGGTTGCTCATCAACAGAAACTGAGAAGGACTCTGACATGCTCAGGCTCTTTGCCATCATCCTCTTCTTGTGTCGACGCCAAGCAGCCTGAATAAAGCAGGCAGCCCAGGTTCTCCAATGGTAAGAGTAGAAACGGAAGGCATGCTGTGGTTTCTTGCTATGGAGACGTCTAAACTGATTGGCAACGAACTTGAGGTCTTCTGCTCGCAATGCAAATGCTTCCACTTCTTCTAGTGCTCCCACTGTCCTTGTGGAAGAAGGTAAGTTGAGAGTAGATTTTGGAAGCAATGCCCAGGCAAGCAGCTCTTCACCGCAAAAGTCACCAGGTCTCAAAGTAAATGAATTGAAGAAACCTAATGAGCTCTCTAGCTTTCCCCTGATAATAAAAAGCATCTCCGTAACCGGATCACCTTCTCGAACTATGTAGTTTCCTTGAGTACTCAAACAGGACACTAAGCACTCACATATGGCATCCAGTAGCTGATCATCCATCTGCGAGAAAAAAGGAACCTGCAAATAGGAAAAACATTAGCTAGAGTTGCATGACAGAAGACGATAGATTTAAAAATGCTTGATCGTGAGTGATTTACTCGTCTAACAAGGTCCAGGCATAGGTGACGCTGGATGTCTCGACAAAGATCTGTAGGTATGAACGCAAGATTGATTCCTCATCAATCCCTCTAGTTGCAAGCCACTTGTATTGAACAAATCTTCTGACAAGTTCTCGCAAACTTTAGGGGAGTTGAAGATGTCTCATCCACTCTTTTGTTTCTCGTCGCTTGACCCTCCACTCCCCAAGCCTCATAGTGATAGACTGCAAGTATGTCTATTCAAGAGAGAGCATGTTAAACACTACAGAGTTCTTGAATTCAGAAGAAATTTATCATGGAAACTGTAACGGAACGAAATCTTATAAAGCAATTTTATATTTCAAATGATTACATTATTGTAAAACACACTGAATTTGTTTTTGAAAAAATAAAATCAGCATAGTTTCCCTACACAAAAAGAGAGTACACCACGATTATGATCACCTTTAGAGTTGAACTCATGTCGTTCTTTGGGTTATGCTGGAGGGGTTCATCAATCTTTGGGTAATTGCACTTTAGGAAATCCCACAATAGAGAATGACCATAGGAAAAAGCTCTATTCAATGCCATTCTCCTGCTATATGTTTTATGGATAAGGTGTCTACAAACCTCTCATAGCAGGAGTTTAAGTTTAAATCAAACGGAGACTGATGATCCAGGACTGCCACACTAAAATCTTATTAATAAATTCAAGATTTAACTTAGATCTTTGTGTGTTGCAGAACACCAAATATGTAAGGTTGTAACACCTGTAAGCTCAGGGTTTAACTCAGATTTTTGCGTTGCAGAACGTCAAATATCTTCGTCTTCTTCAACGAGGCTGGTTTCACCTTGTGGTTATCGTGGTAAAAAAGTACTCTTCATGTTGCCCACTTTAAATATACTAAACAGCTACCCCGCTTAAAGTTATTTCCTCTTTTAACATCCTATGGAAGCATGGGAGCTGGGAGTATAGAGGAGAATTGTGGCTGGTGGCGAGGAGTAGTTCAAGCACTGTCCTTACAATGAACTTGAAGCTCGATGCTGCTCCTCCCAATGAATTAGTTTTGATTGCTAAAAATCAAATGAAGAGGACAATAATAAGGAGAACATAGAGACAACGTCAGCTTGATAGAGAGGTTGTCCTGCAGAATGTCTCAACTTGCCAGGAAGATTCATCCACTTCATTCCCAAATGTAGGGCTGCTGTCTGCATCTTAAATGAGCTCTCTATCCTTTCGTCTGTCTCATGAAATCAATACAGGGAGAGGTTGCGGTCTGTTTCTTCTCGTGAACATATTCCTTTATCCAAAATACAAGAGGGACGATAAAGACAGGGAGAGAGTGTGATTTAATCAAAGGATTTTCTGTCTGTTTTCATCGCCTCTTTTGCAGCGCAATTCATGCGGAGAGTTTATTTTTAGCCTTGTTTGATGACAACTACAAAGTCCAATGAAGCTCAGTTCATTGATAACGTCAACGTCTGTTTTCATCTTCATCATCCTGGAAATTAGAGTTTTGCTCCTCCCTTGTACAGCGGTGCCATGGTGGTATAATATGACCAGACAGATAAAGGATTTGAACGCACACATTGTTCAATCTGGACTGTCGTTTAAAAGTGATGGTATAGCTAAATTATTGTATCCCATTGATCTATCCGCAATAAATTTAGCAAAAGTTATGAGTTCATCCAAAAAAAAAAAGAGAATAAATCAAACTTGTCTTGAAGGATATAAACAAAAAAAATCTACAATCAAATCATTTTTTTATTTTATTTTTTAAGAATAAAATAAATAACATGGAAAATAAATAAATCTTAATATTTTTCAAGATACAAAATTTTTCCCAAGAAAAGCACTTCAAACTTCAAGCAAAGAAGTTCTCTCAAAAGCTTTCAATCCTCTTTCATCTACACTTAAATCTATAAAAAACAAAACTCTATTGGATCAAGTCTATACATTCTATAAGAAATCTTCCATAATATTTGAAAGACAAATCAAATGTCCTCTTTCAAAGCATCAAATCACCAAATCTCATTTTGAAATACACACTCAAATTCATGTTTTTGTAAAGCACAAATCTTGGCTTAATTTCACAAATAAATCAAGTCACTATATATCAAATCCAAAGAAAAAATAACAGGATTGTTTATTCTTTTTGTAAGAATATTTTAAATAGAAATTATACTTGGTCATATATTTTAATAAAATCAAATATTTGTACATACATACTTATCTAATTTTGGATGCTCGAAATTGTCTCCCAACATTTGTGGTGAATTTCAATTAAGTCATACCTCAAGTTCTGCAAGCCCCACCATAAACAATATAAGTACTTTTCAAGAAACTCAGAGGAAAGTACTTTCTGCTGCAATGCATTTGCGAATATGCCATAATCGAAAAAGGAAGTGTCATCCGGATTACATCTGGCAAACAAAACAGTAGTGTTTTCCCAGGACTTGCGATCAGGAAATTCCAAAGTATCGCAATCCAAGTAACAGGGGTTGCATGGTATAGGGCTCAATTCATGTTTGCAAGCAGATTTCCAGCATGTTCAATGACGCTCGATCGACAACAAATACCATGATGCCCCCAGGACCTACAAGATCAGAGGCCTAATCAGTATAAAACAGCACTAAATGACCAACAGCAACAACAATAGCATTTTGAGACAACAGCAAGTAGTATCACCCAAAACGACACGTATTTTCCCATCCAAGGAAGCATTGCTCACATGACTAGCCAGCATGTATAGCAGGAGATTATATGAAGCTCCAGCCATGCGGTCTTTGTGACTACTCCAGTGGCCTTAATGATCTCAGAACTTAATGGAAAAATCAAATATAATCTGGGAAAATGGAGCAGAACAGTCAGCACTGGGGCATTGTTGGTATGATCAGCATGTGAGCTTCTAATTACTGGTAAAACAAACCATATCAGTCTACCAAAACCATAATTGCATATTTTTAGTCACAAAGTTAAGACTCAAACTCGAGACCTTATCCCCCGCTTTGAGGAGGTGAATGCCACTGGGTGAAATGCGGATTTGTAACTTCAGCTCAACCTCAACAAGTGAAAGAAATTCCTGGAATTTTGAGGCAAAAGGGCATCTGAAAATTGCAGTAGCAACTTCAACCTCATCAACTAAATGAAAATTTGAAGTTCGTTCTCATATTTTACAAGTAGCTGTGATTTCTATGCAAAAAAGAAAAAAAATGAAATCACAGGCTAAAATTCTACATTCGAATCAAATAAACAAAAGCAGAAACGAAGATAGGAATGTATGTACCTGAGGAAGAGGTAATGCTGCAACAATATCTATGAAGAAATCTGATCTCAAATATCTCCTTGCGATCAACTTAGGATCCATAACAAGTTCACCTCTCCCAAAAACTCTTGAACTAGGTGAGACATAAGCTGTCCTAAACTTTATTACAATATGATCTATGTAAAATACATCAGCAACTGTTCTAAAACATGTCACATTAATTCCTAAATTCAAATCAGTATCCATACAAGATGAGTTTTCCTTGTTGCTTGCTGATGAAAGGAAAAAAAAACAATGGATCAACAAAGAGTGCTGTCAAGCATAAGAAGAGGAAAATCCTGTTCCATTTCAAGATAACATCACTTCATGGATCAAGAATGTTCTCTCTCCAAATGATTATTCGCTGTAAACACCTTAAACCTTCATAATTTAGGATCCTTGTTACTTGTGCTTCTATCACTATTAATACCACCTCCTTCAGTTTTAAACAATGGAGCTGATGTTTTATGTACAGGCAATGTCTTGTCCAGGTTTTGTCTACCATTAAACCTGTAAATTTTGAGAACGCCATTTAACCAAATCATCCAAGAAAGTAAAAGGGAATCATAAAAGAGAGGAAATACAGGCAAACAGACTAACCTTATCAGCTTCTCTTTCTTGAACTCCATGACATTAGGTAATCCTCTAACATACTATGCATCCAAGAAAGGGATACAAAAGAGGATTTTGTCTTCAAAAAGTTTCACTGAATTTTTCATTTCTGATTTGAAAGTAAATCTTTCTTTCAAGAAATGGACCTTGAGTTCCAAGCTGAATAAAATAAAAGGAGATTTTGCAGAAAGAGGAAAAGAGAGGCTTTAGGTGGTGAAAAGGCAAAGTGAGGTGTTCAATGTGGTTGACTTCCATTAAAAGCCCAACAGAAAACTAATAGTGAAAGAAAAAAATAAACACAGCTCAGATATTCATTTGCTTTCTTCTTTAATTTATTCTTTATAATGATTATTCTCTATCAAAAAACCAAGTTAAGGTGAGGTTTTTACTATACAATTTATATTTACATTTACAGGATTTTGAATATATGATAGTTTGGTCACTTAGAACTATGATATCATGTCAAAGAAACAATTTAATTAAAAAAAAAATATTAAATAAAGTTTCAATATATGATTTATATTATTCTCTAATATACTCAGACCAGCTTTTATATAAAAGTTAATTTTTCTCCGATAAGATCTTAAACATTATCATTCCCATTCGAATTATTGTATTCATGAAAATTTTCATTTTCATATTATTTTGGATTGGAACCGTGAAGAATAACACAGAGAGTAAACCTGCAGGCTAAACATAAAAAAATTCAGGTACTTTTATATATGTTTTACAACACTAACTTGTAAGAAAGTGGACTTGAAGAACATGCCAAAAATAAAAAAAAAATTGAAAAAACAGTACATGTATACCAGAGACCAAGAATTTTTATTAGCAGATCTCTCGGGCAAAAAATATTCTATTTTGTGTTTCTTTTTGATGTATAGTGTTTTTACTAGTGTCATTGTTCAGATGTTGACAAGATTGAACTAAAAATTTAACTTACATGTTGCGGAAAAATTACTTAATATTTGCCACAAGAATTTGCAGCATGGAGAAATAAAAGTTTACATCACCTTTTTACCTTGGCAAACTTCACTTAAGCATGGTCTCACATCTGCAACGAAACCTCTGTCTCTCATTTCTCCAACAAGTAGCAACGCCCTTGATTCATCCTTATGCTGGAGAAGTCCTCGAATAATAACATTATAAGAAATTTCATCTGGAGGGCAGCCATCCGCTTCCATATTTCGGAAAGCTTCCAATGCTTCATCTAACAATCCTTCTTTACAAAGTCCATTTATTATTGTAGTGTATAGCTGAACATGAGGCTGCAGCCCTTGGACAAAGAGTTCTGAAAACAGTTTCCTTGCATCTTTATGATTCCCAGATTTGCACATGGCATGAACCAGGATGGTATACATCACCAGATTAGGCTTCAAGTAAGTACTTTGCATTGCTCGAAACAGTCTGAATGCCTTACCAAGATACCCTTGTTTGCAAAAGCCATCAAGCAATATTGAGTAAGTAAATAAATCCGGGAGGTTGCCATTAGTGCACATATTCCTGAAAAGATCTTGTGCTTCCCTAAGCTTGCCTAATTGGCAAAAGCCATGAATAAGAGTGTTGTAACTAACATTGTTCGGAGTTAAGCCTTGAAGAATCATTTCATTAAAAAGCTGCATGGCCTCGTCTATCCTTCTGGCCTTACAATATCCATTAATTAAGATGTTATAACTAAAAATATTAGGTTTACAACCCTTGGTTATCATGACATGAAACAGCTTTCTAGCTTCAACAACATCCGTCCACAAGGAATATCCATACATCAACGAACTGTAAGTAACAACGTTAGGCTCCACACCCATTTCAGTCATTGTTTTTTTCACACCTAGAGCCTCTGAAACCTTGCCTTCTTTACAAAAAGTATCAACTAGCACGTTGAAGGTGACAATATCTGGCATGATATTCAAACTCGTCATTTCATTTAGCAATGCCGAAGCCTCCTTCCATCGGCTGAATTTACATAAGCCCTGGATCAAAGAGGTGTAAGTGAAAATATCTGGGTAAATGCCTTTAGCCTTCATATAAGAGAAGATATCTAAAGCCTCATTCACCAGCCTATCTCTGCAAAGACTGTCAATGAGTGTACTGTATGTCACCATGTTCGGCTGGCAGCCTGCCTCTTCCATTTTCTTAAGCAATCCAGCAGCCTCAGCAGTTTCCCCAGTCTTACATAAGCCATTGATAATCGTATTATAAGTGTAGACATCAGGTTGACACCCTCTTGCCACCATGTCATCAAATAATTCCACGGCTTGGGCAAATTCACCCACTTTACAGAGCCCATTGATTAAGGTGGTAAATGTGACAATAGTGGGTTGAAGACCAAGTTTAATGACTTTGGCCAAGACAGAGAACCCAAGATCAACACGTTGCAACTGGCAGAAGCAATTCATAAAGATACTAAGCGTATAAGTATTAGGAGAGAGCCCAACTAATTCCATTTGTTTGGAAAGAGAAATCACAACATCGTAATACTGTCCCATTTTGACAATTGCAGACAATAATTTGGCGAATTGGATAATACAAGGCAGGGGTTTCCTATGAAGCATGTGATTGAAAGAAGCAAGGGCATCATCAATGTTTCTAAAAGAAGAAGAAGCGTCATTTTTGTGTTGATATCTACTGCTACAGCTACTGCTAGAAGAAGAAATGGAGTTGGAGTGGTTGATAGACAACATTGATGAAGTGGTAGGAGATAGAAGAATCATACCAATCATTTTCATTTGGCATCGCTGAAAATGGGACCCAATGAAAAAGGCTTCTGAACCTCCTCGTCTCACTGCCGCCGCCGCCGCCATCGTCGACCTTCCTAGGTGTTTTTCCTTCTCCCTGTGGTCTGGTTTTTTATTGACCCAAATGACAGAGACACTTTGTAACAAATCCAGAAGATTGAAGAAAGGGATTTGTGGAAGCAGAACCCTCTCTCTCTCTCTCTGACAAGGAATGCAGAAGTTTGGGGAAGTAAATTAGTTGGGAATGAACGGTTTAGAAAGCAAATCATACACATTAAAAAAAAAAAAAAAATCAACCCGTATGAAATAAAAATAATAATCAGAATTAATCCAGTTTATGCGGCGGTTAAACTAGCTATTTGACTTAGATAAATTTATAAAAAGTAAATTTAAAAAATAAGCATGATTTTTAATAAATATAATATTTTGAAGTGGAGAAAAAAAATAAAAAAATACAAAACATAATTCCTAAAATTAAAAATAAAACTAGTAAAATAAATTAAGTTGCTATAAAGTGAAATTGAAAAAAAAACTCAAAACAAAAAAAAAACAAATCAACTAGAAAAACTAGTAAAACAAAAACACTTGTCATTATAGATTAACTTGTTAAACTTAGTTTCTAAATTATGTAGTTTCTAAATTATGAAATCAGTTAAAATTCATAAAAAAAAAAAAAATGTTATAAAATTTTACTTTTAATAAATCTAATATTAAATGTTGAAATTAAAAAACAAATTCATGATATTGATATATAACTCAATTAAAAAAAATTATAAGACTTAATTTTCAAAATAATTTTATATTAAATGATAAAATTAAAAAAAATAAATTAAATAATTAAAATATAAAATTAAGTAAAGGTTTCTTTAAAACAACTCATGAAATACCATTCAGATGAATATTATTTTGAATGTGGTTATAGTGATTCAGCCGCATTGTTTATTTATTTTTTTTGTTAATTTTAATATAAATAATATGACAATTTTTAAATTATTAATTAATGATATATATACAAAATTAAATATTTATAGAAAATTAAAAATATTAGTGATTTCACTATACATATCATTTTCCATCACAGTGCTTATATGTTTTATTTTGCTCGGTAACTTTATTGAATGGTGAAAAAAGGAGAAAAGAAAAGGAAAAAGAAAGTGATTCATCAAACTTTTTTTTAATCAAAAAATTATCGATTTAACCACGAGGCAAGCATTATAGGTTGAAATAATTCACCTTCTTTTATCCTTTTAATTGTTTTCTAATTTAATCAGTAATTTTTTTAATTCATCTTTTAATAGTTTATAGTTTATTTTTATTTATTTTATATATAATTATTATGATATAAAAAAATCCAACATTAAAATGATTTTTAATTTAGTCAAAATATATTTACCTATATAAATATAGTTTAATTTTAAAAAAATTAAAAATAAATTTTTATTAATAATAAAATAATAAATGAACTCAGGCATAACGAATTATTTCATTAGAACCTAGATCATGAACTTTTCATTGTGTCTATTCTTTGTAAAACAAAAAATTACTTTTTATTTAATAATATAATAACAAAAATCAACATTTGTTTTTGTAAAATTATATTTGAGTACACATGACATGTATTTGTTTAAAAATATATTTGGAACAATTTAATGCTTTTCCAAATTTGATTCAGCATATTAAAATTATCTTAAAATATATAAAAAAAACTAATTTAATAATATTACAATTTAAAGCGCTTTACGAAATACAGCCTCACTAGTCGCAACTGCATCAAGGCCATTCATCCTCTTGAATAAGATCATCTTGCTGAAATTTATCACGGAGCTCAGAGCCATTTCAGCAAGAAAATCCAAGGCAATAATGTGTTAATCTCACCTGATTTACTGTGACAAAACTCTAATCAAGACTGCCTACATGTGATGAATTACAAGCAACTCGCACCTTTTACATCCACTTGGCTTCCAGCAACCTATAAAGTGATGGAGTCATCCATGGGTGCTTATAGCACTAGTAATGGCGTGGAGGATTTTAATTAATATCCCTTCAGGATTGGATCATTTGCCTTCCATATTAGCTTTCTCCCATTGGTAGTTGGCTGTTGGGTGAGAACAGGGGTCGAGCTAGTCATCATCTGGTTCTGTAGAGAAGTCTGGCTCTTCAGGTTTTTGCAACTTTAGCATTTCAACATTCTTGACTTTCAACATTTTTGCAGGCAAATCTTGAAGCTAGTATTGTAACCCCAAGGTGCTGTTTTGCTTGAGAATTTGAAGGTGCAAAACTTGGTTCATCCTCCAAAAGTGTTGTTTCATCACAAACTGTTTGCTCATCAACAGAAACTGAGAAGGACTCTGACATGCTCAGGCTCTTTGCCATCATCCTCTTCTTGTGTCGACGCCAAGCAGCCTGAATAAAGCAGGCAGCCCAGGTTCTCCAATGGTAAGAGTAGAAACGGAAGGTATGCTGTAGTTTCTTGCTATGGAGTTTTTCCAAGAAATGGACCTCGAAGTCCAAGCTGGATAAAATGAAAGGAGATTTTGCAGAAAGAGGAAAAGAGAGGCTTAGGTGGTGAAAAGGCAAAGTGAGGTGTTTGATGTGGTTGACCTCCATTAAAAGCCAAACAGAATAAAAGAAGAAAAACACAGCTCAGATGATCATTTACTTTCTTCTTTTATTTATTCTTTGTAATCATTATTCTCTGTCTAGGTAGTGGGTCAAGTTTTAATAAACAATTTATATTCTTTTTAAACTAATTTTTGTATTTAAATTATTTCAAGATAGATGTATGAAACATAACTCCAACAACTTATTGATATTTCAAGATTTATCAAACGCTACGAATCAATAGCAAGCTACTGAAAGTTCCAGGTCTTGCAAAGAGCATCATATCTGGGATTTACGATAGCTTCCACCTCTGAACTCCATTGACATCACTTGCAATGTATATCGGACATTCATCTCTAGCTTGTTAATGGCCTGGAAAACACAATAAATGCAAAGTATCGATCAGAATATGGTACTACATGAAAACAATGTTAGTCTCTAGGTAGCTCCAATACCATCATTAATGTGCCTTCTGTTAGTTTGAGTTCAGTTTTTTTTTCTTTTTTAAGAAAAAAGAAAGATTGTAGTATGGAAGCAAAATGGGCTTTTCCTCAAACAAAATAATCATAAGTGAAGAAATAAGAAATTTGAGGATAGATTAGGGCAGAGAGGTTGGGTAATTTGTTTTCCCAATTAATTGAAAAAAAGTTGCGAATATTCAAAGAAAAACAATAATAATTGATCAGATGAGGGTTGTGGATGATAGAATAATCAGATAGAGAGAATATGATAAATTGAATTGAATTGAATTGAATTGAATTCAGGAAGGAAGGAAGGAAGAGGTTAAAAACCTTTGTATTCAAGAATAATATCCGTACGGTGAAAATGCTCTAACCGTCAAATATAAAAAGATAGATTTGTGGATAATAAAATAAATAGAGTGAGAGAGAGGATATGGAGTCATAATAAAAGAAATTAAATTAAAGAAGGAAGGAAGGGAGAAGTTAGAAATCTTTGTATTTAAGAATAAAGATGAAAATGCTCGGTTAAATAATATTCGTACGGTTACATGCTGCACGGTGAAAATACGCTAACCATTATATATGCATGTTCGTTGAAAATGCTCTAATACTCATTGCAAAGGAAAGAGTATGAAATAATAATTAAAAAAAAAATAGATAAAGGAAGGAAGGAAGATGTTAAATACCTTTCATATATGTAAGAATGTATGTATGTTCGGTGAAAAAACTCCTTAGTAATAGTATCTCAATAATTAAAAAATAATAATCTGATAAATTGAGATATGTGGATAATAAATCTAATAAATAAATAGATAAAGAGAGAGAGTATGGAATAATAAAAATAAAGGAAAATAAATAAAGGAAGGAAAGGAGAGTTTAAATACCTTTCATACATGTAATGGAGTGTATGTATGTTCGGTGAAAACACTCCTTAGTATCTCAATCCTTCACCCTTTACATAGCGACCCTCCTTTTGAATGTAATTCCAATCAATTACAATATCTGGAATGTGTTTAATGTTAGGCCACTCCTCCTCCCTCTCCTTTCCCCGTCCTCTTGCTCTTCGGCTCAGCTCTTCACTGCAGCCACTGATTAATAATTCTTGCAAAGAGGGAAGGTAGGGTATCATCCCTTGAGATTCAGATTCAGATAGCGACTTCAATTCGCTGCAAAATCTGATATCTAATTTCTGAAGAGACTGCATCCCCTGATCAGGCAGTGGCAGAGACTTCAATCTTCCGCATTCCCAAATCCATATCTGTTGAAGAGAAGAGAGATTTTGCAGCCCTACTTCCGGAAGAGATTCCATGTCATCAATTGACCACATATATAGCCTCTTCAATTTGGAGAGAGGACGGGTAAATGAAGAAGAAGAAGAAGAGACTGGTGATGTCATCTTCATTGTCTGCTGTAATGGCATTGAACTAGACTTGTAAAAATTAAGATATTCATCGAGAGTTGGAAACAACGGCATTGAAGTCAGATTTGGACACCCTTTTATTGTCAAGGAAGAAAGACGTGGAAAAGAGAGCATTATCAACCCTTCTTCTATTGTTGACTCATCACTATCATCATTCATCTCATCTCTACTCCATCTCTTCCACCATCCCTTCAGTCTACCACAACTAGAGATATCAAGTCTCTTTAAGGATGGGAAAAACATCGACACTCCTTTTCCTCCAACCCCCTCACTATCTATGTACTCCAAATCACCCAATCCCACAATACTTAATTCTTCAAGAGAAGGGATTCCATCTAACGGAGGGATATGCTTAAGTCTTCTACAGCTTTCTAGATGAATCCTTGCAAGATTTGAGAGATCTGAAACCCAACTTGGAAACCTCATACCTCCGTAGCCTTCAACTATCAACTCTTGAAGATTCGAGTTTGGCCGGAGGCTTTGCAACATTTTATCATACAAATCAATATCTGAATCACTGTCCAGCCCTGGGTCCCACCGTACGGTCAACGACTGAAGATATTTTTTATCGATCAATTTAGCTCCTTCAAATTCTGATATACAAGAACCACCCTCATATCCCTGTACTCTTATTTCTAGCCTCCCTCTCAATTCATTTAACATTCTCAACTCATCCAGTCCACCTATCATCTCAGATTTAGAACTACTTTTTTTTGCAACCACAAAACATGACAACGTCTGTAGACTAGTTAATTTCCCAATCCCACGAGGCATATAGTACTCTAAATCCTCACATAAATCACGATCACGAGAGCAACCAACATCAAAATGCCTCAGATTGATCAGCTTACCAATATCCCTAGGTAGTTCCTTAAGTCTCCTACAACCATTGAGCTTGAGCACTTGCAAATTTACCAGACTGGTGATAGAATTAGAAAGCGCCTCCATCACATTATTCGAAAGATCAAGATATTTCAGATGCTTGAGCTTTTGAATGAGAGGTGACACTTCCTTCATTCCCAGATGACTCAAAACAAGCACACGTAAACGCCTAAACTCTCGACAAATAGACTCCCATGACCCCTCATCCCATTTTCCACCTTCCAATAATACAAGTGTTCTTAGACGTTGTGCACTAGGCAAAGACAAATCTAATTCCGTGTCAAATGACACGTGCCGAGTCAATTCACTAATCCTATTTCCTCCACGCTCCACTTTGATGCTCTGAAAACCAGCGACATGGGTTGCAAGATCATGCATAAAATCATGCATTTTGCAACTTTTTATGTTACCTAAACCATCCTTCTCCACTTCGTGGAAGAATGACCTCCACAGTAAACTCTCAAAGCACCTAAGACCATTATCAATTTCAAGACTCCCACCACCTGAATTTGAAGAGCTAATGAACCCTTGTGTCATCCAAAGTTGAATCAATGACTTCACATCAATCCTATGACCTTTTCGGAATAAGCTACAGTATGCAAAGCAATGCTTCATATATGATGGAAGAGGATTGTAGCTTAACTTCAGGGTATGTATGATGTTATCATCTTTGACCCTATTTGGAAGTTCTTGTTTGATAAAGGATAACCACTGGGCTCTATCTTTCAAAGACATTAACCTCGCAATTGCCTTTATGACCAAAGGAACTCCACAACATCTCTTTCCAATCTCTTCTCTAATTCTCTCATCTACATGACCCGACTCCTGGCCTTGAGGAAATGCCTTGCTTCTAAAAAGATCCCATGACTCATCTACTGACAGACCTTCTAAAACATGTGGTTCTATTGTGCTTGTGAATTTTGCAATTAAATGAGAACGTGTAGTTACCACTATCTTGCTTCCTACTGCATCACGTGGTAACAACTCCTTCAACCTATCCCATTTTTCACCATCAAGACCTTCCTCACCATCCCACACATCATCTAATACAAGAAGATACTTCTTTTTCTCTATTTTCTCTTCAAGCTTTTTTTTCAGACTCTCTAACTGATCATCAGAATCACTACCTACAGCCCCTTTGATAATCTTTCTAACATCTAAGCTGCCTGAGACACTTACCCAGAGTTTCACACCAAAGTGCACCTGAACTTGCTCATCATTGTAAACATGTTGAGCTAGTGTGGTCTTCCCCAACCCTCCTATTCCAACTACGGAGATGACAGAAACATTATGTTTATAGTTGGAATTCATCAGAAAAGTTTTAATCACCACTTTGTCACCTACTCTCCCAACTATCACTTCAGGTTCAGAGGAGGTTGTTTCCTCCCTGACAGTAGTCAATGAAGCTCCCTCCTCTTGACGAGCCACAAAATTGAATCTTTTACTGTCAGTTTCAATGTCATTTAGTGTCTCTCTAAGTGATTTAACTCTATGACCCATCCGTAAACCATACACAAATTGGTTTGATCTTGAGAGAAAAAGGCGTACCTCCCTCGATACTCTTTTCCCAGGCATCAATTGTTTCCGCAGAACTTGTGTTGAGAAATCGTCCAGCAAATCCTCTGCATCATATACAGCTTCCCGCAGCTTCTTGAGCCAGACTTCGATTTGATGGTTCTGTTTTTGTGCCTGCTCCTCAGCGTCTTGAATCACAGCCTTAATACTGGTAACTGTGTCATTGAGCTTCCGCAATTGATCTTTGAGCCCCCACCATAGTGCAACCTCCTGAGCAATTAGGGAACCTAATGTCTTTATTATTTCCTCCGCAATATTGAAGAGCACACCTTCAGCCATTTTTTCTTTGCAGGTTCAAAAAGTAGTGGGTAGAAGACAAACCTCCTGAGCAGTTTGGAATGGTGATCGTTTAGTATGCTAAAAGGGTTTTATATAGTGAAGTAGATTCTGACGTTAACCAAACAGTACTCAAAGCAGCGTGTGGATACTGTCTAAGCTACCAATAAATATCCCTTAATCCTTAGGTTTTGAGCTAAATTATAACTAAAGTCTTTTTTGTTTAAAAATCTTTTACTTAATCTCTGGGACTCCGAGTGTTGAAGAATTAAGCTGTAAATATATAGCCTTTCAAATTTAAATGACTATATTGTAATGACATTCAAAGCCAAGGGACTTCAGAATGATTTAGTCTTAATATTTATACTTAATAATTAACTAGTAGCCTAGGACCACACTCGTATTAATTGTAGGTCCCAAGAACAAAGATTAAGGGGCAAGTGGAATCTGTCGAAGTCTTAAGTCAAGCCAGCCAGTTATGACTTGATTAGCACTGATTGAAAGCCATAATTTATACAGACCTGGAATAGTTGGTTTGCGAGCAATAATTTCGCAAGCAATTATGTAGATGCTGCAGAGCAGAAGATGCAGAAGGACCAGAAAATAGACCGCTTCAGTCTTCAGAAGATGCATAGTTTCCTGTACTAATGTTCCATTAATTTAGACAGAATCACTATTTTGCAAAATCCGGTGACCGGTTCACGTGAATACTGTCCCTGTAGAGTCATTTAGATTCAATAGAACAATCTTTGAAAATATCATCAGGATAAATGTCACGAACCGAATTCCAAATCTATAATCGGCTAAGTGCTAAGAGTTTACAAAAATAGTTTATTTACAAATTATTTATAAAGCAAGCACAATATGTCAAGAGCTAAAAGTTTATTTTAGACAAAAGTAGTTATAGCACCGGCAACCTTTATATATTAATAAGAAAAGGTAAATATATTTCTAAAGCTAAAGTTTTATTTGAGGCAAAAGTCGTTAAAGCATTAGCAACCTTTTACATATCTTAAGAAAAAATGGCAGTGGAGTGCAGGACATGTCTAAAGCTAAAGCTTTATTATTGTTTTTTTTTAATCAATTACTTATTAAAATGTTTTTTATTTGGAAATATATAAAAACAATATTTTTTTATTTTTTAAAATTTATTTTTAATATCAGGACAATAAAATGATTCAAAAAAATTAAAAACAAATTGATTTCAAACAATTTTTTTTAAAAAAAACTACAAAATACAGTCCATATTGTAAAGTGAAGCAGCACACTAGTGACAGCTGCCTCAATGTTTTAAATTCTAAAGGCACGGTGAGGGAAAAAGTGAAGCAGCACACATCGATAGACATCGTCAGGCTGCATTTTATATGATGCATTATTCAGTGAGCTTTTTCTATTCAAACATGGAATCAGAGCAAACATACATGACAGTCTCATCTCCTTCTGCCTAAATTTATTATTTAATGAGTAATTGAGTCTTCCGGAAAATAATATCTTTCCGGCGGCTGTACACTTCTAAACTTGTCTTCAAAAAATAAATTTATTTGTGCGATCTTCAATCACCTACGCATGTGATAGCTATGAAAAACATAAAGTAGGATTTTTTTATCGAGTCCAGCTAACTCCCTTTGACTATAATTGCATTCCATCATTTTCTCTTCTTTCCCTGCCTCTCTACTTTCTTTTATATTGTGGATGGGTGGGAGTGGAAGTAGGAAACGGCACAGGGTCTCCTGTCCTTCAAAAACAGGATCAAAATCCAATAATGGCGGATAAAAATAATGCAGATCCCATGGGTCAGGATGTTGACATATATAGTATACTGAAAGATATTCACATGCAAAAAACCAAAAGAATTGTCAGAATTATATTTGGCCAGGTATTCCTTTCCAAAAGATCCAAGTTGAGAAACACCAGGTCCGTCATCAGACAGGACGAGTATTGGTTTCACGGTGGAGGGCATGTGGAATCTCTAGGATCGAATAAGAGCCTGGATATCAAGGATCAAGGCTAAATGGGAACGAAACGGAGAAACATCACTAACAACACATTGATTTTCCATCATTTCCATAGACTTGCCTCCATCAAGCGAAGTAGCTGCTGGCAAACATTTTTGAAGCTCTAGAAATGGGGATTCTGCAGGCACAACTGTTTCACAGATGAAAGAAAACGAGTTTTGCATTTCTAGAATCTTACGCCTAATAATGAAATATCACAGTCAGAAAAGAGAACAAATCCTGTATTCCTGTTGCTTTCTCAGCTGTCAGAAAAGAGAACAAATCCTGTATTCCTAACACTATTAAGACACATTTGCTTTCTGAAGTCAGTTGCTTTCTGTACAGAGCATCTTAAATTTCGAATTATAGGACTATAAATTGTCTTTCTACACAAAATCTTTACATTATGAAAACTAATTCATCTGTTAAAGAATTAATGAAAGAGTCAGGCACCAAGGAAATCTCAATTATTTAAAGAAAATCAAGTTAATTGGACCCACACGAATCCAAGTTAATTGGAATGCACTCAACTATGTTAGTAGTTCCTCGGTTTGCTTGTAAGAAATCAATCACGCCAAATTAAATCTGAAGAATTAGTTAAAGAAAATCAAAGAACATAAGGAGAATTAGTTAAAACTAAAATGAAAATAGCAACACAATGCTCTCATTTCCAATCATAAGGTGAAGAAACAGAAATTATTAAGCACTTGCAGAAAACACAGCCGAAAAGGTGAGAAACATAAACACGGTTGGTGAAATCCATGAGATTGATGTTGTTTGTCTTATCGATTCACTCACAGCAAATTGAGGAACAAGTTATGAATAGCAGCTTTCCATTAACATTCTCAGAGATCATATCAGAATGTTTCAGTACAAAAGTACAGATCCTTGTAGGTACAAGTTTGTTAAGATTTGTATAAGAAGAAAAATAGTCGAAACAAACTGCATTCGTCATTTGATGAGTGAGTCTCGGAACCAAATCAGAGCCTAGGAACATTCCTGCAGATTTAAACTTCCCCAGGTGGCTTTATAGTGAAAATCATCTCTTGCAATGTATATCAGACAGTCGTCATTAAGTGATCTAATTAATTCCCTGCCAGAGACAAAAGAAGAGAAGATAAATAATGGAATTACTTGATTCCTGCAGAGAGAGGTAGTGGCATAACAGTGGAGCATTAAAAATATCGAATCAAAACTAAAAAGAAAACCTCCCAAAGCAAGTAAGATATAACAACTAAAATTAAAAAAGCAAAAACATTTAATAAAATTCACCAGCTAACAGAAACTAAAAACCTGAAATAATATTAAAAATAAAGATGAGTTCAACCGACTCAATGAGGGAATAATATTTAATATACATTTTAGATATTAATAGTTTGCAAGTCGGTTTATTTTGATATACATATATATATTAAGCTTATTATCATAAGATAGTGGAATACATGTTAGACATCAGATACCATCCGAAGGTAACTACTGTGGGAGGATCAGTCACTACAGGCTGATGCCTCTCTCACTGGCTAAGTATACAAAATACTATATGCACATAGGCTAAATACTCTTTGTTAGTATAGAGTTACTGATAAGTCCTATATCAAGGCATAATAGATATTCATAGAATCATCAAAAAAATATATATCATCTCGAATAGAATTTAGTTCAACAGAATACGAGTGTAAATTTAAGAATAATTGAATGCTCGAAAAATAAAACGATATATATAAATTTTCAAGAAATTAATTGGTCATATTCATCATATAATTAATCAACATTTATATTTATTTATATTATATTCATATTAAAGATTATTTCACTTACCCGGAAAATATAGAACTAAAAGGAATACCAGATGAAAGACCTGAAAATCCTATTGAGAATTGTTAGAAGAACCTACAATAAATATATGAAATATACTAAAAAAACAACCCGAAACAACACAATTTAAAGATTCTAATCCATAAAAGAACACAAGATTTAGTATCCTAAGTTTAGAGACTAGAGCAACAATTTTTCAAAACAAGGACCAAAATGTAATTTTATCATATTGAAATTTCACTCATAAACCATCCTAAATTCTTTCTAAAATGAACCAGGGACCAAACTGTATTTTTTAAAAATTCAAGGACTAAATGTAAATTCCTAAAATTGAGGGACCAAACTAAAAATATTTCAAATCAATTATCAAATTGAGATTCATCATCATTAACCTCATAATAACATTGCCCAGAATCTCAAAATACATTAAAGGTCAAATTATAATTTTTTAAAAAAGTTTAGGAACTAAACTGTAATTTCTTATAAATCAATAACTAGAATAAAATTTTATCATCTTCAACCTCAAGATCATTATATCTAGATTTTTCAATAAGATTGAAATGAATTTCTTGACTCATAAAAATCAATTTAATCAAATCAATTCATAAATTTTTAATTCTAACAACTTATTCAAAATCAATCACTTAATATTAAACTTTTAATAATTATGAATTAATTTTAATAATATAAACTTCAAATCTTGTAAACCCTACTGTATTCTTTAATCCTTTCATGATCTTTGAGCCCCCACCATAGTGCAACCTCCTGAGCAGCTAGGGAACCTATTGTCTGGCATCGAATGGCTCTTTCTTTTTCGCTCTTCCAGCTTTAGAGTTTCCCAATTTAAGAAGTCCCTGATCTATTCTATCAGTACTACTAGGTAGCTATCATGCTAACAGTAGTTAAAAACTGGTCTTTCTCCAGCTCCCGTTTTTACCTATTAGCATAATAACTAACAGGAAGAGTAAGAAGCTATAACCGGTCCGTCCATGCCTAAGGATCATGGGCTATCGGCCGGTGTCAGCCAACCGCAATATTGAAGAGCACACCTTCAACCGCAACATTGGAATATTTGCAGCAAGTTTAAAGTATTTTTTTTATTTAAAAATATATTAAATTAAAAAAATATATTTTTGATATTAGTATAGGGATGATCTAAAAAAATTTAAAAATAAAAAATTTAAATTTAAAAAATCACAGATAAAATATTTAGATTTTAGACAAACAAAGCATAAACTAGGAGGACAAAGCACACTCTATAAACAAAGGATAGATCGATAGGTACAAGTCAGAGGTTGAAAGAGTGATTTGAGCGGTCCATCCTGTAAGAGCAGTACTTTTTTTTTTATTTACGTGGGTGTTCGGGCCAGCTTGCGCGCACCACGACTAATCTCACGGCTCACTGAACATCCTGCAAACCCAGTGAACATGTAAGGCACCGCGGGGGGTAACAGGCGTGCACAGTGAAGTTTGAACCCAGGATGCAGAGGAAAGGAACAAGTCCCTTTAACCGCTGGGCCAAGACCTCAAGTGCCTGTAAGAACAGTACTTGCGGTTACTGCGGTTACTGGAACGTGCTTAACGTGAAATGGAATTTCTAGAAAAGATGCTACTAAAAATATTTGTTATTTAGAAGAATATTACAATAAACTTTTTAATTTTTATTTTAAAAAATTTATTTTTAATATCATCACAATAAAATAATATTAAAATATTAAAAAAATATAAAACAAAATAAATAACTTAATTGTTTTTCAAAATAACTTTGGAAATACAAAAATAAAAAAACTTTTTAATTTATACTTAAAATCATGTCCTAGTTTGATATTAATTTGAATTTAATAAATGTGTTTTTTTTATGAATAGTTATTTTATTATGATATAGATATTTTTAAACTCAACTCAAACTTGACATAATATGTACATCCATACTATTTTATTTTATTTTTTGTTAGATAATAAACAATATAGATACCTGAAACTGACAGGTAAAATATAAAATTCTAAATTTATTATGGGATAAATAATGAGTTAAAAATAAATATAAAAAACACTCAAAACGGCGGGTACCCATTATCATTGTTATTCGGGACTCGTATTAGAAACAAAAAAAGCTGTATTGTTCTCGGAGGCATAGAATTCCCCAGGTTTTCTTTAGGAGAGAGTTTACAGCGATATCATTGCATTATCTCATCTTACTGATTGATAACAGTAAGAATTCCATTGCTGTGACAGTAAAATAAAACGACTTTCACGCAAATTAGATGAAATTACGAAATAGAACGCTCATTCACAATAAATATTTAAAAGACCATTCAATAAAACAAACTTCTTGCTCCAGATGAGAGAAAGCAGGGACTGTACATCAGATGAGAGAATTAACGAAGAAACTGACGAAACTCTATTGATGTATGGAACTGGTAAGGAGAGGCCTTGTAAAAAGTCCTCGATGCTCATCTTTGCAGTTTTCAGTCAAGTTCTGGAAACATGGGCTACTTATTATCCAGGAGATGAAGAAACACAAGGTCGGAAAGGGCAAACCCCAAGGCAATCAAATTTGCAGGGAAATCCTCTAGCTGAATTGGTTCCAAAACGAATGTTCCAGCTAAATCATCCAAACAGTGCCAGGCCACTTCTACAATAGTTCAAGTTACCTCTCTGCGCTTGTTGGGTGAGGTGGTTAGTTGTCACAAGGCAAAGTTCACAGCTATGGGCTTGAATTATCTCACATCTTGAAGATACTAGCACTTCCGGCATATCTCAAAAAATTATCCACTTTGTTATAGCCATAAAAGACCACACCACAAGAGATTACAGACCCATACTATAGGAGTAGGAGAACAAATATTGATAAGAGAAGTTAGAACAAGAAAGAATAGACCGATGCAAAAAAGGTAGAACATGAAATTTTTATAATGTTGATGAAACTTTGGAACTTCACCGATAACCAACTCAATCAAGGGGGAAAAATCTTTTAATTTTGCTCCATTTGAAAGCTGACGACATGGAAGAATAAAAACAAAGGGAGATGGGAAGAGTTTAAGAACTTTTACCTGCACCAGAATAATTAGAACATACAATTCATTTTTCTCCATTATTTCAATGGTTAAATAGAGTACTAAACAAGAAGTAAAACCATTATACGCATCAACTGAAAAACAAGAATCCCTTGTTTGACCATGAGAACCCCAAACCTCAACTAATTTTGAAATTTATTTTTTAAGAATAAGGCAACCACATTTAAGATTCCTAAAAACCCCAACTTCTGTGGAACAGATATACCTGCCAGAAGTGTTTGAAGCAGCTCTCTATCCTTTTAAGGAAACTAAATGGGATGCCATTAGAGTTTGAGGAACGAGCATCACAGCTGGAGTGCAATCAAACAGAAGCATGTAGGCACTTAGTTTAGCAGGGAGCCCAAACATTCAATATTGAAGATTTGAAGCAGCTCTCTATCCTTTTAAGTTAACTAAAAGAAATGCCAGTAGAGTTTGTGGGAGGCGCATCACAGCCGAAGTGCAATCAAACAGAAGAATGTAGACAAGCAGTTTAGCAGGGACCCCCAAACAATCAAAATTGAAGACCCCAATGCAGAGTGGCCAAGAATGAAACCTCAAGTGTAGAGAAGCACAAAACCAATGAAGCAGACCCAGAAGAAACCTCAACACAAAAAGAAAAGCATAAAGTTTTAGCACCACTCTCAGAAGCAACCTGTCTCAATAAATTCATAAAAACTACCTACAGAGCCTTCTTCTTGATAAGCCTACAACTATCCTGCATAGCTTAAAGAAGATTAACATAGTAATAAGTATGAAGAAAACTTAACCAAATCCAAGAGGCTGAGGGCGTTGCCCGTTTAAAACATAGTCGTACTGAAGTCCAGACATAATAAACACACTAAATTCAGTATTCTCCAAGCAAAGCCAAGTCGCCTAGGCAGCAACTCTTAACTCCTGCTTCGGCGCCGATCCCTGATGCCATTTCTGCACAAAACACGGAACCACCAACCATTAGTTAATCAACATAAGCAAGCAACATGGTTGAGGACAAGGTCCTAACAATGACAATTGGAAATAATAGGAAGTTCACTAAAAAAATTCACCCGTTGGCATATGGGAGCTCTTCACGTCCACGGTATTGTGGTGACCTGCTATAGCTGCGCCCACGAGGTGACAGACTGCGGCGCTTGGGGGATCGTCCTCGAGGGCTGTAGCTCCTGCTCCAGAGCAACGCATGCAAAAGATAATTACCCTTTATCAGAACAAAGGGAAATTTACAAGCACGCATAAACATCGTAGATACATATATATTGAAGGCAATATAAGTTTCAAAAATTCACCTTCGACCATAGCTTGGGCTCCTGCGATATCTAGGGCTGCGGCTGCGGCTGCGTCGTCTACCTCCTCCTCCTCCTCCTGAACCAACACGCAAGCGACACTCACGAGCAAAATGACCAGGTTCCCCACACTCATAGCACTTCAAGTCAGAACCACCAGAACGACCACGACCCCCTCCTCGTCCACCACCACCACCACCACCTCCTCCTCCTCTAGAGTTGTGAGAAAGCTCAACTCTCCAGCCATTTTTTCCTGCTCCAGAAACAATTGATTAACAGCTAAAATCAAACTCAGCAAAATAAATCAAATAGCTTGTGTAATACATATTATACAAGCAATTTGCAGAAAGATAGAGATGAATAAAATTGATACACAACAGAGGGGTGGATCTTCAACCTACTCAAAAGAAATGACAAGTAGAAAACGTGAAATGTTTTCTACACCTTTACCATGTCATGCAGTTAAATAACCAAAGATTCAAACAAAAAGCTTACAATTATAAAACTAAACTTAGGGAAAAAAACGCATACCATCCAATTCATGAATAGCATCCTGTGCATCCCTTTTATCATCGAAATCAATAAACGCATAACCTGGTGGCCTCCTCGCAACCCACACACTACACATAACTCATTAACCAAATAGTCAATCATCATTATCAAAACAACCCGTATTCAAGATTCCATAAAACAGGGAAAAAAGATCAAGAAGCCAACCTTCTTATCACACCAAATCGGCGAAACTCATCTTCGAGATCACGTTCAGAGACTCTTGGATCCAAGTTACCGACATATACACGAGACATTGTTTCTTTATATCTGTCAAAATAAACAAAAACCGAGTTCGGAAAACCTGATCTTTTTCTCTCTTTAAGCCTCAAGCAACACAAGATAAAAACTTCCAAGAATCAAGAACAGCAAGAAACAACAACAAAAAAATTGCATGCCGGATTCTTATAAAATAGACAAAAACGACTTCATGGGCCGTAAAAAATAATTTTTTTTTCATAAAAAATTAGATAAATAAGTGAAAGAGAGAGATCTGAGAATGTACCAGAGAAGCTTGTAGGGAGAACCAGAGAGCGATAAACCCTAGGCCGTGTTTCTCCTTTACTGTTTTTGGTTTATTTTATGGCTTTGAGAGATATTTTTATAACGAGTAACAAATTAGACTTCTAAAGTCCTTCGATTTTGTAGTTTCTTATACGTTAGTCCCTACGTTTAAGATTTTAATATGCAATTTGGGCCTGAAATAGGAAAAGAGGGATGGGCTGATTTTTTAATTTTGTTACGTTGGGCCTATTTGACCCACCTTCAAAAATGGGTCATGGTTCCAGTATTATCCACCCGAAACCGAAATATTTGGGTTCATACGCATTTTTTAACTAAATATAAAAGCACGAACTCTTCCAAAATATTTAACAAAAATGTATTCTTAAAATTTTAATAATATGTAAATTAATTGGATAATACTGATACTAAATAACATATACCGAATAAAATAATACTTCAATAATTCCTCCCCTAAAGTCGACCTTAACTTTTTTTTAGATGAATAAATCAATTTTGTCTGACTTCACTATGACTTGAATATATATCGATTAGGTTATTATTGACAGTGTTTGTTACTGTGGTAGTTTTTTTAGTTAAAAATATATTAAAATATTTTTTAATTTTATTTTAATATGATATTAAAATAATTTTAAAAAATAAAAAAATAATTTAAAACAAAACAATTAAAAGTGCCGAGCAGCCTTGCCAGACACTAGCATAGAAGGGTACTGGGTAGGTGGGGGAGGCTGTGTAGAGTTCATGTGGTCTTGTCTTCCACATGCTAATCATCGTATGTTCTTGTCCATTCCAGGAAGTAGTTCGCAAAATGCAAGCATCTTTAACAACGTAAATGAACTAATTGAATTAACCAATCAAGTTAACTATGTTTTCCCTCTTTTTTATTTAGCACAAGATTGGATTTCATTGAAAGGGCTGACATTATATTTTACCAAAGCTGCTTCCCACGGGCCTTGGCAACGACCCAACAAAGTACAAACGATAGACAAGTTTACTTGCACAATTTAGGGAGAAAGTGAAGGAAAAGAAAGGCAAACGGTAGGGGAAGCTAGCAAGCACAATCTTTGCTCCTTCTAGAATACATATATATACTAATTAATATGCACGAAGTCGGTCAATGAGGTTGCTCAGGGTATCATGCGACGACCCATCTTTTTGCACCGCCCTCCGAGCCACCCTGCCTAAGGCCTCTGCTCTCTCCCGAGCACTCCTTCCCTTTTGTCCTCTCATCAACTCCTTCACACCTTCACTAATAGCTTGCCTTGAAACAAGGATCTCAGAGCCTTGATTTTGTACCCTCTTGACGCTAAGCCCGGCTCCAAGTCCATCCACTATAAGCTTCGCATTCAAAGATTGTTCAGCTATCATTGGCCAAGCCAGAATTGGCACACCAGCGACTACACTTTCTAGCACCGAGTTCCAGCCACAGTGACTCAAGAATCCACCTATGGCACGATGAGATAGTATTTGACGTTGATCAACCCATTCGCTTACAATCAAACCTCTGTCTTTAATTTTCTCCTCCATGCCACTAGGTAAAGACCATGTCTTTGAACGTACCACCCATAAGAATGGAACTCCTGACTCCTCCAAGCCAAAGGCTACCTCATCAAGCTGAGAATCTGATACGTCAGCTTGTGTACCAAATGAAACATAGATCACAGAATCTGGTGTGCTTTGCTCATCAAGCCATTGTGTTGACATGGAGGGCTTTTGATTTTGGTTAATGGATCTTTCGAAACCCTCGATCTTGTCATACAGAAATAAAGGGCCTAAACACCAAGCCTTAGCCCCATTCTTGTAAAATGACTCAAAAAAGGAGATATGATCCTTTTCTAGCTCCTCAAAGCTATTAATAATGATTCCCCAACTGTTTACATCAGCCCAGCCCACCTCACCTATGAATTCAGACATGGGGTCATCATGGTTTGATGAGTTCAGTGTTTCTGCGGGCAGGTCTGCTTTAGTTAAAGTGAAAGGAAGCTTCATTCCAGGCAGGTCAACAGGATCAAGCATAGACAGTGAGTTTATCTGTGATGCATTTACCCAAGATGATTTGCTAATGGCCATTGATAAGGCACTCATGCCATGAAAGACTAGCCTAGGAACACCTAATGCTTGGCATGAAGCAAGTGTAAAGCCTAGAAAGAAATCCGAAATAACACACAAGGGAGGGGCGTTGGATTTTATCATGGTTTCCAGTACCTCTTCAAAGGGCTTTTGGAGTTGTTTTGTGGCGTGGAGAAAAGGAAGCAAAAACTCCAACGAAGGGAGTTGAGATGTGTTTTCACAACCTATAGGGAGGCCATTAATAGTGGGGAATGGGATTTCATGGAGATGGATATCAGGGTGATTAGGAACACACTTGGCTATTGATTTAGCATTTGAAGGGGTGGTGATGATGGTCACTTTGATTTGTTGAAGTGAAAGAGCTTTTGAGAGGTCTAGCAATGGAAGAGCATGGCCTTGAGCCATGAAAGGGAAGATGACGACATGGGATGCCGTAGGGGAAGGCATGGTATCACCCTAATTGCTCTCTCTAGCGTTACAAGGGGCTTGATTTGCTCTCTCTAACAAACTGTGTGTGTGTTCCTCGATGATGCAAAACATTGCTGCTTATATAGATACGAGAAGGCAATGCATCACAAGTAGTGAATTTGAATCTCTCAATTGTAATGCAAAAATAATATAACATAAGAAATAATCTCGAGGGAGACTTTTACCCAAGTCTGATCTTTGAACTAAAATGGTTTTCCTAATTGTTTTTCTCTTCTTTTTTTAATTTTCTCAACTTGAAGCAGTTTATTAATTATAAAATAATGCAATCCTGATAATTTCTTGATTTTGTATTCATATTTATCTAAGTGAATTATTTTTATTAAAACAATATTGTTTTTTTTTTTTTTTTTGCATTGATGAGTTTAGACGAGAAATCAATTTATATAAATTAAAATTTGAATCTCTCGAGTGTTTTTATTATAAAAATAATATTTTTTATTTTTAAAAAAATATTTTTTTATATTAACATATTAAATAATTTTAAAATAAAATTTTTAAAACGCAAAAAGAACTAAACGGTTACGTTTAACAACCATGCGTGAACCATCAACCATGTCTTCTTGCACTATTAATTTTGAATGAAATTAATTGATCGATTGATGTCACATTCAATTTTAGTAATGGGCACGGCCAAGCAAAGTCAATCAGAGCGTGAATTACTAAGAACAAAAGAAGGTTCTTGTCAATACATTGTTAAGGATTTATGCCGCTTTATCCGTCAAGGCGTGAATCATGCTAATTTATCGGTTGTTTAATGTTTTTTAAAAGAATTTTTATTTATTAATATATTAAAATATTTTTTTATTTTTAAAATTCAAAAACACTAAAAAAAATTAATTTAAAATAATTTTTAAAAATAAAAATTCAACAAAAAAATATAATTTACATCAATCCATAGTTTTGATCTTTTCAGAAAAGACCACCACTTCACATAGTTTTTCCGTTGTCCTTGTTGAATTACAAATGTTTTTTAAAATTATTATTTACTTAAAAAAATACTAACTTGTTATATTTGTAATGTATTAGTACAAAAAATTAAAAAAAAAGGTATAATTTTAATATAATCTCAACTATAAAACACTTTTAAGAACATCGTGGATTGCGTTATAAAAGAAACACTAGATTAGACATGGTTGTGTGTTTCATGCTGTTCAAAAAGTAAGAGAATGACACAAGTTACACGAGTTCATCACAGCATATACATACATGTTCTAGATTCTCAGAGGTTCTTTAAACCCTTCTCCTCCTCTTCCCTTTTCTACCATTATCATCACTGCAGATAAATAAATAATAAATAATATTTTTCAAATCTCCTAGTAATTAAGTAATTTCTCATAAAATAGTTCATCAGATTTTGAATTTATTTTTTAATAATTAAAAATTTAAATTATTTTATAATTATTAAAAATTTATATAATTATTAATTTTAGAATTTATACAAGTGATTGATTTATATATAAGCTATTCAATTAACTATATTAATAATAATAATAAAATAAACAGGGGGTTTCAGCAATTGTCGGCATATGCCTCCTGTAGGCCTACTGTTTCCCTTTGCCCGCAAATAGATATATTTTTTCACATCACGACACCTAGATATATTTTTCTATGTGCTGTCATGCTTGCTTCCACTTCTACACATGGTATTCACAAATCATTCGGTCACTTTCATTGCTATTTTTCTAGATTTAAGAGCACCGCCTGGGGTGAGAAATTTGTTCTTTTTTATTAAAATGTATTTTTATTTTTAAAAAAATATTTTTAATATTAATATATTAAAATCGTATGAAAATACTAAAACAAATTGATTTTTTAAAAAATATTTTTTAAAAATACAAAAATAAATAGGACAAGTTTTCTCATATTTCCAATTAATTTATTTTTATTGACCACAAAAATTGAGTAGCATGTTATCTTAATAATTTGCATTAAAAAATTATATTTTATTTTTTGATTTTCTAACTTCGAATCTTAGAATAGCATCAAGGAATGTTTATTTAAATTTTTATCCACATCAAGATCTTAGTACCATATGATCTCAATACTTAAAATTTTAAAAACAACGTTCAAGCGCTATTATTGAATTTTAAAGAAAAGAAAAAAATTCAATCCCTTAAAATAAAAATATAGTTTTTTGTCTGATCATGGTAAGAAACAAAATTGAACGAGACAAATAGTTTAATATTGGCTACACGGAATAGGAAAAAAAATTTGAAGGAGACAAAAATGTTCATACATACGTGTAGAACAAGACATGATACAGAAGAATTATTATATCTTGTCCAATCTCACTTGTCAAATCACTTTGGCAAAGGTTTGATAACTTCATCAACGCGACTAATTTGAAAGGGAACGGTGATTATGCCTGTTGAAAGTAATTTTTTTAAAAAAACAATAACGTTCAAGAAAGTAAATTTTAAAATAAATAAATTATTTTTTTATGTTTGGTAATATAATAAAAATAAATTAGAAAATATTTTTTAGTGTTTGGTTATGTTATGAATAATAAACTGAAAAATAATTTATTAATGTTATATTTTTTTTCAAGTCTATTAAAATAATGAGAAACAAATCTTACAAATTAAAAAGTTGAATGAAAAAGAAATTAAAAAAATATATAATTTCATAAATTATCTCAAATAAAATAAATAATAATCAAAATAATAGAGATCAAATCTAAAAAAAATTAAAATAATAATAATTAACATTTCATAAATTATTTTAAATAAAATAAGTAGCAATTAAAAAAATAAGGATCAAATTTGATAAATAAAAAATTTTAATTAAAAAATAATAAGAAAAAGCAAATAACAATTATAAAAATAAAGACCAAAATTAATACAAAAATTAAATTCCAATGGATTGAATTGAAAAAAAAAATATTCAAAACAAAAAATATATATATATATATATATATAGCAATTAAAAGTTTGAGAATCAAATTTAATATAATTAGCAAATAATATGATATTTTTAAATTTTTTATAATTTTTAAAAAGTGTTTTCCGCCTAAAATAAAAAGAAAACACTTTCCTGGAAACCAAACCAAATTTTCCTTTGATTAGAAAGTGTTTTTCGTTAATCAAAAAGTGTTTTTTGTTGACCAACTTTTTTAATAATAAACAAACATAAGAAATTTTTAAAAATAATTTTTTAAAAAACAAACACAACCTAAGATTTTTTAGGGACTATACTAAGGATGTATTGGACAGTAATGTCAAACATATCTTTAATACTTGTATGATTTTATATGATTTTAAAGTAATGTCTATATGGTGTTTTAAGGCAAAGGTTTTGGTAATGTCATCAATGCGACTAATTTGAAAGGAAATTGTGATAAAGCATTTTGAAAGAATAATTATGGTTGTGATTTAAAATATTTTTTATTTAAAATATATCTTGGTATTATTTTTTTTATTTTTAAAATTTATTTTTAACCTTAATAAATTAAAACATAAAGAAAATATAATAATTTAATTAAAGTAGAAACAAAATTTCATGAAACAGTGGTTTAAAATAATAATAATAATAATAAAATCTTTTTAATTGTATTTTTTGACATTTTTTTCATCAAAATATTTGTCTTTTTCATCATGATCATAAAAGTAAGATTTTAGCTCTATTGTTTAAGGTTCAATGGCCATCTAAAGAGGTTATTCTTTGATTTTATTCATTGAATGTTACCTTGTGCTCCCTCAACTTCATCATGCACGCTCGTCTTCAGCAATGAATATTGGAGGTTCCTTAATTTTGTATGATCAACATCTTCTTGGTCAACGCTTGTTAATTACATTGCACAACAAAACACAATGACGATGTTAATCTATTTTATACACTTGATTGAATTGTTAGCTGAGGATCGACTGTGTCATTATCCGATGGATTAAGACGTTGACTCGAAATTAATGGGAAGAAGGCTGGATTATACTTTATACACAAGAATTTTTTCCCATTAATTTTAAGCCAACGCCTTAATTGATTGGTTGCTGCTTAGAAAAACTATGGTTTAATTGAAAAGCTGCAAATTAATTATAACTCTTAAAAATAACACTGAAATTAATTATCTGATTAACATAGTGATTAAGGAGCCTCCATTGACCAACAAGATGCTGATCAAACAAGATTAAGAATGAAATTAAAGAATCACCTCATTAGATGGGTCCTTGAAGTGCCTTAAATAATACAATACGTACAAGCCGATCCAACAGGCTTGAGGTATGCCATTTATATCATTTTCTTAATTAGAATTACTTCATCAATTACGTCTGTATAAGAGTTTTCACGCTGTCCCTCTTTAATTAATTCTTTACAAACATTTGTCATTTTTATATATTTGAATTCAAAATAATAACATAGATATTGAATTGTTTATTATCCGAATCAGAAATCAAAACCATTTTCTTGGTATTATTGATGTGCAATCATTTTTATATTAACTTCTCAATCCAAGTCGTGTAAAGAAATCCAATTGAGATTTTGCATCACAAATCAACAAATCAAAATTCGATATAACAAATATGAGAGTTGTTCAATTGGTCAGATTTTAGATTTATTTTTTAATAATCATAAGTTCAAGTTCTCTTAAAATCACTGAAGATTTACATAGTGGTTAATTTCAGGATCCATTAAAATTAATCGAGATATGTATAAACTAAATTGGGCACTCAAAATATAAACACCAATGTTGGGTTATGTTACATAGGAGCAACAAGAAGACTAGTGTTTAATTCCCTTGTCTACATGCACATGCTTATTCTCAATAGTTGTTTTTTTTTTGGTAGTTCAATTGATCAAATTTTTTCTAGTTTTTTGACAACATGATCTTATAAAAATATCAGTTTAATTCTTGATATCATAGCTTATTAAACCTTAATTTTATCAGTCTTACTCAAAACATAAATGGATATTAATATGCAATGTCATCTCTAAATTAATATCGATATCATTATCTTATTATGATTATTATTAGAACTATTCATAATTATTTATAATTAGAGTCTATTTTGATGTTTTTTTAATAGAAATATTAGTTTATACACTTCACCCTGTCACAGCTTACCTATAAGTGAGATGATTTTATGTTCATCTAGAGCTCTGTTTTAATGAGTTGTTTAATTATCACATTCCATTGACCTATATATTAAACTGCTTTTCTATAAAAATAAATCCTCAATTTATTTAAAATTAATACAAAAGGTTCACGATCGAGCAATGTTGCCGTGATCTTTGTCTATTGTTATTGTTTATTGTTTGACCTTCCCTGATCACTAATTAAGTCCTTGTTTTCTTAAAAATATTACCACGTACATATATTTTTTTATTAGAAGTAATATTATTTTTTTATGATAAAGCTTTGATTTAGAAACTAGAAAAATATTAGATTTTTCTGAATACATATCTGGCCGACATTCTTAAGATTGCTCTCGATTGATAAACAAGCTGCCACTCTCTTGGTCAAAACAAATAAAATTTTACATTTGAGGGTGTAGCTCAGTGATCAACTGTAAGTTCAATTCATGTAATTGTTCCGGGTTCGATTTTTATTGTGCATCAGCCTATCATCCCTACAGTGTCTAACCTTCCTACTAGACTTGCAGGATGTTCAGTATGCTCTGGAAATAGCTGTAATGCGTGTAAGCTGGTCCGGACACCCAGAAACATAAAAAAAAAAAACAAATAAAATTTGCTAGGTCCAATATTGGATCGCTATAGGTAATGTATTTACTCACATAAATTATAGGAAACGAACGCATAAACAACGTGGAGGGAAAAATGAGAATATGATTAACATGCATCAATACCAGAAATTTCATAAATAAAAACGGAAACATTGATATAATTTTTTCCATTTATATAAAGTTTATAATAATAAAAATATATTTGTCTCCATTGATACTGAAGCTACCCTAACATCTAAGATATGATGGATATGCCTCATATCTGTAACTATTTTTTCAATATTTAATATAAAATGTATTCTATAAAAAAGATAATTTTATTTCTAATTGCACGTGTCATGAGCTTTATTTTTGGCAAGCATAGTCACAGTGTCCCGTGTCTTACCAAAAAGTTAAAAAATAAATAGTGAAACACTGAGTTTCACTGACGTCATTTATATGAGTTTAGTAATGTAATAGTAATTAACTAGTATAATGCCATCAGAAGCTTCTTTATTGTCCTCGGTAGATGGCAAGGCTGTGTAGACTGTAGGGTTCATGTGATCCTGTCTTGAAATTATTAGCCCGTACTTGCTATGACCCGATTTTTAATAACTATGTTGGTGTCGGTTTTGTACTGTAATAACTTTTTTTAAAAAAAATATATATATTAAAAAAATATTTTTTGTAACATTAAAATATCAAAACAATATAAAATATAAATAAATAATTTAAAATAAAGAAATAATTTTTAAAAAAACCCTTAAATAACAACTCAGAACTCATCAAATCAGAGAAATGCCATGTTGACCTGCTGTCTTCGAGATTGATCTAAGACTTTTCTTCTCTTTTTCCTAGTACTAAAAGACAAATATTCAATCTTTAAAGCTATTATATACGTAGGAGATTACGCTCTCAAACTATTATAATTGGTTCTAAATAATGGTTTAATACAGATATTAATTAAATAGTCAAACAAGAATTTTAAATGCATTTTAAAAAAAAATGTTTTTCTATTTCAAATGATAAAATATTTCTTGGTATACAGGCTAATTAAAATAAAATATATTTGATTCATCAATAAATATCTAGACTCATTACTTAGCTAAATTAAAAAAATAATGAGCTGGACAACTTGTAAAATCTAAGCTTAACGCTGGGCTGAATAGAGAGGTGAGAAGTTCTAACCTTCTCATGGCCACCCATTTAGAAAGCAATTTCAAATAAACAAATAGAAAGCAATAAACACCGAGTATGTGATTCAGTGTACGCAGATTAGATTTTAGTATTTATTTTAGATTTTGTAATATTTTTTTTTGTAAATTAATGAAATTTATTTTGAATTTTTAACTAAGATGTTTTGTGATAAAATAAATAATGATTTATTTAATGGTTCAATTTTATTTCTTTATCAATTTTATTAGCGAGTTGAAACTTTCGATAAATATATAGAAATTTAAATTTATGTAGATAATTGATAATTAATTAAGAATACTATTAAGATATATTTAATATGTTTAAGCTAAATCAATATTTCTACAAAATTATTTTATTAACGTAGTTATTTAATACATGTTGTAATCATTATTGAAATAAATTTAATATAAATAATGGATGTTTATTTATTGATATATCAAGATTCACCCTGATGGTTGCAGATAATAAATTACTGTAACAAGGTTCAAGGTTTTGTTAATTATGCACTATCTAATCCGATGTTCAATCATAGATGAAGAACTTAATAATGACGTGACTATTTTTTTTTATGTTTTAAAAGATTACGATGAACTATTATGGAATAGATGCACAAATCACAGTAAAATATTAGTTGTTGAATAGATGTTCATCATCAAGTTGAATCTTGACTTGAGTGGAGTCGGTTATAATAGAATTATCGAACGAGAAAAACTATTTTATCTTAAAGGAATATGTTGAAAGAAAATTTTTATATCATTAAGTTCATGATAAAACCTTTCCATCTGAAAATTTATATGTTTAAATTTTAGCATGTTGTATTACTTAAAAAAAAAAAATGCAAAGTCTACCGAGTGTATATTACGTGGGCTACTATTGAAATTTAAGAATTTCAAACTTTTTTCTTGTTCAAATTATTGAAAGGACCATTTATTTGTAAGATTATTATACATCGCTGGTGTTGTGGATTATTTTTCTCTATGCAAATAATGATATTGTATTTATGTTTTCACGTAGTATAATGAAATTGCTATTTTTCTTTCTTAAAACACATTACATGATATCACATCACTCGTCAAAGAATGTAAAAAAAAAAGGATTAAATATTCAAAACTTGGCAAAATTAAATAAAAAGTACTGAAAGTAAACATGAGAATATTTTCATGAATAATCTCCAATTTATCAATTATGGTATGTATTTGGTATTTTTGAAGCTAGTATTACTTACTACATTTCCAAAAAACTCACAATATTCAAGAGATAACTACAAATACTATTTATGTGAGAGATGGTTGAGGGCAGATATTTTTATTATTTTTTATGAATTTAAATATGTTTTTTCTTTTTTCTTTTTTAAAAAATCAATTAAGTAAACATTGGTAATTAGTAATTACACCTCTAATTGTATGTTTAGTATTGTGGTAATTTTTTTGGTTGTAGTTTGAAAAAAAAATTTTTACAAAAAATATTTTTAGTTGAGGTTAGTTTAATATTTATATATGTTTGGTTAAAACTGTGATTGAAATTAAGGTTGAATAAAAAATAATTTAATGTATCTAGTTAAAACAAAGCTTTTTAAATGAAGTTTATATATATATATATATATATATATATATATATAGTGATGGTTTTTAATTTAAATATTATAAATTTAATTATTGTTATTATATTACATATGCAATCTATCCGATAAGAATTATAATTTATTAATTTTTTAAATATATAATAATATCAAGTAAAATATTACTAGAAATAAAATTGAAATTACAATTAAATTTTATAAATTTTATTTCATCAAGGGATCTCTTTCAAAGATATATTGCTTCTTTAAAAATAATAATAAAAATTTAATGGGCACTCTTCCTTCTGACACGTATGTAACTGTTTTTTTTAGATGAATAAATTAAGTATGCCTGACTTGACATTTATATGGGTTATTTATTTTATGTATTTTGAAGGTGTTTGGTAATGGGCAGCTATTATTTTAATTTTTTTTGTTTAAAAATAATTTTTTTAATGTATTTATATTAAAAATAAAATTTTTAAAATAAAAAATATTTTAAAAACTAATATCTGACACTATCTTAAATACCCTTTTATGTTTCAGTGTCCCGTGCCATCAAAGGCTTCTTTATTATCCTAGGTAGTTGGGATCAAAGGCTTCTTCACTATCCTCGGTAGTTGGGATCAAAGGCTTCTTTATTATCCTCGGTAGTTGGGATTTGGGAGGCTGTGTAGAGTTTATGTGGTCTTGTCTTGTAATTATCAGCCTAATTTTTATTATAATTGTTTTTTAAATTATTTTTTATTTAAAAATATATTATAATATTTTTTTTATTCTTTAAATTTTATTTTTATTGTTAACCTATTAAAATAATTTTAAAAAATAAAAAATAAAATTTTTTAATTTTTTTAAAAAATACTTAAAATAAAAAAAAACTCTAAATAAGAGCTCAAACTCATCAAATCATTGAAATGCTATGTTGACAGAGATGATTGCTGTCTTCAAGATTTATTAATGTGGTTTTGATTTTTTTTAAATATTATTTATTTAAAAATAAATAAAATAATATATTTTTTTAAAAAATTATTTTTGATATTAATATATTAAAATAATTTAAAAATATTAAAAAGTTATTAATTTAAAATAAAGAAAAAAATAATTAATTTTTTTTTTTGAAACGTTAAAATAAAAAAACAAAAGCTATTATTTATTAATATTAAATATATTTAAATTATATTTTTAAAATACAAAATCAAACAGACAATATCTCTCTGCTTCCGGGCTCATTCTTCTATTTCTTTATATAAGATATAAGACGCAGTTCTCTCTCCTTGCTGCCAGCGTGCGAGCGTACGGCCTTGGTCCTCCCGGAATCGTGAAAAGAACGCAAGATAAGGCGCTTTCTTTCATTTCAGCCGGATGTCGGTCCCACGTAGTTGGCGCAGGCCTGGCTCCGTCCCGCACCATTCGATGGCGTACTGCACCAAGTAGAGAATTTAAAATTCACAATAAATGCTATAAATTTAAATATGCTTTTCTCTCTTTCTTCAAAAAAAAAATAAAATAATAATATATATATATATATATATATATAAAATAATTAATTAAGCAAACATTGGTAATTACACCTATAAATTTCCAAGTGATTTCTACCTGTATATATTTATAATGTACACTATGAGCAGACTTAATTATTTTTGCTTTGTCAAAACTTCTTCGAACACATATTGCTGCTTTCAAAATAATAAAATTTGAGGTTTAATAAAAGAAAAAAAATTATCATGGCCATTCTTCCTCCTGGAACGTATATATTAGTTGCATTAACAAACTCAATAGTTTTGGTTTCTTTAGATGAATAAATTAAGATTGCCTAAGTTGACATTTATACTGATCATTTATTTATGTATTTTTATGGTGTTTGGCTGGGTGGTATAATCACCGTTTTACAAAATTTTGAATTTTTTCTTCAAAGTTGTTTATTTAATTTTTTTTAGTTTTTTTATATACTCATATTAAATTATAATTAATACATTTATATTATATATATATAGGAGATTAGGATCTCAAACTATTATAATTGGCTCTAAATATTGGTTTAATATAGATTTTAATTAATTAGTTAAATAAGAATTTTAAACAAAGACAATTTTTTTTGTTGAAATGTTTTCCTATCTCAACAAAACACAAAACTTATATTAGGATAAAATATCTTTAATTTACAGTTTTAAATTTATTATTTAATTGAATCTAGAGAAGATAGGTTTCACAAGTCACCAAACTGAGTTTACATGTATTTAAACTCACTCACTTGACTAAGGTAAAAAAGGACGAGTATTAACTTTCTTACTGGATTTCATTAAAAGCGCTACTGACAACATGTCTTTATTTTACCCTGTGCTTTCCATGCACACTGGCAACGACCTAAAATCAGGTCCATACAAATGATAGATAAGTTTACTTGCACAATTTATGAGCAAGTAAAGGAAACGCCATGCAAACGACAGGGGAAGCTACCAAACACAATTGTGTCCCCTTGAGCATGTGCTAATTAATATGCACGGAGTTGGTCAACGAGCTTGCTCAGGGCGTCATGAGACGACCCGCCATCTTGCACCGCCGTCCGAGCCACCTTGCCTATGGCTTCTGCTCTCTCCCTTGCACTCCTTCCCTTCTGTCCTGCCATCAACTCGTTCACAGCTTCACTTATAGCTTGCCTTGAAACAAAAACCTCATTAGAGCCTCTGACACCAAGTGCAGCTCCAAGAACACCCACTATAAATTTAGCATTCAAGAATTGTTCAGCGATCATGGGCCAAGCCAGAATTGGCACATCAGAGGATAAACTCTCTAGCACTGAATTCCAACCACAATGACTCAGGAATCCACCTATTGCTCGATGAGATAGTATCTGGCGTTGATCAACCCATTCCTTGACTATCAAACCTCTTCCTTTTATTTTCTCCTCCATGCCACTGGGCAAAGACCATGTCTTTGAGCGCACCACCCATAAGAATGGAACTCCTGACTCCTCCAAGCCAAAAGCCACCTCATCAAGTTGAGCATCTGATACATCAGCTTGTGTACCAAATGAAACATACATCACAGAATCTGGTTTGACTTGCTCATTGAGCCACTGTGTTAGCGTAGATGAATCCTTTTGGGCAGTTGATTTTTCAAGACCCTCCGATTTGTCATGTAAAAATAGAGGGCCTAAACACCAGGCCTTACCCCCGTCCATGTAAAAAGATTCTAGAGATGGGATATGAGTCTTTTCTAGCTCTTCAAAGCTATTAACAATAACCCCCCAACTATGTGCATCAGCCTCCATCACTTCTCTTGAGAATTGAGATGCTGGGTCATCTTGATTCGGTGAGTTGGTTAGATCTCCAGGCAAGTCTGCTCTAGTCAAAGTGAAGGGAGGTTTCAAGTCAGGCATGTCTAATGGCTCAAACATTGACGTTGATCTTAGCTGTGGTGCATGAACCCAAGCTGATCTGCTTATGACCATTGATAAAACACCCATGCCATGAAAGACTAGCCTAGGGACACCTAATGCTTGACATGAAGCAAGGGTCCAGCCAAGAAAAAAATCTGAAATAACACATAAAGGTGGGGTTTCGGATTCCAACATGGTTTGTAGGACTTGGTCGAAGGGCTCTTGAAGTTGTTTCGTAGCATGGAGAAAAGGACCGAAGAATTCCTTAGAAGGAAGTTGAGAGGTGTTTTCACAACCTTGAGGGAGGCCATCAATGGTGGGAAATGGGATTTCAATGACATTGATAAAGGGATAATTAGCAATGTTTTTTGTTATTGAATTAGCATTTGATGGGGTAGTGATGATGCTCACTTTGATTTGTTGAAGTGAAAGAGCTTTTGATAGGTCTAGCAATGGAAGAGTATGGCCTTGAGCCATGAAAGGAAATATAACAACTTGGGATGCTAAAGTGGAAGCCATGGTGATTCTTGATTGTGTGTTCTCTGTTGGTGCAGGGTATGTGTGCTTATATAACCCTCCAAGGTCCAGGTTGAAAGGTAAAAATGTTCTGCCTCCTAGTATATTTCTCTACAAAAAAATAAAAATAAAAATATATATGATAAATTGAAATTAACAAACAACTAAAAAAATATTATCATTTATAGCGTAATGACCATATTATCATTCTCATAAAAAAAATACATGCTTTTAGAGTAGGGTTATTTTGGAATTTTTATAAGGTGCATTATTCATTATTAGTTTGTTTAGGGTATTTGTGTCTATTCAATATTTTGTGAACAATAATAAAAAAAAATAGTCATCTCGAGTAAGGATATTTAGGTATTTTTGATTTTTTACACACGGTAGAATTATGTATGTACCCTTGAATGCAAGACATTTAGTTCAATGTAGTCAGAGGTATTTAGGTCTTTTAGCCTCAATTTTATTATTAATTGTAAGTTTAGTTGAGGGTATTAATGTAACTCCATTTTAAAATAATGATTTTTAAATGAAAAGTTGTTGGCGCATGCAGAGCAAGTGCTAACATGATAAAATCACTGCACACATCAGGTGCCGACTGCAACAATTTCTAGAGGTAAAAAAATCTCTTCCGCTGTCTTAATCGATTCTTCTCCATCTCTTTTTTTATTATAGGCGGCACATATATTTCAAATATGGACGGAGTATTGTTGGTGACCATTTTTTTTCTTCATTTATTTCTCTCTCCTACCTCGATAAATACACTATGGTCCTCATTGTTTTTCTTTTTTTCAAATTTAGACCTTTTAGTTTTGATTGTTGCTTTTTAGTCATTTTTTGTTGTTGAAGTTTTATTTCTTTTCAATTTAACCCTTGATTTTTAATTTCTATATATATAAGGTATTTCGATTCGGTCATTCTACTTTTATTTTTTTTAATTTTTTTAGTCTTTTTGTCAAAGTTTTTATGTCCTTTAATTTTATCCTCCAAATAAAGTTTATGATTTTTGTTTTTTCAATGATAATAATGAATTCAATTTGGTTCCTTTTATTTTGATTTCTTATTGTTTTTTTTTTGCTCTTTTGTCTAAGTTTATAGTTTTGAATTTTATCTTTCAAATCAAGATCATGGTTTTTTTTTTTCAATAGTAATAATAACGATGACAAAAACAAACAACAACAAAAATAAAAGTAACAATAATAATTGTAATGATGATCATGGTGGTAATGATGATGATGATAATGGAAATAGAAATGATAATAATATTATTGACGACGACAACAACAACAATAATTAAATTCATAATGATGATAATTTTATTAGTGATAGTAATGATAATAATAATAGTAACAACAACAATAACAATAAAATTAGTAGTGATAATAATAGTAGTAATTATTGTGGTGGCAACAATATTGCTGCTGCTGCAAATAATAATAATAATAATAATAATAATAAATCTGAGGAGTGCAGCTTAACTAGTCAGACTCTAAGTTTGCTCTCTAGAAATCATCAGTTTGAGTCCTATAAATCTCAGGGTCATTAAATGCTTACATAGTCATTAACTTCAAGGTCTGTAGATTAGTCGAGGTGCGCGGAAGCTGGCCCGAACACCCACATTAATAAAAATAATAATAAGGGAGAAGAAGAAGAAGAATGATGATAATAAAAATACTAATAATAATTGTTGTGATGAAAATAATAATGATCATAATAATAGTAACAACAATAATAACAATAATGATGATTGTAGTGATCGTTGTTAAAATAGTAATAATATTAATGAGCAGAATGTTATTGTTGTTTTTGTTGCTGCTGTTAATAACAATAATAATAATGATAATATTATTTATTAATAATAATTGTGACAATGATTTTGATTTTGATTTCTTGAATTACTATTTTTTAAAATTCTTTTGTATGATTATGATTTTTTCCTCTTAATTTTATCATTTAATATTTAATTCTCTAGAAATTAAATTTCATGATTTCTCTAGATTGAATACTTAAAGTTTAATAACTCGAATAATAAGTTTAAAAAGTTAATATATTTTTTTAAAAAGTTTTATAATTCTTTTAATTTTTAGTAAGATTATTCTAGTCATATAATTTAGACTGCAGGTTTGACAGAATATCCCATGTTAACTTAACTCTAATTAGATTTTTTATATATATATTTATCATGAACAATTTTTATATCATTTTTTTTATTGATTTACAATATCTAAATTTTTTTTTTTTTCAAAAAATAGTCTAGTCCCATGGTGAAGTGTGAGCACAAAAGCTAGTACAAACTATTTCAAAAATATTCTTGATCGCTTAAAATGAATATATGCATTAATAATTTTACAGGCACCTAATTCATTATATATATTCGACTGTTGGTTAAGAAGACAAAAACACAAGTACTCGATCAAAGGGACAAAACGAAGGTCTTAATTATTCCATGTGAATAGTTAAAGATTCATACCATGTAAGCTCGAAAGACAAGAGTGAACAAGAAAGACGAACCTCCACTCCTTTTTAACCACCAGCTATATGCTGCATGCTGGATCAAATTTTCTCATTAACCTTATTTTACTTGCAGGTCTTATAGCAGTGCTCCCAATATATATATATATATATATATATATATATATATATATATATATATATATATTAAATCTAGCTCAGGTAAAACTTAGCCCAGAAAAGCTATGGGCCCTGTTGTAGAAGAGTCTATCCAAGAGAGCAAACTCATTTGGGCAATTGGGCCTGAAAACAGAAGAAGCTAATTTTATCTTTTTAATCCAAGTAAAAAAATAGGTTATTTACATCATCATTAAGAACTAATGGGATTTATAATAAAAAACAAACATGCTTTAAATTTGAGGTTATGACCCAAATAGGAAGATCAACTAAAAACTTATTTTTTTTGTTTAAAGTTTTTTAAATTGCCATTTTTATTTCAAAGTTTAATCTTGAAACCTCCCCCGATAGAAATCTTAAATCTTAACCATTAAAGCGTAACTTCAAGATCCATTAAGAGGAGAAGGTGTGTTAGCATATACATTTGCATGCATGGAGGAGTGTAACAGGTTGCAGTGCCACGAACTTGAGACTTGAGAGTGTTTAATCTAACAAAAAAAAAAAGAAAAAGATTAGAAAGCTGCTAAATATGGCCCAACTACTAGTACTAAATGCAAGGAGAAATTAACACGTGAAATGTGTTTTAAAGGCCAATATAGAGTCAGAGACCTACTTAATCTCTAACAACCCATCACCTTAATCCCCACTTTACTTCAAAATAATCCTACGTTTTAACTACTGCTTCTACCTTCTTCTTCTTTCCCTTTCATGAACACCATCTCTGCAACTCTTTCTACTGCTCCTGTAAGTGTCCTCTCTTATTATTATCTTTTACCCATTGTTATTATCCTGTATGATGCAAGAAACTGTCACATTAATATACTGTTGTACTGGCTTGATTAATGCACTCCTTTAACGTATAGACAGTTTTGGCCACGCCCTGGTGATTGAATTGCCTCTGAATTTATTGCATTGTGCGTTTCATGATGTCTTAAAGCAATGCATTTAAGATAATATTGTGTTTTAAAGTGATGGATCTGACAGATTTTAAGAGCGTAGGAAAGCAAAATATTTCAAGATTTCTCAAGTCTTGTGCTGAAAAAATTGATGCAGTGAGACAAGAAGGATGTCTTCTGATCCTGCTCCATATGCACCGAGAAAGATCCTCATTACCGGTGCTGCCGGATTTATAGCCTCTCATGTGACTCGTAGATTGATCAAGGACTATCCTGATTACAAGATTGTTGCCCTTGACAAGCTAGACTACTGCTCCAACCTCAAGAACCTTGCTACATGTCGCGGCTCGCCGAATTTCAAGTTTGTTAAGGGTGATATTGCCTATGCTGATCTTGTAAATCACCTGTTGATTGCTGAGGATATTGATACGATCATGCATTTTGCTGCTCAAACTCATGTGGATAATTCATTTGGGAATTCATTTGAATTCACAACCAACAATATATATGGCACTCATGTACTTCTTGAAGCCTGTAAGGTCACAAAGAAAATCAAGAGGTTCATTCATGTTAGTACCGATGAAGTTTATGGTGAAACTGATATGGAGACAGACATTGGCAATCCTGAGGCTTCTCAGCTTCTTCCTACAAATCCTTACTCTGCGACGAAAGCAGGGGCTGAAATGTTGGTCATGGCTTATCATAGATCCTATGGCCTTCCTATCATTACCACTAGAGGCAACAATGTGTATGGCCCTAACCAGTATCCTGAAAAGCTTATCCCCAAATTTATTCTCCTGGCTCTCAGAGGAGAGCAGTTGCCGATTCATGGTGATGGATCGAATGTTAGAAGCTTTTTATACTGCGAGGATGTGGCAGAGGCATTTGATGTGATACTTCACAAGGGAGCTATTGGACATGTTTATAATATAGGGACCAAGAAGGAGAGGCGAGTCCTCGATGTGGCAGAGGATATCTGTAAGCTGTATGGATTGGATCCTGAAAAATCTATCAACTATGTTCAAGACAGGCCTTTCAACGATCATCGATATTTCTTGGATGATCAAAAGCTCAAGAAGCTTGGGTGGCAGGAAAGTACTCCTTGGGAGGAAGGGCTAAAGATGACAATGGAATGGTACACGAAGAATCCTGATTGGTGGGATGATGTATCTGCCGCTCTTCACCCACATCCACGCTTGAGTATGATTGCTCAATCCAATGATGATTCATGGTTCTCTCAGAAGGGACTCATAAGTGATGCAAAGGAAGCTGGTAAAAGTGATGGCAGTTCAGGACTGAAGTTCTTGATATATGGCAAGACCGGCTGGATAGGGGGGTTGCTAGGGAAGCTTTGTAAGGATGGGGACATTGCATTTGAGTATGGTCAAGGAAGATTGGAAGATAGAAAGTCAATTCTCAAGGATATAAAGAAAGTAAATCCAACCCATGTGTTCAATGCTGCTGGGATTACTGGAAGGCCTAATGTTGATTGGTGCGAATCGCACAAGGTAGAAACAATTAGGACTAATGTGGTAGGAACATTGACTTTAGCAGATGTTTGCAAGGAGCATAATCTCTTGATGATGAATTTTGCAACTGGCTGCATATTTGAATATGATCAAGATCATCAAGAAGGATCAGGAATTGGATTCAAAGAGGAGGATAAACCGAATTTCACAGGATCTTTCTACTCCAAAACCAAGGCCATGGTAACAAATACACAACCCTTCTTCCATTTAAGCTTAAATATCAGGTAATTTTCTAAACATTTGCAATGTTAAATGTGCAGGTGGAGGAGCTGCTGAGAGAATATGAGAACGTCTGCACGCTGCGAGTCCGGATGCCAATATCATCCGATCTCAGCAACCCAAGAAATTTCATAACGAAGATCACTCGTTACGACAAAGTGGTAAACATACCAAATAGCATGACAGTGCTAGATGAACTCCTGCCAATCTCAATCGAGATGGCAAAAAGAAATTGCAGAGGAATATGGAACTTCACCAATCCAGGAGTGGTCAGCCACAACGAGATCTTAGAAATGCACCGAGACTACATCGACCCTGAATTCAAATGGATGAATTTTGATCTAGAAGAGCAGGCCAAGGTGATAGTAGCACCAAGGAGCAACAATGAGCTGGATGGTACAAAGCTGAAGGATGAATTCCCTGAAATGTTATCAATTAAAGAATCAATACTCGAGTATGTATTCAAGCCCAACAAGAAGACTTAAAACATTAAAGCTGTTGTAACCTGCAATTCTCCCCTGTTTCATAATCTTTTCTGAATTATTAACATAATAAGTTTGTTATTGTCACGGATCAAATTCATGTAGAGTGATAAGGTTTGGTCGATTTAGCCACTTCGCAGTGATAAGGTTTGGTCGGTTAATGTAATAATTTCTCATTATCGAAAAACTTACTCTTCTGAGCATGTTCTAAGGCCACATGTTTTAATGGGCTGCCAATATTTGAACCCTGGCACGGATTTGTCAAACCACTCCCAATTCTTTCATGTCATAATCCCTTGATGGAAGATGAGTCAGTGCTGCTTTGCATCAACTAAGCAGCCTATTGGTTCCAAAATTTAGGGAGACAGGGACTTCAAAGATTAACGTTTTGTGAAGATGGAAGTACAAAGAATCTGGACAAAATTATGCTAGAGGAATTTACAAGCCAGAAAAGTAAGAGCGAGCCTTGCTAAAAAGTTTTACCGCTTCTTAGTGAATAGATTGAGTCATTTTCATCACCCGGAAGATTTGATTAATTTTCTTCGACTTTATAACTTGGCATGATATGGAAAAGGTGCGTTTCATCATTTTCTTTGTCTGATTAGGCTCTGATTGTCTTTGTAGATAGAGATGTTTTTACTCGGGAAATATTCATGGAATCCATCTCAAATTATGGTAATCTTTTTTTTTCCAAACCAAAACCGCAAAAGATATCAAAATCCCAAGCACATCTGGAACGAGCTCATTTGTGTGATTGCATGACATTATCAAAAGAGATTAGTGGTGCTAATTGATGTTAACAGAATCAAGCCATTCAAGCTTTTGATTGCAGCTGGTGCATGATCTTAGCTTTATCTGGTGCATGATGATTAACTAAAAAAACATGTGGTGATTTCTTTTCGTGAACAAATTCCACAGATGAAGGGGACGGGAAGAGTAGTAGTATTAGACAAGTAGTGATAACTCTGAGTTTCGAACAAGACCTCAACTCTCTTATCGAATTACGAATCCATACTGCTACTCAATTTAGCTAACCTAACTAGTTAAAATAAGATTTTATGAACATTGAAGGAGTTAAAATATCTAGAGGGATAGGGCTAAACTTATTCATCCACAGTGATAACCCGTTTAATAGAAGTATAAGCAATAATTTATATTTGAACAATTTCTACTTTTTCGTTTTTCTATATTATATATATGGTCTTGCCAGCTAATTTCCTTCAGTGTTCTTGGCTATCGCTATGGCTATGGATGTGTCTGCTGCTTGCGAGAATCTGTGGTCCTTTCCATATTTGGCTTTAGAGTTCATTGCTCACTCATTCCTAGCTATGCAATCTCCTTCGTTCTGCTGCTGCTGCGTGTTTCTGGCTTTGATGTTTTTGGGAAAGGTTCTTGGCTTGGCTTGTTTGTTTATTTAATTCATTTTTCTTTAGTTTTGTTTGAGTCATATTTCAAAAAAAATCCCCTCTTAATTGTGTAGCTGGTCTCCCTTCTTAAGTATAGAAAACAAGTGAAAATAATTTAAGATGAAATAATATATTTAGATTGTATTTAGTTACTGTGAAAAAAAAGATAAAGACAAAAAAAGATATATTTTTTGTTTTAAGAGTATAGAAATTTATTATAAAATTATTTTAAAAATTTATTTTTTTTTATTTTTTTTAACCAAACACATACATTTATTTTTTTTATTATATAAAAAAAGTAACCGAACATTAAATTTTAAAGAACAATAGGCATCCACGCATTGTTGCAGGAGTGCTTGGTATTCAAATCTCAATTATTATATGCTATGTTTTTTTATTATCGTCACTCAATAAAGTATTGTTAATTTATTCAATCAAAGCTACAGTGATTGAGATGCTTTCATAAATCATAACATAATATAAAAATTAAATAATGAATTAAAATTTTAATGCTGCTCCACTATCAAGTAACTTTGGGGTATAAGTTTTTTTTTTTTAATAAAAAATCATTTATATTTTATCAGCTACTTAACGGTAACGGGTTCAATGAAATCTTTTGAAAAAAACATGGATGATTTAGAAAAAGAAATAAAGTGTAGACATTTGTTTATTTACAGGGACTGAATTATAATTTACATCTCTTAACCAATCACCTTGCTAAACATAGCAGAGGCTGCATCACTGCTGACAACACTAGCGCAAATTCTTGTGGTCTTGATTTTTTTTTTCAAAGAAAATCTTGTCGTTTCAATTTACTGGAGGAATTGATTTTGACAAATTCTTTATTTATATCACAAAGTTCCAAATAGTACAAGATTTATTAGAGATAGAATCTTTAATGATGTGAGCATAGCTGGAATGATTTTTATCGTCTTCGTTGTTATGTCTAATTTGAGATCTGTCATTATTGAATTTTTTTGAGTTAATCTAACTAACATGAAATAATAAATTTAGAACAATCCCAAAAAAAGCTTTGTTTTCAAAAATAAAAAGTATTTAATTTTTTTTTGATATAGTAGGGTCTTTTTTCAGGTTTGAATGCTGCAATAACTTGTTGAATTATCCGAGTTACGGGATCAACCCATTAATTTAATAATTTGAGTTTACTTAGATCAACATTCAAAACGATTTAAAAATACCCAATCCAAGTTAAGTTTTATATCACTAGGTTTTCGAGTTGACTCATCAAACTTTACAGGTTTAAAAACTCTTCCTTTAGGAACGACGCTTGGTGGTGTTAGGATGGCGGTGTGATGCCAATAATCTATTTTTATTCTCCTCCAATTTTTCTCTCTCCCCTGAAAAATTATGTTGACCATGCATGATGATAATTTATTTTAATTTGCTTTCTATTAAGTTATTACAGTCTTATGACCTGGGTCATGAATTTGAAAAATTATTAACCCGGGTTGATCCTTGTAAATCTATTATATTATCGTCTTAATATTAAAAAAAATATTATCTTAATTTTTTTTAGTTAAACTATATTTTTTTAGTTATCTAAGTTGTCATTAAACCCACCAAGACGAAAAGATCATAATAAATCAACCCCTACATGGCTTTTTTTAATTTCCTATTAGAAATCATATCAGCAATGCTTGAATATTTTTTTATATGTTTTTTTTTTTAAATTATTTGACTCGGTAGATATCACCAGGCCAATGATATAGTAATATCCATTTAATCTATAGTCTATTGAATCAAAGTTAATAAGCTAATCGGGGACCACCCTTGAATCAAAGTTAATGAACCTAGCCAGGACTGAAAGGCTGATTCGGGACCCGACTCTTGGTCTAGGCCGGGTTGAAAAAAACATTTTTAAAAAATGACTTTGTTTAACCCGATCCACCTAGAAAGTCAACCCTTGATCCATATCAGCATAGATCCACATCTAATTATAACACTAATTAATGAGGGGGATTCACATTTCCCCTCCTCACATATGATTGATCATTAGAATATTAATATGTCTTTTTTTATTTAAATTTAGTTTTTTTTTTAATTTCATTATGTAATTTTAAATTTATTAGAGATTGAACTTCATAAATTGTATCAAGAATGTATTTTCTATGAGGTTATTCTAATACCATGACTCATGTTGTGAGTTTAGCTATTTAACCTGTTAACTTGAGTTTTTTTTTCTTTTTTTAATTAATTTATTTTTAGTTTTATCCTTCAATGTTTGCTTGATTGAGAATTAGGCTTCATAATTTATTTTTATTTGTTTTTTATGAGGTTATCTCTATCTCATGATCAAAATTATGGGTTTGATGAGTTAACTCAATTGATATAGGTTATTTTTTGGGTCACCTTTTTAATTATTTTTTAAAGTTTTTTTCTTCAGCATTGAGTTTATTGAGAATTAGTTTTCATAATTTGTTTCAACTTACTTTCTATGAGGTTATCCTAGTGTTATGATATAAATTATGGATTTGACGAGTTATCCTGAGTTGACCCAAATGTTTTTTTATGTTTTTTTAATTGGTTTTTTTTCCAACTCCATCCTTATATAATGAGTTGATTGAGAATTGTGATGCACAATTTGTTTTAATTTTATAACTTGAGTCATGAGTTTGGCAAGTAATGCAAGTCATTTGTTTTTTGTCCTTTTTTTTTATTAAAGTTTTTTCAATCTAATCATTAAATAGTAGATTGATTATGAATTGTGAATCATAATTTATTTCAATTTGCTTTTTATTGGGTTATCATATTCTTATGATTCGGGCTATGAATTTGAAAGATTAACTCGTGTTGACCTTTGTTAATCTAATATGTTGTCGTCTCAATTTTTAAAAAATAATATCTCAATTTTTTTAGTTAAACTATGTTTTTTTACTTATCCAAGTTTTTATTGGACCCACTAAGTTGACCGAATCACAACAAATCAACCCCCTACATGGTTTTTTTCTATTAGAAAATATGTTAGCAATGCTTGTATATTTGTTTTATGTATTTTTAAAAAATTGATCTGACTCACTAGGTAGCAATAGCATGAGACAATGATTTAGTAATATCCATTTAATCTATACTATATTGAATGAAAGTTAATAAACCTAGCCAAGACTAATAGGCAAGTCGGGTTGCAAAAAAAAATCAAACCAAAGTTGATATTGTTTGACCTAATCGATCTAGAAAGTCAACCCGTAATCCATTCAAAACGGTTTAATTTAACAAATTCTTCAAAACAAGATTGCTTTTACCTTTCTTTTATTAAAAAAATAATATTTTTTTTATTGATGCAAATCAACTTAAATTAATTAGTCCAACTTGTGACTCGGAACTTGGATTGGGTTTAAAATTTTTGCATAAAATATTAAAGAGATCCACAATAATAGTTTTTATAGGTCTAATTAGTTAAATTTTATATATGTTTGGTTAGATTTAATAGTCCAGTTTTGTCAAAAATTGATTAAAAAAGGTAATATCATACCCAATAAAAGGTAATATATAATTATAAATAAAAAGAAGAAACCCATATCATATGAATCATTTCTTGCCCCAATTGTCAATTCATCTATCCATAATTTGATTAAAAAAAGAAGCTAATTTCATTGATTGACATATCCTAATTTTGTTTTTGTTATCTAATTAATTATATTTTATCAATTCACTAATTAATATATGCATGCACGTTTAAAATGCATCAGAAAACATGAAAGTGGTGCATGGCACCATCATATATTATATGAAATTTTATTCATAAATACAACTAACAAGTTGGGTGGAGAGAGTACTTTGAATATTAAATCATCATATGGTCCATTTCATTGCGCAATATTTTCACCTTAAGACTCATCTCTTACTTCCTCCTTGGATCCAACCTAACCAAGGGAAACCTCTCCTCTAAAAATCTTGGTTCTTGCCACAAGAGAAGTAGCTAGAGATGGAATATTCCAGCCACCAATTTGATGTTATCGTTGTCGGTGCCGGCATTATGGGCAGTTCCACTGCCTATCAACTAGCAAAAAGAGGCCAAAAAACTCTGTTGCTAGAGCAATTTGATTTCTTGCACCACCGTGGATCCTCACATGGCGAGTCACGAACTATACGTGCAACTTACCCAGAAGACTACTACTGTGACATGGTTAAGGAATCCTCACAAATTTGGGAGCAGGTTCAATCAGAGATTGGCTACAAGGTTTATTTCAAAGCACAGCAATTCGATATGAGCCCCTCGGATAACAAGAGCCTTCTCTCGATTATCTCTAGCTGCGAAAAAAAGTCCATCCCATATCGGGTCTTAGACCGGCAACAAGTGTCCGACCGATTCTCAGGCATGATTAACCTACCGGAGGATTGGTTTGGCGTGTTAACTGATGCTGGCGGGGTTATAAAGCCCACCAAGGCAGTGTCCATGTTCCAAGCACTGGCATTCCAGAGGGGTGCAGTTTTGAGAGACAACATGGAGGTGAAAAACGTTGTGAAAGACGAGGTAAAAGGAGGGGTAAATGTGGAGACCGCCGATGGTGAAAAGTTTTGGGGTAAAAAATGTGTGATTACTGCTGGGGCTTGGGTAAGAAAGTTAGTTAAAACGGTTGGTGGGCTTGAATTGCCTATACAAGCCTTGGAGACTACAGTGTGTTATTGGAGGATCAAGGAGGGGCATGAGGCCAATTTTGCCATTGGAAGTGATTTTCCAACGTTTGTAAGCTACGGGGAGCCCTACGTTTTCGGCACACCGTCGTTGGAGTTTCCAGGACTGATCAAGATTTCTGTGAACGGAGGGTACCCTTGTGACCCTGATAAGAGGCCATGGGGTCCATCTGGGATTTCATTGGATTCTCTGAAGGAATGGATCAAGGGGAGATTCTCAGGCTTGGTTGATTATGGCGGACCGGTTGCTACTCAGTCATGTATGTACTCAATGACACCAGATGAGGATTTTGTGATTGATTTTCTCGGCGGGGAGTTTGGGAAGGATGTGGTGATTGGTGGTGGGTTTTCGGGTCATGGGTTCAAGATGGCTCCAGTTGTGGGCCGGGTTTTGGCTGACCTTGTGCTTAGTGGGGAGGCGAAGGGCGTGGAAATGAAGTACTTTAGGGCTCAAAGGTTTCAGGATAATCCTAAAGGGAATGTGAAGGGATTCTGAAGATCAGGGTCAACTCCTTTTCAAATCACAAGTAAATGAGCAGACAGATTATTTTCTTGTCCATGCATATCAATGGGAAAGAAATCGAGGGCTTTTTGTGGCCATGGCTAATTTGGTTGGTGTCTTGTCTTTAGTACTGTATTTATCACTTTCTAGTAATCTAATATTTTATTGTCAAATAAATATATATATATATATATATATAGTGATTCTCCGAATCTATCTTCTAACCCTAAATTATGCATCCACATCTATATCCACATCCACGAAGCTAGATCTAAACTTCAGCATAATTTTAATAAATTAATAAACTCTATTTTATACAATTTAAATCTAAAGTTTTAAAAATATTTCGATTAAATATGGTCTTTAGGGTATTAATTTATAGAGATTTAACTGTATTTGGATTCTTGAAAAATTTGCTTATAAAAAAAACGATACCAAATAATCACAGAAAAAAAATTAGGTTCGGCATAGAAAAAATTTACTTGAGAAGAAACTTGCTCAGCAACAAAAAAGGATTGACAACTGAAATTATATGAAGACATGTATACATCTCATTTGCTAGCAAAAAAATGGAGTCAAGAGATCCAATATGTACAAACTACAGATAACATACAGAGAATTTTGCTGCTTTTGTATAGTTTTCAAAAAGAGGAACGAAGCCTTGAACTCATAGAGAAACAACACTGTGATGGTGATGGTGTTGTTGGGTTCAGGTAATTTCTTCTTGTTAGATGCAATCGACTGAATCTGCGATTTGTAAGAGTGAAATGGCAATCACAGCTTGCTTCTTGGTTGAGCTAAATAATGAATCAATCTGGCCACATATAGAGAGTATATCAATCTACACTACAATTTGATCCTGGAAGGAGCTTGGGTTCATCTAGCCTTTAAACCAAACCAGAACCTGCTCGAGTGAAGATGTGTATTTCTTGTAAAAATCTGGAATAACCGGGGTTTTACTCGTTCATTTGAACCCACAAAGTGCACTTTCTAGGGGGATGGGATTTCCTCGAAATCAAAAAAAAAAAAACTTGATCATTATTGACTACAAATTTGAATTACAATTAGCATAAGCAGTTTGCTCATCTAGAACTGCAAGAAACACACAGAAATTACTAGCAGGTGTCAAACTCAAAACTCTCGACAAGCTTATCCTGACATTATTACCAGCATAGAAGCAAGCAAATCTTAAGATGCAGCCTTTAAGATTGCTCTACTTGTTTCAACTAGATAGAAAATCTTAATTACACAGCAGGGGAAAAATGGAAAAACGTTGTTCTGCTTTGTCTGGATTTGTTACCAAACATCTTGGAATCACTAAGCAACTAAGTTTCATCAAAGATTGAAAGACTCACCACAGGTTTAACTTCCACAATTTCAGAGGCTGGGTTACTTGGACGTCCCAAACCTTCAACTCCTTCAAGCATATTTAATTGGGATTCTTTCTCACGTAAAGCACTCTCAAGAGTTTCTACTCGACCTGTTAACTCCTCTGCTTCATTCCTTTCTATGTCCAATAATGTGTCCCTGCTTTGAGCCGCCTCCTGTACGTCCCAACATCTTCAAGTTTCACTTCACCCTCGACATCTTCAATTAGCCTTTGAATGGAACTTGAATCAAGGCATCTTCTATTCATTTACTCAACATCTTTTATCTGACTCAATGAGCTGGATGGTACAAAGCTGAAGGATGAATTCCCTGAAATGTTATCAATTAAAGAATCAATACTTGAGTATGTATTCAAGCCCAACAAGAAGACTCGAAACATTAAAGCTGTTGTAACCTGCAATTCTCCCCTGTTTCATACTCTTTTCTGAATTAATAAACATCAAAGCTGTTGTAACCTGCAATTCTCCCCTGTTTCATAGTCTTTTCTGAATTAATAACATAATAAAGTTTGTTATTGTCACGGATCAAATTCAGGTAGAGTGATAAGGTTTGGTCGATTTAGCCACTTCGAAGTGACATGGTTTGGTCGGTTAATGTAATAATTTCTCATTATCGAAAAGCTAACTCTTCTGAGCATGTTCTAAGGCCACATGTTCTAATGGGCTGCCAATATTTGAACCCTGGCACGGATTTGTCACAATCCCTTGATGGAAGATGAGTCAGTGCAGCTTTGCATCCACTGAGCAGCCTATTGGTTCCAAAATTTAGAGAGACAGGGACTTCAAAGATTAACGTTTTGTGAAGATGGTAGTACAAAGAATCTGGACAAAATTATGCTAGAGGAATCAATTGACTACCTCTTCACAAGCCAGAAAAGTAAGAGCAAGCCTTGCTAAAAAGTTTCACCGCTTCTTAGTAAATGGATTGAGTCATTTTCATTTGATTAATTTTCTTCGACTTTATAACATAGCATGATATGGAAAAGGTGCGTTTCAGCATTTTCTTTGTCTGATTAGGCTCTGATTGTCTTTTTAGATAGAGATGTCTTTACTCGGGAAATATTCATGGAATCCATCGCAAATTATGGTAATTGTTTTTTTCCAAACCAAAACCGCAAAAGATATCAAAGTCCCAGGCGCATTTGGAAGGAGCTCATTTGTGTGATTGCATGACATTATCAAAAGAGATTAGTGGTGCTAATTGATGGTGACAGAATCAAGCCATTCAAGCTTTTGATTGCAGCTGGTGCATGATCTTAGCTTTATCTGGTGCATGATCCATCTCAATTTCTACTCTTTCGTTTTTCTATATTATATATATGGTCTTGCCAGCTAATTTCCTTCAGTGTTCTTGGCTATCGCTATGGCTATGGATGTGTCTGCTGCTTGCGAGAATCTGAGGTCCTTTCCATGTTTGGCTTTAGAGTTCATTGCTCACTCATTCCTAGCTATGCAATCTCCTTCGTTCTGCTGCTGCTGCGTGTTTCTGGCTTTGATGTTTTTGGGAAAGGTTCTTGGCTTGGCTTGTTTGTTTATTTTATTCATTTTTCTTTAGTTTTGTTTGAGTCATATTTCAAAAAAATCCCCTCTTAATTGTGTAGCTGGTCTCCCTTCCTAAGTATAGAAAACAAGTGAAAATAATTTAAGATGAAATAATATATTTAGATTGTATTTAGTTACTGTGAAAAAAAAGATAAAGACAAAAAAAGATATATTTTTTGTTTTAAGAGTATAGAAATTTATTATAAAATTATTTTAAAAATTTATTTATTTTTATTTTTTTTAACCAAACACATACATTTTTTTTTATTATATAAAAAAAGTAACCGAACATTAAATTTTAAAGAACAATAGGCATCCACGCATTGTTGCAGGAGTACTTGGTATTCAAATCTCAATTATTATATGCTATGTTTTTTTATTATCGTCACTCAATAAAGTATTGTTAATTTATTCAATCGAAGCTACAGTGATTGAGATGCTTTCATAAATCATAACATAATATAAAAATTAAATAATAAATTAAAATTTTAATGCTGCTCCACTATCAAGTAACTTTGGGGTATAAGTTTTCTTTTTATCAAAAATCATTTATATTTTATCAGCTACTTAACGTGTAGATGCTGAAGTGAGACATTTGTTTATTGACAGGGACTGAACTATAATTTACATCTCTTAACCAATCACCTTGCTAAACACAGTAGAGGCTGCATCACTGCTGACAACACTACCGCAAATTCTTGTGGTCTTGATTTATTTTTTTTTAAAAGAAATCTTATTTTTCAATTTATTGAAGGAATTGATTTTGATAAATTTTTTATTTATATCACAAAGTTCCGAATAGTACAAGATTTATTAGAGACAACATGGCACACCCTTGCGCTACCGCGAACTTATAAAATAAATATACTTGATATTGTTATAATTGTAAATCAGCACTATCTAAGTAATAGAAACTAAAGGTATAATGAAGCCAATATTTTATGATGAAAAAAAATGTTGTGTTGGTGATAAAAAAAAACTTAGAGACTGAACAAAATGATTTGTAACAATCTACAGTGTTTTGTGAGGAAAAATATAGTGCTTTCGTCATATGATTTAGCTTTTCTATTAATAAAAAACAAAAAAAATTACAAAGCTAAATTCTCTACCAACTTTAATTTTGGAAGGAAAAAAACCTATGAGTAAAAATGTTATAACAATTGACAATGTTTTGTGAGAAAAACTACAGTGCTTTCTCCAATAAAATCAACAGACAATTTTAGAAAAAATCATAAAAAAACCATTTAGAAAAATATTGTAGCAATCCACAGTGTTTTGTGAGGAAAACAACAACGCTTTCCCTATATGATTTAGTTTTATTGTAATTATAATTATAAACCAACTCAATATTAAAAAAAAAACTGAAAAAGATAATTTTGGAAAAAATCATGTGGGAAAACACTGCAGCAATTCACAGTGTTTTTTTTTAATAAAATTACAAAGCTAAATTTTCAATCAGCTTAATATTAAAAAAATAAAATCAACAGAAAAAAATTTAGAAAAAAAATATAACAATAAAAAAACATAAAAAAAGAAGAAAAAAAACCATGTTGGAAACACTGTAACAATTCACAGTGTTTTGTGATGAAAACTACAGTGTTTCCCCACATGATTTAGCCTTATTTGTAATGACCTATAATTATAATTTTCAATCAACTCAATATCCAAAAAATAAAATTAACAAAGATAATTTTAAAAAAATCATAAGAAAAAAAAACCATGTGAAGAGACACTGTAGCAATTCACAGTGTTACAGTGTTTTGTGAGAAAAGTTACAGTGATTTTCCCATTTGATTAAGTTTTATTACAAAGTTAATTTTTAACCATTTCAATATTAAAAAAAATATCGACAAATATAATTTTGAAAAAAAAATTGCAAAAAAAGAAAACACAAAAGAAACTAGAAAAAAATCATGTGAGGAAAAACTGTATCAATCCATAGTGTTTTGTGAGGAAAGTTACAGTGTTTTCCACACATGATTTAGCCTTACTTGTATTTACTTGTAATTGTAATTCTTAACTAGCTTAATATTTAAAAAATAAAATTGACAAAGATAATTTGAGAAAAAAACATAAAAAAACTAGGTGGAAAAAAACACTATAGCAATCTACAATAATTTACGAGGAAAGCTACAGTGCTTCCCTCACATATTGTAACTGTAATTTTAACCAGCTCAATATTAAAAAATAAAATAAAAAAAATAATTTCGGATAAAATCATAAAAAAATAATAAAAAAAAACATGTGAAGAAACACTGTAGCAATCATCAATTTTTTTTTAAAAAATACAAAACTAAATTCTCAATTAACTTAATATTAAAAAAAATTAAATCAACAACTATAATTTTTGAAAATTAAAAAAAAAAAAGAAAAATCATGTGGAAAAATACTGTAGCAATCCACATCATTTTAAAGAAAAACAATTACAAAACAAAATTTTTAACCAAGTCAATATTAAAAAAGTACAATTTATAAAAAAACAAAATTGGAAAAAAATTGAAAAAAAAGGAAAGAAAAAATAAAGTTAAAAAAAATTAAAAGGTGACAAAAAATAAAAAGAAAAAAATGGAAAAAAAGAAAAAGTGAAAAAAAAATGCACCATAAATTACTGTTGTAATCCACAGTATATTAAGTGTGAGTGAACAATGAATTTCCCACACCCTTTAGCTTATTACTTAATAAAATCTTTAATGATGTGATCATCAAAAAATGTATGTCTATATATATATTGCTAAACACATTAGAGGCTACATCACTACTAACAACTATATCACAAATTCTTGTTGTCTTGATTTTTTTTTAAAATCTTGGCGTTTCAATTTGTTGAAGGAATTGATTTTGACAAATTCTTTATTTATATCACAAAGTTCCAAATAGTACAGGATTTATTAGAGATAGAATCTTTAATGATGTGATCATCCAAAAATGTATGTCTATATATATTGCATCTTTTATATTTACTACCAAAAAATTTGCAGAAACCAATAAAATTACTGATGGAATAATTTTGTCGGTAATTTTTACCGACAGATATAATTCTCTCTCTAATTTTGTCAGTTTATACCGACAGACCTTTGTTGTCGGTAATAATTACCGAGGGCATAGATTCCGTCGGTATGTACCGACAAAATAATTCTATTGGTATATACCAACTAAATTGATTTGGAATCTATAGAATTTTGAAAAAAAGAAACAATGTGATGATGTGTAATTCTTTTAGATGATATACCGACGGAATGACCGAGGGATTAAAACTGAGATCTCTATATAATGATGTGGCTCATTCATCGTCAGAATTACCGACAGGTATACCACAAGATATGGCCATTGATTATTCCATCGGTAAAAGCCAATACATCTGTAGTCTGTCAACTCTCTCCTTCTCTATTTCTCCTTCTTTTTTCCCATCCCAACTCTCCCCTCCCAAACTGCAAACAACCACCCACCCCCCTAAAAATATCCCCCTCTTCTCAAAGCACTCATCTTTCTTATACTTTTGTATGTGGTCACAACATCCGTTCTCCGATTTATTATGGATTTTATCATTTTTTATAAGTAAATATATCCTTTTTAATTTTAACATTTAAATGTTAATTTTATTATTTTTTATTGTTTTTTTAGTAAATGTATTTTGTTAACGTATGTACTTGTTTTATTGTTATTTGTCAAAGAAACTTATAGTATGAATGTATAATTTTGTAGTTGTTATAGTTTGTTTTAGATTTTGTCAAATTGTATTTGTTTGTAAATTGTTGAAACTTTGTTTGAATTATACCGAATTAGATGTGTTGTGATGAAATAAATAATAGCTTGTTTAATGGGTCCGTTTTAATTTTTATCAATTCTATTGCGGAGTTGTGATTTCTGTAAATTGATATATGTATAAATTTGTATGGACATTGATAATTGATAATTGATAATGAATATTTAACATAATTGTTTTTTTAGTTTGTTGGATAATATCGGGGCAAACTAATATTTTTGTGAATTTATTTACGTAACATAGTTAATTAATTATACATGTTGTCATTATAATTTTATAGAGGTTCAATATAAGTCATGGATGATTGTGCGGATGTATCGAGACTCACTTCAAGGATTGCGGATGATGTATTATTGTAATGAGGTTTAGGGTTTTATTAATTTCACAATATCTATTCCAATGAATTTTACTGATGGTGGTAAAAGTGTCCATGCAGGAAGTGTAAAAATAAAAAGTTTCTGCATCTAGATGTTGTAACGATGTATTTTCTAATCAAAGGGTTCATGGAGGATTATATATGTTGGTATGCACACATAAAACTATCTGTTCCTAATAAGATAAGAGTATTGTTGGTGGGGTACTTGGTATTCAAATCTCAATTATTATATGCTGTTTTTTTATATTATCGTTACTTAATAAAGTATTGTTAATTTATTCAATCAAAGCTACAGTGATTGAGATGCTTTCATAAATTATAACATAACATAAAAATTAAATAATAAATTAAAATTTTAATGCTGCACCACTATCAAGTAACTTTGGGGTACAATTTTTTTTTTTTAATAAAAAATCATTTATATTTTATCAGCTACTTAACGGTAACGGGTTCAATGAAATCTTTTGAAAAAAACATGGATGATTTAGAAAAAGAAATAAAGTGTAGATATTTGTTTATTTACAGGGACTGAATTATAATTTACATCTCTTAACCAATCACCTTGCTAAACATAGCAGAGGCTGCATCGCTGCTGACAACACTAGCGCAAATTCTTGTGGTCTTGATTTTTTTTTTTTTAAAGAAAATCTTGTCGTTTCAATTTACTGAAGGAATTGATTTTGACAAATTCTTTATTTATATCACAAAGTTCCAAATAGTACAAGATTTATTAGAGATTAGAATCTTTAATGATGTGAGCATAGCTGGAATGATTTTTATTGTCTTCGTTGTCATGTCTAATTTGAGATCTGACATTATTGAATTTTTTGAGTTAATCTAACTAACATGAAATAATAAATTTAGAACAATCCCCAAAAAAGCTTTGTTTTCAAAAATAAAAAGTATTCAAATTTTTTTTTGATATGGTAGGGTCTTTTCTCAGGTTTGAATGCCACAACAACTTGTTGAATTATCCGAGTTATGGGGTCAACCCATTAAGTTAATAATTTGGGTTTACTTTGATGAACATTCAAAACGATTTAAAAAAACTCGATCCAAGTTAAGTTTTATATCACTAGGTTTTTGAGTTGGCTCATCAAACCTTACAGGTTTAATAACTCTTCCTTTAGGCACGGAGCGTGGCGGTGTTAGGATAGCGGTGCGATGCCAATGACCTATTTTTATTCTCCTCCAATTTTTCTCTCTCCCTTGAAAAATTATGTTGACAATGCATGGTGATAATTTATTTTAATTTGCTTTCTATTAAGTTATCACAGTCTTATGACCTGCGTCATGAATTTGAAAGATTATTAGCCCGGGTTGATCCTTGTAAATCTAATATATTGTCGTCTTATTATTAAAAAAATATTATTTTAATTTTTTTTAGTTAAACTATATTTTTTTAGTTATCTAAGTTGTCATTGAACCCATCAAGATGACAAGATCATAACAAGTCAACCCCTACATGGCTTTTTTTAATTTCATATTAGAAATCATGTCAGCAATGCTTGAATATTTTTTTTTATATATTTTTTAAAATTATTTGATTCGATAGATATCACCGGGCCAATGATATAGTAATATCCATTTAATCTATAGTCTATTGAATCAAAGTTAATAAGCTAATCGGGGGACCACCCTTGAATCAAAGTTAATGAACCTAGCCAAGATTAAAAGGTTGATTTGGGACCCGACTCTTGGCCCGGGCCGGGTTGTGAAAAAACATTTTTAAAAAACGATCTTGTTTGACCCGATCCACCTAGAAAATCAACCCTTGATCCATTCAAAACGGTTTAATTTAACAAATTCTTCAAAATGATATTGTTTTATTTTTTTTTTATATATAAAAATAATATTTTATCATTGATCCAAATTAACTTGAGATAATTAACCCAACTTGTCACCTAGAATTTGGAACAGGTTTAATAACTTTGCATAAAATATTAAAGAGATCCAAAACAATATATAGTTGTATAGGTCTAATTAGTTAAATTTTATACATGTTTGGCTAGATTTAATAGTCCAGTTTTGTCAAAAATTGAACTATCATTTTTCATTTTTAAAACAAAACCATTAATGTTTTTTTTTTATATATATATATATATAAAATAATGTTTATAAAAAAATTGAATGATTATTGAAAAGAAAAATCTGCGATAATAATAAATATTAACCATCAAAACAAGAGAGAGATTAATTAGAAATAAATACAGGCTGCTTCTTCTAATGGAATTGTCTATAGTTTAGGAAAATCAATCTTATACAGGCATGCGCGTTTAAAATGTATCAGAAAACATGAAAGTGGTGCATGACACCATCATATATTATATCGTGAAATTTTATGCATAAATACAACTAACAAGTTGGGTGGAGTACTTCCTCCTCGGATCCTACCTAACCAAGGGAAACCTCTCCTCTGAAAATCTTGGTTCTTGCCACAAGAGAAGTAGCTAGAGATGGAATGTTCCAGCCACCAATTTGATGTTATCGTTGTCGGTGCCGGCATTATGGGCAGTTCCACTGCCTATCAACTAGCAAAAAGAGGCCAAAAAACTCTGTTGCTAGAGCAATTTGATTTCTTGCACCACCGTGGATCCTCACATGGCGAGTCACGAATTATACGTGCAACTTACCCTGAAGACTACTACTGCGACATGGTTAAGGAATCCTCACAAATTTGGGAGCAGGCTCAATCAGAGATTGGCTACAAGGTTTATTTCAAAGCACAGCAATTCGATATGAGCCCCTCGGATAACAAGAGCCTTCGCTCGGTTATCTCTAACTGCGAAAAAAAGTCCATCCCATATCGGGTCTTAGACCGGCAACAAGTGTCCGACCGATTCTCAGGCATGATTAACCTACCGGAGGATTGGTTTGGCGTGTTAACTGATGCTGGCGGGGTTATAAAGCCCACCAAGGCAGTGTCCATGTTCCAAGCACTGGCATTCCAGAGGGGTGCAGTTTTGAGAGACAACATGGAGGTGAAAAACGTTGTGAAAGACGAGGTAAAAGGAGGGGTAAATGTGGAGACTGCCGATGGTGAAAAGTTTTGGGGTAAAAAATGTGTGATTACTGCTGGGGCTTGGGTAAGAAAGTTAGTTAAAACGGTTGGTGGGCTTGAATTGCCTATACAAGCCTTGGAGACCACAGTGTGTTATTGGAGGATCAAGGAGGGGCATGAGGCGAAGTTTGCCATTGGAAGTGATTTTCCTACGTTTGTAAGCTACGGGGAGCCCTGCGTTTACGGCACACCGTCGTTGGAGTTTCCAGGTTTGATCAAGATTTCTGTGCACGGTGGGTACCCTTGTGACCCTGATAAGAGGCCATTGGGGTCCAGCTGGGATTTCATTAGATTCTCTGAAGGAATGGATCAAGGGGAGATTCTCAGGCTTGGTTGATAATGGCGGACCGGTTGCTACTCAGTCATGTATGTACTCGATGACCCCAGATGAGGATTTTGTGATTGATTTTCTCGGCGGGGAGTTTGGGAAGGATGTGGTGATTGGTGGTGGGTTTTCGGGTCATGGGTTCAAGATGGCTCCAGTTGTGGGCAGGGTTTTGGCTGACCTTGTGCTTAGTGGGGAGGCGAAGGGCGTGGAAATGAAGTACTTTAGGGTTCAAAGGTTTCAGGATAATCCTAAAGGGAATGTGAAGGATTATGAAGATCAGGTCAACCCTCTTCAAAGCACAAGTAAATGAGCAGACAGATTATTTTCTTGTCCATGCATGTCAATGGGAAAAAAATCTAGAGCTTTTTGTGGCCATGGCTAATTTGTTTGGTATCTTATCTTTAGTACTATATTTATCACTTTCTAGGAATCCATCATTTTATCACCAATAAAAAATAATGATTCTCCAAATTTATCTTCTAACCCTAAATTATGCTTATCCACATATACGAAACGAGAATTTTGCTGCTTTTGTCTAGTTTTCAAAAAGAGGAACGAAGCCTTGAACTCATAGAGAAACACTGTGATGATGACTGAATCTGCGATTTGTAAGAGTAAAACGGCAATCACAGATTCTTGGTTGAGCTAAATAATGAATCAATCTGGCCACATATAGAGACTATGTCAATCTACGCTACAATTTGATCCAAACCAGAACCTGCTCGTCAGGAAAATGATAGGCACGTGTAGCACTTTCCAACTTTCTAACCAGAGAAGTTCACTTTGTCAGATTAAGGAAAAACATCCTTGTAGATTTCTTCTCTTTAAGGAGGAAAAGTTGCAAGAACAGCATGCAAGATAGCCCAAAAGAAAATTATACAAAGACGCAAGGCAGACCGATGCAGTAGTGCCCGCGTCACAATAAACCCTGAAATATTGCAAATATAGGATTTGTTCCAGCCCCGTATGAAAGCAATGCAAAGCTCGCATCAAAACAGAGAATAAAGCAGATAATCCTACCATAGACCATCAATCATGCCAGGCACAGGTCTTGTAAACTTTGGGGCAATTCTCGATTTAGTAAGCGACTTGAAACCAGGAACCGAGGTGGAAGAGGAAAACTAAATAAGAATCGAACTGCTTTAGAACAAAAAAACATCGAAGTGCAAAACATCTTGACTCCAAATTATGGCCAACAGCATCCTCGTCTATAACAATAGCAACTTGATCATCCCAAAAGGATCCCAAAAGGATGTGGCGTAATGATAAAAGGCTTGAAATTTGCTCAGCAAGTCTTGATTTCGAGTGAATGCATGCATTTTTTGTAAGAGCTTGGAACAGCTAGAGTTTTATTCGCTCACCTGGACCCATAAAATATACTTTCTGGATGGTGGAGTTTTCTCGAATTCAAAAAAAAAAAAAACTTGATCATTATTTACTCCAAATTTGAATTACAATTAGCATAAGCAGTTTGCTCATCTAGAACTGCAAGAAACAGACAGAAATTACTAGCAGGTGTCAAACTCAAAACTCTCGACAAGCTTATCCAGACACTATTACCAGCATAGAAGCAAGCAAATCTTAAGATGCAGCCTTTAAGATTGCTCTGCTTTGTCAGGATTTGTTACCAAACATCTTGGAATCACTAAGCAACTAAGTTTCATCTTGTGAGAGGATAGATTGGAAGACTCCCCACAGGTTTAACTTCCACAATTTCAGAGGCTGGGTTACTTGGACGTCCCAAACCTTCACCTCCTTCAAGCATATTTAATTGTGATTCTTTCTCACGTAAAGCGCTCTCAAGAGTTTCTACTCGACCTGTTAACTCCTCTGCTTCATTCCTTTCTATGTCCACTAATGTGTCCCTGCTTTGAGCCACCTCCTGTACGTTCTACAATTTAGGCAAAACATTAGTAATCATCAAGATTCACATCTATAAGTTAGTTTGCATTAAGTTTATTGTTTGCAGACTGACGCTGTAGCCTCTCAGCCAGAGCATTCTCCAATTTCTCCAGAAGGGCTTTGAACAGGGAGACATGAAGAGAACACAAACTCTCCAACGACTTACGCAATGTCGCATTGGTCAATTCAAACAATCTTGTTTGTATAATTTTGGAATACATTTGTGTTTTTTCAAATAGAAAAGATAAAGAAATATATTATATCTGTCCCAGTTGTCTCTATTTATTTTGACTTGAGACAATAATAAACTCTAATTTCTTAAATTAAAATTATAGTTGTGGTTCAAAATCTTAAAATTTTAATAGAAATTATTTTTCATATCTCGAATATCTTTTATTATTATATATTTTTTTAAATGGTTAAGTTGTAAAAAGATGCGAGAATTTAAAAAAAATGTTAAGAAATTATCATGATTAATTTTCTGGTAGACAAAAACAATATTATTTTTTTCATTTAACTTTTATCAAATTTGATTTGTTTTGATTTGATTTATTTATTTTAATAATAATCAGATCTGGCAAAGACTCTGAGTAAATTCACTCTTTTATATATATTCTCAGCCCCTCAAATGGATTGCTTAGTAGGGAAGGACTTTATTTTTGGGCCTACATAGAGGGCTAAACTTGAGTTTGTACGGGCCACCTCGTACATGGGCCACTCATCCTCTACCAATAGCACCTCTATTTGTCTGGTATTACAGTCAAATATGGTTATTGGAATTAAAAAAGAAGTTAATTTGATGGTTTTTCATGTAGTTATTAAACCTAGTCTCATTTGACAAACTGTGTTGTGTTTTTAGTTGAATCAAACATTATATTAATTTGATGATATTCATTTAGATTTTTAGCTGTTGAGTTAATCTAATCAAATCTTATTTAATCTTGTTTGCATCAACATAAAAAAATATTATCTTTTTAATAAATTCTAGAAAACAAATTATGGTGCACAACAATTACATGTGTAGTTACTTCCTTGGCATTCTAAAATCTCTTGTGAATCAAACCCTTTATAGAATTAATTTCTAAATCAGGGCTGGGCAAATATGATTTTCAACCTTATTACACTATCAATCACCCTACTAAATATATATTTAAACTATTTGGATATTAACAATTAACAAGAAAAAAATCAAATGGTATGGAGGATTTTCTTTCAAGTCAAGCACGAAAACAAAGAGAGAGAAAAGAAAATGAAGAAGAATGGTTGCCGAAGACATGCCATTGCTGAGAGCCAAAATGTGCTGCTCCACTGCGTTGCGTTTCCTAGCACGTGGGTGTTACATTGCACATGTCAATAATATTTTTTATTTGACTCATAATCAAACAATTTTTTTACTTGATTTTTAATTATTTAATATCTCAGTTTTATATTTCATTTCCCCTAAGTGCGATGAAGCCTAACCAATGATAAATGAAGGGAAGGGAAACAAAAGAGATGAAAGGCCAAACCGGATTTGTCAATTGTGCTCATGTTCATAACCTATAGTTATAAATTTAATAAGTTAATTAAAATTAATTGAAATTGGTCTAATATGGATGTATTCATTCCATAAATATTTTTTTTCAAAATATGGATCTATTCACTCCAGAAAAGCTAGATAAATTAAAAACAAAGAAACTATGTTAACAACTTATTTTGTTTCAATTTTTTGAAAAATATATTGACTTATAATCGAAAGTCATATCTAGCATGGTTCCCCCTAAGAAATTTATTTCCTAAATTAAAGTTCCAAGCAAGAGAAGCACGCAGACGAAAGTCAAGCTCGACTTCCCCATTAATTAAAAAGTATAATATTCTATAACCTTGTAGCGATAGTTTTCACTTCACGGGCTAATCTTTTATCAAGAAATTCATGCACCCATTTCCATGTCAAATCAAATCATGTGGCAACGTGAATCATAGCGCCTTTGGAAATTGTGCTTAGTTGACTATGGCCGGTAAATAAAAATATAAAAATAAAAGTGATTATTGTTTAATAGCACCACATTATAATGTTAGTTGTAATTCTTTGCATTATAATTCATGAAATTAAAATAATTGAGCTTTATTTCATCAATTAATTCTACATGCTTAGTAAAATTGTATCTCAAAACCTATACAGTATCAAATATTAACTTATTACACTTTTTTTTTAAATTAATTTTTCAAGGAAAGTGATTTTACTTAGCAAATCATAATTTAAATTCTCTGAACTTCCAAAAACTTAAAAAACACAGTAAATGCTTTTTTAAAACTAATTAGGGAATGGATTTTTATACTTTAAAATAAAAGGTATAGTAAGACAAAAATATTTTTAATTAAGAATTTAAATATAAAAAAAATTATCTCTAAAATCCTTTTAAAGTACATTTTTATTCTTTGAAATAAAAATATATAAAAATAATCCCTCTCTGTCTCCACTAAAATACGGCAACGCAATAATGAAACGCCATCGATCGTTCATGTAACCATGAAAATCCTAACGTTAGTACCTTACTATGCCCATAAAAAAAAGAAACATGTGACCTTACCGGACAGGCTGTAACCGACAGGTCGTCCAAACAGAGAAGGGGAGAGAGGGATGGTGAGAAAGTACAGAGAAGCTTTTTTGCCTTACTGTCTACCACTTTGGCATTACTAGACCTTGCAAAAACAGGGAGCTGTAAAGTCTCTCCCCTCCGCCCCCCCTCTCTCTTCAGATTTAGGGTTTTCTTTTCTCTTTGAATCCAAAATCCCTCCAGTTCATCAGATTCACTGACTCACCGGGTCAACTCGCTCTTTCAAAGCTTAAAAAACCAAGCAAATCTCATCAAGTGAGTTTCTTGCACTCTTACGTTCTCCTATCTACCTTAAAAAAAATCAAACTTCAGTAGGGTTGGTTTGTTACTTGTGATGATTGCTTTGTTAGTTTTTAGTTTGGTCTGAATTTGGTGAGGTTTGGTTAAAGATTGTAGACATGAAGATTTGTTGTTATATGAGTCCTGGTTAGTAATAATTAACTATCTGAGGAACCCAGTATCACAAGATCAAAAAAGATCAAATCTTGATCGCTTATTTTAGCTTTTTTAAGCAGGGAGACCCAAAAGCTCAAAACTTTGATTTAGTATAGCCTTTTCAGCTTTTAATTTGTGAGAGCCAGAAGCTAAAATCTTTGGTTTTTTTGGGGGGTTTGTTGTGTGATTAGAGAGTTTAGGGTTGTAATGGCTGAATCGGTGAAGAGTGACGGTAAAGGCGATGATAGGATTAAGAATTTGATTGCTGCAAGGAAGTCATTGAAGTTAAGTTTAGAGAAGTCGAAATCTTTAGGGCTTGCTCTTAAGAAAGCTGGACCTATATTAGATGAGATGAAACAAAGATTGCCTTCTCTAGAGGCAGCAGTGCGCCCCATTCGTGCTGACAAGGAAGCACTTGTAGCTGCTGGGGGCCACATTAACCGTGCTATTGGCCCCGCAGCTGCTGTGCTTAAGGTTTTTGATGCTGTTCATGGGTTGGAGAAGTCGTTGCTGTCAGATCCGAGGAATGATCTTCCTGGGTATTTGTCAGTGATAAAGCGACTTGAGGAGGCTTTGAGATTTCTGGGGGATAATTGTGGATTGGCAATTCAGTGGTTGGAGGATATCGTGGAGTATTTGGAGGATAATGTTATGGCAGATGAGCGGCATCTTTTGAATTTGAAGAAGTCATTGAAGGGTCTTAGGGAATTGCAAAGTGATGATGAAAGAGCTCATCTTGATGGTGGGCTTTTAAATGCTGCATTGGATAAATTGGAAGGTGAGTTTTGGCGGCTTTTGACAGAACATAGTGTGCCACTGCCAATGCCATCATCTTCAACACTTGGTGAACAGGCCGTCATTGCACCATCACAATTACCTGTGTCTGTTATTCACAAGTTGCAAGCCATTCTTGGGAGGTTGAGAACTAATAATAGACTTGAAAAGTGCATATCAATATATGTAGAAGTTCGCAGTTCGAATGTTAGAGCTAGTTTGCAGGCACTGGATTTGGATTACCTTGAGATCTCAATAGCTGAATTCAATGATGTGCAGAGCATAGAAGGTTATATAGCCCAGTGGGGCAAGCATTTGGAGTTTGCTGTGAAGCACCTGTTTGAAGCGGAGTACAAACTCTGTAATGATGTTTTTGAGAGGCTTGGCTTGGATGTTTGGATGGGATGCTTTTCCAAAATAGCTGCTCAGGCTGGCATTCTCGCGTTCCTTCAATTTGGGAAGACTGTTACAGAAAGTAAGAAAGATCCAATCAAGCTTCTGAAATTGTTGGATATATTTGCATCTCTGAACAAATTAAGGTTGGATTTTAACAGGCTTTTTGGCGGAGCAGCCTGCATTGAAATCCAAAACCTTACAAGGGATCTCATTAGGAGGGTGATTGATGGGGCAGCTGAGATTTTCTGGGAACTTCTTGTTCAGGTGGAGTTGCAGAGGCAGATTCCACCTCCTCCAGATGGGAATGTTCCGATACTGGTTAGCATCATTACTGAGTACTGTAATAAACTGCTTGGGGATAATTATAAACCTATCCTGAGCCAGGTTCTGGTCATTCATCGAAGTTGGAAGCACGAGAAGTTTCAGGAAAGGATTCTTGTTGGTGAGGTTCTGAACATAATTAAAGCTATTGAGCTCAACCTGGAGACATGGACAAAGGCTTACGAAGACACAATCCTAGCTAACCTTTTTGCCATTAACAATCACTACCATTTATACAAGCACTTGAAGGGAACAAGACTTGGGGATCTCTTAGGAGATTCTTGGTTCAAAGAACATGAACAGTACAAGGACTACTATGCTGCAATCTTCTTGAGAGATAGTTGGGGGAAGCTTCCAGGTCATTTAAGTCGGGAAGGCCTAATTCTGTTCTCAGGTGGCCGTGCCACTGCCCGTGATCTTGTCAAGAAAAGGCTGAAAACTTTCAACGAAGCTTTCGATGAAATGTATAAGAAGCAGTCTAGCTGGGTTGTGCCAGATAGAGATCTCAGGGAGAAGATATGCCAGCAGATTGTGCAGGCAGTTGTGCCTATTTATCGGAGCTATATGCAGAACTATGGTCCTTTGGTTGAGCAAGATGGAAGCTCAAATAAATATGCAAAATACTCTGTGCAGGCTTTGGAGCAAATGCTGAGCTCGCTATTTCTGCCAAAGCCAGGAAGATATGCAAGTTTCAAAGGCAGGCAGCTTAGTGACAAATTCAACAATGGTGTTGCTGATCTTCGACGGACAACCTCTGCAGTGGTGTGATTTTCCTGATCTAATTTACTTTATGTTGGTTAAGCTGAAAGGTAATTAATTCAAGCATCGCCCCGCCTTTGGTTACCGGCCAGCTCTTGCACTGTACATATTTGTATCCACAGGGTCCTGAGACTATTTCAGGAATTTTATATGAGCAAAGGAACTTCTTCAAAACTTTTTCAGACATTGTCTGAATTTTCTCAATGAGATTGAATTTTCATAAGCTGTTTAAATGCAAAGCAATCTTGAGGAGCCCCAGACACTACGATGAAAGCGAAGATGGCCTTCCTTATTGAAATCGTAGATAATACTTTGAGGTATACATTGTCATATTATATTCATTTTCACTCTCATTTATTCAGTTAGTGGGCTGTAGAAACCATGTATTTGCTAGATATGTGTACAATTCTTTGATATGAAGAGCAGTTAGAGGTCTAGCAGGAATTAAATTATTCACTTGTATTCTGAAAATGGCATAGATGTTTGTGTGGGGGGATTAATGGATGATAATGTCTTTTGTTGCTGGTTTTAGAAGTTAACAATGCCTTTGAGTATACTAGAAATATTGATAGCGATAAGATGTTGGCTCATTTAGCTTGTCTTATTTTCTGATGTAAGAGAATTCTTCATTGTTAAATATCTTGTCAATATATGATTCATGCTTTCCTTTTCATTGGAGAAGATGCTTTAGCTTTGAGAACTATTACCGTTAATTTTTGTTGTTCCTTCTCATTTGGACAATGCTAGCATAGGAATTGGTTGACTTGGAAGTGCACTCCTTGTAGGCTTGCCTTTCAGGCTGATGTGTGGATTTTCATGAATGACTCTTTGAAAGCATTTATATTACAGTTATCCTTAGACATTCATGATTCATGACTTACAACTTGTGATTCTTCTATCAAGTTGCTCCCACCATGTGAGCTGCTTGCCATCGTTTTCTGCACCTCGTCTCCACATCATGCTCTTCTAGATTTTCTACGGACTGATGTTTGAAAAATTATATAATGCTCAAACTATAACTACTAATGGTTATAACATAGAAGAGAGATGGACACAATGAGCAAAGAGAAGATGACATTCGGGTTCATAAAAAATGAGGAAAGAGAAAAATACATCTGGGTTTACTAAAAGTAATAAGAATCTCTCTCTTCTTTTCTTACAAAGTATATTTTTTCAATTCACTTTCTCATGTTTCTTTCATTTTTGTGTCTTTTTCTTTCTTATAGGGTAACTTTGAGCATTCTTTATCTTTGTGTATCCATCTCTTATCCTCACTGTAGAATCATCGAAACGTATTATGTTTGTCTTATAACTGCACTTTTTGAATAAAAAAGTATTCATCAAGATTTGTAAACTGTCTTGAATGATGGACTTGAAGCCACAGATGTGTGATGAACAGATATTTCCTAAATCAGGAAAAGAATGAAAGCCAGGTTATGGTGGCCAGGATCTGGAATTTAACGTCAGGAGGTTGATTTTCGTCTCTTTTTCTTTACCAAAAAGTATTTTGGATGCACTTGAAAACATGAAGGAATAAGATCTGAATCATTGAATTTTGGATGCACCAACATCACCAAGGTTTGGGATCGGGATGGAGTTTGATTCTCAAAAAAGCAACTTTGATTCCTCTATCAATAAGTGCTTTAGGGCAGATGGAATATATTTTTAAGTATTTTCTGCTGTGGTGGTTGAGAGCTACTGATAACTTGCCTCCACCTTTGGTAACTTTGCCTGTCAAGTTCTTTCTTTTTTGTCCTTTTATTTATTTATTTATAGTGAAATAACAAATCAACAAGGACAAAATGCTGTCGTAGCTGGCAGCCAGGAGAATCCTATGCTAGAAGGCCTGAGTGACAAAACTGGGCTCTGAAGTCATGACACCAGACAACCTGGGAACTAGTTTAACACACGAGATGCTATTTACAATAGATAATGACGCGGACGAAAATAACATAAATAATTATATCAAATAAAGTTAATACATGAAAACTCTAATTTAAGATTTCATTACTGGATATTTATAATATAAGCTAAACAATTTTATATATACAATTAATAATTCTAGAGTTAAACTAAATAAAAAAATAAAACTATCAATTTTAATATTTGATTTTCTAAACTAAATTAGAAAAACAAATAAAAACACTATAAACAATTATTTTTTAAAACTAATAAAGAATAAAAATAACTAAAAATATATATATTTTTTCTTCTTAAAATCCTCATGTACCAGTCTCTTTTATTAGAAAGATCTCGTTTTCAAGTTTAGATTATTTTTAGTTCTTCAACCCCTTTTTTCCTTAGCCTCGATGTACAATAATTTTAAATATAACATTTACAGGAAACAAAAATTGACAAATCACTTTTTTATTTTTTTATTGGTTTCTAGAGAAATGAATCACAAGCTTGTTATATATATATAACCATTGAATAAAATCTATATTTATAATAATAGTAAACTTGCAATAAAAAAAAATATCAACATAGCTTAGATAAATAATTCTTTTATAGCCCCTTACATATTCTCTTTGTATGTAATATGTAATTTATCAATGGGGATACCAATGATGATATTATCATAATTATTATCGTTAATGTTATTGTTTATGCTATTATTATCAACACAATTATTATCAAAATAAAAATTATAAATTTATAAAAAATAATAATCCACATTTATCTCATAAAAAATAAAATCATCAAAATCCTCATAATATCCATTCTAATCATGAGACCGTCTCCTTTATTCTTGCATTTGAAATAAGTTTATGAAGTTAAGTATGGATTTGTGATCACTCTCTACACAATCCCTCAGAGTTCTCACATTTACTAACTATTAGGTCAATTCTAAAGCATGTCTTTGCATATCTTCTATCGCAAGTGCTTGAAATGTCTCTTTCTCAATATAGAATCTCCTCGTTCTGCCTATAGAAGCACATCTTGTGATACAATCTCTTCCGGTCAAGATTATTCTAGCACACAATACTAATTATTAGAAATCATTTGTTTCAAATACCAATTAATGTGGATAGAAATATCACAAGAAAGATAGTAACAAAAAGCAACATAAAATAATTTCGCTAAATAGGATCATCAAACTTTAATTCATATTTTCTGTTGAATCCTATAATACAAGCGAGACATTATTATTTATTTTAGTGCTAGGTCAACCGTGTAAAAAGGAAACTAAATGCAATCAATAATTATAGAGTTTGACCGAAACTAAATAAAAAATAAAAACAAATAATTTTCCACCGATGATAATTTCTTGCTGATATGATTTTCACGACTGCAATACTACCTGTACTTCATGTGCCCCCATGTCTTCACTTCTAAGATGTTCTTCTTTAATCGCCTGTAGCTCAGCGGTAACCTCACTGATATCCATCCGTTCGCTAGGCAATTCAGCTGAGCAAGCAATTCCTACTTCAAGTACTGAAACGACGCAGTCCTGCACTTGGCTTTTCCACATATAACTGCTTGTTTCTCCTTTTATTTCCTGAACAAGAATTGGATCCAAAATTTCTTCCACTTTTCCCGGCAAAGCAGCTTTCATGTAGGTATGAAGGTTCAAGCTGTCTTCAAAGATTTCGTCAGTCGGTCTCTTCCCTGAGAACATCTCCAATAACAGGATTCCATAACTGAATACATCACCAGAGGTCGACACTTCATTTCCCATACCATATTCTGCAATTGCACATAGCATAACTTGTCACAACTCACAATAGTTTAAGAGAAGTAAAACGGTATGCTGCTAGAGGAACAGGATGATGCATATACCTGGAGCAGTGTAACCAATAGTTCCTCTTACTCCATTGGTGCTTGACTGATTAAAGGATAGGTTATTAGTGGCTTCAGGAAAGAACCTTGCCAGCCCAAAATCTCCTACATGCCCTGTCATTTCGTCGTCGAGGAGAACATTGCTTGGCTTGAGATCACAGTGAACGACTGGTGTTCTGCAACCACGGTGAAGATACTCTAGAGCACAAGAAATATCAATGGCAATGTTAAGTCTCTGAACAAAGTTCAAGCTCCTTGATGATTCACGTGCCTTCGGATGCAGCCACTCCTCAAGGCTTCCATTAACCATGAATTCATAAACCAAAGCCTTGAAATCATTTCGTTGATAGTCACTGCCGGAGCATGCAGTCAGTAGCTTGACAAGATTTCGATGCCTGACATTCCTCAAGACCTCACATTCGGCTTTAAAGCTCTTGGAAGCTCTAGGGTTTAGAAGGTTTAGCACCTTCACTGCAACAAGCTTTTCATCATTATCAAGTATGCCTTTGTAGACAGACCCAAAGCCACCCACACCAAGCAGATTAGTCAAGGAGAACCCATCAGTGGCTTTGAGTAGACTACGGTAAGACATTTGGAAAACTGAGTTCTCGGGAGAGGTTGGAGTGGGTTCTACTTTTTTCCTCTTAACGAACAAGAGAAACAGAGAAGTTAGGACCAATGCTGCACACAGAAGTGCAGAAGCAGCAACGACTAGTTTCATAGCAAGTGTCAATCTCCCCTTTTTAGTCCCTTTGAAATTGCATTCGAGTAGCTGGAACTCAGCAATGCCGCCACATAGCTTACTGTTTCCAACCACTGAAACTGCACTCGCATTCCGAAACACTCCATCTGTCGGTACCAAACCCTCAAAATTATTGAAAGACAGATTCAAGATAGCCAACGTGCGCAAATCCATGAAAAAATCTGGAATGTTTCCAGTCAAGTTGTTGTGTGACAGATTTAAAACTTGTAGACCTCTCAATGAAATAAAAGATGAGGGGATATTACCCTGAAAGAAATTGTTTTGCATGTACAAAGTTTCCAAGCTTACACAACTGCCAAGAGTGCCTGGAATTTCTCCAGACAACATGTTATGCGAAATATCCAATATTCCAAGATTTGTCAAAGTTCCTACTTCTGTAGGAAAGGAACCAATCAAGTTGTTTCGTGATAGGTCCATATAGATTGTCAAGGATGGGATGCTCAAAACTTCTTTTGGGATTGCACCAGTAAGGTTGTTTTGACGGAGATTCAATAACAACAAGTTTTGGCATTTGCCTAGTTCTGGTGGGATGCTACCCTTTAAACTGCTTTGATACATGTAGAGATGGGTCAACAGGGTTAAGTTTCCGAAAGAAGATGGAATGTTACCTGAGAATTTGTTTCCGTGAAGATCCAACTCCTTTAGTTGCTGAAGTTCTCCAATTTCTTCAGGAATATCACCTGTGAATTGGTTATTCCCCATATATAGCATCTCCAAGTTAACCAAATTTCCCAAACCAGCTGGGATGCTCCCAAATATCCGATTATAATCCAGGGTCATTATGCTAAGGCCGGTAAAGTTGGTGATGGCACTAGGCAACATCCCACCAAAATTGTTGGAGTTTATAGCCATAAGCTGCAAACTAGTTGCGTTGCTAACGGTAGACAAGAAATCCAAATCACGAGCTTCCCCAGTTCCAAGATGATTTGTGGAGATGCTTAGCCACCAAAGGTTATGCATCTTCTCCAACGAAGGCACGTTTCCGGTAAATCCATTTATCGCGATAGTAAGTCTCTCCAGGTATGAAGAATTGGACAACGAAATTGGAATGCTTCCAGTAAATTGGTTGCCACCAACATTAAGCTCAACAAGGTAAGGAAATTTGTTGCCCAAGTCTGAGGGGAGAGTCCCTTGAAGCTGGTTTAGTGGGAAGCATAAAATACTCATAAAAGAAAGATTGTATAGTGATGAAGGGATGGTACCGGTCAAGAAGTTTTCACCCATTGAAATGTAATACAAGTTCTTCAGTTGACCAAGAGTATCAGGGAGTGTTCCACCAAAATTGTTGACGGTTGTACTCAGCACTTGTAGAGATGAATAATTGCCAAAAAATGAAGGGATTCCTCCTGTCAGATTATTGAACTCGACATTCAGTAATTGAAGGTTCAATAAAGAACTGAATTCCAATGGAATCCTGCCTATCAAGTTGTTGCGACCAAGTGCGATGCTGATAAGGTTCAAGCAACTTGAAATATTGGGAGGAATTTCTCCACTGAGCAAATTATTATGCAACCGCAGCATCTTTAGCCTGCGCAACCGGCCTAAATCCGGGGGAATTTCACTGCTGAAGCTGTTGTTATAGAGATGCAAGACTTGTAGAAAGCTGAGATTTCCAAGGTGTGGTGATATGGACCCCTGGAGGAACTGTGAGTTAAGGTCCAAAACAGTAACCCTTTGGTGCTTAGGGCTACATTTGACACCATACCACTGGCAAAACTGAACTGATGTGTTCCATAAGTCCATGATGCCAAGAGGGTCACTGGTGATCTTGGTCTTGAATTCAAGCAATGCTTCTTGGTCTGTTTCATTCCCTCCTCCATTAACAAAGCCAATAATGCTAAAGAGGAGAATGATTGCATGATGAACACCAAATCTTGACCTCATCAGGAAAATCAAAATTTTATGCTGATGTTTTGGTTCAAGAATCAGGAGTGATCATCAGGACTTCTTTCAGGTATATAAATTCTAAGGAAACCGTTTCTTTATGTCCTTCTACGCCATCGTTTTTCAATATTTTATGCAATGGAAGACTTTTGAGTGACGAGGGACCTCACATTTCCGTTTAATTGGTCTAAGCACATTTTTTTTTCAACTCAATTGGTCAATTTTTTTGAAAGACAACAATTATGTCGCGACACTTGGTGTTGCCTATTGCCTTGTGCGTTCGCGGGCCGGCAGGGTGGAGTTTCAAACTTGCTTAGCTTGTGATAATGAAAGAATGCGTGTTTAATGCAGAAATAGAAGGATTGAGGTTTACTCAAACACGTTAACATGACCATGACCTCTTCTAATCTTCAATTTCAAACTTGCTTAGCTAATCTTAATGCTTAGTCTATAATTTGATGGGACATCCAACCTGAAATATTATTTATATACACGAATAATTATAAACGATGAAGAATAGTCCAAACAATTAAGAGATTGGGCTTTAACTTATGTTTTGAGTTTAATTTATATGAATTTTTAGATGAGTTTTATTAATTTGACTTTATTTGTTGGGCTTGATTTAATTATTGTTGAGTATTTTATTTAGTGAGCCATAAGCCCATTCACTTATTCTAGTTAGGGTTTTAGTATTAATACCCAACTTTTCTAAATATTAAGGAACTTTTGATGATTAATGAAAATATTACAGCTTTTGAATATTTTCAATCCTTTTTTTTTAACTTTTTTTTTTATCTAAAGTTTTTTTCTTTTCTTACTTCAATTCTTATTATTTATTTTCTAGCATCACAATTATTTCTCAAACATACATGAACAGTGTGTGAAGTACACTTTCTTTAGGTATTCTGAAATTGGAATCTGATATCAACTGGTCCAGCATTTATGCAATTATAAAACAGGATGTTTCTAGGAAAGGCTTGTCTTCGTCATGCAAACATCATTAAATCTTTTGAGTTAAAAAAACGAAAGATAAATTTGATTAGATGACATCGAATATAGAATGTGCTGTTGAGGCTAATAGTCTAATTTTATTTATTTTTATTGGATCTCGGTGCTTATAAATCAAACCAATCATTTTATCCATTCTCAATATACTTTGTTGATGAATTGTGATGCAGACGCGGACTAAAAACAGCTGTTTTACGAGCAAAATGAACTATAAAAATGAACTTTAAATTCACTGTTTAATTTTTTTTAAAAAAATAATGATAATTAAAGTCTGATTTTTTATAAGATTTACAAAATTTTAAATAGATTATAAACATTACATTTTATCTCAACTAGAAAACAAAATAAAAATCAAATGTCAATAGAGAGAAAGCAAACTTGGATATCAACTAAAACAAACGAATTTTCTCCAAGTTCATACTATATATATTACCTAGTATGTATTTGCATGATGTTTTTGTAGAAAGTTCAGCAATTTCTCAGGGTAGAAAATTTTCTACAATGTTCTTCTATTTATGAGATTTTTCTATGTACTAGCAAAAAGTCAATCACCTAACTTAAAAATGACAAAGCACAAAAATATTGTCTTCCCTACTTTATTGTTTCTTTAAAAGTTGAAATTTGCATGAAAAACAATGATGTCAATCACGATAATGGCAATATTGATGATGGAATGTTCACATGTTTGGATTTCACAGGTTTCCTGTAAGCAGACATGGGTGAGTTTTGATTTTTTGAGTCTAGGGAAAAATGGGGTAGGATTATAAGCATCATTTATACACCAACCTTCAACTTTTTTTTTTTTTTTCTAAAATTTGATTCATTGGTATGGATCGGCTGCATAAATCCATGATTTAGGGGCTGTTTGAAAATACTTTTGTTTTATTTTTATAAAAGTATTTTTTACTTCAAAAAAAATTAAATTAATTTTTTTTTTAGTTTTTTTCTAATGGTTTTGATGTTCTAATAATAAAATTTTTAAAAAAAATCTGAAAAAAATTCATTTTAATATATTTTTAAATAAAAATTTATTTTAAAAAGTACCCTACACTGCACTGTAATTCCAAACTTTTCTTTAATCTTCATTAAGCATTCAAGAACCCTAATTTTTTTATTGGTAACAAGGATATAAGGTTGGAAATTATTTCCCAAGAACTGGTTACCAGTTTGAGCTTATTGGTCCAATCCGGTTTTGATAATTATTCTCGAATTTAAATCACGTAGAAGGATGGAAGATTTGGATAATTCTTCTCGCACACAATACTTTATGAGTTTGGCTATTGCGGATGTGAAAAGCAAAAATACACTATACTCTCTTCCAATTGAATAATGATGAATGAGTTTTCTTTGATAAATACCAGTAAGTCTCATAATCACGATGAGCTAGCACCTCGCAAAAAACAGCAGCCGCAGAAGAAGAAAACTATTTTATGGAGAGAAAATAATAATTGTTTAATTTTATAGTAATAGTCAACTCAATTCCTACAGTGATAATATTTTTTTTTTATCTTACATTAATTACCTTTATGTGATCTAACCTAACTAATATATCTCATAAAAGGTGCGTATTCATTGTAATAATAGCTTTTATAATTATGATTAAAAAAAATAATAAGTTTTAAAAAATATATTTTAGTTATGGTTTAAAAAAATACTTATTTTGTTAGAATTATTATGAGATAAATTTTTATATGTAAATAAATAAAAAGTAGATTTCATAAATGAAAAATAAGTTATTTTAACTTTGGTAAAAACAAGATTTGAAATGGAATTATATAAAAAAATGTATTGTAAAAAGCAGAATCTATTCAATTAACTAAACGAATAAAAAACAAAAGCTAATACAGTCCTAAACGGCATCAAAGAGATAAGAAGATTGGCTCCGACGCAAGCTTATTAATACTAAACGGTATCAAAGTCATAAGAAGATTGTATCTGACGCATCAGGTTTAGGGTTCGATTCTCATCCTTGGAAAGCTCTTCGATCTCTGTCTTTCGCGTGGATTGTTAGTGAATTTAAAAAGTTTGTCCCTCAGAACAGATCAAAGGTTAGACATAATCCGATCCCATGGAGTAAAGGTTGATCCAAGAATATTTCTCTACTTGTAAACATAAGAAAAGGGCACTGCTCTCTGTCACACAAATCCCTTGAACAGATGACACTTATTAGAGAAGTAAATACAGAAAATTAATTGAGGTACATACAAGTTAATTCAAATACTTAAATTACTCAAAAAAAAAAAAAGCTGCTTTCTCTCTCTCTGTGGGGAGAAAAAAAAAACCCTAGATGTTGATAAATCAAGTTTGATAAGCTGATTAAATTTAAATAAGTAGCTACAAACCCTAGATGGAAATGCTGCTGAATTGATTTCAAGCGGGAGATAGGCCATCGATCCCGTCAGTAATCCCAACAACGCAAATTAAGTCTTAGCTGTGAAGGTCATGATGGCATTACTAAGTCAAATTTACACCAATTTATTTTCTCTTTGCACTTTGAATCATCACTGCCCACTTTAAAAAAGGAAACAAAGAATCATCATACATGATCAGATTTAAGTCGCAACAAAAGGAATCAGAAATCTACACATAATCTTCCACAGCGAAAAGATGTGGAAAAAAGAGACATGGCTTAGTGGTTTAGTTGTCCGGTCCCACCTTTGATTATTGTTTTTTAATCAATTGATCCCTATTATTTTTTTCGAGCACCGGAGATATAGCCTAGCTAGTTTTCTTTAATTAGATTATCTTGAGAGATAAGGTAGGTATTCAAATGGCTAGGATCAGTAAGAGTAGAGCAGCCCATTGGTCATCCTTGGCATTGACCTAATTTCCTCCAATAAGAGTTTATTAAATAATTCATACTACTAATTTTTAATCATAAGGTTATGATCACTATGCCAATCCCACATCTTTACACTAAATCTTCTTTGTTATTGGGTTTTACATGAATCTTCTATATTCCAATTATGTATTCGTGATAAATTTCTTCCCCTGATTTCTAAAATTTGATTTTCATATGATAATTACGAATATATTTTTATTTTGATAATTCAAACTAATGACCGATTAACCTAAAACTTATTCTTAATTAGATTTAAAATTAAATTAAATAAGAGTTAATTAGATCAAACATAATTAATATGATAGGTCAATCCGTGATCCAATCAAAATAATATCGTTTTTGATTCGTTTAAATTAACTCTTTTAACTCGATCTAAATCTTAAATCGAGTTTAATTTAATAACTCTAGAGCAAATACACTAAAGGAGGTTAAGATTTAATATTAGAATATCTGTCAGACAATGAAGAAAAGTTCACCATGTTTAAGCAAAAATCTGATTGGCATTTCTTGTCGAATGGTGCTCATTGGCATGTGAGGATCCTAAAGCTTAAACAAATATAGTAATCTAATATGCTTTCTTAAGTTCTCTTTGTATGCAAATTGGCATTTCATCATCATAAAATATAAGCAAAATGATTTTGTATTAACAACTGGATCATCCATAAAGAATATTCGAGCCGTACAGATTATGGGTGCAACCCACGCATCAATGATCCAGTTTTTATATAGTTCTTGCCCTTTTTTCACTGTTTGATTCCGTTCAAACTTCAAAGGGGATTAGTCAATTTGTGAGTTGGCTAATCCTTTAATTAAGATTGCTATTAATTATTGGTGTTCTTGAGTTTGAAATTTGATTCTTCTACTTACCTTTCTTCTTCGTGTTTTTTTAAGAGTTGTTTTTCCTTTTTATTCATTAATTTGATTAAAGATTTTCTTAATGATAAGAGGTATTCGTATCAAATGAGATTATATGTTAGTTTTGGCTCCTCCCCTCCCTCAATTACTTGATATTATTAGAGCCCGGAGGGTCTTGAGAATTGATTTGATTCTTACAAACTATAAACATTAATTAACATGTAATTTAATATGTAAAAAGAGCTAAATCACAAACATAAAAATATTCTTTCTTGTAAATAATTCAAATTTAATGCAATTGTAACAGTTAAATTTCACAGCCAAGCAATTAAAATTAAAACATTTTTTATAGAGCAATCGCTAGCTAGCTAACTATTATACTGTTGTCATCTCTCAAGAGAAGAAATGAAACCGTTTATAATATCAAATGCTTTAATTGTCAACTTGCTAGCTACAAGAAATTGTAATTAACAAAGAAACATCATTTTCCTTAAATTGCCATAAACTACATCCAACTTGAACATCGTAAGAGTAGATTTGTTAGATACCTTTTCATGTCTTTAACTCTTTGTCCTAAAAACTATCTACCAAAAAAAATTAAAATAAATTAAACACGTCTTGAAGTAATTTATCTTGAAAATTACATTGAAGAGACTATGTAATTATATAATTTATATTCTATGTTTATACTTACATTCGTTTTCATAATCCATATGTGATTGTGACTTCGAGGCAAACAAAATATACTCCAAGATGTGCATAAAGTTATATTTATTGTAAATTTATTTTTACGAGGGGCTTGTTGTTATTGTTATTAACAAACAAATAATGTCATGGATATCCCAAATTTTATTTTTGTTGAGATGGATATATGCATGCGTCAGCTTATATACTCGTATAGTTTAATTGATAAGATTATCTTTCATCCAATTAAATAACGCTATAAAATCATGTGAGATTTCTATAATATACTCGTACCCATCAGCCACTCTGTTGATTTGGACGGCATTTACAACTAACTCTAATAGTATTAATTCTCTTTCCACTGCATTATTTGTTTCATCTCGATATTTTTTTCCTCTTTGAGTGGTGTATGTATGATAGTTTGGTCGAGTTTGATGCTAATTTTTTTTTTTTTTTTTAGGTTGCGTGTTGGTCATGCAAAAAATTATATCCACCCTTTAATTTCCTTTTTCTTTTGATTAGTCTCTATTATCTTAATTACAATTATTTTAATTACATTTATTACTTATAATTTTATTTTATTTTTAGTATGGTCATTTGATTTCTTTAATTTTTTAATCAAATTTTGTTCTTATTTTTTTAATAGCTATTTGTTTTGTTTTGATTCATTTTCTTGATTGATTTTCTTTTTTCATTCCATCCCTAACAATTATTTTAATTGCTATTTTTTATTTACTTTCTTAATTGATTTGTCCTTTTCAATTCCATCCCTAAAAAAATAATTTAATTTCAATTAATTTTTGTTTCAAATTTTGTCCTAATTCTTTTAATTGCTATTTATTTTTTTGCATTATTTTTTATTTTATTGATCTGGTTTTATATCTGTTTTTATTTTTATTATCTTTTATTGATTTTAATAAACAAGTTCAGTTGACACAAGCAGGTAAATATCTTATTTTACAAGAATAAATATTTTGATTTACGTCCATCTCTCAATTTTTCTACTTTCTTTTTTAGTTATTATTAATGATTATTTTTTTTTTATTTACATAGATGATTATTAGATATTTGGATAGAATTTTTTATTTATGTCTATAATTTTTATTATGTAAAAAAATATATCAAAATAGCTTCTGTACTCAAGTTTTTTTCTTAAGAAAACAATTTACAGCCTGCTATAGAGTATGAGCTAAATCAAATTTTTATTTGCCCTCTAATGAATTGGTTTTTTGCCCTTATTTTTTTTGGATGCTTTTCTATATTTGATTTGTTTTTATGATTTTATCTTTTGACATTTAACTTGTTAGGGATTCGACTTCGTACAATCTTATTATTTTGTATTTTTTTAAAAAAATATTGGTTTGGTGATTATCTTCAATGTTTTTCTATGAGTTTGTTCCGATCTCACGATCCAAATCACAGGTTTTGTATGACATTTTTTAATATAATTTTTTTCTAGAATTGTTTTATTTGTGTTTGATTTTTCAAGATATTAGTCTAATTTATTTATAATTATTTTTGGTTTTATACAAATGAAGTTTATTTTTAAAAATAAAAATATTTATTTAAAAATAATATTGCTAAAGTGTTCGACCTTGCGTAATTGTTTTACGGCATCAGTTTATTCAGTCAATTTTATTTGTGTTTATCTTTTAAATCATAAGTATTTTAGGGTTTAGATTTATATTTTATTGATTTAAGTAAATAAGTTTAGAGAATACAATATGGTGAATGTCTCATTTTGTATGATTGAATATCTTAATCTGTATTCATCTCTTAATTTTTTTTTTATTTTTTTTTGTTATTGTTAATGATTTTTTTTTCATTTATTTACATAAATGATTATCGATTTATTTTACTAAATGTGTGTATAGGCTTTTTAATATACACTTTTAAAAAAAATTATATTAAAAAACACATTGAAGCACTTTACATGTTTATTTTATTTTAAAAAAAAAAACAACATTACCGTGGCGAATTACGGGTTAAATGGCTACTAATTGACCAAATCTTGTTGCCACGAGAGATGTGGTGACTATGATGGGAGGAGAGAGCAAATCTTATCGTGGAAAGCCCAAGTTACTATTATTTATTTATTTATTATAAACACTAAATGTACTCATGCATATTTCCCAAATCAATACACATATTTATTTGTAAATTTATTAAGCTTGTCAAATATCAATGATAGACTAAGATTTATTGATATGTTTTATATTTATTATAAAAATATTTATTTTTTTTGTACAAGTTCATTATATGTTTTGAGAACATTTTTGGGCCATAATCATGGATGCAATTACTAGGCCATATCAAGCTATTTATAGGTGTGAAAAACACACTTGAACCTAAATATTGGGCTCATGCTCAACACACTTTTTGGCTTGGGTATCATATTCGAGCTTAGCTGTTAGGCATGTGCCCATCTCTAGTGGTCTAGTCCTTGATTTTAAACCAAATAACATGGCTAAATGTTCATGGCCTAAACAAGTGTTCTAAATCAAATTTTATTTTCTCTCATTAATATTTATATAATGGATATTTGTTTCTTATTAATGCACATGTAAAAGATATTTATTTTTTATTAATACTTGTGTAAATGATATTTATCACTCATTAATGTTGTCATGACAAAATAACTCTTTAACCACGTGGCTCAAACAAAAAAAGGTTCATGAGCTATAAATATTCTTTGAATTATCTAGGTAAAAGGTTAACAATTTACTTTCAAAAACACACATATATCCAAAATAAAAACAAATAACATTGTTTTTAGAATTTAATACTCTTTAGCATATTTATTATTTTTTCTTTATAAGATTAATAACTTAATCCTTTGAGAGTTCTTAAATCTCTTAAAAAAAATTTTTTTTTAGGTATCATGATTCATTTATCAAGATATGGTTTTCTTTACCATGAAAAAAAAATTATTTGAATGAATATTTAATTAACTCATTATCCAACCATTAAAAAAACTTATATTTCTAAGCATATTAAATTTTAAAATATCATCAATTAACATGTTATATATTAAAAAAAAAACCCTCATTATTTGTCATAGGCAAACTGTGTTAAAGTAGAAGACTTTCGTATTTATCCATTAAATACACGCAGTAAATAAAGTCAATATTATGATAATTACATAGATATGCATAACGTATTGATATGGATAATTTGAATCCATATTTGAGTTTTAAAATAGCGTTTAATTATTCTCTCAAGATAAAAAAAGATAACAATAATAAAAATATAGAGAACATGCCTTTTATATATATTTTATATTTTAAAAATATAAAAATTCATTTAAAAATTATTATAAAAAAATTAATTTATATTTTTATCTATTCAACCTAATACTTTCTTTCTCAATATAATAATAAAATGTTACCTAATCCAAAATATTATATAAAAAAATAATTTTAATTTTAATTTTTAATTCTATCTCTATAACTAAATACTTTTCTGTCTTTATTGTTTTTATTTATTTTGTCTCTAGATAATATTAAAACACTAGCTAAAAAATAGTCTTAATAATCAACGAGATTCGATCTTTACTTAAAATTTTCAATTTCAAATATAAGAATTAATCCTGAAAAATGTTACTTTTGAGATATATAAGAATGATATCTAAAATATATTATTAAGATTATTCAAGAAACAAATTTAGGATCACGTCGATACTCCTTACTTTCAAGCAAAAAAAAAAATAAAAAGAAATAACTTATGGTACAATAGAGGGCGGTGTGTGGATGTCGTTTATGATCAGTCTCCCTTCAGGTCCTCTTTGCCACGTCATCAAGAACGTGTCGAACCTAAGCCCACGCCGGCGGATGTTATCATTTCTATCCCTACTTTCTCTACCATATACTTCGTAGTTCGTACATATTTCACCGTATGTACGTATATAAGTACGCATAGATATAGAATACCAATGTCCATCGTCCATCCATCTATTCTTAAATTTCATCTCACTTTGGTCCTCATCTTAATTTTTTTTTTTATTTATCTTTATCTTTATAGCATCCTCCTCCTATCCTACCCAGTCCCTACTTTGATGAAGATGATTTGATATTATGTTATATTTTACATTTTCTTTAGATTATATCCAATCCTCCAAAATAAATAAACAATCCTAAAAAAAAAAAAACAAGGAAAATGTCAAGTATAATAACAATTAAAACTTTTATGGAGTTAAAGTAAAATGAAATCCTAAAAGAGTAGCCATTAAAGTTAAGTGAAAATTACAAAAGTTATCTATTAATAGTTAATATAAGTATAACGATTATAATAGTTGTCATATCAGTTTGTGGACTAACTTGAAAAATAACCTTGATCAATAAATTAATTATTTTTATTCAAATAATGCCATTTTGTATTTTTAATCTCTTTGTTATTAATCTGGTTAAGTTGTAATCAGATGAATCATGTCACTAAAAAATTAATTAAATCATTCATGTTTTATGAGATTTTTTTTTAATTCAACTTGAATTTCAGACTAGGTCAAATCTAGAATCATGAATTTTTTAAATGTTATATTTTACATTTTCTTTAGATTATATCCAATCCTCCAAAATAAATAAACAACCCTAAAAAGAAACAATGAAAATGTCAAGTATAATAACAATTAAAACTTTCATGGAGTTAAAATAAAATGAAATCCTAAAAGAGTAGTCATAGATGAAGTTAAGTGAAAATTAGAAAAATTATGTATTAATAGTTGATATAAGTATACATGCATTATAATAGTTATTATATCAGTTTGTGGACTAACTTGAAAAATAACCTACATCAATAAATTAATTATTTTTATTCAAATAATGTTATTTTGTATTTTTAATATTTTTGATATTAATCTAGCTAAGTTTTAATAAGATGAATCAAGTGCTTAAAAACTTAACTAAATCATTCATGTTTTATTAAATTATTAATTTTCTAGATCAACCTGTCATTGTCATGTTGAGTCAGATTGGGTTTAACAACTACGCAGACAATAGTTACAAGAATGGAGTTGAAGAATAAATAATATCAAAATAAAAACTAGTTTAATGATCAAAGTGAAACAAGACTGACAATAGAGGGACCAAATAAAAAAATATTAACTCCCTGACAGACATAGACATAAATCCATACATTTTGAGTGCATATATATCCACTCACTCTTCCTCCTTATCTGTGTCTCTCTCTCTCTCTCTCTCTTTCCATCTCTAGAAACACTCTTGTTTTTATAAATTTGTGATCTTTCTTTCTCTCCTTAACCTTCACCCTATTAACCTTATCCTGCACTCGATCTCTTACCTTGTGCTAACCTTTTCACGGTAGCTAACCCCATCTTGAAACCAAATAGCAGAGAAGAAGACGACGGAGGAGAGGTGAAGGCTAAAACGGTAAAAAAAGATCCCCTCTTTCCCATTTCTCTTACCATCCATTAGCCATTTACAGTTTGTGATTAGCTGTGAGAGCGACTAAGTTCATGGAGGTTTTGATGGGACCCACTTTTAGCATCGGTGGCGATGTTTCCTCAAATGGGTCATCGTTCGTTGTACCTCCACCACCGCAGGAGAAGCACCAGGTGGGAGTGGCCCCGCCGTTCTTGTTCTTGAAAGAGGAAGATGGTGATGGTGATGAGAGTCCGATCTCGAGCCGGGGCGGGTCGGGTATACAAACGGATGATTTATCTGAGAGTTCTTCGTCAATCGGAGCTCCGGATGACAGTGAAGAAGAAGAAGAAGATGACGACGACGAAGACGAAGATGGTGTCGTTTCTTCGAAAAAGAACAACGTTTTGGGCTCTTTGAATTCTTTAGAGGATGCTCTTCCTATCAAGTAAGTAATTTTTGGGGTTTTTTTAGTTGATTTTGGTGTTTTTTTTTCCTAGAAGTAATTAATAATCCTCCATCTCTTGATTTATTTTTCTTTTTATTTATTTTCAAAAAAACTTGATTTAGCTACAGCTTATAAAAAATATTATTTTTCAAGAACTTGTGATTTTTCTTGAGGTATTTTAGTTGATTTTGGTGTTTTTCTTTTTTCTTGATTTTAGGAGGGGATTATCGAATCATTTTTCAGGGAAATCAAAGTCATTTACAAATTTATCAGAAGTGAATACAGTAAACACAGTGAAGGAATTGGAGAAGCCAGAGAATCCATTTAACAAAAGGAGGAGAATTTTAATGGCAAATAAATGGTCAAGGAAATCTTTTTACAGTTGGTCAAATCCAAAATCCATGCCTCTCCTCGCTCTGCATGAAGATGACGACGACGACGACGACGACGACCCAAGATTAGGAGCAGCACAAGCACAAGATCAAGAAAACAAGGAAAACCCATCCAGTGAAGCACTTACACAAGGCATCATAGCAAGAAAATTGCACGAGAGGAGGTTTGCCAAGTTCGGTATGAAGTCTCAAAGTTGCTTCTCCCTTTCAGATCTGCAAGAAGATGAAGAAGATGATGATGCATAACCCCCAACATCAATTTATTTTATTTTTACCTTAATTTAGTTTAGCTTTATTTTGTTTTCTTCTCCGATTTACAAAGTTTTTAATAAAAAAACTATATCTTCAATGCTTTTTTTTTTTTTAATTTTTTCGATAGGAGAAGATAATGCAAGATGGATAAATTTTTGTCATGGACACCCTTGGATGCTTGACTTGTTAAAGACATAATTAACCTTGCACTATTGGGATTTTGAGCCCTTTGGATAAGGATAACAGTGACTTTTCACCCATTTGGATGACCTGTAGGTAGCCAACTTTATCTTTATCCATCCAGCTTTATGGCATGGTAGGTGTCACGGGGGTTATTTTTCGCCTCGCAAATAATCCCGTGCGGCAGCCTAGTCCCGCTAGACTCAGCCTTCCCTCACCAATCCCACTCGTGTTTGCCTAATAACTAAGCAAGCGGAATACACAAGCAAGATAATGAAAGTGCACAACAAGCTTTACAGGAACTCTTTCCCAACCTTTATTAATCTCATCCATAAAGGAAACTATACACAAATCCGTATGTGTGCTATGCACAAATCGCATGCTACACTAAGCTATCCCTAACTTGTGATTTACATGTTCTCGCATGCCCCTACATGCTGAACTTGCCCCAACGCATGCCTCCCTACATGCTGGACTCCCAACACATGTCTCTCTACATGCTGGATTTTCCCTCAATGCATGCCTTTTTCTTCCAGCAGAGGCTTGGCAGCCCTTTTATAGCCAAGTAGGTGAGCATCCATTCTCACCTAACATCCCCCAATTTCGGGACTAGTGGAGCACTACCTTCCCCATCATCATTAGTGGCTCTTCCACTACCTTAGTGGCTCACCCATGATCATAGTGGCTCCCCTATTTTCAGGACATAGTGGAGCACAATCCCCACCATGTTCCCATGATCTCAGCAGCTTGGACAGCACCCCAGTTGTGCTCCCACATTCAGCATGTCCGCCTGGCAGCCCCATCTGCCAGCTCTTGCTTCGTCAGCTGTTGAGTCACTCGCCTGCCTTGGACAGTCCTTCGCCCAAGTTTTAGATCGTGCCAAGTCGATCCCCTGACTTGCACAAGCTGCTGCGCGCTGCCGAATTCGCATCTGCGTGCAGGCTGCCATTTTCCTGCGCTGCCGAATTCGCATCTGCGTGCAGGCTCCCAATGTTTGCGCTGCCGAATTCCTCGTCAGCCCCTGTTCTCGCCAGCCTATGCTCCTGACGAGTTTTCTCGCATGGCTTCGACATTCCATCGTCAAGCCCATGTTCGTCGACAATCAGCGCTGCCGATTTTCCCTTGACGAACCCATAGCCGCATAAATCTGCGCTGCCGATTTATCCCATCGTTGGCATGGCTGCCAGCGCCCTTAGGCCCCATTTTGGCCAGCCTGCCGAAGCGTGCACCCCGTGCACATTTAATACCGTTACAAACCACCCCCACCAAAAGAACCCGACGCCCTCGTCGGACAGACTCGAAGTACCCTTGCACCGCATCTGTTCCTCGTCACACTCCATGTTTCTCCCCACGAAGCCTCTTAGCTTTGTCCACACTCGACAACAATTCAGCCCACCGAATTTTGTCAACTTGTTACAAAACCGAGTTGTGACACCTTCTGTTTGGTTCGTTGGTTTTTCCACAAATGTCAAACCCATTATACTCGCAAGCCTGTTTCGCAAAGTTTAGATGCCCCATCTAGCACCCAAGGATTCCGTTCCTTTCTTCACAAAATACAGCCACACAAAACCCCCATCAAAGAATCATAGAAACTCCCATGCGAACCCACAATTCTTCAACTGTTCCGTGTTCCATTTGCAAGTTTTGAATATTGCTTACTTGTTTGTTAGTACAGCAATCCACTCTTCCTGCCGCATTCGTCTCAGCCTAGCAAGGCTGCCGCTGTCCATCGCTGCCGAATACCCTGCAGTGTGTTTTTCGTTGGCACATTCTCGCGCCTAGAGTTCAAACCATGATCTGTCCGTCGTCAAAGTTATGAAACTCCTCCAATTCTGCCTCGCCCACAGCAGTTTGGCCACGCCCAAGTCCTCATCGACTAGGCTGGCCCCTTGCCACTAACTCTTTTACTTAGTGGTAGGCACACGTATAGGATTTACGTATGCTGCTCCTTCCCCTTTTCTTGCCCATGTCCCAAAAACGTTCACCAACTCTTTGGAACTCCGCACTCCATCGCATGGTTTTGGCTTTGGAATCTTCAGCTTAGAAGAGCCTACACCCCTGGTGCAGCTGCGACTGCTTGCTTCAAGACAGCCAATTCTGCGTCCACAGCTTGCAACTTTTAGCCCATCTGCCGCAAGTTCAACATACTGTTCAGCAGCCCTCTCCGCAATTTCCCATAGCCATCTCCCGTTGCTCCAGAACTGAATGATCTCTCCCTCGTCAGGAAGTTCTCCCATCCAGCCCCTTTAGATGAAGTAACATTAGACATTGTCGTTGGCCCCAATACCAACTTAGTTTCAGCAATCAACTCCATCTCTTGTCGAAGTCCTTCGGCAAGGTCCTCTATAACCTGCCATAGCACAAATGCGTAGCATCCCAGCATCAAGTCTCGTCTGACCTGGTTCCCCATGCGCTACTGTCATGCTTCAGAAACTTCGTCACCCACACAAGATTTCGCTGACGCAAAACAGCCCCCTACTGTTTTCAACCTTCGCTGCATGTTTCGTCCACCGAATACTTGCAACACCTTATTCCAAGGTCATTAGCATTATGCTTCCATCATTGTAAACCATCCATCGTCACAATGCATAAAATAGCCACGAGTACTGCCTCCAAGACAGCACACAAAATCATCTTCGTCGACGATTTTTGCTTCTCAGCCAAGTCCACTAAATCAGCTACCGAATCTGCCACCAAGACTATCCTTCGCCAACATGCAGATTCTTGAGGCACACCACCATGATATTGCCTCCTCTGTAATGCCTCCAATTCAGGCCCCAACATGACTAGAGTCCATCTCAGCCACTGTTCTGTCTTCTTCGCCCCGCACTTTCTATCGTCAAGGTCTCCACCGAAGACATGAATTCTGCCTCCCACAAGGCAGTAAATCCGCACCAAATCTTCGCAGATTTTTCTTGCCATTCGACCAAGTTCTTCTCAACTTCGTCACTGAATTTCGCTACCATCACCTTGAACATCCATTCGTCAAGATGCACGAAAATTCCCCTACTGCCTCCCCACCAAAGCAGTACACCAAAACCATCCTCATTGACGATTCTGGCTCCTCAACCGAACCCTCTGTGTCGGCTGCCGAATCTGTCATCCTGATCAGCCCTTCGTCAAGACATCCAGACTCCCAAATTTTCTGCCATCTACAAGGCAGCAAGGCCAGACAGCATCCTCACCGATATGCTGGCCCATGATGACTGAATTCCATCTCGGTCATCAAGCAAACGCATAAAATTTCCATATGCCAAACCCCAACACCATCTTCCACACTGACAGCATTAAGATTTCCCATCTTTGGGCAACAATCCCACACAAAGCAATTTCCATCGCAAGAGAAACAGTATACATTCAGTTTCGAACCCTTACCGATTTGCCTTCAAGTCTGACCTCACATAGTCAGCAGCAAGTCTGGGCTCCCTCCCACTGAATTGCTTCTTCTATCTTCGCCCCATCCTTCCCTTTAGGCTTTGACGAAAACTTAGAAACTCCCAGCAGTCCCCTCGCTGGCTCCTGCTCTCAATTCTGCCATCCCTTCGTTTTCGATGGCCGAATCAGCACCCCTTTTGATATGAACACTTTGCCATGACTTTGCGTCGCCCCTTTGTTAAGCCACCAAACTTCACAGGCTTTTGAACACCAACCCTGCCCAAAACCCGCTGGCAAGTTTTCCCCATAATGGCTTCGAACAAATCAGCCCTTCGATCTGCTCCCACAGAACTCTCCATCGTCTGTGCAACGAAACAGCCCATCGTTTCGTCATGAACGCCAACTGCGCTCTGTCCTCAAGACTCTGCCAATCCATCGGCAGCAGTAATGTTTCTCCCCAAATCAGTCCCTTCGATTTGTCCAGAGAAACTCCAGCATTCTCGTCGCTGATCATTGCGCTTGAATCTGCCTATCCCTCGGCAGAAGCAGTAGCCCTCCCAAATCAATCCGTTGATTTGGCCGCAGAATCCTTCTCGTCATTCTGCCAAGAAAGCAACAACGCTTTGAGACCAATTTGCCTCGGTCTTCAAGTCTGCCAAGACAGCAAACCCGTCTTGATACCAACTTCGCTTTGATACCAATTCTCTGCCAATCCATCGGCAGCAGTAGCTCTGATACCAATTGTCACGGGGGTTATTTTTCGCCTCGCAAATAATCCCGTGCGGCAGCCTAGTCCCGCTAGACTCAGCCTTCCCTCACCAATCCCACTCGTGTTTGCCTAATAACTAAGCAAGCGGAATACACAAGCAAGATAATGAAAGTGCACAACAAGCTTTACAGGAACTCTTTCCCAACCTTTATTAATCTCATCCATAAAGGAAACTATACACAAATCCGTATGTGTGCTATGCACAAATCGCATGCTACACTAAGCTATCCCTAACTTGTGATTTACATGTTCTCGCATGCCCCTACATGCTGAACTTGCCCCAACGCATGCCTCCCTACATGCTGGACTCCCAACACATGTCTCTCTACATGCTGGATTTTCCCTCAATGCATGCCTTTTTCTTCCAGCAGAGGCTTGGCAGCCCTTTTATAGCCAAGTAGGTGAGCATCCATTCTCACCTAACATCCCCCAATTTCGGGACTAGTGGAGCACTACCTTCCCCATCATCATTAGTGGCTCTTCCACTACCTTAGTGGCTCACCCATGATCATAGTGGCTCCCCTATTTTCAGGACATAGTGGAGCACAATCCCCACCATGTTCCCATGATCTCAGCAGCTTGGACAGCACCCCAGTTGTGCTCCCACATTCAGCATGTCCGCCTGGCAGCCCCATCTGCCAGCTCTTGCTTCGTCAGCTGTTGAGTCACTCGCCTGCCTTGGACAGTCCTTCGCCCAAGTTTTAGATCGTGCCAAGTCGATCCCCTGACTTGCACAAGCTGCTGCGCGCTGCCGAATTCGCATCTGCGTGCAGGCTGCCATTTTCCTGCGCTGCCGAATTCGCATCTGCGTGCAGGCTCCCAATGTTTGCGCTGCCGAATTCCTCGTCAGCCCCTGTTCTCGCCAGCCTATGCTCCTGACGAGTTTTCTCGCATGGCTTCGACATTCCATCGTCAAGCCCATGTTCGTCGACAATCAGCGCTGCCGATTTTCCCTTGACGAACCCATAGCCGCATAAATCTGCGCTGCCGATTTATCCCATCGTTGGCATGGCTGCCAGCGCCCTTAGGCCCCATTTTGGCCAGCCTGCCAAAGCGTGCACCCCGTGCACATTTAATACCGTTACAGTAGGAGAGGAGGGATCTGTCCAGATTGATTTTCTTAAAAAAACATTTTATGGGGATTTTTCTGTATTAAGCAGTTAAATAAATGAATTAATGAAGTGTGCGTGACAACTGCCATGAGTTAATAAATGGGAGAAGAAAAGAAAAATCATAGAATTGATCTTATCTTCTTTATCTTTTCAAAGTTGTTTGATCTTATCGTAGGCAAGTATTCATGTGGGGATATTCAACTCTTTTATTACCTTACAATGAGGCCTTGATACGTGTGGACGTGTAAGGCTATTTGGGCACTCATTGCAAGAGGGTATCATGCTCGAAATGTCCGTCTTAACCAAGATTTGGAAGGTTCTCCTGTATAAAAGGAACGTGCCTTAAATGGTATTCCCTTGGATAAGTAATTTGGTAAGCCAATTTTGAACTTCTAGTGGAAAGGATCGTTGAAAAAGGTTTTGCAGAGTGAAATACGTGTGTCCCCAAGACATAATTCATGGGTTCATGAATTACTAAATTGTATTTGGTTAGTGTTTTAATGAAGAAAAATAATAGGATTATTTTTGGTATGGTTTTGTGCTAAAATCAACTACATTAACTTTTTTTTTTTTTTTTAAGATTTAAAACCAAATTGAATTAAAAACCAATTCAAACAGATGAGTTTTGATCCAATTTAATTTAATTTATTTTTATTTTAAATTGTTGCTATGTTGAATAGTAGGACAACTGATAAATACAAAGGAAGGTAATTAATATTGACAATTAAAAACTTGATTGAACAAAATTAACACTTAAAATGATTCCAATTTAAATCAAACTCTTCAACTTCCAATCTAAAGACTAAAGAAACTATAAAGCAAAATTAAAAGAAGAAAAGTTATCATTAATTTAATCATAGAGGCAAAAACTTGATTATTTGGAATTTCATCGCACAATTTAGTAATGTTAAATTTATTTTTTAATTTGATTTCTCTCTCCTATATGTCATATAAGGCATGCATTACAACAAAGATTGTTTTTTACAAGGGATAATATGGAAGATGAAGTGAAGCCACGAGTGATTTTATTTGCAAAACAAGTCTCTTATCAAAATAGAAGATCCTCCGACACTTAAGTTAGTAATGTGCAGGAGAAAAATAGTGTATTAGAAAGAGAAAGAGAATGAAAGTGTAAGGAGTGTATGTTGTGATTGTTATTTGTGGTTTGTGATCCTGTGTTGTTTTGTTGCCTTATTTGTTTATATAGTCACATGAGGTATTTATATACATTTGTCACATGATCTTATATGAGAGAGCGAGAAATGTTGGTTCTCATTAGAAAGACAAGTTAGCGAGATATAACTATTAACGAGTAAGGTAGACACCACACTTGGATCATGAATAGGTATAAGAGTGTGGTGTTGTATTAACTTTCTTAAAGGTTGTAACTTTATATTATGGTGTCAGCTAGTAGCTAAGCTTCCTAGAATTTCCATGGGGTTGAGAATAATTTCTAGGGTAGTTGGGATGAGGCTTATAATACCGTTTGTTATTGAGGGCCTAAAAGACAAGATTGCCTTTTTAGGCATGGTCTAGATGGAAGGCTGCCTTAAACGAACAACTAAACAGCAAGGCTATCACATTTTTTATTAGCTATACATTCATTTGCCCCTTAAGTCTTTCAAAAAATTTTATTTGAAAGACTTAACTAATAGAAGAAGGGAAGAAAAACACTTATTGTCTTATACATATCATGTTGCCTTCACATATATTTTGTTTCTCTATTTGCATACCCTGACTCTTTTTGTTAACGTGCTATGCATAAAAGATGAGAGTTTTGGCATGCTAAGAAATTAACTTGTTTGTTCCTCCTAGGATGAAGACCATTTTCACTTAAGATGGAAAATGTTTTATGATCATGAAAATAGTGTCAAAATAAGAATTATGCCAATGACAATGAAGGATCAATAACAAAATTATCATGATTAATGTTTATAGAGATAATTATTTGGAGACATAGAGATTTCATTTAAGACATGAATATATATTTTTGGGATATAAAGGTTTTCATTAGAGATATGAAGGTTTTTGTTGGAGATATGGATACGAGCAATACCATGAAGAAAACATATGGAGACAACTTGGAGAGGTGATATTGATTTTCTCATTGAAAAGTTAAAATTTATTTTCATGTAAGTGGAAATACAATCCCTGAAACCCATATGATCTTAGATAACTCATCATGGGACACATCAACCTTCTTCACTTTTTGTTCGAGTTCCATTCCCTTCATTACAAATTATTGGAGGTAATCTCTAATGATCAATCTATCTATCTCTTTTTTAGGGCATGATAGTTCTTGGTATCGTGGTCAATATTATTGTTATGAAAAGAAAAACATCTATCAGGGTTTCGTATGTTTGAGCCACTCTTCATAGAGTGGTCAATATTACATGAATTCTTTTCGCTTGATGGAAGGAAAAACCTCAATACACATGGTAGTCAGGTGTGATTATGAGTTTAACGAACGTTAGCTGACTACGACCGGATCCCTTAATTTTCCTTTTGGATTCTTTAGGGCTACTAGGAGATCAATGATGTTTGAGAGATTTTGCTCTTTGATGTTGAAAATAAGGGTGTTCTTGCCTAGTCACGCTCATAACTTCTAATTGAATATTATTTTTCATTATATGTTTCACTTTAAAGAGAGTTCAATCATGAAGAGTTTATAATTTTTCTCATATAAAATAGTTATAGACTCTATTAATAGAGCTTCAACGATAATAAATTCAAGTAGACTCTCCATGTTGAGCATTTTCTCATTAAACCTTTAAAGATATGCCTTGGTGATTCCATCTTCTCATTATGTGATGGTGAAGATCTCATTTGTGAATTTTTTTAGTTGGTATGCTTATGTTGAAGTAGAAAATGAGTTTGGCATAAAAATTGCTAAAGTCTAGGATGGATCTGGGCTTTAGGTTATGGTAGCATGCTTGGGCATATTCATAAAATATTGTTGGAAGGATTTTAAACATAGTTGTTGACTTGGGTGACAAGCTTCAAGATGTTTCGTATATTTTGTATATGTTCTCTAGGGTGTATAAGTCCATTATAGTTTTCTAAATTAGCCTTGTTAGACACATATGGGGAATGCTTTTCATAACAAAAATGGTTCATTTAGAAAGTTGAAGTATGAGTATTCTAATGCTTATTTTCCTGCACATTGTTTTGTCATGTTCTTTTAAGAAATCAGAGTTGTCTTTATACACTTGGTGTTGCATGTAATGGAGTTAGGTGTTGTGTTTCTCATTGATAGAGTGTAAGAGTGTGAAATAGTTGCTGTATAACTAGAACAACATCGTTGGACACTAACTAGATGAGTAATTTATTGGAGACCTGATGAGTTGTTGTACCTACGACAAGGAGGTTGGTTTCCCTCCAACGAACTTATATTTTTATGTCTCTAGCCATGATTTTTTTTTTGAATGAGAAGAATGAACTAACTTCTGTTTAATTTCTCACAGACATTACAACTAATAAAATTGTAAAAACTTTAGAATATATTTGATCTTCGATGGATGTGTCTTGGGTTGAAGTATCTGGCCTGAATATAACCTTTATTTTTGGGCTTGATATTTTGTGCAAAAACAAGTTCTTCATCAAAATATAGGTTTGCAGATTGTGGGGAAAAATAATATACAAGAATAAAAAGAAGAATAAAGAGTGTAAGGATTGTATGTTGTAATTAGCAGTTCATGATCTTGTATTGTTCTATTACTTTCTTTATTTACCTAGTAATTTAAGGTATTTATACATCTTGATCTCATGGGTTTGCCTCAAAGAACATGGAGTTGCTGGGAATAATTGTGGAAAATAATTTCCTTTGCAATATAAGTTACTTGTAAAATAAGTCATTGATTATTATGTCTCATTGTACTATTAACAACGCAGATGATTGGCAAGAAAAAATGGTATTTTTTTGAAGAGACAAGTTCACAAAAGATATAGCTATCGACATTGATAATTTGTGTGGAAGTACAGGAGAGAGCGGAGTTTTATTAGCTTTCTTGAAGGAAGGTCGTGACTTTGAACAATGGTGTGTCCTAGTCGCCGAGCTTTATGAGAATGCTAACAAGATTGAAATCCGGTTTTGGGACAAGATCTGAAATATGGTTTGTTGGTGAGGGTCTAAAGGATAAGATAGTTCGTTCAGACCTCATCCATATGGTAGTTAGGTTGTCCTAAATTAATGGACAACCACTGTCCTGTTTGGGCTCACCCAATCGACAAAGCTTACACCTTTTTTTTCTTTTCTTATTATTATCGGAGCCGAACTATTACAAGATTACAAGAAATGAAAATATCTATCACTATGCTGTGATTATTGAGCACAAAAGTCAAACAAATTGTGCTTCGTATGCTTTTCGTTGTCCTCCCCCACCTCTTGTCCACTGCCTGCACACATAGCACAAGACCTTTGATAGAATCAAAGCTCTTATCCTGTCTGGCAAGAACAAGAAAAAAAAAGGGTGAATTAAATTAAATTAAATTAAAAAAAAACCCTGTTCTTATCGGTTGATGGTGGGTTCAAACTATAGATTGCATAATAGTCAAAGATAAAAATTCAGGTTGGTGTAGTTATGTACATCACTGAACAGGCCTAAGTCTTATCCCGAATCATACTCTATATGTTATTTGCTGGTTCAAAAAGAGACCTTTCACCTAAGATACGCAAATCCATTAGGCTCACAACCATTCCCCTGTTTGCATGTCTTTTTTAAGGCTTTCAATGCTGCATATGTCTCTCCCGTATACTACAACTTCCAAGCTCGTCTTTAAGAGCATGCTTGGAACTCTTTTAATTAAATTTAATTAAGAGATTTTAATTAAATTTCGAATACTTCGAGTATTAAAAATTGAATTTTAAATAAAATTTAATGTTTAAAAATATTATAAAAAAAATAAAATGTCAATCCCTCTAATTTAAAATTCAAAGAAGAGAAATTTAAAGTTAAAACTAACTTATTCAGAAAACTCATATTTTTTAGAGATCTTAGGAGAAATAAAATGAAAATAATATATATATATATATATATATATAAATAAATTTAATCTCATATAAATATATAAATTTGATTTATTTATCAATTGAATTAAATTAAAAAAATTATTTTACATAACCTGTTAGAGTTGAACCTCGTGGAATCTCTCAATGGAGCACGTGTTGTATGGATAATGCATGTCATAGTTCCTAATTATACCAATCACATTCCTTTAGGAAATTGTTCCCAAGGGAAACTCTTTTTGAGAATTCAAATAAGGATAATGTTAAAGAAGAGTGGTAATGCCAATAAAGCATTTGTTTAGTTAATTAGGTGCATTGGTTGTGCTTTAAGAATAATAATTGTGTTCTTATAATGCATTCAAAAATAAAATAAAAAATGATGCCACTCTTGGACTTCTTTTTTATATTCTTAAGTTAGTTTTTACGCATTAAAATCAAGGTTATTTTTAATAAATCTAAAATTAGATTATATATTGAAGTCGAATTGAAAAGATTTATGAATTTTTTTTATATATAATGTGAAATAAGATTTGAATTTTAATAGCTAAAAAGTTAGCATATCCTCTTAATCAATAAATGAAAACTCATATTAATTATGAAAAAAGCTTTACATTTATTAATTATAAATAAAATCGTGAATTTAAAATATGAATCAGATACCAACTTACTATATCATAGACATCCCCTAATTAAGAGTGATTTTTTTTCTGGATGCAGTTCATAATTAAAAAAAATAAAATCACTTGATGTTCTTATTAGCAGAAGTCGTTTGGATGAATTAAATCACTTGATTTTTTTCTGGATGCAGTTCATAATCTAAAAAAATTAAGCAATCCTCTTCCTTTCCTTAATTTGGATCATAAAAAAATTAATGGAAGAATTAAATGAAATTCATATTTGGCACTTCCTCTCATAAGAATGGAAGTGCCATGCAAATTGATGAGGTCAGATAGCCTCACAAGATAATAGGACTGATCTTTATGCAGGTGAATAGAATGTGTGGGTGATTTACCTATAGAGAACAATTATTTCCTTTAATTAAAGTGACGATTATCTGATAATTAAGATAATTTATAGAAAACTTGTAGCAATTGCAAAACTAAAAGAGGACGGCAAGTTTGAAAATGTTTCCAAGCCTGCACCTGATCCTCCAGGAATAGTGCTGTGATCTCAAGATCTTTGTTCTTTTCGAAAGTACCAAAGTGGGTATCATGAAAGCACTCACAGAAGCATTGAAGAACAATAAAGTGTTCAGCAGAAGATAGCTGGCGTGCTGTGCTTCAAACTCAAGAGGCCAGTGAACAAGGAAGAGCAGGTCGGTTGCATGCTTCATTGACGAATTAATGTGGATAAGATACTTATTAACTTGGATGATGTTTTGACTAAACTGTAGCCTCACAACATGACAAAGCCATGGTTATCAGAGGTGAGATTTCAAAGATCGATCATCCCACTTGATGTCCTATTTGAACATGAGTAGTGGGATTTGCTCAAAACGATTGCTGGTGACCTCATCGAGTCTCCCACGTTGAAACCCGTGGCAGAGGAGGTTTGCGGAGAATGTGGAAGAAACATCCGAAGTGAGTGGCAAAAGAATAGTGGTTTCCACTGAATGCCATATCCAGGTTTTGTTTGCGTTTAATTTGAATTTACATTTTAATTTGAATGATTATCAATAATGATTATCTTATTGATCCGCTAATCTATTCTCTATTTATATATTTTTTAAAAAATAGATGTCAGAGAGAAGAAGGGAGTTATACATATTTTCTACAGTAATTCATCATAAGATATTATGGATAATAACACTACGCAATTCGATCCTACCATTTTATTTTCGCATTATATATATAGAATACTATAGCTTTTAATCTTACATGTCCTCCTTATTGGATATCTTCAAATGGTCTACATGAAACATAGTTTACTTGAAATCTCTGTGCCGTCTAACTGCTTTAAAAATGTATGTAAGCGAATTTAAAATGAATACTTTAAGGCTACATGTTTTTTGTCTGGCAGTGTAAGATAATCATCTGAACCTAGAAAAAAAAGTAAAGTTAATTTTTGATAGAGTTGTAAGAACTTAAGGTTGGATTCGAGTTTTTTTGTTTTGTTTGTTGCATATAGCCTTAAAGACTTCATTTTTTTTAGGCTTTATGCTAGGCTTGAGGTTGACGATCTATTGGAACAAGAGACCATTCATATCTAAATATATAACAACGAGAACGGAGAATGTGTTTTTGACTGTTATTTAGGTTCCAAGTTGTATGCTTTTGACCTGGTGATCCTCAAAATTTATAGACTTTTGATGGTAAGGGGATATGGTTGCAAAAGCATAGCAATGATAGAGGCTACAAACCTACTTCAAAGAATGACTTTTCACAGCACAATTATCCTACAATGCGCAAATAATGATATGCATATCGAGGGGGTAAGACAACGCCTACAACAGACTAGAGTGGCGCCTCCAAGAGGGAAAAGGATGCACATGTTTTCATAAGAATTCAAGTGCATGGGAGAGAATTGGCTGGGCTACAACAGACTAGAGTGGCCTTGGGTTAGGTTGGGGTAAAGGGCTTCGGCTGGGCTACCCCTTCTTGTCCCCGTCTAGCCTTTGGCTGGGAGCTTCGGCTGAGCTACCCCTTCTTCTCCCCGGCTAGTCTTCAGTTGGGTCTTGGGTTTGGCATATTTTGCTTGCCCATAAATTTTAATGAGAAGAGAGAACCGGAGAGTGGATAGTCATTAAGGCTCTGGTACAGTCAAAGAACCGTCTAAGATCAAAAAAATTTTGTTAGATGAGACCTCGTATATGATTTATATTAATGTTTCAAAATATATGTAGGGTTCGGTTTTTTGGAGGAATAAATTATCTGAACGGTGAAAAAAAATGCTCGCAATTCCCTCGCTAGCTTATTTCAAGCCAATGCTGAAGAGAACGGATGATGGATCTTTTATATCATCAAGGGCTTAAGGATTGTTCCTCTGAACTTATTGTTAGATAGAGGTGGTCTAGATCTCTCGAGGAGACTGGAAACCCGTCGTTGAGCTGGGCAAACCGCTTGTTGCACCTGGAAAAACTAGAAATTCAGAGTTTGGAAACCTTCAAATTCTAGCTTATGCCATGGTGCACTGCCTCTTGAAATGTCATTGCCTTTATAGAAGCTCAAGTATTTGATGATTTACAAGTGTCCGAAACTGTCAAATGTTTTTGATTCATTCAACTTGCTGCAAAGGTTCGATGAGCTTGAAGAACTCGATGTAAGATCATGTGAAGCTCTAACCTCAGAGCCGAAAAGCATGCTGTTCGTGAGAATGAGATGCTTCCCCGCCTAAGAAAAGTCGTGCTACCTAACTTACCAGAACTGCACATATGAAAAAGTCCTCGTACTGAACTATCACACAAGCACAGAGTTGTTACAGAGGACTTGCAAGGATAAGAAGGAGAAGGGGGCGTTGATAATCTGGTGTTCCCTCAATTAAAAGAGATTTTAGCATTCTAAGTTCCCAACCTTACAGGCTTTCCTATCCCAAAGTGAAGAACTTTGCTGCTACTGTGATTTCAGGTGGAATCCAGAGCACCCCAATGCTTAAACCGATCAAACTGGATGGTGGTGACATAATGCATGACAGTAGGGAGTTGATGAATGCAGTCGTAGAAGGGTACTCAAGGTTCCTGTCATCTTTCCTTTTCATAATCATGACAACTATCAATATCATGATAATTTACCTAATTGTATTCTGCAATTTTAAGAATCCATGATTTTCCGTGGCCTTAAACACAGTGTGTACAAGAAGTTTTAATTATTTAGATTGCTTCATTCATACTTGTGTGACATGGTATTTCGCATCTTGAACTGATATTTTCTGCTATTATTTTCATTGGATTTAACCCCTTGTAAGTGCGAGCTTATGATTGATGTTATTATTATTATTTTTCTAGTACTGCAGTGTTCTTTGGATTCTTAAAGCCAAGCTTCATCCTCTCAAGACATCACTATTATGTTCCTCTACTTCTTCACTGCAAGGAGACCGCCATGTACTGCGTTTCGGATTTTAAGGTGTTTATATCATCTGGCATTACTTTTGGTGCTTTGAATATAACACAGCCGACCCTAGTCTGATCAGGATTCAAAGATCAAGGAAGACAATTTCTGAAAAGGGCATAAACAAGAACCCTAATAATGTTTTATTATTGAATAATTTCTTCTCTAATTGTCTATCTTTCCCGAAAGGATTACAAGGTTTAAAACCGACCTTGCATTGAAGGAAAATCATAATCTCTAAACAAACTGACCTTACATGGAAGGAAAATTAGAATTTCTAAACAGATAGGTGATATAAAAATAAAATTCAAAATTTAGACTGAAAATTAAACAAGAAAATAATAAAACTGAATCAAACAGTATCTTCTTGGATTTTTTTAAGACCTTTTAATGTGAGCCAGTGAAGCTACCATAGCCACCACTATATATCAAACAAGACAATTTGAGCATGATTTAATTGTTGGATTGAAAGTTATGGATTTCTCTATCAATAAGTTACGGGTTTTTCTATCAGATTGGTCATTTGACACGCCCAAAACTTATAAATGTGTTTGCTTGGCTTTACACATGGTACGATTGCAATGGACCCGCATCCTACTGTTCAGAACCCCCTGCATAGAATACTTCAAATGATTTAATGTTATCTTTTTCCTATTTGTTCTATATTATCGGCAATCAGGACATTACTGCATAAATATGGTGAGCATAAACGTGTATCATCTGATAAAACATAAGGTTCTCTGTTGTTTTTAACGGGTTGCTTCCGGTGACTTATTTTGCTCGCTAATCCAGACTTTTTGTCATTTTTTCCCCATATCTTCTTGTAATATCTTTGTATCTTTTAATCACTGAAATGGAAATTTTTGGCACTGTGATCAACACTTGAGATTTCAGCAGACAAAAAATTCCGACTAGTTCTGCGTGTTTCCCGGCCCATCAGCTGTAATATATCAACTGGTTGGGTAGGAAAAGCAACTCCATATTGACAGGCTGTGGAGTGTGAAAATCAATGCGTTTTTGACAAGGAAAAGTTTTACTTACCTTCAAAACCGTCTGTGAGTAGCATTCCGATAACCATTTCTGACAAGGAATAGTTTGAAGGGCCTGGTAGCATAAACTTTAAGCAATCCTGATACTTTATGATAAAATGCTATGAAGAAATAAAAAGAATTGATAGCTAGAGGAAAAGGGAAATGTATAGCGACTTCCTCAATGAAGAAAAGTATTATAGATTGTGCAAGGCAAATCAAACAAGAAAAGAATAACTTTCCCCTTCCATCTGATCAACATGGTGATTTCGCTACTAGTTTTCTTTTCTGCATTTTCTGTTTCAGTCATCTTTCACCTTTGATTGCAAGCTATTCAAAGAAAGAGAGGTATGTTCTTGATTCACACCATCTAGTAGTTATTTGCATAATTTGCTTGATTTTGCTAAGTTATGAATAGTATGAATTCTTATTTCCATGTCTAAAACTCTTTTTTGTAACTGGCAAGCGTTTTTGCTACTAGGAAGTTCCATCTTATAGTAGTGGAGGTTGATAAATATGATGTTAGCTTTGAAAGATGATGAGCTCTTTTTGCAATTTCCAGTTGTGATCATCTTCTTATTATGTTTTGAAAAATTCGATATGAAGTTTATAGCCTAGATAAAATCAAGGTTTCTCAAGCTCTGAAATTACAGTATGAAATTGCATAAAAATAAAGAGAAAACTCTATATTTTCTAAGAAGTTTGTAATTCAAGAACCTAATAATAATAAAAATAACACACCAATTTATTTATATATAGCTTAAGACTGACTTAACCAAAAGAAATCCAAATCTAAGTTGGAAAAGTAATCAAAAACCAAAATTAACTAGAGAAATAATAAAAATTGTACAAACAACATTTTTTAGATCTAATTTAAAGGTCTTCAGCTGACTCTTTACATATATGAGCTTGTAGAATTATTCAGTAAAATTTGAGCCTGATCTAATTATAATATCTAAAATTATGACTGTTTTTGTCAAGCTATGTATTTGATACGTCTTGACAATAATTTTTCTTTTATAGGCTTTGGTTATCTAATTGTTCCAATGTATCCATAACAATTTTCACGTCAAAATCTGTTGATAATAGGTATATAAAAAACTAAATGTTGATAATAACTAGAAAAACAAAAAACAGAGAACTTGCAGCAAAAAACAAAAAGTAGAATGTTTTTCATAGGTTACTGCCATCCCTTAGTTTTTATTTATAGATGAAATCAATCACAACAAAATTAAAAAATATAAATAACATAAACTCTTTCATTTAAAGAGCTATGTAACTTATCCTAAATAAGTTTCAAATCTAAAAAAGTAAAAACAAACTAAACAACATCAAAATAATAATATTATTAATAGATAGACATTAATAAAAGATAACATACAACTGATATATTAATTTCAGTTTTGTTGCCATAAGTTCAACAAAATCTTTACTATTTGTATTTGTGTCATTGCTATCATTATTTTGGATGCATAAGTCATTGTACCTAGGTCATTGCTAGCTGTAAGGATATGCAGAGACATGCATTGTGCAGGCATTAACAATACTTTTCTTCATCATCTTACCTCAGACGCTATACGTATACTGAGATGGCTGTTGATAGTGTGATTTCCATCATTGGGAAGATTGGAGAGTTCATGGTTGAGCCAATCGGACGAAAATTTGAATATTTAATTCACTACAACAGCAACATGGAGACTCTCAAAGATCAAGTTCAAATACTAGAGGAAGTGAGAAAAGATGTCCAGGGATCAGTTGACGCAGCAACAGCGAAGGGTGAAACAATAAAAAATGAGGTTAGAAACTGGATGTCGAGAGTTGATGGGGTCATCTTGGAGGCTAGGAAAATTTTGGAAGATGATGCCGTTCAAAACAAGAGGTGGTTTAATAGGTGGTTTCTTGATTTGGCTTCACGCTATCGGCTAAGCAGAGAATCAGAAAACAAAATAACAGCAACTGCAAAGATAAAAGTAGATGGGCAGTTCAATAATGTTTCCATGCCTGCAGCTCCCCCAGAAATAGTGTCTCAAGATTTTGTTATTTTTGAAAGCACTAGATTGGCTATAATGGAAATCATGGAGGCATTGGAGGGCAATATAATCAATTTTATAGGGATATATGGAATGGCTGGTGTCGGTAAAACGACTTTAGTCAAAGAAATTGAAAGAAGGGCTAAAGAAGATATGCTTTTCGATGCTGTTGTGATGGCTGTAGTGTCACGTACTGTTGAAGTGAAAAACATCCAGCAGCAGATAGCAGATATGTTGGGCTTCAAGTTCGACGAGAAAAGAGAACAAGGAAGAGCCGGCCGGTTGCATGCTAGATTGAAGAGTGTGGATAAGATCCTTATTATCTTGGATGATATTTGGGACACCCTTGATCTTGCTGCCATAGGCATTCCATTCGGGGATGATGATCATAAAGATCCTGAAAATGTGAATCGTAAAGTTCGTAAAATTGTGGTCACAACACGATGCAGACTAGCATGCAATTCTATGACCACAGGAATCGAGACTTCGAAGATCATCCATCTAAATGCTTTATCTGAAAATGAATCATGGGGCTTGCTTAAGATGAATGCTGGCGAGGTTATCGACTCTCCCGAATTGAATTCCGTGGCAAAGAAGGTCTGCAGAGAATGCGGGGGTTTGCCCATAGCCCTTGTTACTGTGGGAAGGGCAATGAGAGACAAAGCCCAGGAGGAATGGGAAGAAGCTGCTCTAGAACTTCAGAAACCAATGCCTTCAAACATTGAGGGCACGGACGAAATCGTGTATAAGTGCCTTAAGCTAAGCTATGACCACCTGAAAAATCGGGAAGCAAAGTCAATGTTCTTGCTTTGCTGTTTATTTCCGGAGGATTACAACATCTGTATAGAGGTTCTAGTGAGATACGGGGTTGGACTGGAAATGTTCAAAGATGTTCTGACTATACAGGAGGCAAGGAGGCGAGCACATTCTATCACAAAAAATCTCAAAGATTCATGTCTGTTGTTAGCAGGCACTGAAACAGGATGCATCAAAATGAACAATGTTGTCCGTGATGTAGCAAAAACAATTGCATCTGATATTTACTTTGTGAAAGCTGGGGTGAAGTTGATGGAGTGGCCAAATGCGGAAACTTTGAAGCATTTCACTGGGATATCAGTAATGTACAATCAGATAAATGGATACCCTGCTTCCTGGGACTGCTCAGACCTCCAGATATTGTTGATGCAAGGCAACTGTATTGAACAGCCTATGCCAGATGGAGTCTTTAAAGGGATGACAGCCCTTAAGGTTTTCGATCAGAGTGATATTATCTCGAAAGGCGATCCTTACTTTTCGAGGAAATTGGAACCAGGATTTTCTTATCTAACAAGTCTTCGGACATTAATCATTAAAAATTGCAGGATTGCTGCCCCAGCTGCTATTGGGAACATGAAAATGCTTGAGGTTCTAAGCTTGGCAAATTGCAAGCTCCTAGACCTACCACAGGAAATAGGGGAGTTGACAAATATAAGGTTGCTTGATTTGGAAGACTGTCATCATAGCAGAAAGAAACTCAATGCCATATTTCCTCCAAATGTCATCTCAAGGTGGTCCAGATTAGAAGAGCTGTACTCAAGTTCTTTCATGAAATACACCAGAGAGCACATTGCTGAGCTGAAATCACTGTCCCACTTAACCACCTTAATAATGGAGGTCCCTGATTTTGGATGTATACCTGAAGGTTTCAGTTTTCCTGAATTGGAGGTTTTCAAAATAGCCATACGCGGCTCTGTCCATCACAAGCAATCAAATTATCTTGAGGTTTGTGGTTGGGTCAATGCCAAGAAATTTTTCGCGATTCCTTCACTAGGCTGTGTCAAGCCATTACTGAAGAGAACGCAGTATCTTAAACTATCGTCCTTCGAGGGGCTAAGGACTATTTTCCCTTACCAGTTGGAAGATAGAGATGGCTTAGCTGTCTTGGAAACTCTGGAAGTATCTGATTGTGTTGACCTTGAGTATTTGATTGACAGTGAAGAATGGAAGATGCCACCCGTAATAGAGCAGCATCAACACACTTGTTTGATGCACCTGGAAAAGCTAGACCTTCAGTGTTTGGGATCCTTTAAGGGTTTATGCCATGGTGCACTACCTGCTGAATTGTCCATGTCTTTGCAGAAGCTCAAGAGTATGAGGTTTTTCAAGTGCGTGAAACTGTCTAGTGTCTTTGCTTCACTTGAACTGCTGCGACGGTTCGATGAACTTGAAGAACTTTCAGTGGATTCATGTGAAGCACTGGAGTATGTATTCAACCTCAAAATCGAAGAGCCTGCGTTTGAGGAGAAAGAGATGCTGTCCCATTTAAGAGAACTTGCACTATGTGATTTGCCAGCAATGAAGTGCATATGGGACGGCCCTGCTAGACTACTGCGCCTGCATAATCTTCAAATTGCAGACATTCAAAACTGCAAGAAACTTAAAGTTCTCTTCGATGCTTCTGTTGCTCAAAGTCTTTGCCAATTGAGAAAGATGCTAGTAAAAGGTTGTGACGAGCTGGAAACAGTTGTTGCAAAGGAACCGCAACGACAAGATGGCAGGTTGACGGTTGATATTGTGGTGTTCCCTCAGTTAGTAGAGCTTTCACTACTCTACCTTCCTAACCTTGCTGCTTTTTGCTTGGATAGCTTGCCTTTCAAATGGCCATCCTTGGAAAAAGTAGAGGTTCGTCAGTGTCCTAAAATGGAAACCCTTGCAGCTATCGTGGATTCAGAGGAAAACCAAAGCACACCAAAGTTGAAGCAGATCAAATTGGATGAAGTTGATTTGATACCTCATGGAAGGAGCTTGAACAAGTTCATACAAAAGTACTCCGAGGCAAGGTATATATCAATCATTCATTGTAGTTTCTGATGAACAAACCAGCCAACTGGATGTACTTATTACTTACAGTTAAGAAATCATATTCAGTGGTTTTAAATATTTAAAACTGCAAAACTTCATACTGACTGTCAGCATTTCGGCGCAGGGAGTTGCGGAACCTGATAAATGACCATCAGAGTCGCATGCGAGGATTGACAGAAAGTTAGAAATAATATTGATCGGTAATAGTAACATTAACCCACCAAAATCTTCCAACTTGAAATAAGATTATATCTGCAATGGATTTAAGCTTAACCCCCTTTTAACAAGTACTCATCACTTTTTTTCTGCTGCAGTTTTTTAAATTCTAAAAGCCAAGCTCCTTCCCCATGAAATCACTGTTGTATTGTTCTTGCCTTGTTCACTGCAAGGAGGCTTCATCTGCTATTGATGTACCAAGGCCTCAAAAAGGTGAAGATTGAAGAGAGCTACTACTTTGCAGAAAGAGCTTGTAATTGAGAATGATGAAATCCCCAATTTATAATTGTCATCCAGTCATTGCTTTAACCTAAGAAGAGAAGCAAATCAACGTGCCATCCATCTCATGCTTGAGTGGGGGACTTTTTCTCTCGATAATTTACAAGCTACAAGCGGTCAGACAATAAAACCATGTTAAATAAGAAAATATAATATAGTATGAGCAAGTAAATTTTACTTGAACATAATCATAACGATCATAAACCCAACGCAGAAAAGTTGTTCTTTGCTGAAATGGAAATTGTGGTTCCACATATCATTGTTCATCACCATGTCTAATACAAGTCTTCTTCCTGCTAGCTCAACATGACCTAAACACCAAATGTTAAAGCCAAAAATATGAAGCAGCACCAAGCAGGACGCCTATTCTACATTACCAAGCTTAATAACCAAAAAGAAAGAATGCTCTTTAAGCAAATGAAAAGGCCTCGATTCTGCCACTGCCAACGTCGTCCAACCCTAGAAATATGGCCCTCCAAACACAACAAAAGCGACTTCCAGAATAAGACTACTTCTAGGTACAAGTAACAAAATTCAAGGACCAATTTGTAAAGCACCTAAATCAATTCTTAAGAATTTGTAAATAAAAATATTAACAACCCTCGTAATTTGATTCTCAAAACATATAAAATTGCAGTTCAAAGTGGGGTATGGCTAATCTTGTGATGGCTATGTTGCTGAGTTTCTACATCAGCTGCCTCCCTTCTGCTTGAGAGTGATCTTATCCCCTAGGCTGAGGGCAATTCCCTGGGTCTTGCTCCGTATCCGGATGTACCCACTAAGCTTCCCATCGGCTTGTTTTTCTATGCTGATATTAACCAACGCATCCTCACCAAAAATGCTTTTTGCATATAAATTTGCAGCCAAGAAACCGCACTCCCCGTCTAGTGCAGACCTGAAATTCAACCGACCAAAAAAGCACTTGTGTCAAATACCAATGGAAGGACATCAGACCAGTCAAAGAGTTTGTTATATTATTGTTATATGTGTGGAGCGCGTAGACCAAAATAACTCACGGTGCCGTAAGACACTTCATATTGGTAGACTTGATGACATGATCCAGAAAATCCTTCTCACTTTGAATTATTGTGTTCACAGCGACCTGAAACACAAGATATCAGCAAGAATATTTTTAGAATTTATTATATATCGAAATGCACCAGTAATTGATGTAGAAGAGAAGTGTGCAGAAACCGAAATAAGAATAAGGAAACCATTTAACAACAGAGTACAAGAATGGAGATCGAATTCAGAAACATCCAGTCTAGAGACAATCCCTTGAGAAGGATTCAGGCAGGTGATGACATCAAAGTTAATAACAAAGAAATGGTTAGTGCTGCCAGCCACCGGAATTTGCAAGGGATGATAGTTTACATTGAGGCCAGCAAAGAAACCATTTTCTCGCCAAAAAAATAAGAACAGAGAATTAAATACCCAAATAACTAAAGCTTTTTCATAAATGCAAGTACTCGTGCAGATGAAAATGATGGCTTTACATCATACCAGAATTCAAGTGGCTATCATTACATATTAATGGAATGATGCAGTTCGGATATTATTGTGCAAATTGTTACTCATGTTCCCATAACTCAAAAAAGTGAGGGTTGTATCCTTGCATGATCATGTCAAATGAAATTTGAATAGTCTTACATCATTGCAGCAGGCATGCAACACAGATCACAGAAATAAATAAGCCAAAGGGAATGCCAGTGGTACCTTGTTTTCCCATTCAAACTCTGCCCACATTGTTCTGAAAGCAGCATCTGTACAAACTGCAGGAGAAATATAATCCATGATATCAATGTGGATGTCATTAAGGACAACAACTGTCCGCTCAAGTACGTTGGATGTCTCATACACAATATTGCCAAAAATCACTCCAGTCTCGGTTGAGGACACCTTGATGTTGGCCTTTATCTGCTTACTAGACTCAGGAGCTAGGATGTAGTTCTGGGGCCGCTCCACCAGTTTCAGGTCACCCATTGTGGCAAGTTCCAAGCACAAATTCTGGAGAGTGTCTTTTGTCCTGTTGATCACTGTGACATCAAGTACAATGTCATAGTGATGAACTGTCACATAAGCTTCAGCATAAACAGGGTCGCTGAATCCTGTGAGCTGAAGAATGCGGTTAAGCTTATTTGCATCATCTCCATCCTTGATGAACTCTCCTGTTGCTCTTTTCAAATCATCTTGAACTTCATCCTCCAACTCCAGCTGACTCATACCCTGTAATTTAGATGAAGCCAGGAACACTTAATGTGAAAATTTTACTAATCAACTGAAAATCACTGTGATATCAATTAACAGCATCTGAAATCAAGCACTGCCTATATATTCAACAAAAAAAATGAAATGAAGAGACCTGACCATTGAAACATGAGGAAAACATCAACTTGGAAGTACAAAACATCATAGCATGAAATGGTCACTGGCATTGAATCTTTGCTAGCAAATGATACTAATGCCTAATACTGAATCAGTCTAAAAGAAAATGACGCTTAAATAATATCAAGCAGATCCAACTCTCAAAGAATGAAAGGGTAAACAAGCAACTTTTAAGAGACTTGGTTCACAGCATCAGAAAAATCATGTAAAATATGCAGCTACATGAGTTTTAAGGGGGAAATGCAGCATAGCTCAAAAACAAATATTAATATCACTTTTCCATAAGCAACTATCAAGGAATGTATCAATGATAGTAACAAATACTAATAACCAAAACTAGCAGTGGCTCTTAGCAAACTCCAAGTCAAAAACTAAAAAATGCAAATCTTTCTTACCTTCCTGCTCTTCAAATGGTAGAAATCAATAAGATCATCTGGTTGTGCATAAGAAACCTGAGCCTTTGCCTTTAGTTCCTCAGTTTCCCTCAACTGTTTCTCTGAAAGCATTTTGACAAAACTCTGACGGCAAGACTGCAACCATATCTTCCTGACCTCATCACCTGTACTGCATAGTAATCTTATGCACAAGAGAATCCTATCATAAGAGTCGCCGTCAATTGGGTGTGATAGAACTGGTGACTGCCCAAGTTGTATCATAGAGACCATGATCAACAATGCCTGGGCGGATGCTTTGTTTACTTCAACCTTAGAAGGCTGCACCTCTTCCAATCTCAGAACAAGCTTTGTCAAAGTGCATGCCACAACTGCTCCCAGGAAAAAATCGCCAGTGAGAATAAGGGATCTCAAGTTCCCAGCAGCCAATGACCCCTGAACAATGGTAGGAGGGGAAAAGGCAGTTTCAGAAGCAGCACTCTGTGTTGCGTAAGTCCCATCAGAAAGAATAGCAGGCCTTCTAGAAGAAACTGTAACAGAACTTGGTTGTTGAGAGTTCTTAGAAGCATCAGTAGGTGCTTCCCCTTCTTCTGAAACTGAATAAAATGGTAATTCTCCCAGGCATTGCTTGATGGTTGCAATGCCACTTTCAACTTCAGAAAGGGACAGGCAATATTCGCCAATTATCCAAAGAGCACAGGAGCAAACCCTTGCAGCTCGTATCTGGTAGAAAGTATCCAACAGTCTTGTTATAATAGAAACCCTCAGTTTTGGATTTGTCTCAATTATCTCCCGGACAAATATGGCAACATCAATAGCTGAAGCAACATTACTGTCTCCCAGGAAATCCATCAACAAATGAACCACTGTGCTTGCCACCTCTGGGAACTTGATGGCACAAGAATGGATGGCTTGGATGAGCAATTGCCTGTACTCACCATTCTTCTCAAGCTCTCCATTTTGAGTCTTCATAACTTCCTTCTTCAACATGAGAACAACCTCGGTGATGTTCCTTGGGGTGATCAAATCAAGGGCAATATCTAGAGTCTTTTTCTGAATGTCTAGATTCGGGCTGGATAGCGCCCTAAGCACATCCATAATCCTGTCAACCATGATCTCTCTATGAGAAGACTTGAGCTCATTCAGACGATCAAGAACTATAAGCTTCACATTATTGTCACTCTGAGAAATTAGAAGCTGGCAATAGGTGCTGGCAGCAGCTCTAATAGCAGTAGGTGCAGATGACAAAGAAACAAGTGTACTAGCACACTCATAAATAACTGCATTAGAAGGGGCATTCAGCAATGAGATAATGATCTTAATGTATTTTCCCTTCTCTCCTCGATTTGTTCTGCACACCTTCCGAATCAACTCTAAGACAACCATCTGCAGTAGTTCACCCCATTCAGAGACCTTATCAACATTGGTCAAGAGGTAATTAGTGGCCCGATCTTGATCACAATTAAAGAGCATGAGAAAAGCATTCCTCTTAGCTGATTGATCTAGCTCTGTTGACAGAACCTTCTCAATCATTTCTGGAGCATCAACCAAAAGCTGCTCACCATGAGGAAGCTTATAAATGGCCATCACAGCTGAGATAGCATTCCTCCTAATGAATGGATGTCGGTGCTCTAGATTCTGAAGGACTGAAGGGATAAGTGGTTCAATTATTTCTGTCTCATTCAATCTACAGAGAAACCTCAATGTCACCCCACGAATGTATTCATTGGGGTGCTGAAGATTGTTCCTCAGGTTTTGGCATATGAGAATCATCTCTGGTAACACCCTCCCCTTGGCATCCTTCTTGTCAATAATCTCCAGATACAGAAGCAAAAGTTTCTGGACTGTGTGGTCTTCCGATGGCAGGACATATCTGACTATGGTGATAAACAGTTGTGGTAAGGTTTCCCCATTTAATAGAAGACTAATTGCCTTCTTCATGGCATCGATCTTAGCCAACACATCACTGCCTTCAAGCGCCTCTTTGATCTCCGTAGCTATAGCTGGGGTCCCTTTATCAAAGTGCACAAGAAATGTACAAGACTTCTCCATCTCTTTTTTATTTCCTGGTAATACAAAAAAATCATGTTAACTGAAATCAATATAAGATAAACAGACAAGAAAAGGCAAAAAGAGCACCGACTGTGAAAAACAAAATGTAAGAACAACTAAATAAATAAATAAAACACGTTTCCTGTCTCTTCCAAATAGTTCATCTCTATTCAGCAAAGCACAGGATTCAAAAAAATACCACAAATATCATGATATATACATTTAGCCTCTCTATTTCATAATATTAAGCCAACAGACACAACTCACATTCTTAACAACATCCTACCATTTCCATCTAATACAGTTAGAATTACCACAGTGACCAAACTTATTCTACCTACATTACAGATACCACATGATTTAACACATTCCATTCACATAATAATGCCGATTTGAAGGACACCAAATTTGCAACTAGAAGCAAAATCAAATCAGCACTAGGCATTAAAATTTAACAGCATTCTCAATTTAAATTCTTCAAATCGTAAACACTAATCAATGTGATCACTAATTTAACAAAACAAAACAAAACAAAACAAATTCAACCTTCTCTTCAAACAATTCAGCACCATCGAATTCTCACAAACTCCCAACTATTTCCACTAGTGTTCCCAAACATTCTTACAACTTTCCATCAAAATTCACACACAAATCACTAACCAAATTTTTACCTAAATTACAGATCCAGCACAATTAACACATAAATGTAACTAAATCTGTAATTAGCACCAAAACCAAAAACATTAAACAATATCAACTAATCAACTAAATTACTAAAAAATAATCAAAATTAGATCTAGAAATTAATAAAAAAAAAAAACGCATTTCAGATCTGCTCAGTCTAAACTCTAGATCAGAATCCTAAATACAAAGCAATAATCAATCAAAAAGTCGCCGTCTTATATTGTGAGCAGATCGAAACCTAAAAATCAATCAATTAGAGCCATAAATGATAGTAATGATAATTCAAAACAGATAAAAGAGCAATAACTTTGGGTACTGAGAAAATGGAATCACTTTCTCGGAATCCAAACAGATCGAGAGAGAATTAGAGAGGCAAAACGAACCGTATAACGATGAGGTGAGATCCAAATAGACGAGAGAGAGAGAATGTGTGGAATTCAGTGAGTGATAGAGAGAGAATATTTGACTGACCCGAACAGATCCAGCCCTTGTGTTCTTTATAAGCGAAGGAAGATAATAGAGGAAGAGGAGAAGGACTTTGGGTGTAATTTTTTGAAGTTGGTTATGGTTTTTTGGGTAACTGAAGTTCATAAATCTGACCCGGTCGATGACCCGGTACAGGCCCAAAAACCAAGTCACGGCCGGGTAACTACAAGATGAAGAGTCCAACTCCAAACCTAACCAACTTTAGCGTCCTCCACTTATTTACCCGCCATTAATTTCCATCTTTGCCCACACATTATCCGTTATCCTTGTTTCCCTCTCCTCTGCCTCTCTATGCTCCACCTTCATTTCCATGGCTGATCATTAATGGGTTTTTTCACTACTACCATCACCAGCAATGCCATGCAAAATCATCTTCTCCCCCTCTATTCTACTAAGTTCCCATCATCAAACCCATTACCCACTTTCAAAATCACCTTCTCTCATTCCTCTACACCCACTCGTCGTAGGTTTCACAAGCCTCATCATAGTCTCAAACGCCTTACCTTTCGTATAGTTCAGCTCACTAGAAGAAGACAATTGGAACAGATTTTTGAGGAAGTCGAGAGTGCTAAGAGAAGGTATGGGAAGTTAAATACGATAGTTATGAATGCGGTGATAGAAGCTTGTGTGCATTGCGGGGATACCGAGTCTGCTCTTAAGGTGTTTGATGAAATGTGCAAGTCAGAAAGTTGTGGGGTTGATGGTGTCTCTTATGGGACTCTGTTAAAGGTACTTGAATTTGAAATGGGGTGTTCTATTTTCGTAACTTTTGTTTTGATGTCATATTAGTTTGACTTTTACTTTAATTATTGTTCGATAGGGTTTGGGTGTGGCTAGAAGAATTGATGAAGCATTTCAGATATTGGAATCAGTGGAAATGGGTACAGCAGTTGGAAGTCCAAAGTTGTCGGCTCCGATGATATTTGGTCTCTTAAATGCTCTAATATCAGCAGGTTTGTAAAATAAGAGATGAAGTTATGGCTTTGTTTTGTTTCCAGGTTCTTTAGTGGTAGCACTTGAAACTGTTAAGAGCTTTTCTTGATAAACTGGATAGATTGGATTGTGCTTGATTAGGATTACCATTTCATGACATCGAGCCCAAATTTGAAATATCTTGGACAAATTGCCTTTTCGTTGCTTGTATTAGTAAATTGCCTTTACTTATTGTGGTCTCACTACAAGCATGGGGTTTTTTTTATTGATATTTTGAAAATCATGAGCTTATTTATATTGCTGCATTTGCACTGCTGTAGTGCAGGAGATATACGCCGAGCTAAGGGTCTTCTAGCCCGCTATGGTTATTTGCTTCATGAAAGCTGCAATCCTTCCATCTTGGTATATAACTTATTAATGAAGGTTGAGCACTGATCTGTACTTTTGGGTTTCATGGCATTCCAATGAGAAACAAATATCTAGTATTTGTTATCATTTTAAACGTCTTTCTCTTTGACCTTTCAGGGATATATAAGTGCTGGCTGTCCTCAAGATGCCTTGCCTGTGCATGATGAAATGTTGGAGTTAGGGTTAATCCCTGACAGGCTCACCTATAATACTCTGATATCTGCATGTGTGAAGGCTGGGAAATTGGATGCTGCTATGCAGTTCTTTGACAAAATGAAGGTCACAAGCATGCATTTGAAAGGCCAGTTTAGAGCCTCTGTATACAAGAAATTAGGTTGTTGCACGAGAAGTTATGTTAGTTTAGTTAAATTATTAAACCCTTGATCTTTTTCAGGACAAAGCACAAAATTTTAGCCGTGACAAGCTTTATCCGGATGTTGTCACTTACACAACATTACTTCAGGTCAGTGAATTGTGCATGTATACTTTATTTTGTGATGAGGAGTTTGTGGAAATTTGAATTTGAGAATTTAGAATATTTACCAAAGTGTTCAAAAACCATTTAACAAAATGGCATGCTTATTTTACTGCTGAAGTGGCCTCTTGATCTTCTTGTGTGTGAGTCAGAGATTGCAGTTAAAAAAATTGTGTTTTAACTGTTGTATTGCTTTCCTTTCCTCTGCAGGGCTTTGGTGGTGCCAAGGATCTCCTGTCAGTTCTGAAGATTGTCTCTGAAATGAAATTGCATCGGAATTTAGTTATTGATCGAACTGCATTCACAGCAATGGTGGATGCAATGCTAAACTGTGGTTCCATGAACGGTATGCCACATTTGGATTTTTACTCAGGGTTCTGCAGTGCTGATCAATTTAGGTTATAAGCTGCATTGGAATTGAAATTTGAATTAATATCAGCATTTTGTAATATTTAAGCATTTAACCATATATGCATGCATGTATTCTTTTAAAAAAGTGCTTTCTGTTTTTTTCATGCTGAATAGTACCATCTGATTCATTTTAATGGGTGAAGGCTACACAAAGTGTAGTTGAACTTCTACTTCTTTCACTTCTGACGCTAGCTGTCACAACCCTCTTCGAATTACTTTGGTAATGCATCTTAGTATCTTTGATTATATTCACTTTATAATAGTGCTTTAAGTTAGTTAAGTAAAACAACCTCTCTAATTGCTTCTTATTGTTACCTAATCAATTAAATTTACCAACCAGACATGTATTTATAAGCATACACAACCTGCTGTCCATTAAACAAACTTATATGACATCTTGTTGTCTTGTCTTGATCATTCACTTACATTTTACATCTTTGTACGTAGCTATCCTATTGATCAATTATGCACTAAAAGAGTCCATGCATGATACGTTTACATGTGTAATGACCCATACTCAAAAGCTAACCTATGAAAGATACAATAGCATCACTTAAGTTAAACTTCAAGCTAGGACTCCAAAGACTCTTCGGTTGGTAGCCTATCTCCTGAGCCCTCGTTCAATCTCATCTTGATTCTATGAAAATAATTTATCAACTACTAATGAGATGACCCAGTGAATGATTAAAGAAATAAGCATGGGAAACTTCATAAGTTTTCAACATATATGCCTAACATCATATTGACATAATATTTGCACAAGTAAACATGTATGACAATTGAATGTCCATATCTCATATCCATATACTACTCAATGGTAGCATATGTTGCATTAGGTGGCCACAATTTCATGTAAAGCAAGCTTTCCTCATTTCTCATATCATGTGCAATTATATCAACACAATATTTGGGCTAAAACATATCTTTCACTTTAAAAAACACATAATGCTTCAATCTTTCAAGGTCATACTCTTATTTAGCAATCATCATTTGAAGTTTCCATTGAAAACTAAGGTTATGCATATATATTCTGAAAATCCGGCAAGCCTTTAAAGAAATTCTTCATACATAAAAGCATCCAAAAACAATGGGATTTATGCATACTTATTAATTTAATCACTCACCATAAGCTTTAGTCCTTTTCCCCCTACTTTTTCCTTTACTTTCTTTTATAACCTCACAATCTATCTTTGGTTTTCTTTCTAACAATTCTAATGAATTTAAACCCCAATACCTTACAATTTGTTCTTGGAATACATGGTTTGGTAGTGTTAGTTTATAGGATGTTGTTTAGCTCTCTCTTAAGTTCAAGAAATGGAAGAAAAGGATGTAGTTGGTTGTGAAAAGTTTGAAGGAAAGCACATCTCTCTACCTTCCTTTTGACACCTGATAAACATGGCATGCCAAAACTTGTCTTCCTTCGCCTACTTAATCATGCAAAATTTATCCTACTTCACCTACTTAAGTTAGTAATTGCATTTTGAACCTTGTTTTCTTTAGTTCTTTGACTTTTGTCCCCTAATTTTCTCTAATCTTGCATTATTCTAAAGAAATCACCAATTATAGTCAATGCAAATTGGTGTTACACCAGCAATGGTTCTAAATTATTCTTTATATATAAACAGAGCAAAAGTCTTATAAGCACTCATGAGATATTTGCTGTGATACATCTAGGTGCTCTCTGTGTATTTGGAGAAATAATAAAACGTGCTGGTGTGAACCCAAAGCTTCGACCAAAGCCTCACCTCTATCTTTCCCTTATGCGTGCTTTTGCCAGTCAAGGAGATTACAATATGGTAAAAAATCTGCACAAGCGATTGTGGCCAGATTCATCTGGAGCCATCTCTCTAGCTCTTCAAGAAGAAGCAGATCATCTTCTCATGGAGGCGGCTTTAAATGATGGCCAGGTACTACAAACAACCGTGCTATTGCAAATAGTACTTAAATGATAAAGCTACTCTTGTTTCCAAACAATACTACTCTGTGATTAGGATGTGATTGGGAAATTACTGAACATTACAATGTTTGTGTGTTATCCTTTTGTCAGGTTAATGTGGCTCTGGAAAATCTCACAAATGTTGTACTAAAATGGAAACGGATACCATGGACAAGTCGAGGAGGCATGGTATGTAATTGCAATTTACTTTTCATGACTAAATGAAATGAAATGAAGAGTGACTATGATTTAGGTTTCATATCTAGTAATCTGTTTAACTGGATGCTCTGTATTATGCAATGTTGGAATCAGCTGAAATGTTATTTCTTACTGCTTGTCAACTGGCTCAGAGCATTACAAGTGTTTGGTGGATACGTTGACTTTTTGGGAAACCAGTGTTAAGAACATCTTTCAGACATTTCTTGATGGAACCTAAATTTCCATGACTTATTTAGTGCTTTGTCAACTGAGCCTACAATTTTGTATTTTGAAATTATGCAATGTTACATGTGACTTTTTAAGTAATGGCTGTTATTTCTTACTAAAGTTGTTCAACCCTCAATTTACCTTTGAAATGTAGGTTGCTATGCGCATAGAGGCCTTGTTGGGATTCACCAATTCCATATTCAGTCCTTATCTGCTTCCTCAGGTATGTGAGTTTATTTATCAGCATTCATTTTCTTGAAGCATATATGGATCTCCTATTGACTGATAATGAAAAAAACACAAGATGGATACATGTTGAGACTGGATCCACCACGAGTGATTGTTTTACATGAATGGCTCTTGCCAAGAACGCGACCCAATTAAATACCCTTAGTTAGCAAATATTTGGTCCTTGTTGGACTCTTTAATAAACTTGGTTGTGGATGATAGATGCCAGTATGCGACTGAGAGTTTCCCACCTGTGATAACTTAAGGTCATGTTTGACGATCTACAAGCTACAGATCACCACGTGAACCTCTCTGACAATCTTGAGTTCAACCTCTCTGTTCAGGTATCACCAAGTGAACCAATTGAGAGCATCATGATGCCACTAAAAGCAGCTAAGCCTTTACTTGGTACCCTCCACTTGAAGAAAGTGGTTATGCGCTTCTTTTGGGATCAAGTTGTGCCTATTGTAGATGACTGGGGCAGCTGTGTGGGACTTTTGCATCGTGAAGACTGCACCGAGGTACTTTCCCGTTCTTCCTTCTTAGTGACTTCAGATTATAACTTTGTTGACTCACCAAGTTAAATTCCACCATTATCAAGTCTCACTTGATGCTTATTTGGATGCATGATGATGATGTTTTAAATATTTTGCAGTTGAATGCCCCCCTGATGACAATGATGAGAAGCCCTCCACCTTGTGTTACAACCACGACGTCTATCAGCCATGTGGTTGATCTAATTTTAGAAAAGATGTATAGAATGGTTGTTGTTGTAAAATATAGTAATTTAAACAGTTCGACTAACAGCTCAGGTTCTAAAACTGTTGGAGTTTTTACAGCTGAACAGTTGTTTAAACTTGTTGTGCCTGTACAACGGCCATTGGAGCAAGAAAGAACTCTTGGTAGAAGATGGTGTGAGAATTTTGATGCATAATTGTATTTGTTACTCGACTGAATTCCTGTGCATTATCCTATTAAAGAAGTCTTCTCATTTTCTTTGATTAAAGAAGTCTAGGATTTCTAATTATTGGAGGGTATAATTCAGCCTCTTTCTATCCAATACTTCCACCACCACCACCTACATTTCATCACTTTTGACACCAAAACCACATTGTCCTCCACCAACACCATCATTATACTCGTCATGAACACTACTACCTTATAATATATTAATATTAATTTATTTATTTAGTAATTGATTGTTGTCTGAATAAGGGAAGGAATTTGGCACTGAATGGGTTCGGGTAGTTTGCTTGCAAGGTAATTAGTTCAGTCCTTTTCTTTTACTTGGTGGGTTAGAATTTCTTTCCGATTCTAAAAGTCTTGAAAATTTTTAAAATATAAAAAATATTATTTTAATATATTTTCGAGTAAAAAAAATATTTTAAACTATAAAAAAATCAGCTTTTATATTTTATTTTTCCTCGAAAAGATCTATTATATTTCATACAAGAAGTTATGTCTGTTCCTTTGAACAAGAAAAAAAATATTTGGTTTAATAGCAGAAAAAAATATTTGATTTAATAGGTTATCGATAAATTTATAAATCATTGAATTAAATTATTTAAATTCATTTAATTAAAATAATATTATTTTATTTTTAATTAAAAAATTAATTGAGTTAATATTTTGTATAATTTAACTAAAATTCATTCAAGTTGGGTGAACAGGTTCAGCCGGGTTTAACCACCATAATCATAAGTGTCCTGAAACTTAGTTAGCAAGAATAAGATAACAGATGTTATAACAAGATAAAATAAAAAATAAAAAAAAATAATAGAAACAATTATATAATTAAGTGGCCGGTGACATTTTAACAGCATTTTCACATCCCGAAATGACACTCCAATGATAAAAAAAAAATTTCTCAGAAATCTAGGTCAAACGATGCAAATAGTGCATCTGTGATTTATCAAGTCTAACCCCCCTGTCACCCACCAAGACATGAAATTCCTCACGGTGGTAGCAGCAAAGTATACTGACAGACACGCTTCCTTGTAATAACCGTGTATCTTACGTCACAATCTTCTTCTTGTCCTAACCCTCCTATAAATTCCTTCACTCATAAGCTCTAAGCTACAAAAGAAATCAGAAGTCAAAATGGGGAAGCAGAAGTGGTCAGCTTTTGGCCCTTTGAAGAGGGCAGCCAAGAAAATAAACTTTCTACTGAGCTTCAATTTCAGAAAGTGGCGATTGGCTTCAATTCTTAGCATTGCGTCTTCTTCTTCCTCTAGAAGGACAAGGAGGTTGAGCTTTAATGATAGAATTGGATTGCATTGGGCAATTGAAGATGTTGAATCAGATCATCAAAAGTACAAGCCAGTTCGAACATTTGAAAGGGTTAGAAGTTATGGCTCGCCAGATGAAGATATTGATAAGAGGGCTGAGATTTTTATTAATAATTTTCGACAGCAACTGTTAATGGAAAGGCAGGTTTCTTTGCAGCTGAGGTATTACAGAGGGAATAGTTTTGGAAGGGATTACTGAAGAGAATGCCAATCTATTAATAAATTTTTGTTGTGAGAAAATGATGTTAATTTCTTGTTTCCATTTGTTGGGATGCAGGAGAAAACTTGAATTGTAGTTCTTTCAATGATATGAGATTCAAGTGCTGGTCTTTATAATTATTTTTATTATAATTTATATCCTTAATATTCATCTCAACTCAAAAATTTAATTGATTAGGTAACAATAAACACAATCAACCAACATCAGAACAAAAAATATGTATAGAACGCCTATCTTCTATCAACTGTAGACATGTTATTTGAGGCACAAGATTTATCAGCTCTAAGAAATCTCATCAGAATGCCTGCGATTTGGAGTTCGTCTGAGGAAATGTATGCAATCTATAAAGTGTCAAGAAATCTCATCAGAATGCTCATTAAAAGCCTGTAGAACAGCATAAACCTCAAAGTATCGTAAAACGCAACAAATCTGTTTCTGACACAAGGAACTCGCACACCAAAGTCCATGGCAAGCAATCAAATTCAGAACTTGACACAATTGGACAACGGGGAAGCCCTACTCGACATTGAGGATGTTTTCGATGTGAACTCGGTTCAGGTTCCAAGTCATGGTTGACAACTATTTAAAATGCAGTCCTATCTGAAGAACAGTGGCAATTGTGATGATAAATCTTACTAAAAAATATGCACAGAACGCCTATCTGCCATCAACTGTAGACATGTTATTTGAGGCACAAGATTTATCAGCTCTAAGATCAATACCTGCGATTTGGAGTTCGTCTGAGGGAAAGTATGCAATCTATAAAGTGTCAAGAAATCTCATCAGAATGCTTTTTAAAACCCTGTAAAACAGCATAAAACTCAAAATATCATAAGAAGCAACAAATTTGTTTCTGACACAAGGAACTCGCACACCAAAGTGCATGGCAAGCAATCAAATTCACAACTTGACACAACTGGACAACGGGGAAGCCCTTCTCGACACTAAGGATGTTTTCCATGCGAAACCCGGTTCAGGTTCCAAGTCATGGTTGACAACTATTTAAAATGCGATCCTATCTGAAGAGCAGTGGCAATTGTGATGATAAATCCTGTTGCTTTTAGGATTGCCGAAAATCAAGCTTAACTAAAGATATTGAATATTGTTGCATTTTCCCCTTGATCTATAGGGTAATCTATTATAATATGAACTCTTCTTGTTGCAGCAATCATCGATTTTTGCATGATTGGACTCCAGAGAAGTCAATCTTCAAGTTTCTTTATATATTATGCTTACCTGAGCTGGTTGGTTTCTTTATAATCAAAGATACTAGGGTAGCACTTCTACTGAGTCCTGCCCTCCTAATAAAGGGAAAGGAAACAATAGAAAGAATGAAATTTCAAGGAGAAAGAAGCTGCTTGGAGTCGAGAGATTAAATGTACAACTCATATGCTTGAAGACTGTTCCAGACGGTAATGTACCAAATATTCAGCTCATCAACAGTAAATTGCTTGGACAGCTGAGGAAAAGGAAGCTAGAATGTTACGCCAAACACAAACGGCGACAAGGAAATTGAAAAGAACTTGACTTGAAGCAGTCCTATACTAGGTCTGATGTGGATGTCTGATCCATTTGACCCATTAATTTCGCACAGGAGTGTTCATTGATGATTCTACCATTTGGGGTTGCTAATTATAGAGTCTGGCCCTGTTATCAATCTGGTTGCTGTTCACATTTTTGTTAGCTAATTTTGTTCATTTATATTTTTATATTGTTAGACTTGAGTGGTTACAGGTCTGATGCCCAAAGAACTTCTGTATGCTTTAGTCTGTTAACAGAAGAAATTGCCGTGACATTCTTTTGGTTATATAAGAAAGTGCAGTGACATTCTTTTGGTTATCTACTCAACTTGGCATCAAATAAACATTTTAGTTTTATGTTTGCAATGGTCAATAAGGCCCTGTGATCTGTTGGAGGGCTGTTAAAGAGGAGTGACACTGAAATGTCTGGCAAATGGGGGCTTAGTTTTGGTCATTCAATGGATAAAATTGGGAAATTCCCAGTCAAATTTCTTTCGTTGTCCATCAACAAACAAGAGGAAGGTGAGAATATCATATCTGAGAAATGAGAATTACTCGATCTTGAGGAAACTATGATGGTGAATATAATTGAAACACTGAATATTCAGTCCTAATTCCTACAAGATGTTCTGTTGAGGCACAAACAAAAAGAAAAATAATAATTTCCAACTGCTTTCACCATGTAACGAGTTGCAAAAAGCCAGTTAAAGCCCTGGAGACATCCCTTGAGACCGTAGACATCATGGTCAAGCTTGGTTGGACTGAAATTCATCAAAACGGTCGAGCGTCTCAAACCTTCATCTTCAAGGGATCTGGCAGACTCCCTGCAAGATACAAAAGAGAACATAAATACAAGAGTTAATAATCTATTGACCTTTAGGGGAGACATTAAGAGCAAACATAAACTTGGTATAATTCACACCTTGTAGGGTAATACTCGTGCTCAACAAGAAACTTGAAAGAGAGGGAAAGTGCAAGAGGTAAAGGGTAAAGTTTGATGCAACCAGCAAGCTTGAGCATTGTTGGAATCAGTCAAGGACCAATTGATTGGAGAACTGGGGAAAGAAAACTAGAAGTTATGCCAAACAAATACAAGTAGAAGATATGAAAAACTTTAAGTTGATTTAGTCTAATACCTGGTTTGATGTGGATGTCTGGTGTCTGGTTGATCCATACCACACCAGAGTGCACAGATGATTCTACCATCTAAGACTGAATCAAAGTTTTACTTTGCAGCTTCAACCAGAGAAAATACACATGATCAACGAACAGGGAAACACAACATATGCACATAATGGTTATCGGTCATCAACTTCAAACATCTTATCAATATTTCAAGATTTACCAGCTGTAAGATCAATACCTACAATTTGGTTCTGCAAATGAAATGTATATGCAACGTATGGAGTGTAAACAGATTTCTGTCAAGTTTGTCACTGGCCTACAAAGCCCTGTAAATACAAGTATCATATGAAGAACTTCTGCAAATTTGAATAAGATCAACATTAATTATTTAAGCATAAAATTTAGTTTCTGTACACATGTTCATTCAGTAAACCCCATTAAGCAAAAGCATGAAGGCATTAAAAGATAATTTCTGTACTAAACCTGATTCAGCCTGTTCCATCCTCTATAATGAAATCATCATTGAATACCTTTTCAATTTTATCAAACCCCAGTCCAATCACTGTATCTACACCAAAAAGATGTCAAAAAAGGGCCAAAAAGAAAGGTTAAATAGAAGCTGCATTTGCCTCAACAGAAACCATAGGAGCAGGAAAATTCTATTTTAGAGGAGCAGAACCTGATTCATCAACAACAAGAATTTAAGATTAATTATATCAGCAGCTCTCCGAACAGTTTTTTCATCTTCAGAATTTGAAGCTCGGCTTACGGCTTCAATGTTACCGGAACTGCACCCTGTGAATATATAGCTAATATCTGTAGCGGCATCTAATATCCTCTGACCAATTTGATGCGGAACAATAAAGAATAAGAATTAAAACAAGAAAAGAAAAAAGCTAAAGAAGAAGAAGAAAGGAGATTGGAGATATGCAAATTCTGCAATTTTTCATTAATCATCAAAAGTTCCTTAACATTTAGAAAAGTAGGGTATTAATATTAAAACCCTAATTACAATAAGCGATTGGGCTTATAGCCCACTAAATAAAATACTTAACAATAATTAAATCAAGCCCAACAAATAAAGACAAATTAATAAAACTCATCTAAAAGTTCATATAAATTAAACCCAAAGCATAAGTTAAAGCCCGATCTCTCAATTATTTGGGCTATCCTCAATCGTCTATGATCATTCGTATGCGTAAATAATGTTTCCGGTTCGGTGTCCCTATCTATTCTCCTGGGGTTGGAAGAACTCAACCCCGTCGAGTATAGGTCAAGGCAGCTCCGATAATGCTCTCAAAGACAAGGATCAAGTTGTTGTGATGTCTCTCTGATAATCCAAGTATAGTCTGAATCTGGTCGTCGAGTCCATATACTAGGATTTGCTGAAGTTCACCATCTCTGGTAAAAACAACTTGTGCATTCAAAGTAGCATTAATATGTTCCTTTTGTGCCAAAGATATGGATAATGAGGTAGGGGTATCAAAAGGAGCATCAAGGGTAGGCTGTATTTTATAAATACTAAGGTCTTTCATGTTCAAAGTAGAGCTAATATCAAAGTTTAATGGTAATTTAATGACATAATTGTTTGATTTAATCATTTGCAACACTTTGAATGGTCTAGCACTACTTACTTGCAATTTATGATCGGTTTCCAAATGACACCATTCAGGTCTAATCTGTATCATGAAATAATCTCCAACATTAAGTGCATCATGATATTTAAGTAAATCAGCTCGAAATTTGTATTGTTCATTACTTGCTTGAATTTGTTTCATGATCTCAATATGTAAATTATGAACCCTACATGGTAACGATTCAGCTAACTTAGACATCCTATCGTGAGGAGATATGGGAAGGTATTTTATCGGCTCCTCAGATTTGTAACTATGAATACTAAATGATTGAGGGTGTGGAATGAGACAAGCATTATCTGAAACATGTGTAGATATGGTATGGACACAATCAAGTAACCTAGGATTATCTTCATGTTTCTCATCATGTGCATGTTGTAAGAGGTTAAAAAGCTCAACATGTTGCTCTAAACTTATGAAAAGCTGGACACCAAGCATGTGGGATGAGGAATCAGGTAATTCAGGAGGACTAATATCACGAGACTTTTCTAAGACCATACTTATCTCTATAAGAGGTTCCACTAAAAAGTTTCCTAAAATTTCCTCCACCATTAAAGCAGACATATCAGACTCTTTCTTAACCTCAAGATCAAGCTCATGTGGACTCATTGTGTTAAGTCCCTCATCTTGCACATCCTCGTCATCTAGGTCACTAAAATCCTCAAGATTAGGCTCATACACTTCAACACTACAATATTCTTCTTTACCTATATCCTTATGTTTTTAGACGACTAAGGGTTTCGAGGTGCAATCTAAAGAGATATGACCAAAACCTAAACAATTAATACACTTAACCTTTGAACTCACCTTAGACACTTCATTGACAACTCGTTTGCTCCTATCTTTCTTATAAAGTTGGGCGCTACTAGGATTAGGTCTATGGGGTGGAGCACCTAACAAAAAATCACTACTTCTGAATTGGGACCTAGTAGGGATATAAGAGCCCTGACGATTCAACCTCTGATTCTTCGTGACCAACTTGTAATCTTGAACTAAGGTATAAGCTTGGTTGAGGGAAGATACACCTTGAAATACAACTTCTCTTCTAAGATCATTATTTAAGCCTTTACAAAATCTACGCAAAGTCATGGTTTCATTCTCTCTTATGGCACATCTAATCATGTAATCGTTAAACTGCGTTATATACTCATTGATAGACTTATTCCTTTGTCTTAGATTGTTTCATTGGTCTAAGAGTTTATTCCTATAAGACTGGGGTAGGTACTTCTCCTGAATTTTTTGTTTCATTTTGATCCAATTAGTTATAGGAGGTTTACCTCTCATCTCTAAACAATCTTCAACATCTATCCAATAAATTTTGGCTTCATCAATGAGTTTCATCTTGGCAAATCTAACTTTCCTATTATTAGACAAATTATGCCACTCAAAGAATCTATCCATATCACGAATCCACATATCAAATATCCAAGGGTCATAATGACCGTCAAAAGTGGAGGCTTCTATTTGTTAGGACTTAAGACTCGCTCATCAAAGTCATCGTGTTTAGAGTAACTTAAATGATAGTCATACTGGTGGCGCTCAGAGTGAACTTATCCATAATGATTGTTCTTGTGATATTCATTAGTCTTTGAGTGCCTTATTCGAAAAATCTCTTGGGGCTCAATTCTCTTAAACATGTTGATCACCTAAGTTTGCAGTTCCCTTTAAATGGTCATAAGAGTATCACTAAAGGTACAATAAGTGTAAACTTAAGCTTGGACATTAGATGATCGTGACACAAATGCATGCAACACTAACTTATAAATGGAATTGAGATCACAAATGATTCTTGCATGTAAAATCACAATACAAAAATGAAGCTAATTTTTTTTTTTAAAATATGGAAATTAATCAAGAACAAATTACACTAATAAAATTATAAGCATGTAATACTAGATTCTTAAGTGTAAATGATTAATCAAACAAGATGTCACAAGCAAGAACTCATAATTATCAAATAGAATAAGATATTAGCTATCACTGATGAAAAAGGTTGATAAACAAATTAACAACTAAAAATGCTAGGTGAGATTTTATTTTTTTTTAGATTTTTCTCTCTGTTTTTTTTTGTGGCACAAAAATAATATTAATGATAATTTCAAATACCAAGTGCAATACCAAAAGGTAAAATCAACAAATCGAAGAGTAGAGTAATTTGTTGACCAAGATTTAAATTGATTGCAGATAGACCTCAGATTATGTGTCGGCTGACGTGGCAACAGGAGATGACGTGGCGCTGTATGCTGACGTGGCATGGCTGACTGAATGGATATGACTCCAGATTGCTGATGTGGTTGATGACGTGGTTCTAGAGAGCTGGCATGGTGGATGATGTGGTAGGGTGAATTAATTTCGCCTCCAATGTCTTCTGTGCTGCAGTCTCTTTGCTGAGTATCCTTTGTTTTCTGCGATTTTCAATTGCTTTTGCTGCTGGTGTGGGCGACCTGTTGTGGCTGCGGGTTGTTGCCTGGGTTGGTTGGTACGGTGGCGTGGGCTACGATTAGTGTAACCCACTGATCGGCTGTTGCTGATGGAGGCTGAGGTGCTGCGGACGGTGGCAGATGGAGATCTGCTGTGTGGTCTTTGTTGCGGTGAACCACTAGTCGGCGCTGGCTGTGATGGGTGGGTGGCTGCGTTTGGTGGTCTGTGCTGCTGATTTGGTTGCTGAAACCAGAGACAAGGGTGGCGCTGCGGGTTGTTGTGGGTGGTTTTGTGCTGCTGAAGCCGGAGATCCACTGATGGCAGATCTGTTGCTGCGTGGATCTTGATGTGACCGGTGTTGAAGCAAGCTGTAATCGGCGTTGAACAGTACCGATGAACAGTAGATTGAAACAATACAGATGAACAGTATCGGCGTCCATAATTTTTTTTTTGAATCAGAACAGTATTTTTTTTTGTTTTTTTTTTAGATCAAACTGGATCTAGGGCTTAGCATAAATATTATGGGTCGTTTAATTGTAAGAACAATTAAAAGTTGTGCTCTGATACCAAATTTGATGCGGAACAATAAAGAATAAGAATTAAAACAAGAAAAGAAAGAAGCTTTAGGGAAAGAAAGAAGCTAAAGAAGAAGAAGAAAGGAGATTGGAGATATGCAAATTCTGCAATTTTTCATTAATCATCAAAAGTTCCTTAACATTTAGAAAAGTAGGGTATTAATACTAAAACCCTAATTACAATAAGCGATTGGGCTTATAGCCCACTAAATAAAATACTTAACAATAATTAAATCAAGCCCAACAAATAAAGACAAATTAATAAAACTCATCTAAAAGTTCATATAAATTAAACCCAAAGCATAAGTTAAAGCCCGATCTCTCAATTATTTAGGCTATCCTCCATCGCCTATGACCATTCGCATGCATAAATAATATTTCCGGTTCGGTGTTCTCATTACAATTTCCTGCAACCAAGATTCAATTCTTAAAGTTCAATAAAAAATGGACACCACTAGAAAGGTCAATGACAACTTGATAGAAGCATGTGAAAACATAAAATCACTCGCCTCTTATAACCAAATATATTTTTATATTATGAAATCAAACTCAATTCAAAGAGAGAAAATACTTGGGTAATTGGATACTCTTAATGCATATAAAACTCACTTGCTTCGACACTAAATTGCTCATAGAAATTGGAAAGAAAACCAGAAAGTCAAATGCATGCAGAATCAATTTGTTGAAAAAAAAGGATAGATTAGGTGATTAGAGAAGGCTTTACTTTGTGTAGGTAGGGAAGAGAGATGGGGTAATCTGTCGTTTTATTGAGGGCTTTATTTTAAAAAAAATTATTTAAAAATATATTAAATTAATATTTTTTATTTTTAAAAATTTATTTTTAATATTAATATTTAAACAAAAAAAAAACAAATGGAACTTTAATTAATTAAAAAATGTTACCAATATTTATAGAAAAAATATAATAATTTTATCAGATGAGATTTGTGTATAATAAAATAAATAAATATAGAGAAAGAGCAGGGATTAATAATAATAATAATAATAATAATAAGAGAAATTAAATGAAGGAAGCTGTTAAAAACGTTTATATTTAAGAATAGTAGCCTCACGGTGAAAATGCTCTAACCATCATACACGTAATAAAGAGAGAGAGAGTATGGAATAATAAAAATAAAAGAAAATAAATAAAGGAAGGAAAGGAGAGGTTAAATACCTTTCATACACGTGTAAGTGTTCGTATGTTCAGTTAAAATACTCCTTAAGGGAATGTCAATCCTTCACCCTTTACATAGCGACCCTCCTTTTGAATGTAATTCCTATCAATTCCAATATCTGGAATGTGTTTAATGTTAGGCCACTCCTCCTCCCTCTCCTTTCCCCATCCTCTTGCTCTTCCGCTCAGCTCTTCACTGCAGTCATTGATTCTTAAGAATTGCAAGGAGGGAAGGTAGGGTATCATCCCTTGAGATTCAGATTCAGATAGCGACTTCAATTCGCTGCAATTCCTGATATCTAATTGCTGAAGAGAATGCATCCCCTGATCAGGCAGTGGCAGAGACTTCAATCTTTTGCATCCAATAATCGATAGCTGTTGAAGAGAAGAGAGATTTTGCAGCCCTACTTCCGGAAGAGATTCCATGTCATCAATGAACTGCATACCTAGACTCTTCAATTTGGAGAGAGGACGGGTAAATGAAGAAGAAGAAGAAGAGACTGGTGATGTCATCTTCATTGTCTGCTGTAATGGCATTGAACTACTGTCACACAACTTAAGACTTTCATCGAGAGTTGGAAACAACGGCATTGAAGTCAGATTTGGACAATTGTGAATGTGCAAGGAAGAAAGACGTGGAAAAGAGAGCATTATCAACCCTTCTTCTATTGTTGACTCATCACTATCATCATTCATCTCATCTCTACTCCATCTCTTCCACCATCCCTTTAGTCTACCACAATGAAAGATCTCAAGTCTCTTTAAGGATGGGAAAAACATCGACGCTCCTTTTCCTCCAACCCCCTCACTATCTATGTACTCCAAATCACCCAATCCCACAATCCTTAATTCTTCAAGAGAAGGTATTCCATCTAACGGAGGGATATGCTTAAGTTTTCCAGAGTCTTCTAGAACAATACTTGCAAGATTTGAGAGATGTGAAACCCAACTAGAAAACCTCATACCTCCATAGCCTTCAACTATCAACCCTTGAAGAATCGAGTTTGGCCGGAGGCTTTGCAACATTTTATCATACAAATCAATATCTGAATCACTGTCCAGCTCTGGGTCCCACTGTACGGTCAACGACTGAAGATATTTTTTATCGATCAATTTAGCTCCTTCAAATTCTGATAAACAAGAACCACCCTCATATCCCTTGACTATTATTTCTAGCCTCCCTCTCAATTCATTTAACCTTCTCAACTCATCCAGTCCACCTATTATCTCAGATTTAGAACTATTTTTTTTTGCAACCACAAAGCATGACAACGTCTGTAAACTAGTTAATTTCCCAATCCCACGAGGCATATACTCTAAATCCTCACATAAATCATAATCAAGAGTGCAACCAACATCAAGATGCCTCAGATTGATCAGCTTACTAATATCCCTAGGTAGTTCCTTAAGGTTACTACAACCATTGAGCTTGAGCACTTGTAAATTTACCAGACTGGTGACAGAATTAGAAAGCGCCTCTATCTCATTATTCGAAAGATCAAGATATTTCAGATGCTTGATCTTTTCAATGAGAGGTGACACTTCCTTCATTCCAAAATCACTCAAAACAAGCACACGTAAACGCCTAAACTCTCGACAAATAGACTCCCATGCCCCCTCATCCCATTTTCCACCTTGCAATAATACAAGTGTTCTTAGACGTTTTGCACAAGGCAAAGACAAATCAAATTCTGTGTCAAATGACACGTGCCGAGTCAAATCACAAATCCTATTTCCTCCACGCTCCACTATGATGCTCTGAAAACCAGTGACATGGGTTGCAAGATCATGCATAAAATCATGCATTTTGCAACTTGTTATGCTACCTAAATCATCCTTTTCCACTTCGTGAAAGAAGGACCTCCACAATAAATTCTCAAAGCACCTAAAACCAACAATTTCTAAGCACTCACCCAAATTTGAAGAGCTAATAAACCCTTGTGCAATCCAAAGTCGAATCAATGACTTCACATCAATCCTATGACCTTTTGGGAATAAGCTACAGTATGCAAAGCAATGCTTCATAAATGATGGAAGAGGATCGTAGCTTAACTTAAGGGTATCTATGATGTTATCATCTTTGACCCTATGTGGAAGTTCTTGTTTGATAAAGGACAACCACTGGGCTCTATCTTTCAAAGACATTAACCTCGCAATTGCTTTTATGACCAAAGGAACTCCCTGACACCTCTCTACAATCTCTTTTTTTATTTTTTCGTCTATGTAATTTGACTCTTGACCTGAACCAAAAGCCTTGTTTGAGAAAAGAGACCACGAGTCCTTTTCAGAAAGGCCTTTTAACGCAAGTGGTATTTTGCTTGTTAAATTTGCAATTGCATCAGAACGTGTAGTTATTATCATCTTGTTTCCTCTAGCCTCCTCGCGTGGTAAGGACTGCCTCAAACTATCCCACTTTTCACCATCTCGACCATCCTTATTATCCCACACGTCATCTAATACAAGCAGGTATTTTCTATTTTCTATTTTTTCCATAAGTTTCTTTTTCAGACTCTCTAACTCATCAGATACATCTTTGAGTATCTTTTTGACATCAAAACCACCCGAGACACTGACCCAGAGTTTCAGACCAAAATGCAATTTAACTTGTTCATCATTGAAAACACTCTGTGCAAATGTGGTCTTTCCCAACCCGCCCATTCCAACTATTGAGATGACAGAAACACTCACAATCTCATCGTTGGGATTCAACAGAAAGCTCATAACTTTCTTTTTTTCATCTTCTCTCCCGAAAAATATCTCGGGTTCAGAGGAGGTAGTTGCCTCTCTAATCATAGTCAGAGAAGCGTTCTCCTCATAACGAACCTCAAAGTGAAATTTTTCACTCTCAGAAACAATCTCATCTAGCCTCTGCCTAAGTTCCTTAACTTTATGACCCATCTGCCAACCATACACAAGTTGGTTTGACCCTGAGAAGAATGTACGTACCTCCCTCGGTATTTTATTTCGGGACATCAATCTTTTTCGCTGCACTTCTGTTGAAAAATCATCCAGCAAATCTTCAGCATCATAGACCGCTTCTTGCAGCTTCCCGAGCCAGTCTTCAAGTTGAGCGGGTGGTTTCTGCACCTGCTCCTCAGCATCGTGGAGGACACCCTTAATTCTGGTAACCGTGCTCTTGAGCTTGCTTAGCTGATCTTTGACACCCCACCACAGTGCAATCTCCTGGGTAGCTAGTGGACCCAGTTTCTTTACTATTTCCTCCGCAATATTGAAGAGTACGCGTTCAGCCATTATTTGTTCTCGGTGAGTTGAAAAGGTGTGTGTGGGAAAGAACAAAGAGGGAACAAAAGACAAGAAAAATGAAACGAATGGTGTTTGATTTTTTTGGTTTGAAAGTGATTGAGGTTTGGATTGAATGCTAAAAGGCTTGCGTTGTTGTGAAGATCAAAAGTAAAATCATGTATTTATAATAGAGAAACAGATTCCAAAATTTCCAAAACACGAAAGATATTAGAGATTCTACATGTACTCTCACGATCTCTGAATACCTTAACTCGTCTGCACTCAACTAGTAGTTCCTTGCTTTCGTTTAGAAAACCATTCAAAGCATAATCTTCGTTCCTTCACATTATTCAAAATGCTTGAGTCACGGTGAAGCAATGATGGATACCTTCCCCTTATCATAGGATGCTTTATTTTCTTTCACCGAGATCAGTCATGGGGTAGGCCATTGATTGTTAATGCGGACCAACAATGTCATCAAAAGAGATGCTGATGCTTTCCTTTTTATTATTTCGTAATTAATTAGAACAAATTCCAAACTCTGCAAACACTCAAGCTATCAAGGACCTACGTGCATGGTCTCTCTGGATCTCCAAATCGATCCATTAATTGATCTGCCCCCTCAACCAATATTTCCTTGCTTTGATTTTAAGAAAACCAATCGATATCACACTCAAGGAATCTTTGCTGTTTTGGAGTTCTAGCCACCACAATACTTCAAATCCCCTACTCTTTTTTAATTTAATATATTGTAGAAAGATTAAACGAAATTTCTCTTGAATTCGACTTAATTTTTACAATCATACTATAAATTTATTTTGTTTATGATAATAAAGTTAGAATTATATTTTAAAGGTTTCAACAACCAATCAATTTGCAGAATATTGATGTTAAGGTTTAAATAAGGATCTGACTTTGATTTTCTTGTATTTATTACCTTTATCTTATGATCACAATCTTATAATCACATTGTTGATACTTGTTATATAGAAGGGATAATCTTAATTCAAAAAATGACAAAGCTTTCTTAAATTCTAGGGAGTTAAAAAAAAAAGTGATTTTATTAATAAAATTAAAATTAAATAAAAAATGGAGAGCGCAAATCTTTTCAGACATACAAAAATATTCACAAAGTGATTTTATTTTATTATTGTTATTATTATATATTTGTCTGTGTCATGGCAATAATTACAGAGCAGTGCCCAAGTTCAGATCCTTCCACTTTAATGTCTTCTAAAATCAGAGACAATAAACATCTGCAATGGAAACCAATTATAGATAGCCCAGGTGAAATTCCTGAAGACCATATATAGACATCATCAGGCTTGTGAAATTCATTCAATTGTAGAGGATGCAAACCTTCATCTTCGAGTAATCTAACAGACTCCCTGGAAGAGACAGAAGGGGTTGTAAACAAAGGAATCAAGAGCACACATAAACTAGAATTGTTTATCTTGCCCATCTTCACTAAAATTCTTGTATAACTGGGGGAAGAAACTAGAATGCTGTGTCGAACTTATACAATGAGGAGGAGATCAAGTACTTCATTTAGTCTAATTAACACCAGTTGTGATGTAGATGTTTGATGTACACTTATGATTTTAACAATCTGAGGCTGAATCTTAAAGCATTACCTTGCCAGTCGTTTTGAAGAAATATCCGTTCCCCAAATTTTGGTTCAGCACCGCTGCTCTTCTGCATTTCACACACTCAGCACTTGACGGTGGTACGAGTCTGGTCTGCCCTATTGTAGGTGCCTGCCTTTAGAAACTTTGGTTTCTTATGGCCATGACCCTTGCAAGTTTCGTCTCCGTGTTTCTTTCTGAAACTAATATTACAAATTACATTACAATTACTATTACTGTTTCTAAAAAAACTAAAGTGTATGGCGAAGGTACCATAGCACAAGGGAGAAAACATTATGAAGTGTAATAGTGTTTCACAGTTTTTTATAGATAATAAAAAGAAAAAAAATCTTTTTGGCCCTTTGTTTTTTTTATCCCTTCATTTTAATTCTTTTCAATTTTATTTTTTAATAATATGTTTATTTGGGATTAAACCTGATGATGGTAATCAAAGATAATTAACTGGCTGTCATCTGAAATGTAATATCACTTGCAACTAAGATATTAATCTCTGGTAGAATCTCCCTTTTCACATTATTAAAAGAAGGAAGGAAGAGATTAAACACCTTCATTCATCTAATAAATAAAAAAATAAAGAGAGAGTATGGAATAATAATAATAATAATAAAAATAAAAATAAAGAAAGAAAGGGAGAGATTAAATACCTTTCATATATGTAAGTATGTATGTTCGGTGAAAGTGCTCTAATACTCGTTAGTATCTCAATCCTTCACCCTTTACATAGCGACCCTCCTTTTGAATGTAATTCCAATCAATTACAATATCTGGAATGTGTTTAATGTTAGGCCACTCCTCCTCCCTCTCCTTTCCCCGTCCTCTTGCTCTTCGGCTCAGCTCTTCACTGCAGTGATCGATTCTTAAGAATTGCAAAGAGGGAAGGTAGGGTATCATCCCTTGAGATTCAGATTCAGATAGCGACTTCAATCCTCTGCAGTTACTGATAAATAATTGTTGAAGAGAATGCATCCCCTGATCAGGCAGTGGCAGAGACTTTAATCTTGGACATTCATAGATCAATAGTTGTTGAAGAGAAGAGAGATTTTGCAGCCCTACTTCGGGAACAGATTCCATGTCATCAATTGAATAAATATAAAGTCTGTTCAATTTGGAGAGAGGACGGGTAATTGAAGAAGAAGTAGAAGAGACTGGTGATGTCATCTTCATTGTCTGCTGTAATGGCATTGAACTAGTGGTGTTCAAAAAAAGAACTTCATTGAGAGTTGGAAACAACGGCATTGAAGTCAGATTTGGACACTGGCCAATCCTCAAGGAAGAAAGACGTGGAAAACAGAGCATTCTCAACCCTTCTTCTATTGTTCACTCATCACTATCATCATTCATCTCATCTCTACTCCATCTCTTCCACCATCCCTTCAGTCTACGACAACTAAATACACGAAGTTTCCTTAAAGATGGGAAAAACACTCCTCTTCCTCCAACCCTCTCACTATCTATGTACTCCAAACATGTTGAGCTAGTGTGGTCTTCCCCACCCCCCTATTCCAACTATGGAAATGGCAGAAACATTCTCATCGTTGTTGGAATTCAGCAGAAAACTTTTAACTATCACTTTGTCTCCTTCTCTCCCAACTATTACTTCAGGTTCAGAGGAGGTATTTTTCTCCCTCACAGTAATCAAAGAAGCTCTCTCCTCATCACGAACCTCCAAGTGGAATCTCTTACTGTCAGCATCAATGTCATCTAGTTTCTCTCAATGTCATTAGCAAGACCCATCAGCAAACCATACGCAAATTGGTTTGATTCTGAGAAGAGAACACGTACCTCCCTCCATACTCTATTCCCCGACATCAACTGATTCCGCAAAGCTTGTGCTGAAAAATCGCCCAGCATATCCTCTGCATCATACACAGCTTCCAGCAGCTTCTTGAGCCAGTCTTTGATTTGATGGTTCTGTTTCTATGCCTGCTCTTTAGCATCATGAATCACAGCCTTAATCCTGGTAACTGTGTCATTGAGCTTCCGCAATTGATCTTTGAGCCCCCACCATAGTGCAACCTCCTGAGCAGTTAGGGAACCTAATGTCTTTATTATTTCCTCCGCAATACTGAAGAGCACACCTTCAGCCATTTTTTCTTTGTAGGTTCAAAAATGAGTGGGTAGAAGACAAACTCAAAGGAGAAGAAGAAAGAATATGTAGTTGGTTTGGAATGGTGATCGTTTAGTATGCTAAAAGGGTTTTATATAGTGAAGCAGATTCTGACGTTAACCAAACAGTACTCAAAGCAGCGTGCGGATACTGTCTAAGCTACCAATAAATATCCCTTAATCCTTAGGTTTTGAGCTAAATTATAACTGAAGTCTTTTTTGTTTAAAAATCTTTAACTTAATCTCTGGGACTTATTAAGAAAATGGCCTCCGAGTGTTGAAGAATTAAGCTGTAAATATATAGCCTTTCAAATTTAAATGACTATATTGTAATAACATTCAAAGCCAAGGGACTACAGAATGATTTAGTCTTAATATTTATACTTAATAATTAACTAGTAGCCAAGGACCACACTTGTATTAATTGTAGGTCCCAAGAACAAAGATTAAGGGGAAATCGAAGTCTAAGCAAGCCAGCCAGTTATGACTTGGTTAATTAGCACTGATTCCTTGGAATGCTATAAGAGAGACAAGAATCATTAATATGGGAAATATCCGGGAAGAGATCAAAGCTATGCATGGAAAGATTGATTGGTTGCAGACCAGGCTAATTGAATCGGTCACAGACCTGGAATAGATGGTTTGGAAGCAGTATTCATTAGATTAGACGATATAATTTCGTAAGCAATTACGTTAGGTGGAGGAGGTAACCAAGATGTAGATGCTGCAGAGCAGAAGATGCAGGACCAGAAAATAGACCGCTTCAGTCTTCAGAAGATGCATATTTTCCTGTACTAATGTTCCATTAATTTAGACAGAATCACCATTTTGTAAAATCCGGTGACCGGTTCACGTGAATACTGTCCCTATAAAGTCATTTAGATTCAATAAAACAATCTTTGTAAATATCGTCAGGGAAAAATCAGTTCAATTGTTATTTGTCAGGAATTATCAGCTGCAATATATATGTACCGGTCTATGACAAAGGTTTTCATTCGAAAAATCACAAATTGAGTACATGTTTTTCTTGGCTATGTATATCATGGAAAAGAGAGAACAAACAGGAATTATGTATTCTTGCACATTATCATCAATGTCTTTCTACAGGCAACAATATCGACACGAGCTGTAAAGGAAATCTAGCAAACACATCGGCAACCTGAAAATTAAGCTTCAGTTACTCCAATTCGATCGAGAATTGTCTGTATGTTATCATCAGCCAGGTTCATTTAGATTCATAGTCTATCACAGTCTCAAATGCCCCAACCAATGCCTTCACCTTGTTCTTTCTCTCCTCAAGTAGCTTGTTCTTAGTCTCTTCGATCACATCATTGTATGCAGCATGAGGTTCCTTTTTATTGCCTTGTACCACTTGCTTCTTTTGTGGCGAATTTGCATCATCTGGCTTTTCTTCTTCTTGAGCATTACTCACTACTTTATCTTGTTCCTCCTGGGGCTTATGCTCCTCACTTCCTTCATTAACTTTGTTCATGTCTCCCTCCTTTTCTTCACCAACAGGTACTTCGGGCGAAACCTCATTTTCGTTAGCACTCTCTTCCACTTTCACTTGATCATCACCCTCAACTGCAATACCCTCTTCAAGGTTAGCATTAGTGTCGATGCTTTCCTCTAATTTGCCATTATATTCCTCTTCTTGTCGGTTTTCGCTTTCTTGATGTAACTCGGTTTCTGTTTCTTCAACCGGTTCTGCTAATGCGGGGTCATTGCTAATTTCTCCTTCAGCAACTGTGGTAATGTTAGAGCCCTTGAGCTTCTCATCTTCAGTAACATTGTTAACTTCAGTTTCTTCAGAAACAATATGTTCTTCCTTGTTTTTTGCCTTTTGCGAATCAGAAGGAACTTGTTCCTGGCTCACAGCATTCAGTATCTCTTCACTTTCATGAGCCAAAAAAGACTCTTCATTGCTTTCTTGCTTAGTTTCAAGATCCAAATTCTGAGCTACACCATGACGGATTGGCTCTTTAGGCAAAACAAGAGCATTACTCACTTTCTTGGTAGAGGGACTAATGCTCCTCCTCGTGATCCTTGTAGCCAGTGGCTGAGATTGTCCTGGCTTATGTGATGTGGCATTCCAGTCGAAGACAGTTTTTGGTGAAGTAACATTTTTTGATGAAAAAGATGAAGATCGGGCTGTGCGGATTAATCTTTCTCTACCTGGTCTCTCTTTAGAATTTGAAGAGAGTAGTGGCTTTTGTACATGATGAAGAGATGGAGGCTTATCAAAGGATCTTCTTCTAAGAAGAGCAGGCTTTTGTGATGTGTCTTCATGGCCAGTTTTCTTAACTTGTTTTAAGGACTCAGGTCTTGAGCTAAATGTAGGCTTGAGGTAGTTTGGGATTGGTTTTCTTGATGAGGTGCTGGGGTTATCCTTGTTGGTCGAGCCTGATGAAGGGCTGGCTGGTCTTGAACTCCCTTGCCTGCGAGTACTTGTGTGAGGATGTGAAGAGGGTGTGACCTTCTCCCTCTTCTGGGCACCATTGCTTGCAGTTGGTGCCATATAAAAAAATTCTCAAAAAATCCTGCATTATCAAATGAACCCACGATCTGTAATGAGTTTCTCGATTTCTAATGTATACATATAAATACTTCTTGTCATATTTCTACATTTTATGATTCTATTTCCAATAAACAAGCAGGTTTTTTACAGCATTGTCCAATCATATAGAAAATCCTGCTAGAATGAAAAGAAATGATTTCTTTGGTTTCTTGCAAGACGAACAAATTAATTATAAACCAAGAAACAATACGAATATAACAAAGATTGACATTACAAGCAAAACAGAGAGGGAGTGATGGCCTGAACTACAAGCAACATACCTTGACCAAGGCATGGAAATGGGGGTAGGAGGAGTGATGCTGTTATATTGCTATGTCATGAGAAAGAAAAGGAGACGAGTATATGAAGAAATTAAGGAGAGGAAATATGGTTATAGGGATTGATAAAGGAGAGTGAATTGCGCAGAACAAAAGTAGAAATGGTGGTGGCTTTGGTTTTAGAGATAATGGAAGGCCATGAAATCAATAATGGTAGATCATCAACATCGAGCAGCCGAGACATGTGGAGGAGGGAATGTTGACCTTTTCGATGCTTGACAACTACATTATTCTCCTCTTTGGTACTCACGTACATGTAAGAGATTTTTGGTTGAAATTAAGTTGTTAAAGGAAAGATTATCAAGTGTGAGCAGTTTCATTGGAAGGTACGAGCAATAAAATACATCATCTAGCATCATTTTTTGTTGAGGAATTCTAATTAATGAAATATTTATCTAGGGATAAAATTGCTATAAGAAATTGTTTGCGAACAAAATTGATATTAACCCAATACTTGAGGGCTTTTTGGAAAAAATAAGATCCTAAATTGAAGTCAACAAGGCGGTCTAATGATTATGTGATGGCTTCTTGGCCCTCGAAGTGGTCTCTGGTTATATTATTAGATGAAGACTCTAATGAATAACGGCACCATTTGTTATTGTGGAGGAGAGTGATCTCAGATCAACATGGCCCAGAAAATGTCAACAAATTGCAAATTAAGCTCACTTTTTTATTTCTCCTTTTGTTTCCTTCCCCTATTTGATAGAGAAATTCACCAACTAAAACAATTTGTGTGTGTTTTCAATCTGTATCATAATCATTAATTCTCAATTTAGCTCGATAGATTAACCCTAAAACCAACCGATATATCCCCTAACTCAAGTTGGTTGTCAGAAAAAAATCAATAACCCAATCAAATTATTTTAATTTTAAAATAAAAAAAAAAAAACAATATCACTATTTTAATTGATTTAAATCAACTTGTAACTTATCATTTAAGTATTGGGCTAACCTATGTTTAATTATTATGTTGTGTATACTTCAAATAATATATATATATATATATATATAAAGGATAGTAAAATATATATTTTAAGAGCACTTCCTTCCAATTAACTTCGTAAACTTAAAAAAAAAATTCCTTGATAAAGAAAAATCTCTTCTTTGTCTAATTGCATTTGGCAGTTCATGGTATATATATATTGGGTCACAAATCTTTGTAAAAAAAAAATTATATATTCACCTAAATCTTCAAAAACAAAAAATTCCAATATCGGGAAAAATCCAAATCATAGTTGTAATAACTAGAAAACCATTGGCACTTGGCTAATGGATGGCTGGCTAGCATGTCCTGTAGACAATACATGTTTTCTTGGTAGATAATTTATTTATTGGTTCAAATTTGTCAACTAGCTAGCACAACTTGTCTCCCTTTCTATATTTTCTAATTACAGAAAGAAATAAGAACCATAACAAAAGGTAGACATGGACAAGCTTTGAAACCCAAAAACATGAGGCTGGTTTTGTTGAACAAGTCACCCTCTTGTTTTTCCACTTAGGAACACCAGCTTAATTAGGATGTAAAGCCCCTTTAAACCCCACTCTTGCTCCTCTTGTCGTGGAAGAACCAAGCTGGGGCTTATGGCAACTTTCTTCAGGCTTTGTCCGAAGGACATATCATCAATATCGAATGTGACTTGTCACGTATGGTGACTTTAAGCCAATTTGTGCTTAATCTTGGGGTTACAAATGGCAGTGTATCCTCTGTTGACATTATTTCTTTCTTTCCTCTTTGGGTTATTTTCAACATTTTTATAAGAAATATTAATACTATTTAAATATTATGTAAATACATGATATTATAAAGTAAGAATTACTCAATCTTTGGACCAAAGTTCAATGGTAGTATTTAATATAAGAGAAATGAGTTCTAGTTAGTTCAGGTCTAATCGTTTTCATCAATTTGTTACTGGTCTTGCAAAAAAAAAAGAGATTTATATTTTTTGATAAAGTTGGGAAACTTGTTTGTTTTTGTCAATATTTTCAAAAAAAATAAATAATAAAATAATGTTTAGTTACCACTTGAGATAAAAAAAAAAAAAAAAGACAAATAAAAAAGATATGTTCTTTGTATCTCCTATTTTTTTGAAATGATAAAAATCTATACTAAATTTATTTTTTAAAAATTGCAAAATTAAAATGTTTTTTTAATTATTTTAGAATTAAAAGTACCACCTTTTTAATACTATCAAATGACCTTAAAAAAGTTATTTTATAACAAAAGACTTAAAAACTTGTTTTATATATATATTTTTTTAAAGGAATACTTTTCAATTGTATGAGAATCGAAGCCCCACTAGCAACTACTTTGTATCTTGTGGGGTCTGGAAACTTTAGCTCAACAAGATGTGGTGATGGCCATTTAGGACAAAACTGTTGATGGCCAAAACGATAGTTTTTTCTTCCTCCACGTAGGATCGGCTCGGGACTGTTTGGTGGATTATTTCAATTTTAAAAGAAAAATTAAAATAATATTATTTTTTTAAAAAATAATAGATTTAACTTAGTTACTTAGTCAATTCCTTCATTTATTTTTCATTTAACTCAGATCAGTTGAAGCTCTGCATCGATATCTAACTTTCTAAGTTTTATAAATAATTAAATATATATATTGGGATTATCAAAATATATATTAGCTTAATAAGCTACTTTTGTCAACATAATGAAATTAGCAATACCTCTCAACAACAATATGAGAGTTTATGAAACTTTATTCCAATGAATAACCACTATGATTCGTCTTGTAATAACAAATTTCATAATTTATGCCGTCCTTTACTAGCTAGAGTATATAGAATATTGTTTTTTTTGTTTTTTTAAGAATAAGTTCATTTTTTAATGATAAATAATTGATGAGTTATGTGGTACTTTACTTGACCAATAAATTTATTTCTTATATTTTAATTCCAAACAATTACATGTTTTATTATATTTTGGAAAGATATTCTAACAATACACTTGAAAATGTATTGTTCATCTCTCTTTTTTTATTCTTAGAAAGAAGTTTCACAGCATGTTTTATCATGTGATTTTTTTCACGCAACTTTTTTGGTTAAATTAAAGATTTTATTTCATTAATTTCTATAATTCTTAAAAATATGTTTTAGAGCATCTGATCATTAATTTTTTTATTTAAAAAAATACCTTATTTACTCTTATCATAATCTTGTTTAAATATGATTAAGATTTACGTACTACAGTCATCACCATATCAATTTTCTTAAGAACATAAATATTAAAAAGAAATTAAATCTTACTTGATTCCTTATTACTATATATTTCAAACACAATATCAATATTAAAAATCATTATATTTTATTCTTTATTTTTTTCATTCAAATACATCAATTTATATTCTGAAACTTACACTCCTGATATCTAATTAACTTCTAAGTTCTAACTATATTCATTTTGATTATATTTTTATAGAAACTTACATTTCTTTTTATTGTATAATACTTGCCATCTTCTCACATGATTATACCATTATTGCTTTTGACTGTTCTAGTAAGAATCTTATTTTTATTGACTAGACTTAGAAGTAAAAGAAAATTTGAAAACGTGAGACATATACAGTGGAAAATGTCATCGTCAGTACCAGAATATAACCTCTCTTTCTTTCTTTTTTGCGAATAAACAAATATATACAGGGAATTAAAAAATAGAAAGAAAATAATTAGTAGATGGGCCATTGCCCCTTGGCTAGTAAAGAAAGTGATGGATGGACGGAAATCTAGGTTAGGAGGATCAAATTGCACAATTTCAATGGCTTATCTAGCTTCTTCAAGGCCCTCAATTCAAGTCACTCATAGCAAGTAGAAAATTCTCCATCCATCAAATAATTAATTAATTAATTAATTTGGGCACTATAGGTTAATAACAACCACAGATAAGGGTTGTGTAAACTTCCAAGATGGAAACACTTTGAATTGCCATATTTAATTAATTATTTACTTGCATGGTTGGAAAAAAAAATGGAGTTTGTAAATAGATTTCTTGATTTTTAAATCCGCAAGACCAAGATATATTGAATGATAATATTTGTTTTCATGATCCAGTAAAAGGACAATTTAATTTTTCTAATAAATAAAAAAATATGTAAAATATAAGGTTGTGTAAGTTAATGTTCTAAAATAGAAAAAATAGATAGAAAATGAACAAAAACATGTTTAGTTAAAGGGTTGAAGAAAAGGATATAAAAATAATTTTTTTATTATAATTTTAAAATAAATTTTTATATTTTAAAATAAAAAAATATTTTTTCTATATGATTTTTTTTTATTTCTTTTATCCGAAAATTAACGAACGTGCTGTGGTGATGTGAGGTATCCTTTTTCCATCCACAAAAATGTCAAAAAAAAGAGCATAAATCAGTAAGTGACGTCAAGGTCATCATTAGCCGTCGATCTTTGACTCCCACCCGTGTTTAATCCAACGGCCATAAATACCTCACTCACTTAGCTCAATTTTTTTTTTTTAACTATTTACATATTTGGGACGGCACTAACTCCTTTATAGCTTTATAGCTCTTTTTAAATTTAATTTACTAATCAATCAAGTAATAAATAACTAGATCAAGGATAAAAATATATTTGTTAGATATAAAATATTAGTTTTATTATGTGAATAAATAATGTTTAAATAGTTTTTTTTTTTAATTTTTATACCAACGAAAAATAAATATATTAAAAATATCTAATACTTTATCTTATTATAGATGTTAAATTCTAATTACTATCCATAATCAATACATCGTACATGTTACAATATAACTTATAATAAATCAATCATTGCTTTTAAAGAAATTGAATTAAGATATGTGAAAAATAAAATTAAAAAAAATATATTCTTGTTTAGTCATTATTAACTTATTATTCAATTATTAAAATTAAAATTGTGTTTGATCAATATTACATGACATAAAAGATAAATATATAAAATAAAAATGTGTATGCCGTATGATCTAGAAATCAATTTATATATTTTAAAAAAGTATATATATAAAAATATTTTTTATCTTAGTTATCCTTTTTTTTATTCAAAATAATAATCAAATCCTATCTAATTTATTGAAATACAACTTAAAATCCGTTTGTTTAAAGTAAAATACTTTACATGAAAATATATTTCAAATTTTTTGTGTTTGTTTTTAAAATATATTTTTTTATGTTTGTTTTTATCAAAATATTTTATAAAAAAAATAATTAATAAAAAATATTTTATAGTTAACTTCAAACTTAATTCATATACTAAAAAAAATATTTTTAATTCATAAATTTTCATAAAATATTTTACAAATAATAATTTATTTACAATATCATCCAATTATTTCAATTATCATCTTAATCTCACAATCAATATCATATTCTTCTCTACAACCACAACCACCATTATTTTTATAATTTCATCACCATTTGCAATTATTTTTTTATTATAATTTTTATTTTTATAATCATAAGATTATCTTATCATTATTATCACTATATTATCATCACTTTCTCATTAATCACAGGAAAATATTTCTAAATATTAAAAATATTTTATATATAAAATATTTGATGATAAAAAAACTTTTTCGCAAAAGTTGTGAAAAAGGAAAGTAAAAAAAAATGCATGTTGTAAAAAAAACAGAATAATTAATTAAAGATAGTAGATAATAAATAAAAGGGGAACTTTCTGGCTTCAACTTTGGATCTTCCTTCCCTTTTCTTCACTCATAAAAACATTACAAGCACACAAGTTTTTCACACTTCTCTCTCTACAAATTTCCTCTCTCTAAAAAACGCCTTCTCTTCTCTCCTTCAATTCCTCTAGGCTCCTCTCTCTCTACCTCTTTATCGAACAAATACCGAGAAGGAGAAAAGGTAGACCAGACCACCTCAGTATTGAATTAACGTGAAAATAACCATTTTTTTTTTGTTTTTTGTTTTTATTCAATTTTGAATAAGAAGAGTTGGTTTTGTTCTTATTTGTTGTGTTTTTCTTATTTGGTTGATGGGTTTTTCCTGTTTTGATTGGTCTTGTTTTTTTGTTGGATTTTCTCTCTTTGTAATGATGAAAGCTGGTTGCTTTTCTTTTTTCTTGAAAATTTTCATTTGAAAAGAATCCTAAAATCAAGGAGAAAAGGTCAAGTTATTTATGGAAAATAAGGGAGAGATTGAGTGGAGAAAAATTCAGGGAAAAACGAGAGGTTTTATTTTACTAAAAACACTGAAGAGACCCACTTTTTTTGGAAATGAATTATGGAGGTGTTGCCATCTGGGTGTTCTCTATATCTTTCTTTGCATGTTTTGTTTTTGTTGTTTTGTATTGTGTTTTCTTTTTTCCTGTCTTTGAGTGATCAAAGTTGATATAGTTGTCAAATGGAAAACAAGGTTTTTTCTCTTTAATATGTGATTATTTTTTCTGGGTTTATATGATTGGTTCTCGATCAATTCTTAACTTAAGGAACAGAGTTTCTATGTTATCTTATGTTGTTTTGTTTTGTCAGGTGTTTTAGGTTCCTTTTGTTCTTTGCTATATTTTTGTTAGTGTATTTATGCAGCAGAAGAGGGAAAGATGAATATTTGAAAAAAAATTATTATAAAATATTTATTAGTGGGGCAAAGGAGTGTAGGTGTAGGTTTAATTTGATGGCTGGAATTGGAATGTTGTTTGAAGATATTAGGAAGTTTTTATTAGCTGTAGCTTAAATTCGAGGTTTGAATGTTTGATCAAACCCAAACATATTCTGTTATTGAGCCATACTGATGACATGGATCTTAATTTGGTTTTTATGGAATTTGTGCCAGATGGCAACCAATTTCTTTGGCATACATACTGCCCGTTAATGATTCGTTTGAAGGGTGATTTAGGGTTCTTTGCAGACAAACCTATGAGGCATTCACAATAGGGATTTTTGAGGAAATTTGCAGATTATTGTGATGCTGGAAATAGCACCGCTGGTGGTTGCTATTACAATATGAAAGAATCTTGGTTGACGATTACTCTGAATTCCTCTGTTGGCACTTTCGCTGTAGTTGTATGCTTTGGTAAATGGTAATAAGAAAAGAGATTATTGGATCACAGTTTGCATAGTTTTCTGATGATTGGATGGGTTAGATATTTATAATGTAGTCGCTGTTTTAGATGTATTGTTCTTGTCTCCTGTAATCTCGATATGGACACCTTATAAAGATTTGTGATCAATGCATGATTCATCATATCCCAAGTGTTTAGAAACAATTTATTGAGTTAGGTTTTGGCAGCAGATTTCTCTTTATCTTTCAGTTGCACTTTGAATCATTGATGCTTCCTCGTTATGCTGTACATTTTTTGACATGGTGTGGATAATATTGCGGTAAATTCTTCTATTTTAAGATGTTTTCCGTGCATCTTTTTTTTTTCCCACTTCATATGATGCAGCTTTTCAAGAGGCTGTAATGGTCTAAACAATAGATTTAATTAACTGTTTGCAGATTTAAAGGGACTTATATATAATTCATGGATGACTATTCTTGTAAGAGAGCTGGTGATGGATCCCTTGTCTCTAGAAAGGGATCTGCCCATGTTTTGAGAGATTCTGCTAATAACAGAGATCAAAAAGCTCAATTTTGCAACCGAGTTGGATGCAGTGGCAGACTGAACTCTAGTAAAGGTGCTCAAATCAGTTCAGAAAAAGCCAAATCTTCAAGGCCAAGGCCGTTATTTTCATCTTTCTCAGGTGGCAAGGAAACAATTGGAAGCTCGTCTAGGACTTGCTCTGTAATCACCAAACCTAGAAACTCCTTACAGGAGCCTCGGAAAAAGTTTTCTTCTCGACTAGAAGCAGATTCCTCTGAAACTGGGAGTGTTCAGGATGAGCCTGAAGGGATGCCACCTTCTGGAAGGATTAAACTAGACTTTTCCCCATCTGATGGAGCTGGTTCAAGTGACATCACCTCAATGGAAGTTGGAAGCTCCGGTATATCAACAAATACAAGATCTCGTAGGAATTTTCATCAGAAATCAGGATTCGTAAACCCTGAGACTGTAGTGGGCTCGCCTGTTTCTTTGGCATCTAAAAGCACAATCCAGGGGACGCGTGTGAGTGCCAGCAGGTATGGTCTCAAAAATCTTAGATGCAACACAGTATCTGATGCTGCCTCTTCAGGTTCTTCATCATCAGATTCAAATCCAAGCAGAAGGAAAGACATGGTCAAAAAGAGAGTTTGTGATGTAGAAAGTAGTTCCTCTGCCAGAGGGAAGAAGATGATCGGATCATCATTAGAAGGGCGGAGTGCTAGTTCAAGTCCTGGTATCTCCATTTCTGATTCAAGGCGATCCAGAACTGGACCTTTGAACAGGGATAGAAGCGCAACATCAGTTAGGACTCGAAGACCACTCAGTGGCTACGCAAGGGCAAGGTTTTCTAACCAAGGAGGTGGAAACAATTTATCAGCAAATGAGATCCCACTAATGTCTCAACCTGATATATCCCTGGATTTGAATGCTCCTAGTTCATCACACCAGTTCTCTATGGAAGCCTCTTTAAGTAGCCTAAGTTCTTATAGTCAACCTGGCAGGAGAAGTGGGAGTTTACAGGGTATTACACCATCCAGTCCAGCAGAAGCTAGTAATGCCCGATCTTTAATGAATCGAGAGAGCTTCCGGCACCACAACATGGATGGAATTGCTGAGGTATTTATTCCATATTTGGTTTCACCATGTTTTCTTGCTATCATATCATTAATTGAACACGATGGTTAAATGATTTTGTACAGGTATTAATGGCACTTGAGAGGATTGAACAAGATGAAGAGCTAACATATGAGGTTGGTAAAAAATTTGGCATTTTGATTTCATCTGGTTCCATACACGTGCCTGACTCTTCTTTGCTGTCTTGCAGCAATTGCTTGTTTTGGAGACCAATTTGGTCCTTAATGGACTGAACTTCTATGATCTACACAGAGAGATGAGACTGGATATTGACAATATGTCGTATGAGGTTTGAGATTCCTTGTACTTCTTTACCTCCTTCCATACTTTTTGTGCTTTCGTGTTTCTTTTTCTTTTGTTATCAAAACTGCTGTGCTTCATCAACCAATTTTATTATGAGCAATTAATTTTTGAGTTGAAAGTTACCTCAACAAGCTATGTCATCCTTAGCCATTGTAACCTTACATCATTCCTATTCTGACAGGAATTATTAGCTCTTGAAGAGAGAATGGGTACTGTGAGCACGGCACTAACAGAGGAAGCATTTTCAGAATGCCTTAAGACTAGCATTTATGAGTCCACTCCTATGGAGGATGCGACTACAAACCTTGAAGGGGATAAAGATGACATCAGATGCAGCATCTGTCAGGTCTTATTCTGTTCATTAGTTTTCCTACATTCTTCCTCTCTCTCTTTTTTTTTCTTTTCTTTTTTTTAATTTGTTTTCTTGCTCTTTTCAATTTTTGGTTTTTGTTGTCTAATATATGCCTCTCACTGATATGGAATTTCAAAAGTCATTTTAAACGAAGGGTTCAAAGCATTAACATGGACTTTATGCAGAAGCAAATTGTGCTAAACCTGGCCATTTTGGTTTCTCACCTCAATGGATCTGTAGGTTCAATCTAGTTACAGTCAGAACAAGTCTGAGATCCTTATACATCTTCGAGAAAAATAACAACCACAATAATTTTAAGATAATTCGTAATTCAGGTTTTGAAGAAGCCAAAAGTAAAGGCATTTGTTAGTTACACTTGGGAGTAGGTTATTAGAATGAAAATGAGCATATTTATTTGGCTATTTCAGTGTACCAAAACTCTCAGTGTCTATCCATCACCTTGTTTGTCATGCTGCTTAATTTTTTAGTATTGCAGGAAGAGTATGCTGACGGAGATGAAGTGGGAAGGTTACCATGTGAGCATAGATATCATGTGGCCTGCATACATCAATGGCTAAGTCTGAAAAATTGGTGCCCTATTTGCAAGACTTCAGCAGCTCCCTCCTCATCCTCTTCACCACTGCCATCCTTGTAATCGATTAATGAATTAGATGCAGGCGACTGACTTTTCCATTTTGTACAAAGAAGTCTGTCCCCTTCCATATATTTCTTTGATAAGTTTTCTTTTATGTACATAACAATTCTCTTTCAAAAGACTAATAAGTTCAGGCTCTGTAAAGCCTCCACAGTCGTAGGTCAATTGTCTACCCAAAACAAAAGAAACACGAATGAAAATTTCATGGTTTGTTTCTGGCCTTTTGGGACAAATATGATCTTTCAAAGTGATGTACTTGTTCCTTGATTGACCAATTTTCAAGGCATTTAAGATTACTTTCGGCATTGGTGTGCCTTGTTGGGGTGATGATCCTTTTATCAAGCAACTTGCATGCGTGAAGTTAACCCTAGCCTCTCTACGGAATAAAGGAATCTTTGCATACGTGTTTTAGGCCCATGTCTACAGCCAAGGTGAACATGTACAAGCTAAGCTCATACTTGTTGTCAATGTCTTAAACCCGGCCTATGATTAACCTAGGGAAATCCATCACCTAGACTTAATAACTTTGGTTATTGATAATCATGATTGAATGCTGGTATGCTAAACAAGGGCATCCATAATTTGTAATATAAGGTAGGCGAAGGTCCTGGTGAAGAAAAATTGTTCCAAAAGCATCTGTGTATCGAGCCATGGAACATGGGCTTAGGCTATTGAGGGACCATGGAGGCATGGAAAATGGCAGTTTGGCATGGCATGGCCACTTCACACTACCTATGGGATAATTAATTAACACAAGGGAAATTAGAAAGATAAAACAGAGGTTGACTGCTCTATCAAAATGATAAAAACAACTATTTAAACATGCTTTCCAATTGACAACACAGGGAGGGAGGGCAGGTTCAAGAAACAAAGTTTTTCACCCTAAAACATAGTTATTAAACACCGTAGATGGATTGAGCTGTGTGTCAACCTGAATCTTAATTGAGCCGGATTTCTTTTCAAATTAATTTAAAAGTTGACTCGGTGAAACTTGATAACCCGATTAGGAGTTGTGTTTGGTCTTTCTCCATTTATTCTGTATGTTTCTCTCTGTATCTTACCTTCATGCTTGTCATGTAGGTGTTTTTTTCTCAATAATATGTCTGGTTTATGGGGGAAAGAAAAAACTACGCGAGTCCCAAACGAGCTGAACACGTCCAAGACAGTACTTTCTTCTGTCGAAATTGGAGGAGCTCTGTAAGTTCTAATCTTTCTTCAGGTCATTAGCAATCAACATGATTTATCTCATTTTCTTCCAAACACACAGCAGCTATTATCTCATTTTCTTCCAAACACAGAGCAGCTACATTCTTCATGCAGAAATTTTGATGGATCTCCACAAGTTGACAGCAGGATCCAGGCACGACGATGAAGCATTCTTAAAAAGGTTCAGTGCACTGATTGATCCGGATCCTGTAACTGAAGCAAACGAATTGATCCTCAACACACTTCTGAATCAATATTTGTTAAATTCCCTCTCCCTGTCTCTTTCCTAATAGATAAATATATTAAAAAACTAATTTAATCCAAAAACTTAAAATTTTAGATGGGTTCGAAGAGTTTTTATTATCATTTTACAATGAAAATTATTTAGATTTGAAATTTGTATAAATTCACACTATTAATTAATTTTAATTAGAATAAAGAATGAAAGGAAGAGATTTACACTCATGACTATGACTATTTGGTCAATTCAGATACCATGCGAAGTAACTAGTTTCATTGAAAGCCAGCACCTGATAAACATCAGTAAGAGTAAAAGAGGAAACGTGTTGGTTAATGGAGGCCAAATAACTTGCTGGAAGTGCTTTACAGAGAAATGAAAGAAGGCAAAGAAGAATCAGCTTGCTGAACTAATAAACCCCACATGATGATGTACTTGACCTTCATGAATGGAAGATGTCACAGTGAATACTGTGTTTTTAGGGCCAGCAAGAGCAGAAAACATGAAAGCGGTATTTTAAGAAACGAAGATATCCTTCAATGGAGAAAATTGAAAGTGAAAGTGAAAGAGGAATACGAGTTGCTGGCTATTACTTCATTATTTCAATGGTTCAGATCTCTAAGCAACTTGATATCCATGAAATAATAACAAAGGGCAATAGCTTCCTAACAAAACAATCAGTTTAGGCAAATGGTAACTGATTAACAGAGCAAAATTGATTGCAGAGCTTTTCTTGAACACCAGAGAAACCAGCTTCTTTAAAGTCCATGGTTCTTCAGAAGTCATTTGATTATGGAAAACTCATTCAGTGGCTCTGACAAGATTGGGGGAAAAGGTGTGAAAAACTGTAGCTCCAACAAAATATATTTTTCCTGAAAACCAAGCTAAAAACAGCAATCTAGAAACAGTACACCACCTTTAGACGAGCTTATGAGAAATATGAATACCATTTTACAAATTCCAAATCCTGCCTTCCACAGGACATCTCAGAACAAGTTCAATGACAGTTTCTGCATTATGAGCAAACGGTGCTCTGAGGATTGACAGATGGAATTCGGGTGGCTCGACCAGTGCTGGAATTTTAGCCTGTTAGTGAATCTCAGAAGGGCGTTTAAATCTCTCTTGCAAATATTACCTGTAGCTGATCCTATAGAGTTCATGGCAGACTGAACAGCTAAGTTTCCATTGGATGAGATAAACCAGTACTGCTGCAAATAGAGTTCGTGAAGAAACAGATAACAAGCAGAACGCCACCGTTCCTTGCTCATTATCAGCCAACCACTTGTTCACAAACTTGCATGTGGCCGCTTATTTATCATTACAACATGAAAATCCCTGCTCTCTAACTCATGATTTGAATATGTTAAGTTGTGCCACCAGCACATGTAAGATTGGCCAATTCCACGTTTCGCAAGCGCATAACATTTATGCTAGTCTAGGCATGTAAAAGCTTTCAAGATTCTCATGTGCGAGCATATTTATGCTAGTTTAGGCACGGAATGGAAAAGCCACAATCTTGAAGAGAACACGAGAGGTAGAATAATGCTTTACTAGGGATATTTTCAGGGGTCATTCACTTGAGATTTCAAACATGACAAGAAAGATAAGTCAATGGATATCAATTTGTTATTAATATTGGAATTCCAATCGTTTCAGATTATAAAATACAAAGAGCAACACTACAGCTCTTTACACCAGTGGTTTACCTTTCAACAAGCTACACAAGTGTATCCTGCAAAACTGTCTTAAGAGTACCTCTTTGTTGGCTGTAAATTATACAGAAGAGCTTCGGATCTGTAGTGACGGCAGCAGACAGCCAACACCAATGCTTATCGGTACAACAGAGCAGCCAACCGAGGGCATTCTATTTGAAACTTTCCCTGGCTTGGTTGCTGCTAAATAATTTCCTGATCTGTGGCAGGAGAATACAGCCATCTTGATGCTCAACCCACAAATTTCATCTTGCAGTAGCTGAGCTTCAACAAAAGGGAAGCCATCTGGTTCATCCTGGCAACAAGAAACAGAACTGGGTGCATCAATGGCTTCTAACAACAGTTGTCAATGCCTTTGAACCAGGACAGCCTGACCCAATTATGGCTTTGGGATGAAAAAATCTTCACAGGTATGTTTTCAATCCTCAAATGACTGCATACATATTTTCTCCAGCAGCAATGGCCAATCTTCACCGAGTTGCTGTGGATTTAGCTCCATGGCAACTTTGAAATCAAGCATAGATATTGAACTATGTGGCCTCTGCTCCTGCATACCCTCAACAGGACCACTGCTACTCTGCATATGCAAGTGATTACTTGGCCACATGCCATTGACAAACTTGTTCTGTACCTGCTGCTTGTGAACAGTGTACTTTCTTGGATCACGCAGAGACTGTGCTCCTACTAACTCGACGCATGACTTGATCAACCTCTTTAAGTATGCATTCAGCATCTTATTCAACGTGTTTGCACATTCTGTCGTAACCCCTCCAAGACCTTGCGCATCTGCAATCTGCTCCATGCGTTTCCTCAGCATCTCTGTATCAGACAATCCACCACCGTCATAATAGCTAACGAAATCACCACTGCTTGCAACTGGCATAGCTTTGCGGGCCCCACCCATGCTAGCTGAACAATTTGGAATCCCTAAAGGTGCAATTAGAGGACTTCTAGAGAAGCTCAGGTGGTTTGCCTGCTCCACCTCATCTCTATCTTCCACAAAAGCAGTCTGATCTTTGTTCTGTGTCCTTGGTCTTTCGATGGGCCGTTGAGCTGAACCCTCCCTATCATTCTCGGGTTGTTCAGCAACTGTTGGAAGATGCTGCACTGGTCTCTGATAATCACAAGGAGGCAATTCCCCATTTTCCACTACAAATTTACTTCCATTATCTTCTGTACCAATTGATCGATGTGAGATACATTCGACTTTCCCATTGGGTCCAAGTGAACTGGGTCTATCTCTGAGCTTCTGATCACGTGTCACTGACCTAACCTTTTTTGGGGACACTGGTAAGATCCCATTAGATCGAATGGGCACGCTTTGATTTGGAATAAGGGACCCGATTTGTTCATGCCCATCTTCTCTAACAGGAGAGCTTTTTGAAGCTTGAATCGGAGATTTTGTGGGACCCGCCTCGTAACTTGGCGGCTGCGTCTTCACTTGACATGCATTCTTCAATATTGAACGTATAAGATTATTGTGCAGTGGTAGATTCTCCCTTCCAAGAAAGCGAAAGCATGACTTATCAAACTCACTCTTACACAGCTTCTGGCTCAAAAATCGATTCAAGTAGTAAAAATACTTCTTTGATCTCTCAGCTCCAACCTTCTTCACTATCTGAGTTCTCAATTCAACCAAATCAACTCTGGAGCTCTGATAAGGTTGCATTTCTCACGGAACAGATTCATATACCATCCAAAAACAGAGCCGCAAAATCCCCAATTCCACACTCAATCACTGTTATCTTCGTCTCCACAAAAACACAAATTTCCACACCCACATATCAAATTCAAAGCAAATCAACAGTCAACCTCAGCTTGTCTCCAGCACAAACAGTCCCAAACCCCACCATTCACCAAAATCACAAAAACCCACGATTTTCAACCTAGAAAACAGCTATTTCTGTTTCCAAATAACCCGAAACTCGCCCGCCAACAAACCATACAATGCAAACCCAAATCTCATCTTTACAACATCCAAAACCCTAAGAGATCAAACTCGCTAAAACAAACTCAATACAAATCACCCAAAACCAACACCAATTCATTCAAACACACAATAAATCAAAACCCTAACTTCAAATCACCAAACTTTATATACACAACAAACTCCTTTCTCTTCATATAACACTGCACCAATCAAAATAACAAAAACCCACTTCAGTTTTCACACTAATACACACAATTCACAAGCTAACAACTTCAAATTTTCACAAATTCAACTTAATAAACAGAGATCAGTAAAACAAACTAAACAGAGCCCATTAAAAAAAATGACAATGAAGTGCAAAAACTAAACTTTACGAGTATAAAATTAATGGGTTTCAAGGATTAATCAAGTAAAATTTGAAAAAACTAACCTTTGATTAAACCTCGCCAAAATAGAAGAGTTCGAGCTTGATTCCTGGCTTGTTTTATCGGGTATTGAATGTAGTTTTCGGTGTTCTTGATTTGAGAAGAAGGAAAAAGAAAGAGAAGGTTTGTGGTTTTGAGAGTATTAGCTAGGTTGATCGCTCGCTTTTGCAGCTAATTAGTGTAATAAAGTAGAGTTTTATTTTCTCTTTTTGTTTTTGTGTGTTTATTTTCTTGGTTTCTCTCTGTGTTTCTTTCCCTTTCACTCCCTCTCTCTTCGGTTCCTTCTTTCTTGCGTGGTCTCACCTTTGTGTTCTTTTAGCACAAACGTTTTCAATTATTTTTTTTAATTTTTTCTTTTCATCTTTTTTAATCCTTTTTGTGATTTTCAATTCAATTCTCTAGTTTCATCCCTACCTCACATATTTTTTTTAAATAAAAATATGATCTAATCCATTTTTATAAAATAAAATTAATTTATTTCTGAAATATTATATATTTAATTTGATGCATTTATGAGAATTTTTTTATAGTTTAATTTTATTTAGATTAAAGTTAATAACTTAAGATTCTTAAAAGTCACTTGATGCTTTATCTTAATTTTTGAAAATAATTCATAGTTTTCCTTTCAATAATACTATTTTTTTTATAATTAAATTGGTTATAAAACTAAATACAATGGTGTTAAAATTTCATAATGTGGTGAAACATTAATTTCTTTGATTCTTGTTGAGATCTAGTATTAGATTTTATAATAAGTAAATTATAGAAATAAATTATTTTGTTGTATAGAAATAATTTATAATAAAAGTAAATATAATGACCTCATGGTTGATGATAAGTACTTTTGCAAAATTAAAAGGCTGACATTTCAAATTTGAGCGCACTTTTATTAATTTATTATTAAAATATATAAAAAATGTAACTTAACCTTTCATGGCATCAAAATTTTATGAATACGAGAAGTTAAATTATTTAACTTTAAATTGCTGGTATAAAGACATGTACAATCAGTTAATTCAAGTTAGTTTTTCAATATTTAATTTTTTTAAAAGATATCATATAAAAAAAATGAAACTAAATTTCAATTAGTTCAACTAGTCATGAAATAACTTTTAAAATTAAATGAAGCAAATTAAGTCAATTTTAATTTATTTGTTTTTTTAACTCAACCCAACTAATATTAGACATAATTGACTTGTGTGGTGATATCAGTTGAAGAAGAATCCCTATTTTTGTCAGAACAAATAGCTTCATGCAACCTCTTGCTTAAGCAATATTTGTTATCGTGAGAGTCCTACGAGATATAATTTAATTTATTAAATTTTAAATTTAATTTTTAGAAATTATTAGTTTAAATGTTATAATTTTTAAAATTATTAAAAACTTTTTTGATTATTAATTTTAAAATCTTAAAAAATTAATTAAAATACATATAAATTAGTTTAAAAACAAACCATTACAAAAAAAAAAAAAAAAAATGTCATCTTGGGGCTGGATGACCTACAATTTAAAGTCAATTTAGTATGAGGTGATGTGGGAAATTGACTAGTCATACCTAACGGCATGGATAAACTTTTAAATACATGTCATAATATTTAACATCCTCTCTAAGGCTTAACATTAGTGTGAAACCCACTAAGTACTTGTGCCAAGTACAAACTACCCTTGAAACCACATGCATAAAAGAAGAGAAGCAAGACATCAAGTGAAACAACTAGTTAGTCCCTCTAGTTTTAAACCTCATATCACACCCCTAAATTTTTATATAAAAAAATTAACAGAACATTTTTTGATGAAATAATAGTTGTGAACAACATGGGATTACGTAATGGTTTCTAAACCAGAGAAACTAAGTTACTGTATTGCGAAAACTTGAAAAATACAGGGACTGAATTATTATTTACTCTTCTACAGACAATCGAGCACTAAAATGCTCGAAGCAAAATGACCTTTTCGTTATTCATGGATTCTTACAACTTTATTGCCAAGTATGGAAAGGGACTTGAATATATACCGATGCTTATGGATACCTCAAATATGATGGCTGGGATTCTTCGGAGGGTGATTTTGGAAACACTTTAAGAACTTGAAATTTAGTATTGTTCGTAATCATTGATGTTGTGTCGTGCGTGTTGAAATCCAATAAACGTGTTTTTGATCGGAAAAATAGACATAAAATAAGACAATTTTAAAGTTTTTGACTTTTAAAAGAGAGATGCATCTCTACTGTCTTTATGAGACAGCAACCAAACACGTCTTAAGAAGCATCTCTTTGAATTTATACAAGAGCAAACTCACAGCAGTCGTCACTCTCTTCAATTAAAGGAAATATAGATGTACGATTTCAAAATTTCTGGAAAATTAAGTGGGGATGAGGGTTTGCAGACAGTTGTTCTCTCGGTGACTTCACATCAGCTACACAGCAACATGGCTCCTGCTCAGACAGCTTCCACCTATGGAAGGGTCAACCTCTTGACTAAAAGCCTTCAATGTTATTCTCATTATCGTTGCCATACTGATGTCGGATTATCAGATACCTTCACAAGGTCAAAGCAATTATGCGACGATCCTTGCGTTATATTAGACAAGATAGCACTAATGACACTGATTTTTCATAATAAAAGGTATTCAATCCTGTGAAGTAGTCCCATTTACAGTGGCTTGATGTTCCTGAAAGCAGATACATGCTTAGATCATGATAGAAATTGATCTGAAGAATTTTTTCGAAGGTATGTCAACGCGCAACGGATTTTTAACACAGCAAATATGTTTCATCAACCTAATCCGCAGTTCACAGGACAAGATATGTAGCCTTCAAATCTTACAAAATTCTGTAGGCATTCGAAAAATCTAAATTTCTTTGCCACCGTTTCGGAGGGGGGAGCTTGTATTGTACCATCCATGTACTGAAAACTCGATTACTTAATCCTTCGAGGTTATGACCAGCAGACCTAAAACGCCTATAAACATTACTGCAAGAAAACCAGAACAAAGTTGAACATTCTGCACAAAAACTAGTGAAAGGAGTCTCTAACAAAAGCACAGCACGCAAAAACTTCTTCCTTTCTGGTTTGATTTTAATTTTCTCTTGAGAGTTTCAGTTGTCAATTGTTATTCTCATATGCCAGGGAAATGAGCATCTCTAGCAGTTTTATGACTGATTCGAAAGGCAAAAGAACAATATCTCTGTTGGTGCAAAACCTTTAAACTACCTTAATAATAGGTTTCTCTGTCATGATGATTGTTGCCCAACCAACATAAGGCACAAACCTGCAGCTCGATTTCTAGTTTACTGATAGTGCAGAAAGCGTTTAGAAGAGAATCAAAAGACAGAAAGTATGTGTTTCTTATGTCAAAAGGAGTTGGTAAATCATTCATTTGGATGGACATATTAACCAGCCTGAATTATCTCGTCATCAAACAAATATTAGATAAAATCAGTAGATGACAGCATGTGGAAGTACCTATATAGAACACCACTTTTCTGTACTTTTCGAGTTAATCCATGATCTCCCATGTACATTGCAATTTCATGTTGCAAACAAAATATATGTAAACACATGCATAACGACTTACGCAACAGCCCTCCCAATAATTTGTTGTGGCTTCAACCAATGCTGACCATTAGCATACAAGCTCCTGTCATCCAAAGGATTGGCGTCTCCTGATAAAATTAGCCAATCACAAATTGAACATCAGTCTCAAACATTTTTTAAGAACATTTCCCTTGTATCCCTTATAAAACGACTTAATAGGCCGAAAGATTGTCTCTTTTTATTCTTCATTTTATTTCATCTTCATTTTTTATTCATGAGAGCAGAAGAGGATTAGGTAAGATAAGCAGATGTGTACTCATAGAAATTTAACAGCCTGAGGTACAGAACGTGTTACCTTTTGTAAGGATGTCAACATTTCCATTATTTTCCTCTTCGTGAACCTACAAAGCATAACAAATGTACATTATGAAAACTTCTTGTTAAAAATCAAATAATATTAATTGAAGTTCCAGAAGAAATGTGAGTAGGGTCAAGATGAGCCAAGGGCCTTCCTTCTTTTGTTCAATCGGTATGCTTCCTTGTGAGAAACATGAAATATACTATGATGGACACTAAAATAAACAAGAGTGGATGCACAGAAGCTTGTATTTCCTTGTAGTAGTTTCCTTTCTATATGGTCACTATGTCCATGAAGAACACATTTTCAGTTTGGAACTAAGTAGTGAGCTTAACACTTTCAACAACCCTGTGCAAAGTGCCCAGCATATCCTACAATAAACAATGACAAGCATACTTAGATAACGAAACAAGTGGAAATTCGCAGATATCGGTACCTCAATTACTCGATGGACAATTGGAACCGGGCGTCCCTAAGCAATGCGTGGAAGATATGTTAGTCACAGGGTAAAAAGAAGAATATAATGCTAAATACATGCATGACAGCAAGAAGAAAGAAATAGATTTGGGATACAATCAAAGCAAAAGAGAACAACAATGTCCATGTTAGCTAAAATTCACAGGAATGGCTTCTATATGTTAAGGTAAATACAAAGCTGAATCGCCTTAAATTAACCCACGCACCTCTGCTTACATCAAATTCCCACTAAAGTTCCTAGAGTTGAGGTTTAGACAGCTAAAATGGGTTCAAACAAGATTCACCAAAACACCCGCATTATGGCACTACTGCTCCACTCGCATAGAAGTGGGACCCATAACAGTAAATGGCGGGTCCCACCTTTATGTAACCAATGAAGAAATAACACCTGTTTGCGTTTATTTAATGTTATAAAATAGAATGGACAGAAAAAGAAGAGACAAAAACGTGCTTGGTTGAAGAGTTGAAGACACGAGCATAAAATTGATGTGTTCAAAACAAAAGTGCATGGAAACATGTAAAGTGTCTGTCTCTTTTATTCCGAGAAGATATACCAAATGCTACCCTCATATTTTCTCCATTATTTTCTATGCGCAAAAGTTCAACAAAAAGATGTACTAAATACTAGAAACATTGACTAATAAAAAATATCAAAGATAAGATCAAAAATCTCAACAGTCACCGTATCAACAAAAACAAATTAGAGCAAGAAAGAACATACTTCTACACTGTACACAACAATCTCTCCAATTCGAACTGGGGCCTTGCTCATATGCAAGAACAGAATACCACCCTGCTGCAAGTCAGGACAACATCATAAAAACCACATCTTGTCTACGTTCATATTCATATCTAAACCAAAAAAGAACAAAAACAAAACATGGGATTCTTAACTCGTTTGAAACCAGGTTCCATACTCCCAGAAAGAACAACGACAACAGGAGATTCACTACCAGGTAAACACATTAAGACTTTCCATATTATTAAAACTGTTAATCTATATGAAATAAAATCCTGTAATTTAAATTGAATAAAATCAACCCTTTACTCCTAGTTTGAAGTGATTCAATCCCATTAATTAAATTAAATAACTAATTAATAATGCAGTAATTAACAGTTTATTTGTGAGTGATTTGATTGAAAAAAATGGTTTTTTCTTTTAAATTATTGTGGAGGTTTATTTAAATGGAACTTTAACTTCACTAACTTTGTAGATATTTTTCAAATATTTTGTTGCTAAAAGGGAATTGTAGCAAAATCATTGCATGATTGCTTTTTTCAGTTTCTATGGCGTCAATGATGAATCTTGTACCGCACACATACTGGATATGTTTCCACCTATTCTGATGTTTTTCTATGACTTTTCTTGTTGCAGCAAGGCAATAGTCAGTCTTGGATACGCAGGCCTCGTCTCTGTCTGTGCTTCCAACTGGAGTCAGAATCATTGCATGGCCAGTTGATCAGTTCAAGAAAAGCGAAGTGCTGGGAACTCACCCTAGTCCAACTCGCCTATCTTACACAGAGGATGCTTTTCTGTAAAACAAGAGGCAACATCAGATTATATTTAGCTCTCCGATTTAGCTCCTAAAGGAGAATTCCTGCCGGCTGGGTATCATGCAAGCAAGTCAAGCAAGCAAAAGATACCTTTCATTTGTAGTTTATATTGTTATTTGCATGATTTCTGGGGAAACAAGTGAGGCTGACTTGCTTGCTCTGAAAGTTGATAATTCATATTTTCCTAATTACTTCCATCAGTTTTTCATTGGATCATTCCATCACCTGCTTGTAAATGGAAACACATTGTTATAAATGTTTTTAGAGGATAAACAAGGTATTTTGTGAGATAAAGCTGGAAGTGTAGTCTAGCTGATGCTGGTTTAGATGTTTACCTAATCTTTTTCCCATAGTTTACTCCGGGTTCCCCTTTGATGCATTTTCTGCCTACAGGTATTAGATTGTTTTCGATCCGTGCTGCATTTGAAGAAACTTCTCAAGTACTTCTCTGTTTTACGTTAGATATCAAGTGTATTAAACACATTCCAATCTACGTTGCTAATTTGGGCCCTTGTTGAAAGACGTGGAAGAGCTAGAATTGTTTTCCTTTCTACAAACCCTGTAGTGAAGCCCTAGGAGAGTCCACTTACCTATCTCAGGGCTGGTTTTGTGATTTCTCAATTGCTTACAGAACGCCCTACCTAAGATTGCTTGCTCATGACAGAAGGCTTCTCTCATGTTCCCAATGCTCAGGTTTCTATGGAAACAGTAGGGGGCATTTGATACAATTTTAAAGCATATTATTGCATCACTCTATCAGCAACATAAGATTGATGCAGACAATGTAAAATTAAAGACGATAGAAAAATGGTACAGCGGAGAAAATGTGTGGCTGCTTATATTTAGCTCCTGAAGGAGAAATAATCCCCTCTGGGTTTGAAGGTAAATAACAAACAACAAAAAGGTACCCTTAAGTTATAGCAAGAGGAGTGTCATTCTAGTCTAATTTAAATGATTTTCGCTTCCAGCCTTCTTCTTCATCTTCGTCATCATATACCTAGCTTTCAGCTCGGCTTTTCTCCGAAGAGTTTGTTCTCATCAAGACTTGGAACTCTTTAAACCGTGTAGTGTTGTTGAATTGTATCAATGTCCAGTCCCTTCAGCTTCACCACTGATTCAACATGCCCCTTGAGGGTGTTTAGCTCCCTCAGCCTGTAAAAACCATCCTTCATGAGTATCAAGGTACTAACAGAAGATCGTAGAAAAACAAAAGCTTTTTCGTTCCCCCGTTCATTGAATATGAAACATAAGGAACACGGCTTGCTTACCTTGCCATCTCAGCCCTCCGCTTGGCTTGCTCGGCGATCTCAGAAAGCTCCCTGTAACTATTCTTTTCAGAAAACATATTGTGGGAGGTCTCGGGAGGTTGAAGGCCGTGGAGGGTCCTCTGAGCTGTGGCCCACTGAGCTTCTCTCTCTTCTTTGCCGTAGTCTTTCTTTGTAGTAAAGGCAGTCTGTTACAAGAAGATAGCGAATGAGCAAATAAGAAAGACACCGAGGCAGAGAAACAGACTCAGACTCAGGATTTTGTTATGAAAAAATATACCTTGTTCTCCAAGAGATTATCCCAAGCCTTCCCACTCAAAATGTAGCGGATTGCGAATTTGAGGATATCAAGCGGCACATATGTCACCACGCTAAATAGCCAGATAACTCCAGCCCATCCCCAGCCACACCCCTCAATACGTGCGAAACCCCAATTTGCATAGACCGCTATCAATGTTGCGACCTGTCATTCAAGAATGGTTCAAGGCGATGCGTTAGGTCATTGGCAGAAGGTTAATAAAGCACGTTACCATGCTTTGAAAAACATGAAGCAGGCCATAACAAAGTACGCCTGGTAGGGATGGTTGTTTAACAAATAGTGATAAAGCCGATAGAATAAATCCTTACCAGCTGAGCAGCTACAAATGCACCAAGGAGAAGGAATCCAGGACGTTCAACAAAAGACCAGCTGCGAGATCTTGTGACAAAAATAAGTGCCTGGCTCACGATACTCACTTGTAAATACAAGGCTGCCATCATTTCCTCATTGTTTTTTCTCAGTGACCTGACACCAAACTTATCCTGCATAACCGAAAATGTAGAAATACATAAAAACCTGAATAAACCAAACCACAAACCGATAGTGAGATTGAGGAGTATTCTTACTGAAAAGAAGTCGGTGTCTTTCATAATCCAGAAGAATAAAACTGTCATCAGTGCCATGTAACCTCCAAGCACAATGCCAGTACTAAATATCTCTTTAAGTTTCCAACTGTCGGGCTGTGGAGATGGCTTCACTCGATCCTTTGATATTGTCATGATCGTTCCTAGCCGTTTGATGATAAACAAAGTCAGAATTGTTCTTAAGATAATTCAGTTAAATAATAACTTGCGCGAAGAGAATGATGCAAATTTAAATAGAGTAAACTCAAGATCTCACCATCATTTAGAATAGCAATGATCAAAACCATGAATGGGGCGAAGTCAAACTTCCATATCAGGGCAATAAACATGAAGCCAAACTGTTATTTTGAGAAGAAATAGAACAAGAATTTGAATCAGTGTCTCGGATTGATAATAGCAGGATAACTTCACATGTAATTTGGTACTTACGACAATACGAATGGTGATTGAAACTGCATATATCTGCCAAAGAGAACGACCAGATCAGAGATAGTTAGACTCTCACAAATTCAACTCCTTTGGACACAGAAATAAAACAAGCAGAAAATGTAACTAACAGTGTAGTTCTTCATCCTTTGGAATATAGCCCTGCTGGTCAGCACTGCACTTATAATAACACTAAGTCCTGGTTCAGTGAGGACAATGTCAGAAGCACCTCTGGCAGCATCAGTTGCATCAGCAACGGCAATTCCAATATCTGCCTTCTTCAGAGCAGGGGCATCATTAACACCATCTCCTGTCATTCCACAGATGTGCTTCCTCTCCTGTAGCCTCTTCACAATTTCATATTTGTGTTCTGTAAAAAATATATATAAAAAAGTGTTAAGACTAAGAAACATGATAAAAAGTAATAAAAATCCTAAAAAATAATCATCAATAAAAAAATGAAAGTCGGCAAAAAACAAAGCTAAAATTGGTGTGGGGAGAGGGGGCTGAAAATGCACAATCTTTGAGAGAGAGAGAAACATTGATAATAAGGCAGCTGAAGTCACCTGGAAAAACTCCAGCAAATCCATCGGCCTTTTCAATCAACTCATCAACAGGGAGAGCCGCAATAGAAGCATCTTTGTCTTGGCCGAGCAATGCAGAAGAGGGATACATGTTTGTTCCCATTCCAAGCCTCCTGCCAGTTTCCTTGCCAATTGCAAGCTGATCCCCTGGACAACGAGGAAACAACAAACAAAATCTAAGAAATCGCATCAGAGCAAATTTCCAAGGGAGATTGAAACAAAATTTACCAGTAATCATCTTAACATTAACACCAAGGTGGAGAGCTCTTCTGATGGTTTCAGCACTGTCATGCCTGGGAGGATCGAACAAAGGCAACAAACCAACTAGCTGCCATGGTGCGCCTGCAGCATCTTTTGATTTCTCAGGTACTTCCTGCATACATTTCATTAAATGAAAGAAACAATAAGATCGGGTTTGTTTGAATAGCACAGTGACAGGATGTAAATAAACACTAAATTGCAGACCTGTTTTGCAACACCTAAAGATCTAAGTCCACGTTCAGCAAACTTGTCAATCACAGAATGAACCTTCTTCTTAACATCTTCCTTGCAATTGCACAGCGTTAATATCTGCATAGAAACATAAAAAAAGGGAATGAGCAGGTGGTTATTACTCTGAATGCTGATCCCTGAATTGGTAAAAGGAAAAGCATCTTACCTGCTCGGGGGCACCCTTGCTAGCCCGGTGCCAGTTTCCATCAGAATCAATGTAGGTCAGAGCAGTCCTCTTGTCCACAGGGTTGAATGGAAGGAAATGAACCTCTCTGATCCCAGCTCGTGCCTGCCAAACAATGAAAATTATAACTGTTAAGTCCTGATTTTTTGTGCAACCTCAGATATAGAGAACTCGGAGAAAACTGCATTGAAATGGCTATACCTCCTTCGGGTCTGCAAGCATCCCTACAATCGCAGCATCAATAGCATCCTGATTTTCAGTCCTTGAAGCTCTTGCTGCAAGAAGCATGACATGCTCCTTCTCCATACCCTTTGCAAACACTTCAATCAAGCTCCTATCAACAGTAAGCTTGTTCAGAGTTAGAGTCCCAGTTTTGTCACTGCAAAGAACATCCATTCCTGCCATTTCCTCGATGGCAGTCATTCTCTTGGTAATAGCACCCTGTTGAGAAAGTCTGTGGGAACCAATAGCCATGGTGACAGATAAAACAGTAGGCATAGCAATAGGAATTCCTCCAATCAAGAGAACCAGCAAGTTGTCAATTCCATCTCTGTACTTGCGATGTTGTATAGGGTACATCACAATAAGCTCGGCGATTATTCCAACAGCAATTGAGCAAATACAGAAATTACCAATGGCAGTAAGAACTTTCTGGAAATGTCCAACTTGATTGGTGCTGTCCACAAGATGGGCAGCCTTACCGAAAAAGGTGTGCACACCAGTGGCAATCACAACTGCTTCAATTTCACCTTGTTTGCATGTTGAGCCAGAAAACACTTCATCTGAAGGGTTCTTGGTGACAGGAAGTGACTCCCCAGTAAGGGCAGATTGATCAATCTTTAAAGGATCACCCTCGAGAAGACGAGCATCAGCTGGAACGATGTCTCCCAATTTAATGCTGATAATGTCTCCTGGAACCAAGATTGAAGCATCTTGCTCGCTCCATCGGCCATCTCTCAGAACCTGAATTTTTTTCAACATAAATGATTAAATAATCTTGCAGTAGTTGCAAGAACTAAAGTATAGAGCAAGAACTTGTGAAGTTCAGTCATCACCTTAGTCTTAGGAGCAAGACCAGCCATGAGGGCTGCTGCTGCATTACCAGCATTGTTTTCCTCTATGAAACTAATAGTGGAGTTAATCACCAACAACACGACAATCCCAACAAAATCCTGCCAATCTGGAGGCCTTCCACCACCATTAGCCAAGGCTATGGCCATCAATGCAGCAGCTTCCATGACCCATGACAATGGATTCCACATAAATCCCAGAAACTTGAGAATCTTGCTCTCCTGCTCATCAAACACCAAACCTCAAATTTAGCAGAAAACTCAGTAGAATCAAATAGCTAACACTCTTATTAATATGTTCTTCCATTTTTTTGTTCAATGATGAGTAAAAAGATACAAAAACTGACCTTTTTCTCTTCTAGTTTGTTTGGTCCAAACACTTGAAGCCTGCTGGCTCCTTCGTCTGCCGACAGACCTTCTCTTGTGCATTTCAGCTGCTCAAACACTTCCTCCATGGGAATCCTCTCCTGCAAAGAAAACAACATTAACTACTAAGAAACAAGAAAAACATTCCATGATTATCATAAACCCAACTCAAAATGACACACCATATACCTTCTTACAGTAGTTTACTACAACGTTATTAGTCCTGACAACATCATACCATCACAAAAAAAAAAAAAAAAAAATCTAACTGACAAGAGTACATACAGTATGTCATACCAAAAGTTTGTTCAACTACTGTCCATTTTTTTTATATCTTTAATAAAATTAAACCATTTTTTTTTTCATTTTTTTTTTGGTTGGATTTGGGAACTTGGATTGCCAATTGGAAACAATATTTGTCTAGCTACATCTTGTATAACAATTTCTTGAGCGAAAAATCATAATGGAAATAAAATAATAAAACCCAAAATTTTTCACAAGCTGGCAAACAAAACTATGGTGTGTAAACATGGGCAGCAGATAACATATCAGCTTGAGCTGAGGGTGGTCAATGAATCCACCATGGTCAAATATTTTGTCTTCAAAGTCTCCAAAATTAAAAAATTTCAACCACCTTGCTTAATTAACACTAAAAGTCCAAACATTATATTAAAAAAATAAATTCTTTCTGCTCAACAAGCTAACACCAAAAAGGGACTACAACTGTAAAATACAAAATCCATATTGCTCAAACTATACAGATCATTATTAATAATTAAAAAAATATATTTTGTTTGTGTTAAAAAAAGCATGTGGTTAGGTAAAAAAAAGAATCAACCATAGAAAAAACCCTAAAATTATTATGTTTGCCTCAAATATAAACACTATTCATAAAATTCTTTAAATGGTCATTAAATCAAATTTAAACAACTACAATGCACGCATCAAAAGACGCGTTATCTAAAAACACAGAAACAAAATCATTATGTTTGCGTCAAATATAAACACTAAAAAATTATCTTAAATTTTTTATTATTTTATCAAAATAAAATTATCCGAGAAAAATAAATAAATGGATTTGCTCCAATGTTATTTTATCCCTGCAATACCTGAACCGATCCGGGTTTAAATAGCTTTAATTCAAAGTTAAAAATATGATAAATTAATCCAAATTATCCTTATTATGATAAAAAAAAAATTATTTCAAAGATAAAACTATGATAAATTCATAAAATTTATCCCTATTATTATAAAAGAAAATTGAAAAGACAATCCACGTCATCATTTAAGGCAAAACCTCACGTGAAGATGGAGTAAAAAAACCCTCGGAGTTTCCAAAAGGCAACGTTTATTAATTATGGTAATATTTTATTTATTTAAAGTTTTGGCTGATTTTGTTGATATATATAAAAGTCAAAATTATCGCCGAAATTAATGGCCTGCAAAAAAAGGTAGGTCTTCGACTTGATTAGATATTTTTTTCTGAACGTAACTGAAAATTCAAAATAAAATTATTTTATTTATTTAGTTGCCTTTTCAAAGACGTAAAAATAAATTTTTTAAAAGAAAAATCGAACTTGAGATTAGAATTGTGGTCTATAATTAAGGTAAAAATCAAAGTAAATACAAAAATAATAATTTCAAGGTGAAAAAAATTAATCACAACATACAAGATCGAAGATTGATTTTAGAGAACTCAAAAACTAAAGAAAAAATCAGTATTTAAGTATGAACAGAATGATTCCATATAGTTTTTCGAAAAATCTCGTAAAGAAAACAGCGTGATAATTTTCTCAGAAACCAAACACGTGCATATATTATATATATATATATATAGAGAGAGAGAGAGAGAGAGAGATAGTTCGATGGGTAATGGTAGACATGATGATTTCATTGCTTTCACTTTCTCAGCAACCAAACACACATGCAAACAAAAAAAGGGTAAAAGAGAGGGTGAAGAAGAGGAAGAAAAGAGTACATACCAGATCAACAGACTCATTTTTGATCTCTTCAAGACTGATGCCGCCCTTGCTGGACATGGTTTAGCCTTGCTAGAGAAAACCCTCGAAATATAGACAAAATTCAAGAGAAAACTACAGAATCATAGTAATATTAGCTAGTGGGGGTGAGAATTTAGAGGGAGAAAATATGAGAGTGCTCTGAAGAAGAAGAAGAAGGCGAGGGGCAGGGGAGTTGCTTGAGCTAGAATTTATACAGAGGTGGGGGGCTTACGTGGCAGGGAGATTTGTGGGATTTGCAGTAGAGAGATGCCACGCGCGGGTCTTGAGACACGAGTGGGTGTTGGAATTTAATAGGGACTCTCGCGTCTCGACTCCCTATCGGGCAAGATTTGACCCGCCCGAGTTGATCCCTCCCCCCGCCATTTTCTATTTGTAATGGCCAACGGGCATGCCCTCCTCCGACATATTTCAACTCAAATTGAGGTGGTTATCAATTTTCAATTAATTGAATGTTGACTGAGTGGAAATAAAATGAAAGTTTGATTTGTACTGGAATACGAGATTTTAATTAGCAAAATTTTTAAATATTAATAAAATCATGATTTTATCCTCTCGGATAGGATATGGATTGATTCAAGATTCATAAAAAATCAGAAAAGAATTTTATGTATGTAACTCATTAAAAAACAAGATTACCCTTCGATGATTTAATATTTAGATCTCTGTTTAATAGAATATTATTCAAAATAAATGAAATAAAATATTCCTTATGAAAGTTGTTCGATTACAAGAATTATTGTAAATATTAGTTGGAATACCAAGTTAGGTTTAGAATTGTCAATTGCATACTAAAAAACAATAAAAAGGTAACAAACAATAACGAAATTATTCTAAATTAAATAATTAAAAATTAAATTTTCAAGATCTATAAACATATTTTTTATTGGGAAAGTGTTTTAAATTATGACTATAGTAAGAATTAGTCAGACCCTCAAACTAGCTATATATTCAACATGAAAAATAAAATTGATCTAAGGTCTAATCCTGCACGACTCCAAATTTTTATATTTTTTTATTATATTGACTAGTATTGAATATATCAATGCTCTTGAGATAAACAGTAGTTTAAAATTAAAAACCAAGATATAAATTTTAAAATAATCCAATTCCCAAGTAAAATCAAGAAGTATTTGATTTTAGTGTTTGTCTGTGCCATGATTGAGTTACAATTTATCTAAGTCTGCATGAATAATAAGTTTTTATAATTTTAATTAAAGTTTATTTTTACTTATACAATATATGTTAAATAAAATATACATAATTAGAATTTATTTTTTAATCTATAATTTAAATAAAAATATATATTTTTACTTATAAATTATATTTGAGATAAAAAAAAATTATAAAATTATAATTTTGTGTGAAATGATTGACTGGCTGACATTTTAAAAGCGATATATATTTAAATATTATTTTTTTGAAGCGTGATAATTATTTTATCGTGCTTGAAAATAGTAATATTTACTAAATATAATGTTTTAGAAGCATAATAAAATGAAAATATATTATTTTGCTGAATTTTTTTTAAATGTTGTTATCCCACCAAAAGTTTTAATATACTATGATAATTTTAGAAAAAAAATCCAAGCTTCTGTTCCCTTGAAAACCCTAATTTATTTTAATTAATTCATTTCCCAGGGCTGTCTTCTGATGTCCCCATAACCACCGTAAGTTTCCAACACCAAGAGTTATTATTGGCAAAATTGTTAAACCGGTCCGGCTGACGGTTTGATATGAAAATCTGAGGATTTGAAACCTAATCTATGTTGGATTTCTAGTAATTAAATCAATCAGATAATTTATTAACCTGGCAAGGATTTGAATGATATTGTTAACTCCATCTAATCCAGTTTAAACTTTAAACCCTGTCATGTCAACACTAAATACAAATAAATATATAAAACATTGTGATGGCAATTAAAATAATTCATCCGATAATCCACAAGCTTACAATTTTTTCCGAGGTAGTTGTCTAACAATTATCAATAACGAGAGATCTTGGAGATAAGGCTGATTTTTTTATTGTTTTCTGGGATTCCGAAAACCCTTTGATTTGTTTCAAGTACAATGTTGTATCTTCACCGTACGTTTGTTTCATGGGATCAAAGGTTGTGGGACTTTTCAAAGTGATTAAATGCTAGAATTTCGGCAGGAAAATTGGGAGAGTGTTTGTTAGGAGTCAAAATTCTCTGTTTGTTATTAATCTAAAGATGTTTGTTAAACAGAATATTACAATAATTGAGTTGATTTAAGTAGTTAGGTTTTTAGTTCCGAGATTAATTTATTTTGACTTTTGACTTTAATTGTAGACAATGGTGATTTAATTTCATTCTAAAGAGTATTTCGATAAATATAAATAAATTTGATTTTTGAAATTTAAAGCTAGTTTTTTATCCCCAATTTAAACAAACCAACATTATTTTTATTTTTAATTATTAAAAAAATATTTAAATTAACTTGTAAAACTTACAAACTTAACTTGGTATACAATAAAATAAAATAAAATAATTTTAATTTATCAAAATAAATCTAATTTTTAAGTATAGGACTAGTTTTTTTATATTATTTTTCATAAGAAAAACCTCCAAATCCAACTAGGCTATGCAATCCACGTGAACTTATCTTGATTTAAAATATAAAATAATATGATCTAACTTGTAACTTAGTTATTAAACTTAACTCGATTTGGTGGATTAACTCAGAACTCGATAGACTCGGGATTTAATTATGATTATTTTTCCATAATAAATAAGAGGTACTTGATTCAACTTAATAGATTGAAAAAATCAATCTCATCTATCATCCAAACAACTCATTTTGTTGATTTATTTTTTTAAAAAAAAATTATAAATTAACTTATTTAATCAATGATATAGATATTATCTCAAATTAAACACATAATACTTTGGTTGGTAGGGTTTGTATGTTATTGAAACAGTATATATAGAAAACCAAACATGCACTAATTTTTAATATCTCCAGGAGCTCCAATAAAGACTTGTCAATTTGCAAAAGTAGTTAAAAAAACTATAAAGTGCATTAGTCTAATTATAAAAAATTTAATTATTTTTTATTATTATTAACATGGATGTCTGGGTCAGGTTGCACACACCTTAACTAATTTTATGGGTCTTGAAGTTAATAACTATGAAAGCGTCTAGTAATTCTGAGATTTATGAAACTCGAATTAGTAATTTTTAAAAAATAAATTAAAAATCTAATTAATTTTAAAATACACAAGCTTAAAATCTAACTACTTCATCCTTGTATTACATGGCTTTGTCAAGTGGCCATGTTTACTTAATATATCTTGGTTATTGCATGTGACTATTCAAATACGACGACTTGGATGCTACAAGATATCCATGGGAAGAGAGATGCCAATATCCACCGTCCAGCAATAGGTACTTGATAATACATGACATGTTGGTGGAATATAGATGACGGAGGAGATTTATCTTTTTTATTCGTAAGTTTTGGATTAGTATGTAAAAAAAACATTAAATCTATTTGAATATGTCAACTAATATAATATAATATAATATAATATAAGAGTTATATTCCTATAATCGCTCGGAGAATGTGTTTAATGTCGTTTAATGTGTTATCTTCTATGACAATACCAGCAGTGGCATTGATCTCTTGGTTGACTATAAAAATCAGCATGACCTTGCAATTTGCTCGAGGAGGACCGGAACGCTATGTTCTGCTATATGCAATAAATTACGAAAGCAACCGGGAGAAAATTTGTCCTCGACGGCCTTTCAAACAGGGATTTGGGTTTGTAACATCGGGCTCTTACTATATCCATGTTTAATAAATAAATAAATAAATAAATTTAAATATTTATTTTACAATCATAGTGTTTCGAGAGTATTCATTTATTATTCAATATAAAATAAAATAAAATAATAACTTATATATTTGAGATACATGTGTGTCTATTAAACGGTGAACGTTTATATATATAAAATGTTTTAAGTGTGCGTGCATACACGCTCAATAGGAAATAAATATATATATTTCATGATAGGTTTGAATTGTTTGGATTTAATAATATTTATATGTTTATTGTGGATCTTTGTTGTAGAGAATTGGAATTACTCTCCCCGTAATTTTCGACGGTGTTAAGACTTAAGAGAGGTTTCAATCAAGAGCGCCAAGTTGGTGGGTGGGACCCGGACCCGGGATTTGGAAAGTCAAGCCATCCCCAATGAACTGACCTTCCATCCAATCACAAAACATGTGGGCAGGATCGGCTCCTTGATCTTCATGAATCAAGCAACCTAAACCGTTTGATTCCATTTCATACCTGGAAGAAGTTCGACATTAAACGAGGAAAAATCATGGCACGCCTCTCTCTCTCTCTCTCTCTCTCTGCGTTTTGTTTGTTTTTTGACTTGTCTTTATTGGCCGTGGAGCAAGTGGTCCACCAGACCTTGGCGTGAAGGTTTCGTGATCTGAATTCAAGGGGTAGTTGATGATTTTTCTTAGGACTTGTCTCACGGTCACATTAAGCATTAAAATCCAAGTTGGGTTTTTAGCTGCAAAAATCCACACTAATTGTTTTCAGAAAAATGATAGGACCTCAATGAGTCCATACTAGTTTAATTATTCATTCAACTTTTTTTTTTAAAAAAAAAAAACAGAATGTTAAACACGGCATTCAAAAAAAAGATATACAAGGACAGTTTATTTTATATTTTTGTTTTTATTCCCGTTCTTTAAATTATATATATATATATATATATATATATATATATATAATTCTCATACACCAACAAAATACAATATAAATATCCAATAAAATATTAGTTTAGCAATTAAGCACTATTATATCTCTATAAAGATATGAATACAAGTTTGATTTTTAGAAAATATATTTATTAGAAAAGTCAGTCATCAACTTTAAACACAAATAGTCTTATTTTTTAAAAAAAAATATAAAAATATCTGGATAAGAAGAACAAAAATACAATATAAATATATGTGAAGAATTGAAGCTATTATTCACACGAACAAATGATGCTTTTGTCGGAGTTAAGTTTCCCGATCGTGCAAGGTAAAAAGACTCCACGCTATAAACGCACACAAAAAGCAATGGAAATTGAAGGATGGAGTCAACATTCTTACACCACATTATTCACCTCCACATTGCTAAGGATTTTACGGATTTCAAACATCAATTTGATATTAAAAACTTAGTACAAAAGGCAAAGATGAACACAAACATTAAAATCCAATTTAAGGCATATATATAATCTTTAATACCTTACCCACAAAGTCACCATCCCCTCCCATCTCTACAGGATATAATTAAGAATAAGAATATCCATCAATACCCTTGTCAATTAGTTCAACTTGTTTCCCATCTCTGTATATGCATAATATCATTATTGCATATAGGATATATATATATTTTAATGAGCTTTTGTAACCATATATATTACCAGTACTCTTTAATATTTATTGCTATTTATTAGTAATTAAATTTCATAAAAATTAACTTTGAATCTCAAGTTTTTCATGCAATTATATCTAAACTTAATTAATTTTTTTCCCGTAGATAACTATAATGATGGTTAGCTAGCTAAAAATATTGAAGTTTATATTATCTATTCGTTGCAATACTTTACTTGTTCATTAAGATAATTATTCTCTGATATAATATAATATAATTTAGTAATTCAAAATCTATTATTTTAGATTAAATTTTAAATTAAATCGAATGAAAATTAATTTAAGAAATTACCAACCATGTTTACCGGCTAAAGCCCATTTTTTATGTTCATCTAGTTTTACTTTTAACCTCTTTATATTTTTTACAAAAAAAAAAAAAAACATTGAAATAACGAGTATGTTTTTTTTATATATATATATATATATATATATATATATATATATATAGATTTGTTTCAATAACGAGTATCTAAAAAAACTTGAAACTAAATGGATAATTTAAGAGAGAAAGCATCTTAATATTCTTTTTGTTCTTCTTATTTGTTTTTGTATTTTAAAAGTATTTTTTAAAAAAAATTAAATATTTTTTATTTTTTATTTATTATTTATTTAAAATTAATATTTTTTTAATGTTTTCAAATTATTTTAATATGTTGATATTAAAAATAACTTTTAAAAATTAAAAATATATTTTTAAATATTTTTAAATAAAACATATTTTTAAAAAATAATCACAATCATAATTAAAACAAGCCAATTATCTTCTGCCTTTTCCACTCAAACTTTACAAGTCCTTCCAAAGATTTATTGCTGCGGTCATTGCAAGGCATATAAACAAAGGTTAGGATTGGGCCCTGTCACGATCACACACATGCCCTCCTTGATTATTGATAATTATACAGTAAAAAAAGGAGCCGTACAAAACGTACACCTTTTTTTGTTCTTGCTTAACGAGTTTGACAAATATAATATATAGTAACAATTTAATTATTATTAAGAATAAGAATATGTTCACACGCATATTTTTTAATCCTCGGCATGTGTAGCAGTGCGGTAGATTTGACTAACGTGTCTCATTGCCTTGACCCTTACGAAAAGGTTGCAGAATTAATACCTCTAGTCCTTATTTTACTGGGCTTTTATCGACCGACCGCCCATCATGCCCGATGACGGAGCTACAGAGAATAAATAAATAAAAAGTAGTAGAAGAGGAGGTGTTTGATTTTCTGTTCTCGCTGGCTATTCTCTGTTCTTTTTTATTTTTTTTATTTTAGTGGAATTATAAATGATTGGTGTTTTGAGAAGTTTATATTCTTACAATGCTTGTTTAGGGTTTTGGAGACTCTTTTCCATGTGTATCGTCTCTATACAAGAATGCAATTTCTCTTTTTATGAGGATAAGAAAGTAGTGGTTGGAATCATAGTTGTTGCCAAACCCCATCCTGAACGAGTTTCGAGTAATGGGTCACCTAGATTTTAATTTTTTTTTTTTAAATAAAGAATTTTAATTAAACATGTTATGTTGTGAGTTTTGACAAAGCTACTCTAGTCTTTTATTTTTATGAAATCTAGCTCGAATCAGATTCAGAATTAACTTATTAGACTAGTCTGGATTTTACGCTGGTTAAGATTGAAAGAAAATGAAAATATTTTTGATGTTATGTTCAAGTTGAGCATTCAAGCAGAACATTATATTCCCCAAGTAACAAGAGTCACCCTAAATGGAGAGTACTGCTTTCAATGTACAAGAGAAGGTTATGGTCCATGATTTTGGTTCTCGATTATGGACCACCATAGCTGCTACTTTTGAGTTTTTGAAAAAGACTCTTTTGACCATTTGAACAAATAAGAGATGAGCACAAATAAACAGGGAAGCTTCAAGTGGGCAGACATGGACAAATGGAGGCATGGAGAAGAAAGAAAGAAAGATGCCGTTGCAATTATGCCGAGGACGAGTGGCCTGAAACCTCACCTCCAGTCTCTTTGGCACCAATGCTTTTAGTATTGTTCTTTCAATGTACATCACCAAAAAGATTCCTGGGAGCTATCATACCATTGGGTTTTTGGAAGCCATTAACATTATCAAAAACTAAAGCTTGTCGATAAAATATTGTAGCAATTTTTTCTGATGACCCTCTCCTAATTCACCATGGATTGTCATAGTGCATATTTTTATTTTTATTTTGGTTCTCAAATATTAATTTTTTTTTTGCTTGCATAATTGGACTATATTGAGCTCAGATTTAAAGTTAATTACATTTTTTTAAGAAAGAATTGTTGAATTAAAAGGAAAAAAGACTGAACTGAAAAACATGGATAACATAAAATAAAAAAATTTTCCTCATTTTTTTTAGATATTAGGTGATCAGTCCTTGTAATTTCAAAAAATAAATTTTAATACCAAACTTTATTTTTCTTATTTCTAGATTTTTTTTTTTTGTGGAGGAAAGAGATGGGGATAGTCAAATTCTAGCTTAAAGAAAAAAAATTGTTGGCGATAATTTTAACCATCAAAACATTTGATTTTTATGTCAAATGGTTCCACATGATAGGAGGGTTAAGATTAAGCGTTTTTTACCTTGAAAATGACTAGAAAACATATATGAGATCAAAAAAATCTTTTGTTTAAGTTGATTTCGAGTTTGTGTGATGTTTTATACTTTTGAAGATCATGAATTGATTTGACAATGCTCTTAGGATGTTCACTATGTGTTTTTGGTCATATATTGGTTCAAATGGATTTTTGAATAAAAAAACATGGATATGTTTTTCTGGCCACACCAGTTATAGGATTCTAGGTGTTCCAGATGATGCGTCGTCTATTGAGACGAATGACTGTTGTTTATTTTTTTTACAATTAGAGCGGATGACATGTCATCCACTTTATTGAACTAATAAAAATAAATAAAGGCCCACATGTGGGCCTTTTCTTGATGGCATCTGGGCTCATTTATTTATTTTTATTTTTTAAATTTTGATTTTTTTAATTAATACTTTTTTATATTTTTAAAAAATAATTTTATTTTTATTTTTTTAGGTTAATACCCCTTCTTTATGATTTGTTTTTGGCTTTTTAGCTTTTTGTAAATAACAATTATTTTTTAATTATATTAGATGTGTTTAATTTTTTAAGAGGTTAGTCTGATTCACTTGTAGTTTTTTTTAATATATTTTATATAGATTAAATATTTATTTTTTACAATATTCTTAGTATTTTCAACCTTGCACAATATTTTCTTCTTTTAAATAAGTTATGTGTATGATGATTTATATTACAAATTGATTTTAATAAATGAATTCATTGAACATAACTAAGTAAATGGTTCATATTGCGATGTTAAACATCTTGATTTATATTTCTCTCAATTTTTTCAATTATGTTTTTATTTATCATTAATGACTTTGTATTTATTTATTTACACAATAATTTATAATTTATTTATTTAGATGGATACATAGTTTTTTTTATTTACATTTATGATTTTTTATGTGAAAAAATAGTTTGAAAAATTCTACATGCACAATTTCTTATCATGCATTGCTATTTTTAATATGATTCTTATTCTTTTGATTTTTTATTTTTAATTTTACCATTCAATTGCTGTAAATTCTTTTTCTATGAATTATGTATTCTTTAAATAAACTAGGAGTGATTGATCATTAATTTGATCTCAAATGAAAGCAATTAAAGAGAAAAAAAAGCTCAATGAGCAAAATAAAAATAAATTACAATTTAAATCCACTTGATTCTCGTGTGTTTTTCACTTTAATCCCTTTTTTTAATGTCTTGGTTGACCCTCAAGTATAAAGAAAACATCTATTAATCACCCTATCATTTGGATCATATAAAAATTCATAAGAACTGCCTTCTCATACTCCATTAACACATCCTGCGATCCACAAATTAGTATAATCACCATAAAAAGAAAATGTTATCATAAATTGTACCTTTGTATAATATTTTTTTATTATGTAATGTATAACCTTCTTTAATATTTATTTTTTATTATATTTTTAATATATGTAGCCTTGTATAATTTTTTTTTTATTTTATTCAATTAGTTTTATGTTTGTGTTGATTTCTATTACAAATTAATTTTAATAAACAAATTCATCAAACATAACTATGACTTATTTTTTTGTTTTTGAATAAAAATTTTTGCTTTTTATATATATATATATATATATATTTAAATAAAACCAACTTATTTAGTTCATCAGGACTATAACTTGAGTTATTAAATTTCTATTTTTTATAATAAAATACACTTATAAAGCTTAAATATTTCACTAAAAAATAATACAGACCCACATCATAGCGCACAAGTTAAAGGAAAGGTTTTATTTGCATGCAATCATGGACTCATCCTATAGTTTAAGGTTTTGTCTTAGCTATTGAGGGGCTAATAGTTATATGCTATCCACTTGTTGATTTTTGCTTACAAAACTATGGAGTGCTTCATCTTTCTATTCAAAGTTATTAAACTTGTTCGATCATGTTTATAGTTTGAGTGGGTGTATTGTTTCAAGGATTTTAAAAAAATAAAATAAAATAAAATTATTTTAATATTTTTTTAAAGTCAAACTGGATTTTAACACACCGAGTCAAAAAAAAAATTATCAAGTTAACTTTAGCTTGGTTTTTTTTTTAACCTAACCTAAATTAGATCCTAAATCAACTCTTTAAATTTTTGTCGGACTAGATTTAATAGTAGTATTTTCACCTAAATTGAGATGGCCCTACTTACATTTTAGAAACATTGAAATCCTATGTTTCAAAATTTGGAATTGATGGGAGAGTGGACATTCCACTTTCTAAAGTGGCTAAAGCACGAATCACTTCCCATCCTTTCTAAAATCTCCTTCACCAGCAAAGAAAAAAAAAATACATATATATTATAAAAGAGTAGACACTAAGGTTGGCTTCAGTGCTATTCTTACTTGATTACCATACTTTATTACAGGTATGGAGTTAGGACCCATGTATCTATTTATGTCAGACCTCAAATTAGGGCAGGAACAGGGTGAAAATTTCATGTTGCATACGTTGGATATCAACAATTTCCTGTTTGCTTTCCAAAAAAGAAACAGCAATTGATAGAACTGAGAAGATAAATCTTTGATAAAATACCAAATTGTAAAAACATTAACCTTTTATAATTTTCAGAAGGGCCTCGTCTAATTCCAGATTTTGGTTAAGGAAGATGATGTAACCCAGTTTATCAAGTCTCTGTGGATGTTTTTTTTGGTTCCTCACCATGAGGTTTCGAATTCAGACAGCTCTTACAATCAACAGACAGCTTCCAGACTGTAAGTGAGATTCATGTATTGGGCAAGAAAGACTTCCATTGCTTGTTGCAAATTATAAAATCTTATCTGTGAATCAACTTGGATGGCATATAAGAAATTAATTGTTAGTTAAGATTATTCTCAAACCGTGAAGGGATCTCACTTCATGACATGAAAAAGCTTGATCACCCACGGGAATGGACCATGTAAGCAAGTAACCTTTTTCTCCATAAAATCTGATCGAAGAAATCACATGAATGTACACGAGACAGCAAAAAAGCGAGAGAGAGAATTAGGTTGCGTTTGGTTTGTGTGTTATGATAGAAAAGATAAATACAGAAAGATAGAAACGTGTTTAGTTAGAGAGATGAAGATGAAAACATAAAATAAATCATAATTTTGAAGTGAGTTTCTTTACCTTCAAAATAGAAAAGATGAAGGGACATGTTTTCATTATCTTAATCTATTTTACCTCAAAAGAGTATAATTACAGGATTAACACTCAAATACAAAAGAGATAGACAGGTGTTTGATTGGGGAGGTGAGGATAAAATCATAAAATAAATCACAATTTTCAAGTGAATTTCTACATTTTTAAAATAAAATGATAAAGCGATGTGTCTCTATTATCCCGTCTCTTCTGTCTCGAAACATAGACTCTAGAAACGCATGCCCTCGCATGATTTTCTTTCTTTCTTTCTTTCATGCATTCAAAGCTACAAAAAAATGCATCATCCTTCACAAGAAGATAAGTGAAGAACGAAACGACTTGCAAAAAAGGAGGGTTAACTAGTAGTGGTGGAGAGCTACTTGCATGTGACATTGTCACAAGCATTATTACTTCATAGCTAGCTATATATATATATATAACACCCCAAGCCAAACCCTGCGAAGAGGACCGTTCCTTGTGAAGACATCTCTTTTCATTATCTTATGAGAATCTAAACTAAAAAAAGAATGGTGTGTGCGCGTGAGAGAGAGAGAGAGAGGGAGGGGAAGTCATGGAAGGTATGATTTCTAAGAGTGTCCATAGAAGACCCACTAAGGATAAAAGGTGGAAGATTTGGTATAGCTTTTTGTTCTTGGCCATTTCCTTCTCTAGTGGATGGTGATGGCGATGAGGAAGGACCCTTGGGGTCTGCCTTACACTTTAGCATCCAAAAACCAAATGATTACAATCACAAAAAAACCAATAAGAGGAAATGAAACTAACAAAGTGCTTGCTTGCCTTGCATGTGAATAGCACTTGCATAGGAACACAAAAGGCTCCCCATGTTTTTCCCTATGAGTCTATTAATTGGATTTGGATGCTGTCACTGTTCTTTCATAGGATCCATTCATTTTCCTTCACTTTTCCATTGCTTTTCCGACCATCCATTTCTTCAACTCTTCTTGAAAATACACACCCTTACTTCGCATTTAATTTTCCGTTTGTATTTTTTTGGTGGTTCAAGTGTTGCATTGCATAATAATGGTTCCACATATTCTGTGTAACAATTATGGTGTCCTCCACATCTCTTGTGTTCCCTTCCTCCTCTGTTGGCCATATGCAGCTGTAGTTGACTCTGCAGACAGGACAGTGATCCCATAAAATGAAGGGCTAGAAATTATTTCTTGAGTTGCATAGTAGGGCTCAAGCCAGTCAAAGATGGCAGGCTGTTCTTGCTATTACTATACTACTTTGTAATTCTTTCAGCCACTCAATCCCCTCTTGTTGGATCTTCAAGATCCATTATATCCTTCTTCCTTGCAACCTTTTCTTGACTTCCAACACGGCTCAAGGTTAAAAAATAAAAATAAAAACACGGAACAAGAATCCAAATGATGAACGCAAAGCCAATTTAACCTGCCTTCATAAGAGGTAATCTGAGATCTCACGCAGCTATTTTTCAAAGCAAAAAAGGTCACTTTAAGCAAATGATTCAACACGCAAGGGGCTTTATTAGAATGGTAGATACAACCCACGCTCTCATCAAGTCAAAGGTTAAAAAGTCCTCCCTGCCTGTTTCTGCTCAAAGACTTGATAACTTGCAACACTTCCAACATTCAAAAATATATTTCTGAAAAATCTGGATTTGAAGGGAAGGAATGACTAAGGTTTGTTTTCAGGAAAAAAAAATTGGTGTATAAATTGCATGAGAATCAAGAATTGTTAATGGTTCCTATATTTAAATTACCTTGTCACTGAGTTGAAGACATGTAAATTGCCAAAACAAACAAAAGCTTAGATTCCGAATAAAACAATGAAGGAAGCTAATACGATTTACATCGGCCTCTAAAGTTAAAGGAAAAAAATTCCAATTTCACCGTCAATTTTCAATTGCAACCTGCTCTGCAGAAAAAAGGAACATCCATCAGTTGCTGCACCAAGGAGGAAATCAACATCAATCAGGTTTCAACCATTGGCTCAGGGCCAGATGGCTCTGTCTGAGATCTGTTTGATTGACGAACGGAGTTGAACAAGATGTCCTTGATAACCTAGTCATAAAAAGGCAAGAACGAAAAATGAAATTCTCCTAAATAATAAAACTTTTCAAATTTAGGAACGCATCTAAAAATTGGATTGGCCAGTTACCTGCGACATTAGGCCATGAACTTGCTCCACAGTTATCCTAGCACTATCACGAGTAATTTTAGCAAGTTGAGATTCTTCCTGCAAATTTGAAATTCCCAAATAAAACTACCACCAAAGAAACTAGAGAACATAAATTATATAAAAAAAGAATAGATGTGTAGGGTGCAAAAGTACTGAATAGAACAAAAGGAAATGCACAAGGAGAGAAAAAATGTAAGCATGCATGGGACATAGCTAGCACCTATTAAGAAAATAGGGTCCTAAGATGAAAATTGAAGACAAAATCTGAGAAAAGAATTATCTTCTAGTTCTAGCCCATACAACATAAAATCAGTATCTGTACACTGCCTTTGCCCGAACAAATAATTCCAACAAGAGGAAGAGTTGGACAGCATCTCAGGCCAAATATATTTTCATAATGTTTCCTTGTGTGTGGAATTTCATGCAAAATTTTCAGGTACATGACATGCTACAGAGACACTTCTCCACACCATAGGATATCACCATGACTGATGCAGGCTAATGCCCTGATATTAAGGACCAAACATTTTCCCAGGACAGAAACGGAAAATAAAAAATTTGTGACCAAAAGAACATGTAATACCCACAAAGGTATAGTTTAAAGCAGGTCCAAAACATTTACATGATGCAACGATGGTTAACACATTTAGCAGTTCGATGAATGCCTTTTGTTAACAATGTTTGCATCAGTTTCATCAGTGCAGGAAAACCAAAGCAAACCTATCAGTTGAATGCATCAATTGCACATTTTTAGGCACCCATTATGTCACTTTTCACATATATCTATGCAAAAGACCAAACATTTAGCAGAATACACAGAGGAAGCCCTATTCCTCTTATAGAGATAATGGGGAAATAGTCTTTAGATGTCCCATCAGAAAAAAGACTATTCTTTAATATTGCATGCCATACAGCAATGAAGTAACAAATATAATGCACAATAGTAAAGTGGAACTATTCTGTGGTTGACAGAGACGTTAATTTTTGGTGCAAAAGAACTTAGATCAGCAGAGTTAACAGTTATAATTCTGAATTAACATAGATATATAACTCTACTGATGGAAACGATACTCACATCTTTCTTTCTTTGAGGAGTCATTAATGGTCCCAATCGAGAATGTGCCAATTGATTCTCTGCATGCTCCAGCTTCTCAGCTGCATGACAAATGGATGATTATTGCATCTTGATAGACAGGAAAAAAAAAAAAAAAAAACCCTAGCCTTTTCATCTCATATATAAGCTACTGTTACTCATAGACCTTAAGTACCCTGGTCTTTCAACTATTTACAGCTACACTTAATTTTAACCGTAAATCCAAACTAGAAGAAAATCGCATAAAAGAAAAATAAACCAAAAATTTAGAAATTACCTAAATCAGAAATTTGTCCTGCAACATAGTCTCCATTACCCAAGAGAGGTGAAGATGAAAGCGTATTCACCCAGTATTTGTTCCACAAAAGATCCAAGAGGTGACAATCAAGAGAAGACTTGAAATATGTGATGTCCAGAGAATAATACTGCAAAACAAAGTAGCATTAGTCAACAATGGAATACTATGAAACCTCGGGGGCAAGCAGTCTAGGTTAATATAATAACCTGTTTGCAATGGACTCCAAAGTCTTCGATCTTATTAAGAGGAATAGTTTGATATTCAGAAACAGGATCATCTGGAGGTTTGTATCCTTCTGGATATGTCCTGAATGCCCCAATCTCTGCTTTCCCAGCTGAGACAGTTCTTGTTGGATCAATAACAACTGCCAAAAACGGCTCCTGAAATTGCTGGTTAAGCATTTGAGTTGAAACATCAATACCCGAAAGCCAGCAACCATAGCCAGGATGTGAATGATACCACCCAATAACATTCTCCAAACGTCCAGCCTGCATAAACACCACTTCTTCTTTTTGTCAAAAAAAAAGGGGGGGGGGGGAGCCTTAATAAATAGGGAGACATGGAAATAAATGAATTACGAATTACAAATTATAAATAATGCTTCCATCCACTCTTTAAGAAATATTTTAAGGAGTCAGTTTATGTGTCAATACAGAATGTGGAACCTTGTGTGCTACTGTTCAGGATTTAAATCCTACTCTTAAAAAATAAGAACTAGTCAAGTTACAACATAGATCAAATTAGAGGTGATTCAAGCATAACAGAAAAACTATTCATGTCTAGTGTTCCCTTGCAACAAAAAGATGCAAAAGACAAACTCCTAGGACTACTTGAACATCGCTTAAAATAAAACCAGCAATTATCAGACATTAAGGTTTCATACATAAAGCCACAATGTGTGTGTACAGAATGCGTCTAACAATCAGATTGGGGCTACCAACTATTTCTAAATGGAGTCTTCACGGAATTCCTTTCAGCTAGTTTGCTTGGCAAGTATAAATTAGGAGTTCCACACACTTACGAGACACAAAGCTAGAAATTTGCTATTTCAAACATATAAAAAGTAGAAAGTTCTATATTTTGGGAACAAATTATTAGTTCAATTAAGCTCTGAATCAAGGTTTAAGAAACTTTCTTTTCTAAGTCCAACTATAAATTCAAGGTTTCTAAAGAGTGTTTTGGAGTATATTTATAGTTGTTTTTTAAATTATTTTTTTATTTTGAAATATAATAAAATAATATTTTTTTATTTTTTAAAAATTAATTTTAAAATTATCACATCAAAATAATTTAAAAATATCAAAAAAATATTAATTTAAAATAATTTTTTTAAAAAAAATTTTCAAAAAAATTTCAAACTAAAGTCAAAAACATAAAATGTAACAAATTAGATAATTGCAACAACGCAACTATTCGCTACACTTGAAAACCCAGGGTCTATATTTTACTTAAAATCACAAAATTTCACCAATGCAAGCGTTCTCTACTCGTAAAAAACCACAACAAAACAAATCCCTAAACCCCAAAAAACCTCTAAATAGTATAAAAAGTAAGAAAGTTTATATCTTGGGACTAATCCTCGGTTCGTTTAAGCTCCGGATTAGGGTTCAAAACACCTACTTTTCTAACTCAAATTGCAAATTTAGGGTTCTACTCCTTTTAACAAATCACAAAATCCCAACAATGCAACCATTCTCCACACACACAACCACCACAGCAATACAGACCCCCAAAACCCTAATTACTCAAAAAACCCAAAATGTTTTTCCTCTTTTTGAAAGAAAAGGAGATAACAAAGGAATCTAAAACCCTAATAACCCCAAAAAGCAATGAACTTTCTAATTAAACCCCCCAAAAGCAATCACATAAAAAACAAACCTGTTTATTAGTCTGAGAATAATCAACCATATACTCATAAGCATCAGCTTGAGCATTAACTCTCGTCTCAGTCCCTTCAACAGGAAGAGCAAAGGCATCCATAACAATTATAGAATCCCCATCAGTTTTCCCTTGCATTAATCCCATAACTTCAATAGTCCCACCTGATCGAGCATGTACAACCATCTTCAACAACGCAAGTGCAGATATCTTCACTCTTCTAAAATAATTCGGATCATTAGACCACGGTTTTTCTTTCTGGAACTTCGTTTGTGCTGCTTCATCGTAGTAAAAAATGGCGTCCGATGAAGAAGAAGAAGAAGAAGAAGTGTCTGTTGTTGTCGGGGTTGCTGTGTCGATAGGTATTATGTTGTTTTCGAGTTCCCAGGTCTTTTGGGCTATGGAAGAAGAAGGGTAGGGATCCATGGTGTTTTGTTTTCGATAGAGATGAGGGAGGGTTTATGTAGTAGAAGCGGGGAGTGTGGGGGTTAAGAAAAGTTTAGAGTGAACTGTAATGTAGTCCTTATAGTTTAACCAAAGTTATTAATCAATCCTTATTCTTATTTTTATTTTTATTTATAATTTAGTCCTTTTTTCAATTTCAAATTTCTACTCCGAAGGAAACTTATCCAAAACTTCCTATAAGCCGATCAAAGTAGGAGGTAAAGTTTTATTTTGTCGGGTATTTTTTTAAAATTCTATAGAGTTTGGAAAAGATAATTTTGTAAAAAAACGAAGCTTTTATTAACTTTGTGGTTGTGTTGAATATTTAAATAAGATGAGTTTTACCAAATCAAATTTTATAATTATAATTATTTTTATATAGTTGAAATATTATTTTTTAAAAAATATTAAACTAGATTTTTAGCCGGATAAATAAAGTTCAGCAAGATTAATTAAGTTCGATAAAATTAATTTCATCGGATCCTATATAAAACTTTTTAACCTACGCAGATACCTCGTAAAATCTCTGAGAAGTGAAAATTTGCCTAAAAAGGGTTGTGTCCTTTGCCTAAAAAGAAATCTCGATAGCATGTTTTTAATCTATTTCTATGATCTGTATATAACCTTCAATGTCCAGAAAAGAATCATTTTAAAAAGAAAAAGAACTAAATTTCATTAGAGGGAAAATAGCTGCCTGTTCAATAAATTCAACAGAAACCAAAGATTATACCAAAAAGAGAAGATGACAAGACAAATTAATTTCACTACAGCTTGCAAATCTTGTGCAAAAACAGAGACAATTCCTCACTCTGGACTGACATCAATACCTAAATTTAACAGCTACTAAACACCCGATTGAAGGGGAAAAACCAGCTTAGTTAATGTTAAACTTGGAGCTATATGAATCTCGCTAAACTTTAATATAGCCCTGTCGTGGCACTATCCTCCCTTTCTAGTCTAGTTTACAGTTAATTTTACACTAGAGTACAAGGACATGATTTAGGATTATTTACCCCGTCCCCTGCCTCTCTTGTTGTATCTGCTGCTCACGATTCTTCCTTGCTGCTTCTCACTGACACCAGTTGTCCTGGATCCCAAGCCGCGTTTTGGATTTGGCTGAGCCAGAGCCTGAGCCTGAGCCTGCAGCGATCCTTCTTGGTGCATGCTAGAGCTGTCTTGGGAGTCTGTAGCAACGCTATCATTTTCATTTACGTTTGGCACTTCCATGGAAGCCTCACTCAGTAGCTTGCAGGTTTCCTCGGCAGGAGCAGTTCTTGTCATCTTGTCATGATCTGGACCAACTGGATTGTGCTCTTCACCAGACAGCATAGACTTTTGTTCTCTTTCCTGTGCCTCAGGCAAACTTAAAGAGAAGAAAATGGTGTTAACAAAAAGTACAGTTAAGCAATTAGCAGTAAAAAAATACAACCGCAGCCACGATTTTCACCTGGATGCTGAAGAAGGGAAGCCGTTGACAGTAACTGAATCGTCTCTTCCAGCAACTTCCTTGGATGCTGAAAAATTTACTTCAAGTAACATTGAATCTGGGATTGCATCTAGAGAGGATCAGATTGAGCAAAGGTACTACTTATTGACAAACAACAGTCCACCCAAGAAACAAATAACACAATAGAATGTTAGGGCCATAGTTTAACAGAAAGAACTTTAGAACAGGGCATTCTGTAAAACCATGTTTCCGTATTTATTCAGCTCCAAGTATACTCCCAACTTCTAATTCATGGATTTAGACACCATGAAATCGATGCACATCTCTCATATTAATATCCTAACCACTCTGTAAGAAATCTAAATAGAAGCAGCTTCTAGCCTGGCAACCGAGGAACAAATAAACTAAAATCCTCCATACATGGTCAAGTAATAAACTGCACATTGTCCATAAAATGTTTCTACTATGATGTTACCAGATTTAAAACTCTTGCCTTGTACAGTTCTTTCCATTCTAGAGCTCAAAGGGTGGCTAGTCTCCTCAATGTCTTTGGGGCTATTGGCGATGGCAGCATCAGCACTATGACATATAGAGAGATGTGGAAATCATAAGAAAGGACAATAGACCTCTTCATAGCCCATAGGATTTTAGAAAATCAGGGAAAGGGGAAGCTAACCTTTGTTTTACTATCACTTCTTCTGGAAGCTGCTGTTGTTCATGGCTTGATATCCCTTCAGAGCCATCCCGCAATCCTAAATTAATTGGTTTCCATTTGTCAGGAAAGAGTAATCACCAGAGAATAAAAGAGAGAAAAAAAACTCTCAGTGGTTATGGAAAAAGCACCTGCCATTCCCTCAGTGCTCGGTGTTGATCCCAGACCCTTCATGAACATATTAGTAAATCCTCAGACATGATTAGTTCTAATAATAGAAGTTTCAATTTATTTTCTAATAAAACTTAAAAGGAAGGAAAGAAGAATAAGAAGCAAGGATTCCATAACCGAATTGCTTTAGCTATAGGGAATTGTAAAAACAATTTTTGTGATTCCTATGAGCTAATCACGGTAATATTAATAGATGAACCAAATGAGCAAGAAAAACTTTTTACTAAATTCCCAATCCCACATCCAAGTTACCTGACTTTTTTCGGGAACAGAAGTAGCTGCATTAGGTGAAAAATCATCATTCTGCAACCTAACTTGTGCCATCTGAGTATCTGAAAATGCAGAAAATGAGATTTCATTTCCCCCCCTCTCTTGGATAAAAAGACTTTAACCAAGTAGGTTTTATTTCAAAAATAATCCACATGTGATAGCACTGGTGACCACAGCTACAATTCACATAATTTCCCTCAGGCAGGTAAAAAAACACACCTGTGAAGCCAGAATTATGTTCTGCACTTCCCCACTTCAAAGGTACATCTATTAATTGTGTGAAGTTGGAAAGTTTATTTTTAGCATCACAAAATTCTCCAGCCCCCAATACACTAGGGCCTCCTTTATAACCTGAAGCTAATGCAGACCAATCCATTTTGGAAGACGGTCGTGTCCTCAGCATCTCTTCAGTTGCCCTGGATCTCACTTTACGTAGTTCCTCCTGGATATTCCATGAACCAGTGACCAGGAAATCCCTGTTCAACTGCATTCAAGTTTCATCATATCACAATAAATTAAGCTGTGCAGAGCAATAACCTTGAGAAAATAAGCAAACATTGCATAAAGAACATCATTTTCATGTTTCTTCCTAGTGCCCTCAGAGGCCATCACATGATTTAAAGGTAAGAGAGTTGAAGAGTTACGAGAGATGCCACTTCTATCAAAAGTGCACAAGAGTAGGGCTACCACAAAATTCTCCCCTCCAGTACCCCATCGTGACCACAATAGGGTCAAAACTGAGTAATGGCCTTCATTTTTTCCCCTTAATCTGTCGTTGCTTCTACATACAAAAATTAAATTCTAATAATACATCTTATGAGTTCCTTGCTCAATTTCTTTCCAGTGAATTCAAAAAAATTAATCAATCTGTTCAAATTCAAACAGAACTAGCATTTGTCAAGGTCAATTTCACTTTATAGCCAGAAAAATAAGCAAGTGACTCTCAAGAAACTCTCATTCCTTTTCTGATCCTGACTTAACTACTCATGGATGTGTGTTTTATCATCCTGAAAAAAATATGAATGTCTAATGAAAGCTGGACAGGATCACTAAATTGCATTTCTAAGTCAAAGTGGTAGCAAAACACCTTTTGAAGTTCACAAGATCATTTTTTACTATCAAACTCCAAGACCCTTTCACTACAACAAAAGCAATAAAAGGGTCTATAACTATACAAATAAATGGAGAAGAGTAAAAGAGACTTCCAAACAGCACCTTTGATTGGGACAATGACTTGCCACTGACTGAAAATGGTGTTGCTTCTACAAAAAGCTCTTTTCCCATTGATGGCGGTGATTGCAATTGGATGTGGTTAGTGGAAGGAGAAGCCCAAGGTGCACGCTCTCGCATGTAAGATTTGGCCAAATCCACTGGCGAACCCGTTTCGCCTTCAGTAGCCTGTTCAATAAAAATCAATAGCAAAAAGGTGGTGTGCACCAATTAGCTCACAGCAGTTGCTGAATAACACAGGTGTGTTAAGGTACTTGCACAATTTAGTTCCTTGGTCTAGTGAAAACAGAATCTACAAAAAGAAGATTAATAAAAAAAATCAATGCATGGACAATGACAATAATTGGTTAAAGGAGGATAGCAAGTCAAATTATAATGAGAGCCTGTACATTTCAATGAGCAATAGTGGACACATTCACAGAAAACGAATTACAAGGACAAGGGAACTGCCATTGCATGGAATAATCTAAAATCATCATGACCCATTGTAAAATATGATTAAATACAAAGCCACGTCACTATAATCTAAAGAAGCAAATATTGTAGTTTTCATAAATTCCTTATACTAGGATTAAATAAAAATAAAAGGATGACTAACATGTGGAGCAGTGTTCAAAATGCAGGTTCCATACTCCACTGACTTTGAATTGGACCCCGATTTCTTTCCCTCAAACCATTTTTTGGCCTCTGTAACAGCTGTATTGCAGATATCAGGTGTATCAACATCTGAAACAGGGCTAAGCCAATCAGCAAGATATACCACTAGGCATATGAATTTCTAAGTACTTTGAATGTGAAAAATCCAAAATAACAGTACCATTGCCAACTGTCTTGTCCAGAGTCTTACTCAGCCTCCCATCTTTTGTGCTTCCAGTGATGTGAGAATCTACAACTCTCGATTTAATAATATGTGTTAGTCTGTCGCATTCTTCCCTGGTCATTGTGAATAGAAAATAATTCAGAATTTGTAATCAAACCAAGGCTGAATATATACAGAAAAAATAATCTCCAGCAACCTTAGCAGTAAAGAATTTAAAATTTTCAGCAAAGCTTCACAAATTAAATAAACCATGATAGTTATTACCAATGTATTGTTTTGAATTTGAACTATTACTTGAACCTTATATCTCAATAATTAAGTTAAATGCTTGGAGTTGATAGTTCAAGAATCAAGGTGAATTAACACAAATGCAACAAAAGCAGTCATATATAGAAGTCCAGAACAGATGGTTCCAATGCATTGATGATAAGCAACAGCGGAACTACAGCATAGCTGAGCAGACAATGGCACCCCCGAGAGTTTGACAAATTTTATTTTAGTCATGATTTTTTTTTTTTTTTAATCTACCCTTGAATTTAAGGCTTATTTCACAGAAAACATACACCCCTTGAACTATTACTCGAACCTTATATCTCAATAATTAAGTTAAATGCTTGGAGTTGATAGTTCAATAATCAAGGTGAATTAACACAAATGCAACAAAAGCAGTCATATATAGAAGTCCAGAACAGATGGTTCCAATGCATTGATGACAAGCAACGGCGGAACTACAGCATAGCTGAGCAGACAATGGCACCCCCAAGAGTTTGACAAATTTTATGTTAGTCATGAAAAAATTTTATTTTTTTAATCTACCCTTGAATTTAAGGCTTTTTTCACAGAAAACATACCTCCCCCCCCAAAAAAAAAAAAAGAGTAAATAAATAATAAATATTGTTCTACAACTATCATTCATTTATTTTATTTTCAAATGCACCCTAGTATGTTTTACACTGGAACCCTCATACCTAAAATCCTAGTTCCGGGTCCTAATGACATGGACTCAAGAAAAAACAATGTAAATGTGCATGCGAGATGTTTCTAAAGAAACAATGTAAGTGATTCCCAATTACCTCGAGAACGTTTCCTGCATTAGAAGCTGTGCAATTACACGCAATGTCGCAGTCTTCCACTCCACGGCAGGGAGATCTTTCTTCGAGTAATTAACAATTTCAGTTGTCTGATTCTCCTAATTTCCACACGCACACAAAAAAAAAATCAATCACCACAAATCTCACGCTCTTAAATGCCAAAAAAAAAGAAGCTTAATTTAAATCACAAAACACTCAAAAATCAAATGATACATCTGCAATATATCTAAAATCCCTCATTCAAATTAAAAGGGACACAAAAAACTACCTTTTCATCACTTTGAGAAGAACCATTGCCGTCATTGACATCTTCCATTTCACCCTCTACAGAAAGCCACAAGCAGAATTTTCATAATTTGAAAATTAACATTTCTAAACTAATTTGATTAAACAATAATAACCAAATCAAATTTGCAATACCGGAAGTAGAACCGGAATCGCCTTCTTCTTCTTCGTCGACATCGGAGGAGGAGGAGGAGGAAGCTGAGGATTCAGAGCCGAAGACGGTGGAGAAGACTTTTCCGGCACCGGTAGCAAGTATACGAGAAGGAGATAAAATGAAACGAGAAAGCCAATTAGGGTTTTGAGGAGTGGAAATAGGGGAAAGGCGAGGAGTAGGCCGGTCGTATGGAGTGGGACGGGTAGTGGTTCGCCTGGGTCGAACGATTTTGCCACCTGATTTGAACTCAGTGAGTCGATTCGGAGGCCGGGAAATGGCGGACATCGCGACTCAGTTTTTGAAATTGGAAAATTTTCAGGTAGAGAGAGAGAGAGAGAAAGAGCGGTTATCCAGGGGTGGATGGATCTCGTTAAAGAGAGAAGAGAGAGAAGAGGAATGTTGTTAGTGGTGGGGTGCTTTACAAATGTAAGAGTTTGATGGGTTAAAATTATAATTATTAAACCCAACTTGAATTAATCTATTTTAAGACTTGATGTTATTTGTTTTTGTATTTTTTTAAAAAAATTATTTTTTATTAAATTTATTTTATAAACTTGTATTAAAAATAATTTTTAAAAATAAAAAAAATATTATTTTAATATATTTCTAAATAAAAATAATTTAAAAAGTAATTACAACTATATTTCTAAATAAACTACCCAGATCAAATTTTATAGTTTAATTATTATTTTTAAATTAAAACATGAATACAGTGAAACTAATTAATTAGAACTTAGAAGATGAACAAATTGTGTTTCTTTATTAAATAAAAATAAGTTATTTCTTGTATATCAAATATTAAAAGAAATTATTAAATCAGTCTAGCTTATGATATCACAATTATTCATATAAATTTATATTAATAGTTCATAATAAACTTTATATAGCCTATAATTTTTTTATATTATTGGGTATTTTTATAATTATAAAAATTGATTTGAAGGTAAATTTAATATGAGATCATGAAGATGATGAATTAACCTAGGTTATTTTAATAAAAAAAATAAAAAGTTTTTAAAATAATTTTTTTAATTATAATTTTTTCATTAACACAACTTGATGCAATTTCAAAATTGATAAGGCATAACCTCGAAGGATGTAATTTAGTTAGTCAGACTCTAGATTTGTTTTATAAAGATCACTAGTTTGAATCTCATAAATTTCAGGATCACTGAAAATTTATATAATCGTTAACTTCAGGACCCATAGAATTAATGAAGATACATACAAGTTTGTTCAAACACTCATATTAATAATAATAAAAAAAAATTATGAGTCATTGAAAGTGGATGACATATTAATCTAATGTGATAGGTATTATAACTAAAGATATTTTTCATGAAGAGTTATTTTTAAAAATATTTAAAAAATTAAATTTTTTTTATTTTTTTATTTTAACATGTTGGGTTAATATTAAAATAAATTTTAAAAAATAAAAAATATTATTTAATAAATTTTTAAATAAAAAAATATTATTTTAAATTTCATCAAAAAAATAAAATTAAATAGGCCTAAAGCCCATGGGCAATAAACAGGTTGGGCCACCAACTTAAATAAAAATCAACAACTCTCCAAGGTTTCAACTAAAGCTAATCGATCGATCGTAGGGGTTTGCGCAACAAACGACTCGTGTCTTGTAAAACAATCTCACCTTCTCGCCGACAACCAGCGGTCGTATATTTTCGCCTCTCTTTCTCTTATAAAAAACGAGAAATCGAACAGAGAAAGCCGAAAAAAGAGAGAATAAAATGCCAGGATTAACTTGTAACGCTTGTAATAAAGAATTCGATGATGATGCTGAACAAAAACTCCACTACAAGTCTGAATGGCACCGTTACAATCTTAAACGAAAGGTGGGTTTTTTTCTTGTTCTTTTAGTGTTTTCTTTACTTATTTGTGTTTTTGTTAATGTTCTTTATACGGGGTTTTGTTGGTTTAGAGTTTATTTTGAGATTATTGCATACCTGGGTTTTTGTGGTTTTTTTGAAAGGGACATGCTTATAATGGTGGAAAATTTTGAGGTCGAGTGATAATAATTGTTCTGCTCTCGTTTTTTTTTTTCAGTGTTTAGAATTTTAATTGATCGTTGTTGAGTGAACGATTTGATCTTGTTTTATTAGTTGATAGCTGTAATGACGTTAAGCTAACATAGTGGTGTGATTTTGTGGTTTGATGGAGATTAAGCTAAGTGTTGATTATAAGAAATAACTTGGAAGTATAGCAAAAGCCATTGTGTTTGTAAATACCATTACATGACAGCCACTGTTTTTAGTAATATAGCATCGAAATGAAGTGTGTAATTCATGAATTGCTTTAGCGGAAGAGTCAACATTATCGTGTAGTCAGAGATTAAAATAACAGATTTTGCTTAGGGTTTCTCGGCGATTGGTGATATCAATAAGAGGACTAATGATATAGTTTTCCTTGAAAAAAATCATGAAAAGTTCTCAACTTTTGATCATTCTCTGGGGTTCTGTTAAAATCTAGGTTGCTGGTGTTCCCGGAGTGACTGAAGCGCTGTTTGTGGCTAGACAGTCTGCAATTGCTAAAGAGAAAGAGAAGAATGAAACCCCTATGCTTTATAGCTGTGTTCTATGTAACAAGGGATATCGAAGTTCCAAAGCTCATGATCAGCACCTTAAATCAAGGAGCCATATACTGCGAGCTTCTCAAGGAACAAACCAGGAAGAGGAGAATACTGTGATTAAACCGCTTCCTCGGCGGGAGGTGAATAAGCGTGTTGTGCAAAGGGAGGCAGAAGCTAGAGAAAGTGAAGAGAGTGAGGATGAGTGGGAAGAAGTTGATTCGGATGAAGAGTTGGTTGCTGAGACCACAAAGTCTTTGACTGGTTTGAATGTAAATGAGATGGCCTCCCTCGATGATATTGTTGAGGATGATGAAGATGATGTGTTGTTGGATCCATCTTGTTGCTTCGTGTGTGATCAAGAGCATGATAACATAGAAAGCTGCATGGTTCACATGCATAAGCAGCATGGGTTCTTTATTCCTGATGTTGAGTATTTGAAGGATCCACAGGGTCTTCTTACTTATCTTGGTCTCAAGGTACTGTATTACATGCTATGTTCTTTATTTGCGCAGCATATTCTTATTTTATTTTATTCTAGAAGTCATATTTACTTTTATGCTTTCTCCTCTCCAGGTGAAGAGGGATTTCATGTGTTTGTACTGCAATGACAAGCGTCAACCTTTCAACAGCTTGGAAGCAGTTAGGAAGCATATGGAAGCAAAAAGTCACTGCAAAGTACATTACGGTGATGGTGATGAGGATGAGGAAGCCGAGTTAGAAGACTTCTATGATTACAGCAGCAGGTTTGTAAAATGCTCAGCATTGACTGCAGTTAATTTCATATAAAACCCATTTCTTTTATCATACTTTCTGGTAATGATACTATAATCAGAAGCAGAGTTATCTTGTTCAATACTTGGCTTTTAGTCATTTCTTTTAATCTTCTATCTTTAATTTTATTTCCATATTGTGTATCCATTTTGTTTCCTGGTTGCAGCTATGTGGCTGAGGATGGTAGACAACTTGTTGCATCAGGTGACATGGCCAACACTGCTGAACTTGGCAGTGGTGGTTCAGAGCTAATTATAACCACAAAATCTGGTAGTAAAGTATCATCCAAAACACTAGGTTCCCGAGAATACTTGCGCTATTATCGCCAGAAGCCACGACCATCACAGGCAAATCATATAGCCATTGCTGCTGCACTTGCGTCCAGGTATGCTTTCAATCTCTGTTTTTCAGAAAATATGATCGTGATATTGAAGAGGAAACAGTCTGAAATTAAATGAAATCACGCTCTCTTCCCCTGTACCCAAGTAATATTAGGAATCAAATAAATTGACAGAAGCAGTGGTATGGCGTCTTTAACTTTGTTCCAATTTTCAGATACCGGAGCATGGGGCTGACAACTGTCCAGTCAAGAGAGCAAATGGTGAGGATGAAAGTGATGAAGCAAGTGAGTCGATCAGCAGAGGCCATGCGGACCAAAATTAACATGAAGAATAACGTTATTTGGAACCTGCCCAAGAACGTCCCATATTAGCCCAGGGCATGTCGTCATCTTCTTATAATTCTAGCTACTGTTGTGAGCTGCTTACGAATTTCCAACTACTTGTTTAAGTGTTTGCTACATTGATAAAGTACTTAAGTCCAGTCTTGTTTGTTTGCTTCTTTCCCGTTTGGCCGGATTGGGAAATAAATATTTCATAATTGCAGTACTTCTTCAATTTCTTTTTTTCTGGCCAGGATACAGAGCCTACCAGTTATCTCTGGTTAATAATTGTTTTGGGAGTGGAAGATAGATAAAGGGTGCCTTCCATGGTCACTTGACAACTGCTGAATTGCTGAACTTAGAAGTAGGTTCGAGGTGCAACAGCACAGTCCTGTTCTTCAGGTCAAGGTTTCCAAATGTCCAGTGCGAGGGTGGAATTGAGCATCATTTAGGCCTTACAATCCAAGGTTATTGAACCATCACCTGGAGGATATCAGCTCAGATACAAAACCTACCCCTTTTTCCATGTGACGAGTTCTAGCTAAATTGATCATGAGTGGACATGTCATCTCATGTATTTTTCGGCGTCTGCTTTAAAATGAAAATTTGCCAACTGACGTGAGCAGATTTTGGAAATATTGACGTCGGCAAATGCTGCCACTGGGGTCCGGACAGCATCTTTTACCACAGAATATACTGAAGGTAGAATCTGTGCGGTCTTTTTCAGGAATCACAAACAGAATAATTGCAGGGATTGAAGATGCCATTATTTTTTCTTGAGTGGTACTTTAATTGCACATGCAATTATTGTTAAAGAGTAATGTAAATTATTCTAGTTTAATCTTATTCTTTATCTAATTAAATTAATAAAATCAAACATAAATTAATGATAAATCTATAAAAGTTTCAGGCGTTAAAAAAGCAATAAAAAACCATTCTCGGGATCTCAGTTTAAGTTTTTTATTTTTAATTGAATTGTTTCTTTGACAATTTTAGAACAGAAAATAACAAAGTCATTACTCAAATGACTACTGCCAAGATAACATGCCAGAAAATGTGCTTCATATCTCTGCTGGACAGGAGAAGGTGAGCTAATCCATGAGTTTGTGACAAGGAAGCAGTAGCAGAAAAAGAATATATACAGTTAAGATAATCAAAGTTCTATTAAGGAAATTAATAGTCAATCTCAAATTAAAAAGAAAAAAAATCCAAAGAACAAATTTAGTCACCATATGACTACCTGGAGATGGCAAATACAAAAATTCATGTCTAACGAGCAAGTCTAGTTTACATATACAACAGGATGAGGTCTGGATTTAACTTTTAAATGTTTGAAGACCAACACTATCTGCGGAATCCCTAACATTTTGCTTTCGATCCTTTGCTTCACTTTAATTACAGCCGCTGCTAACACAATACAAGGGGTTTAGTGAGTATAATATCTTAGGTAAGCGAATAGGAGTGCACAATTGAGTTTCAATGAGATGGAGGATACACCGCTATGAATATAACTGTGCACTGTTAAATTGGCAAGGATGGGCCTTTCTACAGAAAAATGAACCTACCTGATTTCCAAGCTAAGGATCCACGATCAAGTACATACCTAAGTGTCATAGAAGCGAGAGCGCCGTCTTCGAGAACTGTGAGATATAGAATAGTAAGTATAAAATTATTGGAAGAAAGTGTTAAAGAGAGCAATTGCTAGAATTTTATTCTGACAACTGAAGTGGTCAATTGAAATAAACTAGCTTTACATGCATGGCTTGTACCACAGATACACCTCAAACCCATAACCTTGTTAAAATGCCTCTAGTGCACATGGTGAAGTTTTGCACCCAGCAAGAAAACTACCCAGGACAGCAGAAACCAGTCCTATTATATTAAATAAGGTTGATTAATGTATCAGAAATGGTTGAAAAGTGCATTTATTGTGCTCTTAATTTATTTTACTTGGTGGCTGTCAGATGTTCATTTGAATGCACATCCTGCAAAATCAAAGGTAACCAGAATTTCCACTTAGTTGTTGCCTATAGATTTGTATATCAGTCCCTGTATGGTAGCAAATGTGCAACGATTTTCTGTGCCCAATGTCCACCAAAAAAAAAATGATGCAAATAATCATAATGAGAAAACTTGAACTCCAGAGTTGAATCGAACATAAAATAATAATAATAAAAAAAAAAAACCCAAGATGTAAGAAAAGAGGTAGCTTTATTGACCTGCGATGACCAGAACTACCCCTGGAGGAGACGCTTGAACTTGGAAACTCATCATCAGTCTCATCTAATCTGTATTCTGCAAAGTCTACAGATGTTACAGAGCCTTCATCAGAATTTGAAGTATCATAACTTGAGTGGCGACTTCCTCTCCTTGTATCAGCTATTCTTGCCCTTCTTCTATTTCTTGAATTTCTGAAGTTATCAAATACCTGATACAAGATACAAGAAGTCCACCAGTTACCTTCATCTCCAGGGAAGTCCTCAAACTCATCTCCAGTATCATCATCTCCATACTCAATCACATAGTCTCCTAGAACAATTCCACGTGGCACTTCTGAATGTATGGTGCTCAAAACATCTATTATCTCAGATGACTGCTGAAAATTTTCCCAATCAAGCTGCCGAGCAGGGTCAATTTTTGACGGGCGAGCATGCGGGTGTTCTATTTGAGCATGTTCATTTAGTTCAAAATATGTTCCCATGAATGTACATTGTTCTTCTGCGCAACAACGCTTCTTCTCATCCAAATGTAAACGAGCCTTATCAACAACAACCCACCCTATGACTTCACCTCTACACAACGGACAAACTAGTTTGCAATTGCTATCTGCTACTGCTGGCTGAGTATTTGTTGCAGGAGTTGGATCAGATGTTGAAGGGGATGACAAACCACTTGCACTTTTAAAACGACCCAAACAATTTGAATGCAAATGGTCTGTATCACACACAAAAGGCTGGCACCCTTTATCATAAGATGAGCACTGGAGGAGTACACAATTGTGAGGGAAATCCAGGCATATAGGACAAATCACATCTTCCCAGTTGGTATTCAATTGAATATCTTCTATGTTGATAGTATTGGCAGGTTGACCTCTTAGAAAATAAGGCTCAAAGGCCATGATCAACCCCTCCAAATGACAATCTAAAAGGACATTAAGAAAACTCAGAAACAGACAGCAAACTAACTGAAAAGAGGAATGTAGCAACTACTGAATATGGTTAGCTAAGCTCCTATGCAAAACACAGATATGAAAAACCACGATCTTGTATAACATGAAATGCAGAAAGCTTCACATAGAACAAAAAGGAAAAGAAAAAACAGTTTACATTATCATTGTATCAAAGTAGCAAATCAGTAACTTGTCATCTTCACCACTTACCTTTCCATTTTCAGTAAGAAATCCCCACTTGAACCTAATAATTTCTAAATATTTTACAACTTTGAATTGAACCAAATCAACTTAATTCCTTTTTTTAGTATACACTTCAGATGCGAAACTTAAACTCAAGAACCACTCTAGTATCATCATAACAACGTCCATAAAAAACTATCGAATTCACACTCGCCCTGAGACTTAAATTAAATGTTTCAAATCAAGACTTCCTGATAATTCCCTTTGATCAAACTTGCCATGCTTAGTAGCGAGAGCATGCATTAGCATCTAAGTTAAATGGTCAACAAAATTGATCAATCAATCAACAAATCCGTACTATTCAAAAACATTAAAAACCCAATAAGCCTATCAGATTCACACATATTTTTCTCAAAATTAACAAACAGAGAAACGAATTAACCAATTCGAAATCAAGGGTCAACAGCAAAAAATTAAAAAATATATATTAAACTCACATTCATCAAAATCATCGTTGTAAAACAAAAACAAAAAACCCAAAATCAAAGATTTTCTTTCCACTAAAAAAATTATATATAAAAACCAGCTGATCAAGTACAACTTAAAACCAATATACGTGATCAAAATAAAAACAGAAAAATTGAAGTGTCATAACCTTAAATAGACAGCAACTTTGGGACTGAAATGAAAAACCCAGATGGGGAAAAGACTAAAGAGATTGGAGAAGTCAGTTTCGGGAGTAGGTAGGCCCTCTCTTCCTCCTCTACTCTTCTCTTCTCTTCTTTCTTCACTTGTATCTGTCTGCGTGACTGAAAGGTAAAGTCTTTATTTTTATTTTTTTGTAGTAGCCATTTTTTTACTTCAATTTTTTTTGGTTATTTTCACTAACAAGATATTGCATAAAAGGTCAAGAATCAAGATAGCTCATTGACGTTATTACCCTTTTCCATGCATTGACCATAACTTTCATATAATAAATAATGCATGATCTTTTTCTTCTTTTTTTTTCAAAAAAAAAAAAGTCTTGGAAACAAAATCTTTGATGTCCCATGTTCCTTAATTACACATTATTGCCATTTAATATTTTAAAATGAATCACAATTATTAAATTCGATCTAATTTGTGTTATGCTTAATTAATCTAAAATTATATCATTTTAAAATTTTATAAAAATTAAAATAATATTATTTAATTTTTTTAATAAAAAAGTTAAACTGTATTTTGAAAAAATTATCTAAATAATAGTTAATTCTCACTTGATTTTTATTAAAACTTGATATGAATAAAAACTAGAATTAATTATATTTTAAATCAACTCAACTCATCTACATTTGATTTTTATTGAAACTTGACATGAATAAAATCTTGAATTAATTATAACTGATCTGAATATAAAAAGATAATCATTATTTTAATAGAAATGTTATTTTGAGAAAGAAATTAATATGAGTTATTTTGAAATATAATCCATGGAGAAACTCAATTGAATATAAAAAACTAATGAATAATTTAGCATCATTTTCGGTAAAA